>OY728156.1:1147861245-1149111245 GCA_963277665.1 Viscum album
ACTAACCATTTCTCTTCTTTTAGTCGGGCACATTTTTAATCAGAACCCATGTTTTTCATATAGTTTTATAGATGACATTATATATACATATAAAATGTATTTTGGTTACTTTATTTTAAATTTACCATTCATTTAAAATAATTTAAAAAATAATTGAGATCATTCCAATTTGTTTTAGCGGTACTATTGTGGGCCACTAGAGACAATGGTGGGGCCTTTTATTGATGAAGCTTGGGATAAATTCTCACATTATAATTCAAGAGGACTAACTCGATAAGATATCATTGATGTAATTACATGTATTTGAGAATCTTACTGGTACTGTGGATGTACAACTTTGGTGTTGTGATGGGGGGTGCTACTTTGAGAAGAGGCAACTCTTCAAGAGTGATTCAACTGAGGGTTGCATTGAGTACCAATTTTGAAGGTCAAATTCGATTTTATGTTGGATTATCATGAAAAAAATGTATGATAAACATAATATCTGGGACCACATTCCATAGTAAATTGGTCCTTAGGGCATCATAAATGTGTGGGCATTTTTGTAAAAAAAATTATTTTGACTATAGTAATTTATATATATAATAAATAAATTGTTTGATGGGTGGGTTATCCCTTGGGGGACATTATCTACCATTACAACATATGGGTGTGATGTGCATGTGTGTTTTTATTTTCATAAATTACAGTCCCAACTTTTTAATATATATATTTTTATTAAATAATTCATTATTAAATTATTTCTAATTAAAATAATTTATAATAATTATGAAGCTTATCTTTTCTTATTTACAATACAATTTTCTAGTGATTTTATAACGTATGATTTAGTTATTAAAATTACCTTTATTGTTTCTTTTTAGTCATTGGATATATTTATTATTTAATTTTTGTCTTTTTATGTATTAGTTATTCATTAATTTTGTAAATTTTTATGGAAAAAATCTTTATCTGGGGTAATTTATAGTACAGTTTTAATGTGAATATTAAAATTTTCATGTGACACATGTATGTAGGGTTTCCATTATTTAGTGTATGGGTTCAATATATCTATCTAATTCAGAGAATTAATATTTACATTGTAATATTAATTATGAAATGGGGCATTAATGGTTATCCTTGTTCATTGTGTTTTGGGAAATAAAAGGACATACTAGTGAACATTGAAATGATAAATGTTCTTCTATAGTTTGGTTTATTCCCTATTCATATGTAATGTTTCATAGGATAATGTTTATTTTCTTATTTTTTCACACTCATATTTTGATTCCATGTGGATGATGATTATTATATAATGTTTCCATATTCCTTTTATATAGTCAGAATTAATACAAAAATCTATATTTTTTACTCAATTTTATGAATCTTGATTTATATGGTATTATTTTTTATGTTATATAAACCACGATTTTCTTACCGTACCCACATTTTCGTCTTAAATTCACTTATTATCCACTCTGGATATCTCATTGTGATGTCACTTATCTAGTTTTGAGATATTAATTTTATTATGTATCTAATTCCATTATATTGAATATCATTCTCAAATATGTCATGTTTAGAACAACACCATGCTTCAAGAACTACTAGGATTTGATTATGAATCTTGGTTAAATATGATTTATTTTTATATAATATCCATTAAAAGAATAATTTATTCTCAATGGGTGAAAATTATTATGTGCAGTATTGGATAATTATGTTAAAATGAGTTAATATATATGTATTTATATTTGGGATATATTTTTATAACATGTGTTATAAGAAAAATAACATTTATGATCAGAAAAATGCAAAGAAGGGAAAGATGAATTCTTATTCAAAGATTTGAATTTATTCTATCGGGATGTAGTATGATTGATAAATGAAATTTACAATAAGTCCATGATTATATTATTTAATAATATAAATCTATAATTAAATGGAAAAGAATCCATTTTTGTAATAATTAGTATAATTTGGTATTGATTTTTTCATCGAAAATTTAAAAAAAATATTATCTCAAGAGAATTTTCAAAAATTATTTTTAAAAATTATTCTTGAGAATTTTTGTTGAAGCTTCGAGAATGGTAATTATATTTGAAACTCTATCATGTCCATATGGATAAAACATGAATTTTTTTTTTTGAAATACTATACAAGACATAAAGAAATTAATTTTCATTGGATAATGATGACAAAGAAGAAATCCCAAAAACTAAGAATGTTTATCAAAATGGGAAACCATGAAACTCATGATTCCCACGACCTATAAATATAACTCAGAATATTGAAATGACCTCTAAATTATAGATATTGAATTAAATGGGATTATTTTTTTATAAGACACTCAATAATATTAATTTAATAAAGGAATATTAGATAAGGAAACATTTTACCTTGTACATTCAGTTGGATTTTATATATATGGAATTCAACATCTTTCAAATACTTTATTGATGGAAAAAATATGTTAATGTTTTTTTTATTTTGT
This sequence comes from Viscum album, assembly GCA_963277665.1. NCBI lineage: Eukaryota > Viridiplantae > Streptophyta > Magnoliopsida > Santalales > Viscaceae > Viscum > Viscum album. The sequence goes on from OY728156.1 coordinate 1,147,863,719, forward strand.
TCAGTAGCATGATTTTTCAATCATTAGTAGACCATTCAAATGATGCATCATTATTTTTTGAAATATTTTGGAAGATTATTATTGAGTTAAATTATGATAAAAATACATCCCAATGAAGAGATTATATATTATTACAATTAAGCGGGTATAATTGTTGAATTTGGATAAAAATATTTATTTCATGACATTATATAAATTAATTAAAAAGAATGAAGGATTATTTATTCAACACTTTTTATCACTTTCTCTTTTCTATGATTTGTAAAAATATTTTAAAAACATATAGGGTGAAGGAAATGTAACTCTACTTCCCTGGTCAGCCAGATATGGTGGGTTTTTATTAGAAATTAATACGCTTGCATGAGATTACATTTAAAAAATATCAATTCCTTTTTTGAGTGAAAATAATTATTCCTTACTGAATATCTATAGAGATCATAATATTTTTTTTCTCTTTATCATTTACATTTCAAAATGAGAATCAAAATGAGATATTTTTCATTGATTCTTAGTAAGGGAAAAAATTATTGAAAATAATGTGGCATAACAATGGTATAATTATTATTGTCAGGATACACTAATAAATGATTCCATATGGTTATATTCATAAGAATAAAATAGTCCATCAATTAAAATATTTATAAATAATAACATGTATAATACAAAATCCACTTATAATGATGAAAATTATCGGAATTCTTAATGTTCAATATCATAAACATACACATAATGTCTTCTCCTAGGACAATTTGTTTAATGGGAAAGAACATACCTGTTACCATATATTAGTTGCCTCATTAGAAATATGGTTGCACTATAGGATTACATAAATCTATGTCCCAATCATAAATTAAATTTATAACACATTACCTAACATATAAAAACAGGATGATAAATATCTAAATTAATGATCAACTTAGAAATACATGAAATAATTATTCCATTATACATATCTTGCTATTTCTTACAATATTAAAACATGGATAATAAGATCATCTCCATTGATTTTCCCATTCAATGAAAATATTAGGTTGCCTAGGTTAATTTCCATGAGTTACATAAGTATTAATTATTGATTCAAATTATTTATATAATTACCCTTATAATATGAAGTATAATGTATTAAATTTATAAGGTTTTTTTATTAAGACTATGATTCCAATTGATTTTCAAAAATTTAATACGTTTATTTTCATTGGTAGGAGACCAATGAAATTATTTCTAAATCCTCTATAAATATTATGTTATGTTTATAAAAAATATCTTATGTGAATTAGGTATGTAAAATTTCACTATGTAAAGTCTTGACCTTCCTCATTCATTGATGATCAATATGAATTTTTTCTAAAATCTAGTGTTGTTAAATTAGGAAATTATATTGTCTCCAACAGATACATCATCACCATAATTCTACAGAAAATCCCAACCCCATAGAAATAATTCATATATAATACAAAACATAAATAGAATATGTAGGGAATTGATGTATGTGGTTTTTAGATACATACAAGGTTATATAGAATAATTCATTATGAAGAGAGTATAATGTGGGTACAATGGAATTTCACATGTTTATGATATCCTATGGATAATAAAATGAATAAATATCATGAAAATTTTGGAATAAATTATCATAAATTTAAAAGTATACAAATAATGGAAATTTGTGTAGGAATTACTATGGGATAGAATAATTACCCTTGTTTATATTTATCATCATAAACTATATCTACATTATACAACCTAAAAATATATTCATACTTGATTTTATGGATATATAAGAGACTCCATGAGAGTTAAATAAAGAAAAAAATTTAATTGAATAAGGATTAAATATGAATTGTTGGTTAACTAATTGTATGTGTAGTGAGTGGACTTTCAAAGGATTATTTATTGAGTATTTTATTTTACCATTATCTTTTGTGCTCCAATACCCCCACGGTTCCCCATTTAATCCCATAATTTTCCATTTTAATTTTTTTTTAAAAATTACATAATGTATAATACGTTGGTTTTTTGAGACATTTTTTACACATATATGATGTTAGATTCACTATATTTAATCATAACAAAACTATTTTTTTCCATATATTACTGTTTTTAGGGAAACAAATTCATGCTATCATATTTTAACATCTTCATTCTAATTACAAAACAAATTTTTTATATGTTTTTCATTCGAATAATGTATGTTTCAACTTTTATCTATGTGTGGTTCATTTTATAAAATTATTACAACACATTAAATATGATTATTTGTCTTCAATAATTTACAATTTATTACTACCTATCCCCTAGATAAATAACCATTTATAACACATTCATAATCCCTAAGGTTAAGGTGTGAAATTGTGATATGTATATGGGTTGGTTTTTATGAAATTTATATATTAGTGATTTCTACCAATATTAACATCCCTCTTAGAAAATTATACACAATCCTCTATTTTTTATGTTATTCTTAGGTTTGTCCATTATAGAAACATAGTTATACGACAACCTTCCCACGATTATATAAATGAACTTTAAATGAGATGATTCTATAGGTTTATACATTTGTATCTCCATAAAACATATGTCTCTTTTTATTATTTTTTAAACATACAGAAAATCAAATTGTCACTTTATTAAGGTTATATTAGATATTTCCATAACTTTCACTAATTATGTACCGTCAATATTTTCTCATATTCCATTTAAATACATTCATACAAATCCCCAAAAAACTACATTTCATTTTTAATTTTATTAATATATTTATTATATGGAAGGAATTATTTTTTGTTTCTACTTTTTATGTAATATAAAAAAGGATTATTACATAATGTGGGATAATATATATTGTGATTTTCATTTTCATTATAAATGGTTATAAATTTTCCTACATATTATTATGATATTAAAAAAATTATAGAATGATGTTTGTAAAAGATTATTATTATTTATTCAAAAAATTTCATGAGTATTTTATTTTATTACAAAAAATAATATCATCCCTAAAATATTATGTTAACCAAAAAATTATTGATATGAATTTATCATTTCTCCGATGGACACTAATTTTTCTTTTCCTTGATAGTGAGTATATTATGTAATTTTTAATACTATCTTCATTTGGATCTGTATATAATTCTATTTACTATCATGAATCTGAATCAAATCTTCATTATATGGTAATATTGGATCCAAATAAACATGACCCACCATTATATCAATAGAAGGTTGTGAAATAAAAATTTATAAAAGATATATATAAAAGATATCATGGTTAATGGTATTTTTTTACCATTATAAATTTATATTCCCCATGTCATATCCTCTATAATATTTAAAACATGAAAATGTACCATAGATATATAATTTAATTACTTCGATAACCCTTGATCCCATTCCATGGATATAACTTTAATAATGTAAAAGTAAACTACATGGTCTTTTACATCAATTTTTTTTGAAAATTTTATATTTATTAACATTGGGATATGAAAATATGCATTTATATTGATGTTTTTTAAATTCATCCATAATACATATACCTAATAAATTATTTTCATTTAAATAAAAATTGATTCAAAATTATAATATATCTTTCCAAAAAAAGTAATATCTGGAGATCCTCTATATTCTATGGTAAATGTCACTTTATTCAAACTCTAGTTTTTGTAAATAATGATCCCAATATCCATGGAATTTAATACATATTGATAAAATTAGGACCTATATTTGTTGGTATACCTTTATACAATAATATAATTTCATTGGGGATTTTATGATTTATGTTTAATATTTATATTTAATGCCATTGAGTGACTCCACTAATATTTTATTGTATACCATCCGTTGTTAAGATAAAATGTTGATAACGGTGAACCATGATGTCTCAAAACAATATATAAAATCAATAATGTTAATCTAAAAGAAAAATATTACTAAATGTAGATTTTAATTTGGAATATGATTTTAAATAGAAAATATTATATTATACATATTATATTTCTTATTTAGCCAAAAGATGAAATACATATTAATTTTATCCCATTACAACTGTTGTATGTTTAAAATATGCATAACTACTCTAGGAAGTTGACTTTAATCCATATCTTCTTTTCACACTAAACATATTATTATGTAATCTACAATTTCGTTATTCATAATTTCCCACAAAGAAGTCTACTTGATATTGCAATAAATTATAGTGATTTAATAGTGAAAGAAGTTATTTGATCTATAAGAATTATCTAATAGATCATTCATAATGCGCAGTGTTTATGGAACACATAACCTCTTAAAAACCTTAAAAATCCACCATAATGAATTTGAATCTCTATAACGTTTTCATTCATCACATCCTAAATATCATTTCATAAGAAATTATTATCATATTATGATTTTATAATCCCATAGAATAATTAATTTTAAATAATTAATTTGAATTAGAATGATTTTTTCCGTTAAATTATAACACACATGTCCATTCCTATAAAATTTTGAGAATTAGATCATTCTCTATTCTCATTATTCATATGATATTGTTGATTTTAAATACATTTTGTTCATTGGATGGATATAAAATATTTTCAACTAAATGATATATATAGAAAACATTATGGATATTTTATAAGGGTTGTTGAATTTATAAATTATATGACATAACTCTTATCAATTATATTTATATAAAAAGAATATAATAAACTATAGAAAAAACATACGTTAATTTCAAAATACTTTTGACCCAAATGAGGATAACATTAGTTGTACATTGTATTGTACAAATACCTTAATTACATTCCGTTGGCATTCTGAATAGATTATTGATATATCTATTTTCATAGATATATGATTAGAATATTATTACCTTATTTGATTTAATACCTCAACCTTTCATGGAACACTTCCAATTTGAATAATTTAATAGCTTTCGTTGAACACATCTCTGAGTTCTAGAACACCACGACCAATCAAACTGGCCTTTTTAAAAGCCGTGATCAATAGTAATACCCACTATTTGAAATTTTGTAAATTTTATTTTTCGAAATGGAATTCATTTTTTGATTTAGATTAAAAAAATTATGGTGATTTTTTGGTATTTTTCTAAATCATTCAATTTTTGATTAATAGTGAAAAACATTACCATATTGTTTAATACGGACTTCCGATTTAAATACATATTTTTAATTAAAATTAATTTTAAAGTCAAGAAATATATATAATACCTATATTAGTCATATGTAATTCATTAGAGTCATTTTATATTAAGAGTAGATATATAAAATTTTATTGATATTTTTAACGTCTTTTACCCACCTTCCAAGCACATTTGGAAATTTGTATAAAACGTAATTTTACATCTTATGTAAATTAAATTTAAAAAATACAATAGACATAGTTGTCTTGAAATAGTAAAATTTGGTTTAATACAGTGAAAATAATTTTTGGTTAATAGTAACTTTTTAATTTTATTTACCATGGTTAAAACTAAATTGGGTAATTAAAGATAAAAAATATTATAATAATATAAATTTATCTAAAAAATGTCTTAATTATATAATATAAGAGTTTTTTGACCAAAATAAACCTTATTAAAAAATATTATCATTTTTTGATCCACTTGGTTTAGAATAGTGCATTTATTATCATTTATTTTAAGAAGAGCTAAAATAGTTAAACTCAAATTTTAATAACCAAAACGTTATTTTTATAAGGTTATACATAAGTTAAATTCAACTATAAATAACCATTAAAAAGCTACAAATATTTCCAACATCATGATTTTATTTATATTTTTTCGACATTATATATGTAAATTTATTAATGACACAATGATGATTCAATTATTACCTTATTAATGAACGATTAAAATAGATGATATTATAAATATAAAAATAAAATAAAATTGAAACTTTTGATTCCATTAAAAAAATTTATAGGTGAATATGACATGTTAGTGTTGATTCAATGTATTTTTATTGAAGTATTCAAGTTTTAATGACATTATGAAAACAATCAATTACTAAATAATGTTAAAATTTTCATAACTGAGTTTAAAAAATATACAATTTTATTAAATGATATAAAAATCAAACAAATATATGATTCAGACAAATGAATTATATAATGTTTTAATTTTCATTAATTATCCACTTTAGGTTCCCTTAAAATTTTATTGAAACTAAATTAATCCTATAGTTTAAAAATAGAATAAGTCCTGGTAATAGTTAAAATGTTTAACTAATGGATAATAAAAAATGATAAGGATAATTTTATAGTGTAACTTTTCTAAAACCTAATTGTTGAGATTATTTCGACCCATACTCATATTAATATCTTAATAAATCAATTTTAAGCTATTATAAACTGAATATAATTTTATAATAAATAAATATTTCATGCTTTTCATATAGTACCCCTCAACTCTCTTATAAAAAGAAAATTATCCTTTTCAATAATTCACACATCCAAAGCCATTTGGATTGGTGAACCCCTGACCAAATATCCTCCCAAATTCCTACACTTCATCATATAATAAAATATTTGGGCAGAAATCCAACTGAAGGAGTCCTACTCTACAAACCAAATGGGGACACCCAAAAACGAGGTAATCATTTTATCCCTAATTTCAAAGTTCATTTCTTCCTCTAATTCCTCTTAATAAGTTGGTAACATAATAAAATAATAACTATAGAATAAACTATATTATTAGATATTTTTATAATTATGAAGCAATCATTTTCCTCTTTTTATTATTCCTATAAAAAGCAATACCATCATGTGTGCGTACGTACGGCTTACCATCTCCACGTTGTGGTGGAAATTGTTCTTCATGTACACCTTATTTATAGGTTTATAATGTTGAATATAATAGATGTAAATATTACATTTAAAATGAAATTTTTTCATTAAAATTAATATTTTGTCTAATTCAATATCATTTAACAATTAAGGAAACGATACAGTCGATGGGCGTATGTATGGCTTACTGTCTCCACGATGCGATGAGACTCATCTTCCATGTTAACCATACAAGCATAATTATAAGAATAAATATTATAAGTAATTATGAAATATATTACATAATAATGCTACTGGTATTATTTATATATATATATACATATATGTAATTCACTTATATCTATATAAAATAAAAACGAAAATAGCGTTCATTCGAACGTACGACATACCGTCTCCATGAATGGTGTATTCCTTTTTCATATATGTATTTAATATATATATATATATATATATATATTTATTTATGATAAATAAATCATTATATACATAATGGAAGTAATGAAATAATGTTCTATGTAATATGATCAAGAATAACAAGTCAAAACCTATACGATAAACAAATCGACTATTAAACGAAATGTTACATTAACATGGAATTGGTAATAAATGGGTTATATAATGTAATAAAAGAATCATATTTGATATCATAAATATTATTATGACTCTGATATAAATTAGTAATATGTTTAAACAAATTATACAGAGGTTTCAGACACGTATGGAGAGTAACAAACCTCTGTTAATGGTTAATTCCTCAATCTCATTATTTTCTTGGATTGTTTATGTGTAAGTATTTATTGGGATATATTTATCATCCTTGCCCAGGTGTCAAAAAAATGTTTTCAAAAGAAATATTTTATTGTCTTATATAAGGGTACCACTAACTAGATAATCATTTTAATTGTTTTAAAGATATATTTTTCAAAATCAATTTAATTGATGTCTATGTATTCAAAATGATTTTTAAGATTTATTTATATGGACAAGATTCATTTAAAATGTTTACTCTAAAAAATTTCAAACTGGAATGGGATACATTAGTTTAAAAATATAATTTAAATTACTACCTTTATAAATTGTGTTACTTTTAAATGATTTCACTGAAAATATTTATTTCTCTCAAATAGATTCACTAATCATTTTCAACTATGTCAACATAATTTAATGGATATTATTATTGATTATGGTCGATTTTTATGTTATAATCATCCGTATTTTATTGAAAGAGTTATGATATGATTGGCTATAGATATTCTATTTTTATATAATTCATGGTTTATGGTTAAAGTATTAAAATTTTTTATTATAGTTTTAATACGATTTTTTATGTTATGTTTCACCATTTTTATATGAGAGATGAATAATACTTAGTAAGTAACGGGCGGGGCCCACTCTTTCCCATCGATGCATCGATAGGTCTCATGAGACAAACTAGTGTCTTGTCACAAGGAATTGAAAGAATATCTCTGAATTCTTAGGGCATAAGGCCTTCACATAATAGTTATTATATCAGACATTAGGCATTCCCTCATTATGAAATTTTTTATTACATGTGATTATTACACTAGTAGAATATCCATGTACATGTTTATATACTAATGTTTGGATTATTTATTCAATATTATGTTCTAGATTTTTTTTAAAGGTTAATATTTTCTTATACATATTGCCTTAAAAGTTTATAGCATATACCTAATTATTCACCCTTAATGGGTATATAATCTCACACCATTGTTATGCTTTATTTTCTGAGCATACCAAGAATTGCATTATGATTGGTATTCAGGGTTAATCTAAAGGATTAATGGAATTTTAAATTGATTATTTTTTATATATTTTTTTTTTGAAAATGTTATGTAATGTTCAAGTATGTAATATATTTTCCAGGACTAGTAAACTGATTAGTCCATTGGGACATGATTCTATGTAATCATTATAATTTATTAATATAATGATCTCACTCCGGGATTATGGGGTTGGGGAGTTACAGTTGGTATTAGAAGATGTTTAGCAAACAAATTTGGAAATAGATTTAGAAAACTAATATTAGGGGTCATATCCCTATGATAGAATTTAAGGTTAAGTATTTAAGAGAATCCTAGAATTTTAAAATAGAGATTATGTGGGTATTCCTAGAAAATACCTCCCCAGCTAAATACTCCATGTGAATTTTTTTCTGGCATTGATGTACCTTGGAGTGAAAACTCCAAAAAGGTGTTCTAATATTGACTCACAATATCTTGGTACACACCAACAAACCTTATTGTGGACATGATTTTACACTCCTGAGAGATATTCTTAGGATAATTCTAATTTTATTTAAAAACAATTATGAATTATTTTTGAGAAAATATTTCCTAAAAGGAACCATATTTATGGTTATGGATTTGATATTCATAAAATTTTCAATTTATATTAAGTATTTTACTAGTCTGGAATTATGCATTATGATTAATAACCTAATCTATTGTATTCCCTTTTTTTGAAATGAGGCCTAGTGGATGAAATGGAATACCTATCAATGAACATAATCTATATAGGGATTTCCATCCTATGCCAGATAAGGATAAAGGAGTTGGTGAAACAACTAGTACTTAATAGAGTATAACTATACTAGGAGAGATGACTCAGGTTATGAATAATAACCTTACCCATATGAAGCATCATGATCCAAAACGTGGAGGATAAATGTTATAAAAATTTCATGGCACAAAAACCTCCAAATTTTAATGGGACTACAAATACTTTTGTAACTGAGAAGTGGATAAGTTCTTTAGAGAACGTATTTCTTATTTTAGGGGGTTAGAAAAGGGAAATGGTTATTATGGTAGTCTATCATCTATTAGGATATACAGATCAATGGGTATCATTGATTCAAAACCAAAAGGAGGATTAAGAAGTGGGAAATATGGAATAGAAGGAGTTTTAAGAACTTTTTTCTGGAGAAATACTTTCTTCTTGAACTGCGAGCTGATATGGAAATACAATTTCAGAACATTAGTCAAAAGGAGGATGAGAATGTTTCAATGTATGAGGTTAACTTCAAAAGGATAAGAAGGTACACTTCAGAATACATAAATAACACAAGAAGTAAGATTTATTGGTTATTTTATGGGTTAAAACCATTAATCTGATGGGCATTAGTCTCACAATATTTCTCATCGTACAATGTTATATTCTTGTGAGCAATCACGACAGACAAATAATTCTCTATGTATTTTGACATTAATGTAAATAAAAAGAATAAGAGAACTGTAGAGAAAGAGACTGGTAAAGGGAGAAGGGGAATGAATGATTTTCCCTTATGTGATAAATGTGGGATGAAACTCTTAGGATTTTGCTTAAAATAAATGGGAGTTTGTTACACTTCTGGAGAGAATGTACACTAATATCATGATAGAAAGGGGAATAAAGAGTTTATCAATGTTCAATGCTACAATTTCAATGAAATAAGACATTATTGAAATTACTTTCCAAATAATCAAGTAAATATAGCTCTAAAAAATAAAATGGGTCATGGTCAATCTTGTGTTGTCACTATAATTGAAGTGGAAGAATTAATGTATTTGTTTTTTTTGATTGAATAATTATATTCAGGTTATAAGATGAATGTGATACATATAAATATAATACTATAGTACTTTTGGTATTCATTAACATTTTAATATGATGAAGGTAATCATATATTCAACAAGTACCTCGCCTGTTCATACGTACGAAGCTATAATTCAAATCTAAGATTCAATAGTCTTTTAATAGTATGAGTAGTTAATAATGAAAATTTCATAAAATTTGATAAACTTATAGAGGTGGAGGTAGAGGTAGAGTTTAAGGGTAATGTAGAGGAGGAGGTGGAGGCTGATGAGGAGGATACACATGGGGAGGTGGATTATCAGTATAACATTCAAAGTGTTTACTAACAAGTAACAAAACATATATTTTATATACTTAACACATCTTAATAATGAAATAAGAATTCATAAAGTAAAGAAAAACATCTGAAAAAAAGAATGTAAATAAAGTAATCTATCTCTATTTCAATGAATAAAACATTCTGAACTACTTATTTTGAATCAACATTCTATGAACTAAACCACAACTCAATTAAAATATATCACTAACACAATAAATTACTATAGTAAAAATTCTATTCCACCAACACTCTTAAACAAGTTACCTTTTAGTAAGATAATTCCACTATCCATTTTTCTAATCCAATTTAATGAATACATTAATGCTCACCTATATAGTTTTTTCCCTCATTGAAAAAATAAAAAGAATTAATACAAATTTAATAAAAACCATTAAATGAGCATAGAAATGCATCATTAGTGGGGTGGTCACTACAATACACTCTGGCTTGGTATTTGAATCACTTGAACTTTGTATGAGCCTTCCTGTCCAGCCCCTAGTTCAAGACCATCACTGCAAGAGTGTTGTAATCTGAAAAAGGAAAAAGTGATATTAAGGAAATGATGTTAATGTTGTGTTTAATTACGATCAAAACGATGATTTGTTAGATATTGATTTGTTAACAGATGCAGACTTCAATGGAAACATTGATGCAGCAGAATGTTTGGTACATTTCGTATTATTAATTTTCACCTAGAACATTTCCATGATTTCATCCCATCCAAGGGAATCTTATTCAAATTGAACCAAAAATATCAATATGCAGAAATATGTTTTAATGGAAACAAACTTGAAAACTCATAATTTGGGAAAAAATAACTACAAAATAGTGACAAATCCTTGAATGGTAAATCTATTTTTAACATCCCAAGTAAGTAATTAATAATATATATTTTTATCTATATATATTAATGAATTATATAGTGTTTTAGAGGCTTAAAATGAGAATAAATCCAATCTTAAGTGTGGAATACACTAATATTTTTAAAAGATTGTTTTACTACCTTTTGATGGAAAACCATTTTTAAATCAAAATTTTGACAATTTTATAAGCTCTATTTTCCGAAATAAACTTATTATTTATGATTGGGACATTGAAATTTACTTTGGGTAAATTTTTGGTATTTTTCCGATAAAGTTCATTTTTTAATGAATAGTGAAAAATGTTGTATTTTAATTCAAAACCTCTTTTTAATCTAATTTGTTTATATTATTAGATTATATTTTGAATTGGTTTTAATGTAAAATTAGAATATATTTTTACAATTTAATCCAATAGTGGTCATTGGAATTAATTTCACTTTGAAATTGGACTTAAACTAGTGTCAATCTTTTGATACTTATTGTTTCATAAAAACATGCTAGTTGCTCTGACAGCAGGAATTAATTATTAAATTAATTAATGTAACTTATATGTTTTTAATTTTGTAAAATAGACATCATTTTTGAATTCGGAATATCAAATATAGCTTTGGTGAAGTTTTGGTATTTTTCTGAAAAACTTCAATTTTTGATGAATGGTGAAACCACTAAGTGGTACTTAAAAAACTAATTTTTCATTTAAATGAAATTTTACCACCTCTGTGTTTTGAATTTCAAAAATCCTACATACATGGTTGTCATTAAGAAGTAAAATTTGGTTCAATGGGATTAAAATAATTTTTTGGTGAATAGTAACTTTTAAGATTTTAATCACGATTAGAGGTAATTAGTGTAATTTAAGGTATGAATAATGTTTTAATAATATGAAATGAACTTGAAACATGTCCTACCCTTATTGGATGTGTCATGGACGATCAATAAGATCCATGGTTAAACATGGGGACCCCATGGATCCACTTTGGTAGGAAAATGACATAAATAACTTTTTATTTAAAGTTAAAATAAAAATGTCACAAACATGAGTTGTTTTACTAAATAAATTTTTAAATGGGGTTATACAAGTCATATTTTTGAATATAAATATTCATTAAAAATATAAAGAGATTTTCTACATCATTATATTGTTTTATAATTTTTATACATTAAATAAATTAAATTATTTATTATACCATGATGATGCAGCGATTACATCATTATTTAACGATTTAAATAAAATGAAAAGATAATTTAAAATATATGACCTACACATGTCAAAAACCTATTGTATGGGAGTATTTATAACTCTTATCACCTTATCCTAGAAATATATACTTTTGGGACCTTTTAAATCCGAAAATCATTTTATAATAAAGTAACCTTTTAAAACATTCCAAGAGTTCCCCTCCTCTCCTCTTATAAATGGCTCCCACCTCTACCACCTTACCCACACATCTCAAGCCTTTGGCTCGGCCAAGACCTACACATTTTGTCTCTCCACATTCCTCTCTTACTACTTAAAGCCTCACATTGGGCAGAAGTCTTCCCAAGGAATCCTTTGAGCTCAAATCAAAAAGAGTTACCCGTTTTAAAGGTAGTGTTTTCTCTTGTGTTCTTATGTTTTATTTTGCTTCTCCAAACCTCTAAACTCTTTTTATTAATTTCTTTTGTAAAAACTCCAGTATCTTCAATATACTATGTTGTTGATATAATAAGAATTCGAGCTACACTTACACACACCTACATCTAATGGTTAAAGAACATATTGTTTCTGTGGATGGCGAATTTCTGCCTCACGAAACGATGATTGTTCAATATTTTTCTAACACCTTCAAAGGTGGCCATTAATATGTCACTATATTCATATATGATATATAATATGTTTATGTTTTACTTAAGCTACTGTATTTTTCATTTATGTCATACCTTTATGGTTTCCATTATGGGTAAACGCGATATCTTCATTTTAGGAAGTGCGGACTGTCGCCCCATCAAAGTGATTTGATTCGTTAATACCATATGTGGTATGTATAAAGGATTGATTGAATGATATTATATATGATACAATACTAGAATTATAATACTATATTGTATCATTATGTTTTAATTCCATTAAATATGAAATAGAAATGGAAGTAGTGTTCATGCGTACGTACGGCTTACCTTCTCCATGAACGGTGCATTTCATTTCATATGTCTAAATGTTATGTAATATTATAAATGCATGTATATACTGGATATATATGATATATATGATATATACATCATGAGTATAACTCTGGATATAATGGATACATGAACAACTTGTAATTATAAAGAGTATATATTTGACTCAAGTACCAATGATCGTTAAAACGACCGTTATTAACTTAAATAATTACATAGTTTTCATGACATGGTAATAAGTGATATAAAAGAAATAATGAACTTGAAAAGGGTTCTTAAGCAAGTATAAATTAACTCAAGTTTATTATTCAGGACATTAAAGAACGATCGAGTCGAGTCGGACCTGAGGTATGGGACTTCGTCTCAATCTCCTTTCATTGAGACATATTTTGTTTTATACACAACCATATTTTATACGGTGTACAAACCCCTTTGACTTTTACGTTTATCCGAAAGGAATCTTTTTTATATAAATATTTTTACTAAAAGACAAAAGGGAATGTTTTTGTCATATGTATTCGGCGACAATGACTTCTCCGCCGCCGTGACCATTATTTGAGTTTCAGCTTCCTCTACAACCCATACTTTTTTTAAAGAAAAATAAATACCATGTTTTACTTGTCATTTATTTTGTTATTTAAAATAGTTTTCATAATGTTTTTATATCAATGTGTTGTATTGATATCTTGTGATTGAAAAGTGGAAATGTTATGATTCCTTTATCCATGTTTTATGTGATAAGATTATGTTATGGTTCTTGGGCATTGTTATGAAGATGGGTGGTTCCGTGATAAACTAAGGGTGGGTGAGCCCGATATAGCTCTCCAATGCATTGGGTAACGTGATGGTGTTAAACGTTAAGTTTTCTTCGAAGAGATTTAGGGAATATATTGTGATGGGTATTCAAAACGTAACCAAGAGGGATACTCCCTACGTAAAAATGTTATGAATGCCTCAAGTTTCCTTTATGTCTTATGATTTCAATGATTTATTCATGATTTGATGAGGTATGTTAATGTGCTTATGTTTTATGGGTAAAGTATGATTTCATTCTTATGTATATATGTACTCATGTTTCCTTTCCATATTTTTATATCCCTTACTGGGGTTTTTATGCTCATCCCAAGTTTTTGAAATGTTTTTCACAGGTCAAGGGAAAGGTACATGATATGATGATAGTGTCAAGGAAGTGTCAAGAAAGAATCCAAGATTTATTTTAAATATGTTTCTGTTGATGAGAAAAATGAATACTATCTTTTATTGTAACCAATTTGTTTAAATGTGGGATGTAATGCATGTTTTATGATCTAATTCTCTAAAACTCTAAACCTGAAAAGATCCTCAATATGTATTCTTGACGTAACTCAATATTAAGTAATGTTTAAGGCTAGGGCGTTATAGTTGGTATCTGAGGTCGGTTTAGATATATTTATGAGTTAGAATTATATTAAATGATTATCCAAAATTATTTTTTTATGGTCAAATTGAAATGATGTAGAATTTGAAGATTACCATGTTGCTTCATCTAAGACATGTTTGTTCAGAATGGTTTTCCGTAGAGGAAATAGGGAAGCAGTTCTAGGAAGGCATACAGAAGGAAATAACCTTCCGAATCAGCATCCTGAGATGGTCGGAATTGGAACTGAATAGTTTGTTGCAGTAATGGCGCAGTTGACTCAAGCAATAAATGGTGGTGGTATCCATGCACGAGATTAGCCAGATCAACCGGAGAGGAACATGTCAGTGGTGGAACATTTCATGAGGCAACACCCCCCATCATTTAGAGGATCATCTAACCTTGTGCTAGCTGAAGGGTGGATTAAAGCACTGGAGAAGATTTTCGATGTCCTGGGGTGTTCATACAATCAAAAGGTTAGTCTTTCTATTTACCTTTTGGAGGGTGAAGCAGATCAGTGGTGGTTGATTGTTAAAAATATCAGGGACGCTGATGATATTGGTTCTCTCGACTAGGATGAATTTAAAGGTATGTTTCTTGAGAAGTATTTTCCTAAGGCTGTTTGACATAGGATGGAAAAACAATTCTTGGAATTGAGGCAAGAGGAAGACTCAGTGGATTCCTATGAAGAAAGGTTCACTCGATTGGAAAGGTATGCTCCAAATTTTATCCAAGACATTGATAGTAAAATCAATCATTTTTACTCAGGATTAAAGCTAAAATATCAAAGGGCATTGTCTTCTCGTGAGTTCAAAAGTTATGAAAAGCTTGTTCGATGTGCTGAGACGGTGGAAATGGAGTTTTCTGATGATCAAGTGTTCTATAACAACCAGCATAAGAAGAGACCGAATTGCCAGGAGAAAGGAATGAATTCTTCAAAAATGTCTGACGGTAGGAAAACTAAGTTTCCAGTTTGTGTTAAATGTGGTAAAAGGCTTGCTGGGGGATGTCTTCTGAATTCTGTAAAGTGCTACCGATGCGGTAATATGGGACATAAGGCTCGTGATTGCACTGAAAAATATCAGGGTGATGGTAAGACCAAATTTGATTTACAGATAGTGAAATGTTCTAAGAGAAATTTGATGGGTCACTATGCAAACGAGTGTCCAACAAAGAGCTCGAGTGATGGGAAGCAGTTAGACTACAAGCAGAAAGGGGTGGTGAAATCCTTTGCAGCTACTTCAGCAGATGTCGGTCCATCAAATGAAGTTGTATCAGGTACTTTGTTTGTATTTTTAGATTATGCCAGTGTGTTGTTTGATTTGGGGTCTACACATTCTTTCATCTCTGAAAACTTTTCTAGTAAAATGGGAATACCATCTCAAGAAATGACTCCTAAACTTTTGGTAAAAACACCTGGGGGAAATGTAGAGGAAAAAATAATTTATAAGAATCTTCCTATCCATATTTGTGGAAAGACCCAACTTGAAAACCTTATTGTTTTACCACTAGTAGAGTTTGATGTTATCCTGGGTATGGATTGGCTCTCTATTTACCATGCTAAGATTGACTGTAGAGCTAATGAAGTTTCTTTCCAGAAAGACTTTCAGTTTGTGTACAGGAATGAACCCTTACTGTTGATAACGAATCAAGAGGCCGAGAAACTTGTAAAAGATGGAAATTAATGTTTCCTTGCATATATTGTTGAAAAAAGGGAACTTTTCAGATTAATGATGTTACAGTGGTAAATGAGTATCATGATGTTTTTCCAGATGATTTTCCTAGAATAATACCAGATCGGGAAGTTGAGTTTACTGTAGACATAGTTCCTGATGCTAAGCCAATTTCAAAACCCCCTTATTTAATAACATCACTGTTAAGAAAAAATATCCTTTGCCTCATATCGATGATTTGTTTGATTAGCTCCAGGGAGCTCAGTATTTTTCAAATATTTACCTGAGATCGGGGTACCATCAGTTGAAGGTAAAGGAAGAAGATATTCTGAAGACCCCGTTTCGTACAAGATATGGCCATTATGAATTTTTAGTAATTCCTTTTGGGCTAACCAATTCACCTGCTATATTCATGGACTTAATGAATAGAATTTTCCTTGAGTTCTTGGATAAGTTTGTGGTTGTTTTCATTGATGATATTTTGGTGTTTTCTTATAGTAAAGAGGAGCATGAAAGACATTTAAGGGTTATTTTTCAAACCTTAAAAGAAAATAAATTGTATGGGAAATTCAGAAAGTGTGAGTTTTGGTTGTAACAAATTTCTTTCCTTGGTCACATTGTTTCTAAAGATGGGATAACTGATGATCCTGAAAAAACAATGGTTGTTGAAGAATGTCCAAGACCCACAAATGTAACTGAGATTCATAGCTTCCTTGGTTTGGTAGGCTATTACTGAAGGTTTGTTAGAAATGTTTCACAGTTATCTAGTCCAATGACTAAGCTAACTCGGAAGGGTGTTAAGTTTATCTGGACAAAAGAATGTGATGATTGTTTTCAGGAACTGAAAAGAAGATTGGTGAATGCCCTAGTTTTGGAACTACCTTCCATGAATGGTGAGTTTTTTATCTACAATGATGCTTCATTGAAAGGACTTGGTTGTGTCCTAATGCATAATAATCAGGTAATTTCTTATGCTTCACGACAGTTGAAAACTAATGAGGTAAATTACCCTACACATGATTTGGAATTAGCTGCTGTTGTTTTCACATTAAACATTTGGAGGCATCATTTGTATGGAGTGAAGTGTGAAATATATACCGATCACAAAAGTTTAAAGTATATATTCACTCAGAAAGAATTGAACATGAGACAGAGGAGATGTCTAGAATTAATCAAGGATTATTATTGTACAATTTATTACCATCCGGGAAAAGAAAATAAAGTGGCTGATGCTTTGAGTCGAAAAAGTAATGCTTCATTAACAATGTTTTGTTTGGAACGTGATCCTTTGGTTAAGGATTTGATGAAAATTGGAATAGAAGTTGTTGGTGCAGGATGTTATTCTGTTTTGTTTTAGGTATCAATGAAATCTTCTCTATCAGATAGAATTAAGCAAACACAGATGCAAGACTGCGAGTTGCAGAAAAAGGTAGAGCAGGTTCAGAAGGGTAAGTTGCCTGATTTCAATATTGATAATGATTTTGTTTTGAGGTTTGGGAAGAGATTGTGTGTGCCGTGTGATTCACAGTTGAAGAGAGATTTGTTATGTGATGCCCATAGTTCTCTGTTTTCAGTCCATCCTGGTTGTACTAAGATGTATAGAGATCTTCGAGAGTATTACAGGTGGGACAGAATGAAAAGGGATATTGCTGATTTTACTATGAAGTGTTTGACTTGTCAACATGTTAAAGTAGAGAGGCAGTTACTGAAAGGGATGTTTCAGGCTTTACCAGTGCCAGAGTGGATATGGAGGAATATATCCATGGACTTCATTGTGGGATTGGCGAAGACTCCTCGAGACAATAATGCAATCTGGGTTATTGTTGATCACTTGACTAAATCTTCTCATTTCCTTGCCATAGGAGATACATTTTCCCTAGACCAACTTTCCCGTTTGTATCTTAAAGATATAGTCAAGTTACATGGAGTTAATCTCTCCATTGTATCTGACCTTGATCCCAGGTTCACTTCTAACTTTTGGAAAGGCCTTCAGAAGTCGTTGGGTACTGAATTAATTTTTAGTACAGCTTTTCATCCTCAATCAGATGGGCAGTCAGAATGAAAAATTCATACTTTGGAGGATATGCTACGTGCTTGTTCGATGGATTATCAGGGATGTTGGGACCAAAATCTTTCTTTTGTTGAGTTTTCTTATAATAGAATTTTTCATTCTAGTATACAGATGGAACCATTTGATGTGTTATATGGGAAGCGGTGTCGAACTCTAGCTTTCTAGGATGAAGTGGGTGAAAGAATGTTGATGGGACCATAATTGGAAGAAGAGTTGGTAGAAAAAGTTCAGCTGATATAGAAACACATGAGAACAGCTCAGAGTAGGCAGAAGAGTTATGCAGACAATAGGAGGAAGGATCTCTCTTTTGAGGTAGGTGATCATGTTTTTCTCAAAGTCTCACCATGGAAAAGTGTGATGCGATTTGGTTAGAAAGGAAAGCTGAGTCTAAGGTTCATTAGACCATATGAAATTCTGGAGAGAGTTCGATCAGTTTCTTACCGAGTGTCTTTACCTCTGATTTTATCTCAGGTACATAATGTTTTTCATGTTTCGATGTTGAGAAAGTATATGCCAGATCCATCTCATGTTTTGAGACCAGAGGTAGTTTAGTTGGAGGAGAATATCTCTTATGAAGAACAACCAGTCCAGATACTTGACCATAGAGAGAAATTATTGCGGAATAAGTTAATTCACCACGTAAAGGTTTTGTGAAAAAACCATATGGTTGAAGAGGTGACATGGGAATCTGAAAATGCAATATGGGCTAAATACCCCCACTTATTCGATAAGGAAATAAATTGCGAGGATGCAATTTTCTAAAGGGAGGAAGGATGTAACATCCCCAGTAAGTAATTAATAATAGATGTTTTTATATATGTCTATTAATGAATTAGATAGTGTTTTAAAGGCTTAAAATGAGAATAAATCCAATCTTAAGGATGGAATACACTAATAATTTTAAATGATTGTTTTACTGCCTTTTGATGGAAAACAATTTTTAAACCAAACATTTGATAATTTCATAAGCTCTATTTGTAGAAATAAACTTATTATTTATTATTGGGACATTGATATTTACTTTGGGTAAATTTTTGGTATTTTTTCGATAAAGTTCATTTTTTAATGAATAGTGAAAAATGTTGTATTTTAATTCAAAACCACTTTTTAATATAATTTGTTTATATGATTAGATTATATTTTGAATTTGTTTTAAAGTGAAATTAGAATATATTTTTACCATTTAATCCAATAGTGGTTATTGGAATTAATTTCACTTTGAAATTGGACTTAAACTAGTGTCAATCTTTTGATACTTATTGTTTCATAAAAACATGCTATTTGCTCTGACAGCGGGAATTAATTATTAAATTAATTTATGTAACTTATATGTTTTGAATTTTCTAAAATAGACATCATTTTTGAATTCGGAATATCAAATATATCTTAGGGTGAAGTTTTGGTATTTTTCTGAAAAACATCAATTTTTGATGAATAGTGAAACCACTAAGTAGTACTTAAGAAACTGATTTTTCATTTAAATGAAATTTTACCACCTCTGTGTTTTGAATTTCAAAAATCTGACATACATGGTTTTCATTAGGAAGTAAAATTTGGTTCAATTGGATTAAAATAATTTTTTGGTGAATATCTACTTTTAAGTTTTTAATCGCGATTAGAGGTAATTATTGTAATTTAAGGTAAGAATAATGTTTTAATAATATGAAATGAACCTGGCACATGTCCTACCCTTATTGGATGTGTCATGGCCGACCACGAAAATCCATGGGTCAACTTGGGGAACCAATGGAGCCACTTTGTAGGAAAATGACATAAATAACTTTTTATTTAATGTTAAAATAAAAATGTCACAAACATGAGTTGTTTTACTAAAACAACTTTTAAATGGGGTTATAAAAGTCATATTTTTTACTATAAATATTAATTATAAACATAATGATATTTCCTAAATCTTGATATTTTTTTTATAATTTTTAGTCATTAAATAAATTAAATTACTTATGATACTATGATGATGCAGCAATTACATCATTATTTAACGATTTAAATAAAATGAGAAGATAATTTAAAATATAAGACCTACACATGTCAAAAACCTATTGGATGAGAGTATTTAGACCTCTTATCACCTTATCCTATAAATATATAATTTTGGGACCTTTTAAATACTAAAATCATTTTATAATAAAGTAACCTTTTATAACTTTCCAAGAGTGCCCCTCCTCTCCTCTTATAAAAGTCCCCCACCTCTACCACCTTACTCACACATCTCAAGCCTTTGGCTAGGCCAAAACGTACCCATTTTGTCTTTCCACATCCCTCTCTTACTACTTGAAGCCTAACTTGGTGAAGAATTCTTCCCAAGGAATCCTTTGAGCTCAAATCAAAAAGAGTTACCCGTTTTAAAGGCACTGTTTTCTCTTGTGTTCTTATGTTTTATTTTTCTTCTCCAACCCTCTAAACACTTTTTATTCATTTCTTTTGTAACAAATCCAGTATCTTAAATATACTATGATGTTTTTATAAGAATAGTTCGAACTACACTTACACACACCTACATCTAATGGTTAAAGAACATGTTCTTTCTGTGGATGGCGAATTTCTGCCTCACGAAATGATGATTGTTCAATATTCTTCTAACACCTTCAAAGGTGGCCATTAAGATGTCACTATATTTATATATGATATATAATATGTTTATTTTTTACTTAATCTACTGTAGTTTTCATTTATGTCATACCTTTATGGATTCCATTATGGGTAAACGTGTTATCTTCATTTTAGGAAGTGCGGACTACCACCCCCTCAAAGTGATTTGATTCATTAATACCATATGTGGTACGTATAAAGGATAGATTGAATGATATTATATATGATAAAATACTGTAATTAT
Source organism: Viscum album (assembly GCA_963277665.1). Lineage (NCBI taxonomy): Eukaryota > Viridiplantae > Streptophyta > Magnoliopsida > Santalales > Viscaceae > Viscum > Viscum album. The sequence goes on from OY728156.1 coordinate 1,147,885,438, forward strand.
AATACTATTATGTATCATTATGTTTTAATTCCATTAAATATGAAATAGAAATAGAAGTAGCGTTCATGCGTACGTACAGCTTACCGTCTCCATAAACGGTGCATTTCATTTCTTACCTCTAAATGTTATGTAATATTATAAATGCATGTATATAATAGATTTATATGATATATATGATATATACATCATAACTATAATTCTGGATATAATGGATACATGAAAAACTTGTAATTATAAAGAGCATATATTTGAATCAAGTACCAATGATCGTTAAAATGACAGTTATTAACTTATATTAATTACATAGTGTTCATGACATCATAATAAGTGATATAAAAGGAATAATTAACATGAAAAAGGTTCTAAAGCAAGTAGAAATTAACTCAAGTTTATTATTCAGGACATTAAAGAACGATCGAGTCATGTCAGACCCGAGGTATGCGACTTCATCTCAATCTCCTTTCATTGATGCATATTTTGTTTTATACACAACCTTCTTTTATACGGTGTATAAACCCCTTTGACTTTTATGTTTATCCGAAAGGAATATTTTTTATACAAATCGTTTTACTAGATGACAAAACGGAATGTTTTTGTCGTACGTATGCGGCGACAACGATTTCTCCGCCGTCGTGACCATTATTTGACTTTCGGCTTCCTCTACAAGCCATACTTTTTTTAAAGAAAAATAAATACCATGTTTTACTTGTCTTTTATTTTGGTATTGAAAATGGTTTTCATAATGTTTTTATATCAATGTGTTGTATTGATATCTTGTGATTTAAAAGTGGAAATGTTATTTTTCCTTTATGCATGTTTTATGTGATACGATTATGTTATGGTTCTTGGGAATTGTTATGAAGACGGGTTGTTCCAAGATAAACTAAGGGCGGGTGAGCCCGATATAGCTCTCCAATTCATTGGGTAACGCGATGGGGTTAAACATTAAGGTTTCTCCGAAGAGATTTAGGGAATATACTGGGATGGGTATTCCAAACATAACCAAGAGGGTTACTCCCTACATAAGAATGTTATGAATGCCTCAAGTTACCTTTATATCTTATGATTTCTATGATTTATTCATGATTTTATAAGGTATGTTAAAGTGATTATGTTTTATGGGTAAAGTATGATTTCATTCTTATGTATACATGTACTCATGTTTCCTTTCCATATTTTTATATCCCTTACTGGGCTTTTTATGCTCATCCCATGTTTTTGAAATGTTTTTCACAGGTCAAGGGAAAGGTACTTGATATGATGATAGTGTCAAGGAAGTTTCAATAAAGAATCCATTTTTTATTTTAAATATGTTTCCGTTGATGGGAAAAATGAATACTATTTTTTATTGTAACCACTTTGTTTAAATGTGGTATGTAATGCATGTTTTATGATCTAATTCTCTAAAACTCTATACCTGAAAATATCCTCAACGTGTGTTCTTGAAGTAACTCAAGATTAAGTAATGTTTAAGGCTGGGGCCTTATACTATTCAACTGGAGAAAAATTAGAGATATTATAATGTGGGAAATCTAAACTACTGGATATTACCATTACATCAGAACATGGATTTCTGTATGAACGTATATAATTATCCCATATAGTTCTGTTTGTTTGCATCCACCATGTTTTCATAAAATTATGTATAAAGAATAAAAAAATTAACTGAAATGGTTTTGTAAAATCTCTTTATATGCTAGAAATTGATAATGAAACACCCATATATGTAATCTATAACAAAAAAACATTATTTTTACTAGCATTTTACCTATAATTTTTTTATTGTATTTTCTAACATTGGGGTGATTCAATTAACATAACATTCTATTTGGTTTCATGTGATATGTTTCATATATTTCCCTATAAATAATAATATAAATTAAGTTAAATAATGTTGGAAAATCTGCCCATTTGCTGAAAATTGATATAAAAACATACCCATACATGTAATCTGGAACCTAGGACACGGTATTTTAATAGTGAGTTTACCAATAGTTATCATAAATTGGCTTTGATAATGTTGGGTTTTGTTTGTTTACATAATGTTTTGTTTGGTTTAATATACCCTGTTATCACAGAAGTACATCTATATAATGAAACAAAATTAAGTGTAATAGTGTTGATAAATCTTCATATATGATGTATAATGATAAAAAACACTTCCATACCGGTAAACTAAGCCAATGTTAGTGTTGCAACTAATTTGTAACGATCCATACCTCCAAAATGTGTCGCTACTTCCCTTTATATGATGGGTATTTATCCAAAATGAAGTCTAACTCCACCATGTGACCTAGTATGTTGGACCAAGACCATCCCAACACTGGTAATGTTTACTAATGATTTTTCACCCAATCTAATTATAAAAAAGTTGTAATGATCATATCATATGTGTGCATTATAAATTTTCATCAAAACAAATAACCAATAAATGAATTAAGATACTATTCAAATTATAACTAATAGTTCTACAAGTTTCTAAGACATCATCACAATAGTAGTAAATATAAATTTTATATGAAACGGAATAAAATTTATTTTCACCATTGATAAATAATATATATGATGTAATAGACAATTCAAAGAAGAATTACTATTGTTGAACATAGAAATTGGAAAAATGTACATGTGATTTTGAACATATTGAATATAATATTGAAACCAACAAAATATTACAAAATATATTCACACAAGCATTTAATTTTGAAAAGAAGGGTGTGAGAGGTAACAAAAAATGTAGATTTTTAAATAATATTTACATTGTACCTTCCACGATGATTTATTCCTCCTAATCTAGTGTCATATCACCTTTTCCCCTTGTATGCAGGATCAAAACCTAGCATTAAAATTGATTATATTAGAAATATTATAAATATAAAGACCGTAAAATTATTAGAAAATAGAAAAGATAATCACATTTTATGTTTTTACTGAATCGTCAACTTCTAGATCATCTGACATAGTCCACAATATCTGTACATAAACAAAGGGATAAATGTAGATCTTGTTCTTTAGGGATATCATTTCATTATTGGAACACCCCTGTATACATTGAGCACCTATATCAAGAGAAGATAAAGTCAAAAAATCTACAGTGAAGAATACATCCAAGAACTTCACTGACATGTTTTTAGAACAATATAGACAGGTGAGTGGGGATGGAAACGTATCCAGGAGAGTAGGTTCCCATTAAATACATTCCTCAACAACAGATTCTCTAGTAGAATTTTCATATTTTTTAGTACATTATAGTTGGAAACCCCACAATGCCTTGAAGATCCACCATTACTAAAAGAGAAGTCAATTTCTGAACATAATGAAAACTATGAAACACCTCAAGGAAAAATGAACTACATCAACATGAAAATATTAACATAATCAAATGTCTTTTGTTACAAAAATGATGGGACTATTCAATCTTATTTCAAATTATCTTTTTCTGTATCATTAAAAAAATGTAATGTTGTTCTTCTGAATATAATTATACATGCCTTCCCACTATTCTCAGAAATCATTTTTGTAGTAATAATAAAAAATTATATACGAACAAGAATTAAAATTTAATCTCAATAGATTAAATAATAAACATAGTGTAACAAAAATTACAAATACGAAATGGAAATGAAATTAATGAAACATGAAAGTTGAAATAGACATTTTAACATAGTATATTATGTTATGAAAACATGAATCCAGAAATGAATGTTCTCACAAATGGGTAAATTTGAAATGGAGTTTTAAAATATGATAGTGAATATAGTTCTTAACAGCACTGATGTTCCCTTTAGATTCAGATTGTATACATCATACTGTGTTAATTATATGATCCCAATAGTTGTTTTATTATTTCTTTCATTGAATTAGTATTGATGGATGTTGTTTGAGAGTAATGTGGTTTCTTGCATCACATAAGTAATGTTTAGAAAATATTAAATGGAAAATAATTTCACATTACATTATAATATTAAAAAAACACCATATGAACATATGAGGAACAAGAGTATAATGAATAATAAAAAAAGGTTTATAGGGAGTTGAAATAAACTTATGGGTAAGAAGACCTATTGTAGATCAGTGTCCATTTATTCCCTCTCAGTATTGAATGTTGTAAAAAAATGATGGACAAAAAAATATAGTAGTTCCATAATTACTGATTCAGGAAATAAGATGGATTGGAAATGGATTGTAAAACATTGATGGAAAATTAGTATGAATAGAGTCAAATTAAATGATGAATGTGGAAATTTTTTTGATAGAGTAGATGGGTAGATGAAATTACTGTATGTGTGATGCGTTTGGTAATGGGTTGATTTTGTGTAATGGGGAAATCCCGACCTGTATTTGGGAGCTGCAATGAAAAAGAAATTTGTAGTTTCAAATATTATAGGAGGTCCCAACTACCTCAACCCCTATGCAATCACTGATAAAATATACATCAACATGTATCAGATCACAACTCAAAAGGAATTGAAAAACAATACATAGTAAAATCCCTACATTTGTAGTCTCAAAATAGATGCAATGTTCAAAATCTACCTCATCTTTTCTAAAGATATCTGAAACATGTCGTCCCACTATTCTCAGACTTCATCAATGTAGTAGTATCAATAAATTATATATTAAGCGAAATTAAAATTTATTCTCAACAAATTAAAAAAATAAACATGAAGTAATAGACATTTCAAATAAGAAAAGAAAATAAACTCAATGAATCATGCAAGTTGAAATATCCATTGTAACATAGTAGATTAGGTTTTGAAAACATTGAAACAGAATTGATTGTTTAGACATATAGATATCAGGTCTACTAAAATAAATCAAAATATAAATAGTAGAATAAAATATTACTATATAAATATATATCGAAATTTAACCTACAAGGCAGTCATTCTGTGGATGAATTGATTAAAAGATGTATAAGACACATAGCCACCAATAATCGGTTCATTTTTTTCATGGACCACAAAAACCTGCAACAAATACATGAATCCCCTATAAACAGTAGACTCATTAAAATCATTATGATAGTATAATAATTTCTCAAAGACAATGATATTTCCTTCAATATCTTCATACTTTACATGATTTTCAGTAATCACAAATTTGAACACATTGAAGTCAAATTCAAGTGTTGTGAAGTTAAAATCCAGAAGAGCATGATTATCGCTACATAATTAACCCCTTGAGTTCTACACAATATAAAATTGTTTATTACTTAACCATATATAAAAATCAAATGAATAATTAATTTCTAAAAAACAAATAGGTGAATAAATATCATCTTACCAACTGAAATAGTTGATGAAATATCTGAAATGGAAGAAAATATGTATTGTAATGAAATAAGAAAAAAGAATGTATGAATTTAATCATAAAACCAGAATAAAGAGAGGTGGAGGACAGCTGCATCTTCTGAGAGAAGCTTGACAATGGATCGTGGTGGTCTTTATTGAAAAGGAAATAGATATTAAAACCAGTTGAGTAAGAGATTCATGAAATATGATGATAGACTAAGACAAAGTTATGTGAATGATTTGATTTCTTCCATAGCCAGAGTTTTGAATCACTAATGTTACCATTTATGATGATGAAGGTGGTGTTGACCACGCTGGAATTTAGAGACCTTCATTTGACTGTTTATGATGATTTACAAATTGAAACAAAGCATGAAGATGAAATCTGATGCACATATCAACGATTGAGAAATTGGTTACCGAGCTGAGCCAACAACATATTCTTTGAATATTGAAATCAATTCTGATATGTGGTTACTGCTATCGAATCAGAGGAGGTAGAGGAGCCGGAGACTGATGAGTCGTAGGAAGTGCAGTTGTAGGAGCCAATCATGGAACATGTGGAGGCAGAGTATGCGACGGTGGAGGTAGAGAAACTAGAGTGCTGAGGGTAGTTTGGAAGGTACATGGAGCTGATGGTTGTAGTGGTAACCCTAGATCTAGAGAAAGGAACTTGATAGTGGGGATAAATATAGGTATAGGATACGTCGGAGGGGGTCGTGGGTAAAGGATATGTCGTACCTGAGCATGCATGACTCTTCCTTCACCGATAACACAACATTGCTGGTAAACGGAGGGCTAGGGACTCTAGGAGTAGTGGAAGATCTCGCAGCGGGAACTATAAAATGGTGGGATGTAACAGTCACTATTTTGTGGGAGGGGTAGAGATTGTATTGACATATGAGTACATGGTCGAAGATGGACTGGAAATTGGAGGCGCGATAACCATTGGGGGAGAGGAGGGCTGTCACGAGGAGGTACCCACGAAAGAGAAGAGTAGAATCGCGAGGACGTCAGCGGACTATGGGTTGACCAGAAGCAGGAGGACGACATAAGAGGGGGTTTGAGGTTAGGCCATGTCATGACCCGTGATAACCTCAGCAGGAATGGGAGGTAGAGAAAAGTAAAGATACTACACGGTGTGGCTATGTGGTTAATTGGAAGGGGGAAACGTATGGAAAAAATGGTGTGGAAAAAGGTGACATTGACACATGGAAGGAGGAAAACCTATGATTAGTATATTTAGTAGCTATACGATAATAATAAAAGCATTATGTTGTTTGGGGAATGAGATGTTATATTTTATTTTGGGAATTTAGAGACATTTTAGACATAGGTTGGACAGATGTATTTTGGATAACTATAAATGTTGGAATGGATTATGTTGAATTTTTTATAGTACATTTTAAGGGTAAAACATTTCTTAATATTATTTTTGGACTTTTATAATACTATATTTTAAGAAAAATGGATGACCTACAGGTCAAAACATTACCAGTCACATCGAACAAAGCTGCATGAATCGAACCCACAACTGAAGTGCGATAGGAATTTATCTCCTACCACTATCCTACAAGAAGTCCACAATTATTATAAAATGATATTTTTTTTTCAATTTCATTGGTATTTGAGTATATTTGGAACCTTATATGATTGAGATAAATATAAAATTTCCTTGTTTTATATTTTGAAGAGAAAGATGAGTTTGTGGTCGAAATTAGTTAAAGGATGAAACTCTACATGAAAATAAATACGCTTCCTTGTGTTTTTAGTCTCAGAATTAAATTAATTCTTAAAATATATGAATGCGGCCATAGAAACAGAAAACTTTTCCCAGTACATTATTTTGCGATGAATTATATTCTCCCATTGATCATCACAAATTTATAGCTTCTTGGTTATTAACTTCTTCATAATAATTTTCTCTATCACTGTTCATCAAAACATGATTGTTTTTTTTCTCTTCCATATCCATGTTTTCTTACATAGAAACCTATTATGTATTATTTTTGTTATCCTGTATTCTAACTATTCAAAATATTAAAATAGAGGCCTCATTATTCTATTTAACAATGTGGGATTTCAACTATGATATTTTGAAATGTCAAACCCCTAGTTTTCAATCCCAAGTTAAAATTATGTGGAAAAAAAATTTTAAGAAGGGGATAAAGTTACTCCACAAGATTCTATGATAATAATCCTTTTAATATAACTCAATATCTTGTGTTGTACGTAGCTCCGAGTTCAAGCACACTATGACCAATCAAACTAGCCATTTAAAAATTAGTTATGAATTTTAATACCCATTTTTTGAAAATTTAGAAATGTTATTTTTCAAAATGGTCTTTGTTTTTGCATTCAGAATATCAAAATTATCTTAGGGTGCATTTTTAGAAATTTTCTAAAAAAATTAAATTTTTGATGAATACTGACAAACACTACGTCATTGTTTAAAACCAACTTTCTATTTAAATAATTATTTTAAATTTATATTTATTTCAAACTCAGAATAGATATATAATACCTATACTAGTCTAATTTAATTCATTGGAGTCTTTTTATAATAATATTAGATATATAAATTTTTTTTGAATTTCTTATGGTCTTTTACCAACCTTCTAAGCATATTTAAAAATTTGGATAAAAATAATTTTACTACTTATTTAAATTGAATTTAAAAACACTAAAATACACAGTTGTAAACCGTCAGTAAAATGTGATTTAATAAGAAGAAAATAATTTTTCATGGATAGTAACTTTTTAATGTTCTTTACCACGATTAAAGTAAATTGGGTAATTAAAGGTAAAAATAATATTACAATAATATAAAATTACCCAAAAATATGTTCTCTTTATATTGTATAAGTGTTTTTAGACATAAATCAACCATAGAAAAAACATGATCCTTTTTTTCTCCATTTGGGTTAGATTAAGACATTTATTATATTTTATTTTAAGAAGAGTTATAAGTTTTAAATTAAAATTTTAATAATTAAACCATTTATAATATAGGGTTGTACATAAGAAAAATTCGACTATAAATATTCAATTGAAAAAAAAATATTTCTTAAATCATTGTATTTTATTTATAATTTTTATACTTTAAATAATTAAATTTATTTGGGACGCAATGATGATACGGTAATTTCCTTATTATTGAAAGATAAAAATAAATGATAATATAAATATTAAAATAAATGTAAATTGAAACATTTGGTGCCATAAATTAATTTTATAAGTGAATATGATATGTTATGGTTGTTAAATTTATTTTATTCTACGAAATCAAGTTATTATGACTTTAACCAAAATCAATTACAAAATAGTGTCAAAACTGACATAAATGAGTCTATAAAACAAATACTATTTTATTAAATTATAAAACAATCCAAAAATTCTAATATTAGGTCAAATGATTTATAAAATGTTAAAAATTTCCTTAATGATGCATTTTAGGTCCCTTTTTATTTTTATTGTAACTAAATTTATCCTATAATATAAAAATACAAGAAGACATGGTAAGTGTTAACCTGTTTTACTATGGATTAATCCCAAAATATAAGGATACTTTTATAACCTAAACATGTCTAAAACATATGGGTTGAGAGGATTTAGATACATACTCATATTATATTCTAAATAAATCAATTTAGAGTTATTATTAACCTACATTAATATTATAAATAATTAATATTTCAAACATTTCCTAAAGTGACTGTCTCCTCTCTTATAAAAGGGAACATCCCCAACTCTTTAATTCACTCCTAGAGAGCCGTATTTTTCATCTAACCCATGACCAAATATCATACCAAATTCATTCTCTTCATCCAAGATGCAACAATTTATGGCGAAATTAAATGTAATGATTCCGTTTGTGAAAATAAAAAGGAGACTCCTGAAGATGTGGTAATCAATTTATCCCTTCTTTCAATGTTCATTTCTTCTTCTACTCCCTCTCACTAATTTTTTACCATAAAAAAATAATAAATGCAGAATAAACTATATTATGATATGTTTTTAAGATTATGTAACAACCATTTTCCTCCTTTTACCTATCCTATGAAAAGAAATACCACAATGTATGTGTACTTACAACTTACTGTCTCCACGTTGTGGTGTAAATTGTTTTTCATGTAGAATTTATTGATATGGGTATAAAGATGAATATAATGGAATTAAACAATTCATATAACATGATATTGTTTCTTTATATTTCAAATTCCATTAATTTTTATATCATTTAACAATTAAAGAAAACGATATCGTCGCTCGTGTGCACGTATGGCTTACCGTCTCCACGATGAGATGAGACTTATCTTCCATGATCACCATACAAGATTGATTATAAAAATAAATATTATTAATAATTATGAAATATATGACATAATAGTTATATTTGGATGATATATATATAGACAATTATATGACATTAACTTACTTTCATATGATACAAAAACGGAAACGGTGTTCATGCCTACATACAGCCTACCGTCTCCAAAAACGGTGTATTCCATTTCATATATATATTTATTTTATATGTTTATATTTCATATATATATATATAATATTATAAACTTTCGAGTTTTTTAAATCATAATATATGTAATATTATCAATAATAACAAGTCAAAACACATATGATAAATAAAGCGATTATTACCCGAAATGTTACATAAACATTGAATCATTAATAAACGGGTAATATAAAGTCATAAAAGAATCATATATGATATCATAAATATTATTATTATGACGATATCAGTTAATAATATGTTTAAACACATTATACAAGAGTTTCAATCACATACATAGAGTATTAGACCTATGGTACGGGTTAATTCCTCAATGTCATTATTATCTGAGATTGTCTATGTGTAAGTATTTATTGAGACATATTTATCATCAATGTACCTGTGTATTAAAAATTTATCCAAAATGAATCGTCATATGATTTTATAGAAGTATATCATTAGCTAAATCTTCATTTAAATGTTTTAAATATTTATTTTTGGAAATCTATTTATTTAATGTCCATGATTTCAAAATGAATTTTATGATTTGTTTATATGGAAATGATTGTTTTAAAATATTAACTCATTTGAAAACTATCAATGTGGTATGAGAAAATTTGATACAAAAATATCTCTTAAATTTGAGTGAGGTGGAAGTGGGAGCTTGGGTGGGTTTATATAGGAATGGTGAGGGAATTCTTTATTATTTTGTTTTGGGACCCCTTATATTAAATTAATCCAAACCAAAAACCATCCCATGGTTTTTGCCCATGGTTTTTGGAAAAGGGAAGAGGAAAAAAAATATTTTTTAAGGCCAAAGTCCGAACTTCTTAAAATATTAGGGTTGCTTATGTGGAGGTGAGTCACACTTCCATGGAAATTAATTTAAAAAGGCAAGGTGTTGAATAAGTCTTGAGGGGTCCATTAATGCTTTGAAAAGTAAGTCAAACAAACCCAAAATAACATTATTTTAATGCTAAAGCATATATTGGACGAAAATAAAGATTATAGTTTTTATTACATCACTATTGGGTCATTATGATGTCATAAAACACATTATATATTTAAACGGTATTTCATTTTTACCCAAAAATTTGATTGTCTCAGAAAATTATGAAAAATTCATTGTTGGATAATTTCGACGTCCTGATTCCAGAAATGAAATTTATTTTATCAAAATAATTTTCTAAATATGTTAATTTTCACTTTTAAAATAAAAACCATTATTTATCGAAAATTCAAGGGTTTTGACGGAAATGGCTTTCAAACCTAAATAAAAATTATAATTGCATTCATATATATATAAGATCATTTTAATTTAATAAAAATTAATTTAATAATAAAAAAATATTATATTAAAATATTTTTTAAATCAAATAATTCAATAATTTAATAAAATAGATTTCTTAATTAAATAATAACTACAAACACTATTTGTACTTTAAAAACTATTTACAATGTACAAAAAATGACTAGAAGTTATATTCATTATTATATAAAAAAAATAATGTACATGAACATGGTACTACTTATGTGTTACATAACTCCTTAAAACAGACGTATAAGACCTAAGGGTAAGGTGTGCGATGGTGACAGACTCTTGGGGTGGCTCGGATAACATCACTCGAGTGGTAATTTCAATCAACTTCCACTTTTACCATAGACGGTCACATTCGAGCATGGCATGATAAAGCTCAGCTTGGGCTTGGTCAAGAGCGATGCCCAAAGATGCCACCTCTTTTCGAAGCTCCGACAAATGGGCTTCGTATGTGGCAATTCTACTAGATGAGGTCATCGCTTCCTTTGTCTAAGTAAATTGGATTTGTTAAAGTCCTATATTTATACTAATCACATGATCACTGTTCAACGACTATATTAGCAACGGTCAAAATTTTTAACATAAAACCAATGAAGTTGACACTTTATATGAACAAAAATAGACATTTAATTAGATCAAGAGGGATTTCCATTAATGAAACTTTGGGTCGTTACAATATTCCCCCCTTAAGAAATTTCTCCCTCGAAATTTTCTTTTTCCCACACTAAAAAAGATGTGGGTAACTCAGCTTTATCACTTCCTCTGATTCCTGAGTTGCTTCCTCAAACTTGTGGTTTCTCCACAACTCCTTGACGTGTGGAATTATCTTATTTCGTATAATTATTTCTCTACGATCTACGATCTTCACTGGTTACTCCTCATAATAAAGATCATCTTCCAATTGTATCACCTTAGAAGAGAGTACATGTGAAGGGTCCGGTATGTACTTTCTTAAGAGGGATACATGAAAGACATCATGTACATTGGTCATAGTAGGTGGAAGTGATAGTCGATAGGCCACAGCCCCGACACGATCAAGAATCTCTAAGGGGCCGATGTACCTTGGACTTAACTTCCCTTTATTTCCAAACCTCACAAACTTCTTCCATGGAGATATGCGTAGAAACAACATGTCTCCAACTTTAAACTCAAGGTCTCGTCGACGATTATCTGCATAACTCTTCAGTCGACTCTGAGTTGCTTTGATATGCTGCTGAATGGTTTTTACCTTCTCTACCATTTCCTCGCCCATTTCTGGTCCAAACAGGTTACGTTCACTGACCTCATCCCAACATGCCGGTGTTCTGCACCTTTTCCCATACAGGGCTTCATATGGTCCCATTTGGATGCTTGAGTGGAAACTGTTATTATAATAGAACTCAACCAGAGGAAGATGTTGATCCCATCTTCCTTTAAATTCCATTGAGCATGCTCTCAACATGTCCTTAAGTGCTTGGATAGTCCGCTCGGATTGGCCATCAGTTTGAGGATGATAGGCCGTACTGATGTTCAGTTCAGTATTTAGAGCATGTTGAAGACTCTTCCAAAACATAGAAGTGAATCTTGGATCTCGATCAGACACAATAGATAGTGGTACTCCATGAAAACTTACCACTTCCCTGATATATATCCGTTCCAGTTGATCCATTGAGATATCCTCCCGAATAGCAATGAAGTGTGCAGTATTTGTAAGATGATCCATAACAACCCAGATTGCATTTTTGCCTTTGGATGTCCTCGGAAGTCTGGTGACAAAGTCCATGGTGATGTTCTCCCATTTCCATTATGGTATGGGTAATGGTTGCATCATCCCCTTAGACTTCTGCCTCTCTGCCTTCACTTTCTGACACACCAGGCACTTTTATGTATATTCAGCGATCTCCTTCTTCATATTATCCCACAAAATGTTTTCTCGGAGATCTCGATACATATTTGTGCTCCCTGTGTGAATAGGGAAATTAGAACTATGTGTGTCATCCAAAAGTTCCTTCTTCAGCTCCGGACATTATGGAACACATAGTCTTTTCCCAAACCGCACAATACCTTCTTCATTAACATTAAACTCTGAGGATTTCCCTTATTTGATAGCTTCCACTTTTTCCTGAATTCCCACATCATCCTTTTGAGCATCCTTTATCCTTTCCAAAAGAGATGGTTGAGAAATCATTTGTGAAAGGATTGATGATGTTCCCTTCTTTATGATTCCCACATCCATCTTCATTAAGTCTAAGAAGATTGGATCCTTATCAAATCTCATCATGGATAGAATTGCTGGGTCCTTTCTACTTAGGGCATCTTCCACCTTGTTCGCTCTCCTAGGGAGATAATGTATTGAACAGTCATAATCCTTGATGAGCTCTATCCATATTCTCTGGTGCATATTAAGCTTTTTCTGTGTGAATATATATTTAAGACTCTTGTGGTATGTATATATCTCACATTTCTCCCCATAGAGATAATGTCGCCAGATTTACAAGGCAAAGATCACTGGTGCCAACTCCAGTTATTGCGTTGGATAGTTTCTCTCATGGATTTTCAACTACCTTGAGGCATAGGATATCTCTTTTTCATTCTGCATCAGCACACAGCCTAAGCCCTTCTTTGAAGAATCACTGAATACCACAAAAAGTTCCCCACTTTTGGGTAAAGTGATCACAGGCATAGTGATAAGCCTCCTTTTCAACTCCTTGAAGCTTTTTCACATTTATCACTCCAAGAAACATTACTCCCTTTCGAGTTATCTTGGTAAGAGGGTTGGACAATCGTGAGAAATTCCTCACAAATCATCGATAATATCCAGCTATCCCCAAGAAGCTACAGATATCGGTTACCGATGTTGGCCTCAGCCATCCCTCAATTGAATTTGTTTAGGAGTAGTCCACAGATATCCCATTTCTTGTGATGATATGGCCCAAGAATGAGACATCCTTCAACCAGAACTCGCATTTGCTGTACTTTGCATAGAGCTTCTCCTTGCGCAAAGTCTCTAGAATAGTTTTTAAATGCTCCTAATGATCCTCCTTGGTTTTGCAGTATATTAGAATATCATCTATAACGACTACCCCAAATTTGTCAAGGTAATCTCTAACGACTCTATTCATCAAGTCCATGAATATTTCTAGAGCATTGGTGAGTCTGAAAGTCATTACTATGAATTCATAGTGCCTGTACCTTGTACAAAAAACAATCTTGGGGACATCTTCCTTATTCACCTTTACTTGATAATATCCCGACCAAAAATCCACCTTGGAGAAGTATTGTGCTCCATGCAGCTGATCAAACAAGCCATCGATTCTTGGGAGAGGATACTTTTTCTTTATTGTGATTTTTTTAAGTTCACGATAATCGATGCAAAGCCTCATTGACCCATCCTTCTTCTTGACGAAGAGGACTCGTGCACCCCATGGCGAAGCACTTGGGCGTATAAACCCTTTATCCAGATTCTCCTACAGTTGTTTCTTCAGCTCTTGAAGCTCTAAAACATCCATTCTATATGGAGTCTTGGATATTGGTAGCGCCCCAGGTATAAGTTCAATTGAGAACTCAACATCTCTTCTTGGAGGAAGACCAGACAGTTCCTCGGGAAACACTTCAGCGAATTCCCTCACAATAGGCGTTTCTTCAAGGATGGTTTCTTCCTTGGACACAATCATCTGAGCCCGATATGCGTGCTCATAAGGCAGTAAAATCCATGATTGAGATGATGGAGCTAAAGGAGATTCATCTTCCACCTAACACTTGTAAAGAATCGGGGGTCAATTCTCCATATGGAGTGTGATTTCCCTCTCCCGACAATTTATGTTGGCTCTATAAAAGGAAAGTCAATCCATGCCATGAATTGCATCAAATTCCACCAGAGGGAGTGTGACGAGGTTCACCAGCAAATTCAATCCACAGATTATAATAAGGGAGGACTTATAGTCATGGGATGCAATAATTTCCCCATTTTTCGTACTCACTAACATCTTTACTTCCATGATTTGTGGTGGTGCTGGGAGTGTTCTACTAAACTTTCGAGATATAAAAGAATGCGTAGAACCTGAATCAAAATGTACTTTCACTATTCTTGAATGAATAGCTAGCGTACCTATCACCACTTCATTGTTGGTGTTCACTTCGGCAGAAGTGATGGAAAAAATCTCTTCCTTGCTGCCTTGGAGGTTGTTGGTTGTCTCTAAAAAACCTTGGATTAGGGCACTGATTTGAAAAAGGACCCGGTTATTTTCATTTGTAGCATTGAACAATGCATTGAGGTTCGAATGGAGCATTCCTCTCCTCTATCACAGCCACAGGTTTTTCTCGTCGACAGTAAACAGCTAGGTGCCCTTCCCTTCCACACCTGAAGCATTTCCTCGTCCCCTTAAGGAAATTTCCAGGGTTCTTCTTTTCTCACTTTTGGCAAGTGGGGTGCTGGATCTTCTTAGCACCGTTGGATTTATCCATCAGACCACCAGCATTGAAGTCCACCTTTCTCTTTTTGTCCCCATGATACCCCTGGGACTCCCCGACCTCCATTTCGACCTTGAGGTCACATCGGACAATCTCCTCATAGCTATCAAAGTCACGGATCGCTAATGCTTTCTGTAGGCTAGGCTTCAGCCCACCAAAGAAGTGGTCAACTTTGTATTCGGGGGTAATGACAAAGCCGGAAGCATATCGTGCAAGCCTTGTTAATGTTTCCTCGTACGCTCCAATAGATTCTTCATCTTTTTGCTTGAGGGAAAGGATGTCCCTCTCCATCTTAAGACGGAGGGTGCGCGGAAAATATTTATTGAGAAACATATTCCGGAAATCCTTACATTCCAACGCCTCGATCTCCTCCTCATGATTCGTATTTTTGATCAACGTCCACCATTGATCAGCTTCATCCTCCATTCGATAAGAAGCCAGGAGAACCTTCACTTGTTTAGAACATTGAAGGATAGAGAAGATCATTTAAATGGAGTTGATCCATTGTTCAGCGATCGTGGGATCAGTTGATCCACTAAAAGTATGAAGCCTTTGTCTCATGAAGCTCTCGATAGCGACTTGTTCTTTCTTAGGGGGGGTTGAACATTCATCTTGACCCGTGTTTCTATTCAAAACATGATTTATCTGAGATAGAAGCGTGACAAATTTCATGATTCCCGCTCCCATTTGATTGGGCATCTCATTAGTACAGTCATCACACTGATCTTCACAACGGTTGTTAGCCCAAGTCCTACTATTATCGGCCATTGTCTGGAATAAAATCAATGTTATGGGTAACACATATTGGGTAATCCAAAGACAAAAGTTTATTACTTATAAATAAACTTTTATTTCCTTACTCATGAGTCTATAGGCTTCAATCTAGGCTTTTCATGGTCTAATTTCTAACATATATTCTTAGGGGAATTTTTTTAATTCTCTTAATAAGGGTTCATACTAAGCTTGTGAATTTATCAAAACATATCCCCCGGGAGTGTCATAACCAATAGTGCAGCAAGGCCCGTTTTCGTGCACCAGTTCCCGTTCGAGTCTAACTCAAAGTGGTGTTTTCAGGTTTTACCCCTATGATACATCTATGCCAGAGCCGCCTCTAATTGCTCGTATCCAAATAGGGATGTATTTGTTTGATAAACCACTTACTCAGTACTTACCAAAACTTAGGAATGTGTTTATTATACATAGTCTTGTATCTAAGGCTTCACTAGGGTTTCCTAATCCCAAAAATAACTAAACCTATCCTATGATACCAACTATGACAACCCTGCTTTTATTAATAACTTACACATGATTTATTACATAAAACATCACTTGATACAACAAGATGATCGAGAGGTTTAGTGTCTTTGGGGCTTAGAATAATTACATAAAAACATAAAACCTGAATTACAACATCTTTATTTAAAACTTCCTTTACATGACCACTACCTTCCCTCGTTCTTAGCATTGCATGGGATAACCTGAGGATATGCATAAGAAAAGGGTGAGCTATAAAGCCTAGTAAGGGAGTACACATGGAATAACATGAGGAGTATAATACATGTTAGACAATATACATATCAATAGAGCATAAAATAAACATGAGAATAAAGGCATGATAAAGCATCATAACATTGAAATGTGGCAACAACACTTAACATGGAATTAGCAATAGCCAATGCTCATTGCACATGGAGCATAAGTAAATCCTCATTGCACATAAAGCACAAGTAAACCCTCGTTTCACTTAAATTAGAATGATTCAACACTCATTGCACATGAAGTATCATGATACTATACTTTACCCAATGCATTGGAGCGTTATAAGGGCACACCCTTATTAAACATTTCATTTCCTGCATAAGTGTGCCACATGGACCATAAAACATGGATTCATAAAACATAATCATTTATTCCACGATAAAGTAATGTGGAATTCATACATGAAACTTTGTAATCAACAATTAAATGTTCATAATGGTTGACACCCTCGATGGAGAAATGGACATGGTATCCACTACACAATGGCATTGGCTTAGAAAATCGGTGCGATTTCAGGAGCGTAACGACGTGACATAAGAATTCATAAAAATGGTTGATGAGAGAGAAAGGAGTTCCTCATCATATTTAAATGTAATGGATTGTAAAGAGTTCATATAGATACATGTCCCAAAAATTGTAATGGAATTTAGATTCACGATACAAAATTATTGCTTGAATGTAAAAGGAGAGAGAGAAGTTCCTTTCGGAATTTCGGCATAGTAACGGGTGTACATGGGAGGCATTTAATGAGAGAGAAAGGGTTATCCCATATTTCAAACAATAAGTGGGAATTATGGGGGAGGTGTGAAACCATACCCCAATATTCATAATTGAAATTAAAAGGGTAATACAACTTAAAGAAAATTGACAAAAAATGAGAAAGGAAGAAAAAACCGTTACGTGGAAGTGTGCTTCCAAAGGCTAGAGAGAGGCTTGTGAGAGGCTTATTGGGAGATTGGGGCACCTTGGGAGGATTATAGAGAGATTAGGGAAGAATTTTCACGAACTAAAAAGGCTTTTAGTGAGGAGGAAGTGGGAGCTTGGGTGGGTTTATATAGGAAAGGTGAGAGAATTCTTTGTTATTTAGTTTTGGGACTACTTATATTAAATTAATCCAAACCACAAACCATCCCATGGTTTTTGCACATGGTTTTTGGAAAAGGGAAGAGGAAAAAAATATTTTATATGGAAAAAGTCCGAACTTCATAAAATATTAGGTTTGCATATGTGGAGGTGAGCCACACCCCCATGGAAATTAATTTAAAAAGGCAAGGTGTTGAATAAGTCTTGAGAGGTCTATTAATGCTTTGAAAAGTAAGTCAAACAAACCCAAAATCATATTTATTTTAATGTTAAAACATATATTGGCCGAAAATAAATATTATAGTTTTAATTAAATCACTATTGGGTCATTATGATGTCATAAAACACATTATATATTTAAACAGTATTTAATTTTTACCCAAAAATTTGACTGTCTCAGAAAATTATGAAAAATTCACCGTTGGATAATTTCGACATCCTGATTCCAGAAATGACATTTATTTTATCTAAATAATTTTCTAAATGTGTTAATTTTCACTTTTAAAATAAAAACTGTCATTTATCGAAAATTCACGGGTTTTGATAGAAATGGATTTCAAACCTTAAAAAAATTATAATTGCAATCATAAAATTATAAGATCATTTATATTTAATAAAAATTAATTTAATAATAAAAATAATATTTTATTAAAATATTTTTTAATTCAAAAATCCATTAATTTAATAAATTATTTCTTAATTAAATAATAATTAAAAACACTATTTGTACTTTAAAAATTATTTACAATGTATAAAAAATTATTAGAAGTTATTTTCATTATTATATACAAAAATAATGTACATGAACATATTACTACTTATTTGTTACATAACCTCTTAAAACAGCCTCATAAGACCTAAGGGTAAGGTGTGCGATGGTGACAGACTCTTGGGGTGGCTTGGATAACATCACTCGAGTGGTAATTTCAATCAAATTCCACTTTTCCCATAGACAGTTACGTTTGAGCTTGACATGATGAATCTTAGCTTGGGCTTGTTCAAGAGAGAAGCCCAAAGATGACACCACTTTTTTGAACTCCAACAAAAGGTCTTCGTATGGGGAAATTCTACTAGATGAGTCCATCGCTTCCTTTGTCTGTGTAAATTGGATTTGTTAATGTCCTATATTAATACTAATCATGTGATCACTGTTCAACGGCTATATTAGCAATGGTCAAAATTCTTAACATAAAACCAATGAAGTTGACACTTTATATAAACATAAAGAGACATTTAATTAGATCAAGTGGGATTTCCATTAATGAAACTTTGGGTCATTACAGGTGGAGTACCGAATGGATATTCCATAGAGATATAGTTCTATGCATGATGTTTTCCATATATCAAAACGTTATTCGTATCATCCTAACCCTTCTCATGTGATTGAGGTGGATGGGTTTGAACTTGAGATAAATGAATCCATTGAGGAGCATTTGGTATGTGTGTTTGATCGCAGTGAAAAATTGTTGTGGGTAACGACTGTGCCAATAGTTTGTGTGTTACAGAAAAATGAGTGAGTACAAGAGGATACTTGGGAAAGAGAAGAAGATATGAAGGCTCAATGGAATGATTGTTTTTTATTGGAATCCTAGATATTTGATAATAGTATTGATGAGGATGAGATATTACATGATGGGGAGATTATAAGATCCCGACTTATTCTGGAGTCATCTCAGGAACATTTTCTAGTACTTATGGATGTTTTATGTTCAATTATTTAGAGTTTTGTTATGGATGTGTTGGGGGGGTTAAGAATGTATATGGAAATGGGGATGTGCATAGTTTTCACATAGTTTGAAAAATTCTGCACCTTAACCTTGTTATCCTTCTGACCCTACAAAGTGAGTTCTGCACGTTTAGCGAACGACTTCCATAATCTTGCGCCCCATCCTGGGAAAACCATACACTAGGTTATATTACTTATAAAAATTCATTCAAAAATAACATGAGACCCTACAACACCCCCATTTAAATTTCTGATATGGATTGACATATTTTGAATTATCCCAGAGCTTTCCGAATAGGTTCCAAGGTCGTTCGACCTTCATTATTCAAGATTCAAACCCCAAATCGAAGATCTGATCTTCTCCTAGTATGTTGATTTCATCTCAATATCAATCCAGATCATTACTTTTCATTCTCTTGATCTTCTGTTAGATTTTATCCTTTTTTAGACATATCAATATCTATTTGTAAACATATTGATCTAGGATTTTATATCTAGATATACATTGATTAGATCTTTATTTTTTGATATCTTGATTTAGGGAGTTAGATCTAGAATCTCATATCTACATCATTGTAATGCTTAGATTTTGGTTATTTTAGTTAGGAAAAGATCCATCAATGAATCAATGTAGGTGGCCTAGATCAAATTCACATAATGGTGGATTTGATATGTATATGTAGGATTGTAGAATTTTTAACATACATAGAAATAGCATTTCTTGAATTTGGTTAATTAGACTGACCAATTGATTTATCAAAGAATTTTTTTAATAGGTGATTAATTAATGAATTGACCATGAGACTAAGTGGATTCCCTATTAGATAAATAATTGGGTAAAATTGGTTATAAAATATAGGTGTTGTAATCTAGATAATTAATTGTGGAATTAATTATGAGACTGTTTCTTCACTAAACAAATATAATTAATTAGGGGTTAATTATGGGTATTTATTGATGTTGTATAGATAAGTAATCATGTTATTAATTATGGAACATTGAAATTGGAATGAAATAATTAATTTAATAAAATTATATATGTAATATAAATTGTGATATAGACCAATTAATTGATGAATTAATTAATAGTTTGAAGCACTTAGTTAATTGTTGAGGTAACTAATGGAAGGGATGTGTTTAAATAATTTTTTAGTAAGAAAAGTGATTGAAATGAATAATTTATTAGTAAATTAATTATGTGATAAATAATGGTAACTTGGTAATTCTAAATTGAAAAGTAAAAATGGAAACTTGGTCATCATTCATATTAGTAAAAGGAATGGTTTCATGGTCATTCTAAATTGAGAAGTATAGATGGTAACATGGTCATTATATTTTTGAGTAAAGAGAATTGGGACAAGGTAATTTTATTGAAGAGTAAGGATGGTAACATGGTCATCATAATGTGTTTGTGATATTGGTAAATTTTGGAAATGTTACTTATAAATGAGAAATTAAAGAATGAAAATAATGAAACTCTCAGTTATGGCCACACAAAAGAATATTCGAACTCCAACATGAGTCGAATCATTAATGATATATAATAACACATTTAATACATCAAGATTTAATAAGAAGAAGGTATTAATATTTTTTATTTCCTAGGGAACACATCAGGATCTGGTATGATATGATGTTAGTATTTAGTTTCATGTATCCATCAGAACCCTTGAGTTAATGTATTTATATAACAATAAAGGATAACATGATAAAATATTTATTTTTATATTGAACTTATTTCCAAACAAAACTACAGGAAATATCATTTGATTGGACTTATTTTAGAAACAGTTGGGGGATTACTACGGTGTTGTACTTGCACACTATTTGGTTTTCTGGATTGGCACCCAAATAGATTATATTTATATAGGACTGGATAAGGGTAATTTCCATCAGATAGGTGATTTATTGGTGATAGATCTTATAGGTGGGAAAAGAAAATAGTTCTCAACTAGATTGGGGTGTCTTAGTGTATTGGTTTTCAGTTTCATTTTAGACACATGACACATATATTGGAATATAATATTTTCCATTTTTTTGAGTATTGTATTCCATGTTTGGTTATCTCGTGACATGAGAATTCTTAAGGTTATATATAAATATGGGTTTGTTTATATATTTCTACAGGTTCTTCACTCTAATAAATGAAGGTATAATATCCCCATGAATTACATATTAGACCATCAGAGCTTATCAAAAACATTTAGTGAATAGTTCACTTCAGGTCATGTGACCAATCGGTTCAGGGCACCATCATGTCACACCCAGGTCAAGATATTACAGAATCCATCGAAGATATGTAATGAAAATTGATATACATGTATAATACAATAGATAATTCTTAATCTCTAGTATTTATGTAACATAGAACTTCTTACTTATTATTAAATACCCATCAACATGAATGTTAATCTCAATTAGCTTCCAATTCATCAAAAATTAAATCTTAGTTTCTAAATATTTAACACCATATTGGTATTTCTTAATCCACCCCAATAATGATGGTTTGGTAATTTCATTGTGTTAGAATGAATATATCCCATTAGTTATTATTTTCACATCACTTTTTAGTAAATTAATGATAATAGGATCATTCCCTCCCCTCATCATTGATATGATATAACATTCAATTAAATTAAACGAGTATGCTACCTTAATTTATTTTCTATTATATCAATGTATTAAAAAATATAATATTTGAGTTTTTATAGAAATTATCCATTTACTTATATTATTATCATTCTATTTTAATATATAATTCAAACTCTTGTGGTTGGTGAATAATTTATATCTATCTATATATGTGTAATCCATTGATAAATTTAATATAGAAATCCATATAGAAAATATAAAACATGGGTTCAAAAATTTATCCCATGGGCTTTCAACTTCTACCATGCATAAGCCACTAACATATAATTTATTAGTCGAATTATTCCAATAGCTATTATAGATTCATATCTATAAATAAAAAATTGTTACATATGATATTTCATAGATAAAAAAGTTTTATTCTCTAGTATCCTCTTTTATTATAGAAATCCATATTCATGTTCCTTGGATCATGTGAATTTTACCTCCTTATGTGTAATAATTTTCCAAAAATTGGGAAATGAAGTAAATTTTTTAACAAACTATCTAAAATATCTTGTTATGCAATGAAAATAGTTTATTCTAGTTATGCTCTATGTTTATGTTCATTCATTCAAATATGTATTCATTAATTGGTTAATAGTTATTCAATCTATAAAAATAACTTGGATGGTGAATGATACTTCTTGATCCATGAATACACAATTTATAAATTTCATATATAACTCCATTTTCCCCACAACATTAGTGAAAATATTAAAATGACATTCAAGATAATATTAAATTTTAGATTATATTTTAATATAATTAATCAATGTAACATTATAAATGTTATGTCAATCTTTGAAGAGTTTATTAATCAATTCCTTAAACACATTGGGTGCATCTATTAACCCAAAAAATTACAATGAAATCACAATTTCTATACATTTGATGGAATTATATCTTTTGGACATCATTTTATTTTCATTTAACATATAATAACTAGAATGAATATCAATCCTTGATAAGTATCAATCACCTTTTAGATGATTTAATAGTTTTTTTTTACCAAATTGAAATTTGTTATTTCAATAATTTAATTCAATTAATGTGCCAATCATTCATTAATATCCCCATTCAACCATCGCTATTTTTTTATAAATAATATACTCCCACCCTATAGTGAAACAGATGGATGATTGAATAGTTTATCAAAAAAAATATGAATTTATTTTTTATATAAACTAACCCAAATGGATAAATTGTAAATTTTTGGTTAGATATGGGTTTTGTATTAGGGATAAGAGAAATATAGATTTCAAATTTTGAAACAAGAAGAAATCAATGAAATTTATTAGGAAAAAATCATTACATTTATTCAAATGGTAATGTATTATATTATGAAATCCTCCATACAATTTATAGATTAAATTTCATATATTTCTTCAAAAAGGATTTTATTATGAATTCCTATATTTTTTGGTTCATAATAATAAAAAATTAATGAAATTTACAAATTTGAAACATATAATTGTGTACATTATTCAATATTTATAATTTTTTTATAAATAATAAATACATATATAGTAATATGAGATCCATTTCTTCCATATGATATCATAAAATTTCACCGATGGTTTGATCATTATATCTGTAACTGGATAACATCAATGAATTTTATTTTGAACAAGTTATTATATATTTGTTACAATCAAAATTCCACTCAATGATCAAATACACAACTTTTTCCATAGTGAGTCAAATGAATATTGGATAGATTAGTCAAATATAATATATATAAAATTATGTTTGAATATATAATAAATTAATTTAATAGATTATTTAAAGATTATAGTTAATGTACATTTTACTATGTTAGTTGGATCTCATGATTAAGAATCATTCATTTCAAAATAAAATTATAGATCATTTTTTCACTTCTGGAGGTGATTCACTTTGTTCATGGGGCATTAATCATAGTAATGTACATCACATTTTTTATGAAACAATTTACATTGATTACCTGTCCCTTTAATTTTCACTTATGATAACTATAAATATTCATCTCCATACATAATGAATTGAACCAATCAATTTAATCAATATACATTTTTATTTATCCTATATTTATTATATATAGAGATTTAAACTCTTCATATTTAGATCCATTGTACAAGTAATTTAAAAATAGAGGACACCCATCCTCTTTTCCTTAGGTTTACCTTTACAGTAAAACAATTTCAAAATATCCTCCACTATCTTGAATACATTAATCACTATCTTTTATTATTTCTGAATTATTTATAGAGTTTAATGTTATTCAATGACATTTACTCACACCATCAAATAAAAGACTAGTTATTATTTTTATGATTCTTAAATAATCCCAACAATTTTATTCTAATATTTTGGAAGAAAGCACATATTCATCTTGTATCTCTATCTCCTATTATAAAATATGTAACAATTCTCATCACATTTCTTCATCCTACTCGCATTAAATTTGTTTTATATAAAACCCAGGTTACGTTCATTGTATACCATATTTTATCTCACATTTACCTTATTATGATTTTGAATCACTAGCAAAATTTTTTCTATATATCCTAAAAAATTATATATAACTATAATAAAAATATTTTCCTAATTAAAAAAATATATCATAAAGATCATAAATATATAAATTATTCACTCCTCTGACACCATTGGATTATTGGACCCATAAAATGATGGGTGTTTTTACTCTAAACATGTTTATATACTATGATTCTTATTGAGGGAAAATTAGTCCCTCCAAGTATGTGTTGCCATTTTTTAATCAAATTTTATATCCATATAATAGTAATTTTATTTCTCCACCTACATGAAACGAATTATCCTATTTATTCAAAAAATCCGTAAACTCATTTTTTGTATTTTTTTCTTCATTTCTTCAAGTATGAAATAATATTAAAAAATTTAATTAAATTAATTTTTAATATTATAAGATACTAATAAGTAAAAAATGGATTATATATCATTTTTTCAAAAAAAATGATGTTATAATAATAAAATCACTATTTACAAAATTATAGAATGATATAAATAACTTTTGCAATGTTAATATATATGTATTATACATATTCTCAATTAAATCTAATTATATTTTTTTTCTAACAATCCATAATATAAAATCAGCCAGTACAGAGTCGATCAATGCCATATAATGATACTGGGTAAGTTATTTCCTTATTATTTTTTATCATGTTATTTCATTATAAATATAAATGTTTAGTATTCTTTAAAAGACAAGATATAAATGCATAAAATTACAAAAAAACATTTAATAAATATTACTAAAAAAATTATAATCTAACAATATCCATAGAGCCAATTACAAATAGTGTACCCATTTATTACCTAGGGAAACACGAATCCAAAATAATTAATTTTTATAGATTTTTAATAGTGGATATCGTATAATAGAAGACAACATGGAATAATAATGACTTAAATAATATAAATGAAATATATAAAAACAATGATGGAGTATCAATGGATTCATTTACATAACTTAATAAAAGAATAAAAAAATATACCGAATATCCCCATAAAAAGATTAAATGATTTAATAATAATAGAAATGATGGAAATGTATCATATTATACATCATAAACATATCATCGAGGTCTTGTTCCATGACATTATAAATAAAGGGAAATGATGTTTTTAGTACACAATCTTGGTTATCTTAGGAGACCCACTAGGGAACCAAGGTGGTATATAATATCATCCCAACTCATCACATTAAACATCATAATATTTCATCGTATATTAAAAAAACATTGTAAATATGTTGTATAGTTTTCAATAATGAAATATGTTACATAATTATTAAATGAATATCATTTTATAAGATTTTCAAATTTGGGAATGTATATTATATTGGAATTAATATGGATTTTCCCACTGTTCAATTAATAAGGATCTATAAATGAATTCCCCTTAGTCATATATGAAAAACTTGGCATTCAAAATTTTCAAATACGATCACTTATTATGATTTATATATTTAATTATAGTTATGATGTAATATTAATAATTTTGATTATATGTGTTCATTATAAATTGAATAAATATATGATCATTGAAATGATATGTAATTTTTTTCCATTAAACCCCTCTAAAAATTATGATAAAGGGATTAAAAAAGTTTGATATGATTTATAGATATAAAGCTTTAGTGAGGAATAAATTCAAGGTTGGCATGCACTAATATAAAAGTTTTACTTGTTTGAGAATTAATTTTAACCATATTAGTTCCCAATTATTGATCCGATAGATACATAATAATTATACATATTTATAAAAATACCTAATATAAAAATTAGTACACCAATAATACCAAAAATATATGGTACACATTGGTATTTGGATAACAGGTATTAAAAATGTAAGATTGTTTAATATAGATACAAACATTTGGACAATGTATAATATTATTTAATCAGATATCATTTTGATATTATATCCAAATTCTAGTACATCTATTTTTAGTGTTTTTTTTGAATAATAACATAGAAGATTTGAGGACACTAGAGAAAAGACAAAAAAAATTAGAAAGATAATTTTTTATGATGTATTTATACTAAAAAACATAATAAAATATAATTTATAATACACTGTAAGATAACTGGGATAATTATCATATGGTGAAAAATGCTATGATAGAATCTGAATTATATTTAAAAGAAATAATATTTGATGAATCTTATTTGATAAATTTTGTGTGGGACTTTTGAATGTGAATGTTTATAAGAAATATATCATATGCATCACAAAATTGGATAAATAAATACTTATATTTAGATCAGTTAAAATTTGTAAATTCACATAAATCATAATTATTACCTAGGATAGGGGAGGAAATATTGAAACAAAATACTAAATAACTCTTTAGGGTGTAAATTAAAATGTAAGACATAGTTTATGAATGATACATATCATCACACTAATGGAATGGTTGATTATTATCATGATAAAAAATTTAACTCATGGAATATTTAAAATATTATATTATTTTGATTGATAAATAATTTATATATGTGGAAATAATTAATTTAATAAGGAATGTATACATTATGATATATAATATTATCTTGGAGATTATGGAAGACTAAACATGAAAAATGTAATATTGCCTATATCATTTGCCTGATTGTGTAAGATTAATTTGATAATACATTAGAGTAATTTAATGGTTTCATATAACACATTTGAATAAATTTATCTCATGTAAGAGTACCTTTAAAAATACACCACCACCAAAAATACAATTTTTTATTAATCCCAAGCGACCCCATACATAACACCAAAAACATCAAAACAAAACAAAAGCATAACCAAACGCGGACCCCCCTACGGAGGGCGAAAATAATGTAGTCCTAGTGCATCTCCCCTAATCAGATTGACCCCCTCAGGTCCTAGTACCTTTAAAAATACACAATGGTAAGATTGTGATTCCAATGAATATGTAATAATCATTTTTCGCAGTAATAGGTAATGTTCTAATGAACATGAAATTTATATATATATATATATATAACTTCCATTATGTATATATGTGTAATGTCCTGGATTTGGGTGCCACACAATGGGTGCCTCAAACCCGGTTCATCCCATGACCTAAGTGCATTTCCCGAAATGCCAGAGGCTGCTGACTAGAAGCGAGGGCCTAGGACAGATAGTGGGGAAACTATGCCCTCGTGTTTCAAGGTGGAGCGCAGCAGAAAAAAATATAAATGTACAAAAGTGGAAGAAT
The DNA here is from genome assembly GCA_963277665.1 of Viscum album. Lineage (NCBI taxonomy): Eukaryota > Viridiplantae > Streptophyta > Magnoliopsida > Santalales > Viscaceae > Viscum > Viscum album. Next base: position 1,147,913,731 of record OY728156.1, read on the forward strand.
TAAACAATATAGACATGAAATGGACAACATAACTCAAATAAAAGATAACCAAACTTCATATATGAGATGATGCAACATGTCTCTAAGTCTAAGAAAACAACCAAAATGGATACAGTGCAATATGATACAATATAACAAAAGGTACAATGTTTAGCAAAACAAACCCAAAGCAGTGCAACAGGAACATAGTAGCATCACAATCCTAAGCTCAGTCCCAAGCTCTCCTACTCCTCTACAACAATCATGTACCAACGTAGGGACCCTTTACCATATCAATACCTACAGTAATATAATATGTTTGGGCCCAAGAAATGACCCAAAAAGGGTGTGAGAAATAAATACCAGTAGGCAACCACCAAAGGCCCATGCCCAACTGCCAGTGAAAATGTGAAACAATAGTGTAAAATAAAGAAATTCAGTAAACTTGGAAGTACTCAAAAGTAACCATTCCTACCAGTTACATTGCCATTTTAATAATTATATAACAATTCAATAAAATTGAATTCTGAGTTTTCCAAGACTCGGCCTCGACTGAAAATTTCCAATACCAGTGCCATAGCATAAACCAAAACAGGATATCCAATGAGTAAAAGATAATAATAATACCAAGCTTGTGATTTATCTTGGAAGTTACAACATGAAAAATCACCACAGTGAATATTCTGAGTAAACATTTCCCTCATACATGCAAGTCCTTACCCTCAGTCAATCAGAAATGAATCCCTTAGGTGATTGCACTCAAGAATAACGAATATTTCCCTCAAGTATATGATATTTTACCCTCAGGAATGGAAGCTACTACCCTCATTCATAAGAAAAGTTTCCCTTATGCTGAATAAACCATGCCCTTTGGATAAAAAAATCACTACCCTCAGACATACGAAATGTCTCCCTCATGCTAAACTGAACCTTGCCCTCAGGAAAAACAAAACACTACCCTCAGAAATTCCATAGGAAAACAAAGTAACTGGGTCGATCCCTACGCATAAGCAATCAATTTATATATGTTTTCTCTCAAGAAAACTCAAAACATGCTACAATCACAACATACCCATGGGTATCCTGGCCAAATGGCTAAACAAGGGAAATACACCCTCGGGGTGGCATAATATCAAAGAAATGATATCAAAAAACAATTTATACTTATTCATTAGATTACCTATGCAATTACAGGTATCTCAATAGTCAATGTATCAGCCATACGACACCCCGAACATGGGCATGTGGCACAATGGTACACAAAATCAACTCGGCATTTGGAATTAAACACAAGACCACCTACCTGGATCTCCTCTGATCGATATATGTGAAAGGTGCCTTCTGAAACAACCAATAACGATGTAGATCTGAGATAAATGATTACTCGTTCATACCAAAATAACATTCCTTAGGGAAATAATTAGAATGAAATATTCATGAAGAGGGAATACCTTACCCTCGCGGTTCAAACAAGAATGACGACATAAGAATCAGAGTCCCGATGAGCGATAAAGAGCTTCTCAAAGTCTCGGCCTCGTCTCATGTTGCTCCTAGTGAGCCCTCTACCTCCACTATCAAATAAAGATGCTACTTCCTCTTTTTAAAGAAAAAACATAACTACACTGTGTGTACTCTCAAGTACACGGCGTGTACTATACTTTTTAGCTATTCCTCTGGTGGCTACTCTGCACCGTCTCACTATTCATCTGCTGATTGATTACACAACATGTAACCCTTAATCACTGACAAGCCTACATGCCCTATATTCTCATCCCACACAACCAAAGTACCCGGCATTTGTACAAAATTACATGGTGTGTAGTTTGTTTTTACACCCTTATCGCCGACAAGCCTACACGCCCTGTATTCTCAATCACACACTGCAAAATTACACAGCGTGTGTACAAAAGTATACAACGTGTACCCATAAATTTGTGATTTTTCCCAGTGTTCCCTTGTTTTCTCACAATCACTTAAGGAAAAGGAAAAGAAGAAACTTGTTCCTCAAGAATAAAAACTAGGTTCTTACAAACATCCTCCCATATGAAATTCCTCACCAAATTGCCCATCTAAGGGTGGTGAAGATAATGTTGAAAACAAATCTGGACACTGAGCACATACATCGGTCTCTCGCTCCCAGGTTTCTTCTTATTCTCAGCCATGATGTCATATCACCCGTACAAGAGGAACTGAATGGCCTCAGAGAACCTGTGTGCTCCTATCAACAATATAAATCGGATGCTCCTCAAAGGATGTATCAACCAAAAGTTCAACCTCCTCCGGATGAAAAATTCGAGACATGTCTGAGTGATAACGGCACAGCTGAGATACGTGGAAGATGTCGTGCATGGACTGATACCTCTATGGTAACTACAACAGATATGCAACCGGCCCGACTCTTTCTAGAATCTCAAATGGCTCTACATTCCTCAGTAAATGTTTACCCTATCTCTTTATCCTCATATGTCCCAACCTCTTTGAATCCCGAAAGAGAACATGATCCCCGACCATGAACTGCAAGGGTCATCTGCAGTGATCAACCTAAGATTTCCGACGAGACTGTGCAGTATCCATCAGCTTCTAAATCAACAAGACCTGCTCTAAAGTCTCCTGCACAAGACGTGGTCCCAGTAATGCTACCTCACCTACCTCTAACCAGCACAAGGGTGATCAGCATGGCCTACCATATAAAGCCTTGTAAGGTTCCATATCAATAGTTTCCTGAAAACTATTATTGTTAGAAAACTCGACCAGGGGTATATTCTTCTTCCACGAGCCACCAAGTTCAAAGACGTATTCCCGCCACATGTCCTCTAGAATATGTATTGTATGCTCTGGCTGGCCATCGTTATTAGGGCGGTACGTTGTTCATAGAAGCACCTGTGTACCCAGTGCCCTCGAAAAACTCTTATAGAAATGAGATTTAAAATGGGAATCCCTATCTGAAATGATTGAACGAGGGACCCCATGAAGATGTACTACCTCTCTGATATAAAACTTTCTGAGCTCATCAACACCGAAGGTATCCTTGATCGGAAAAAAGTGAGCTACATTCAAAAGTCTATCCACAAAAACCCATACGACATCATTTCCTCATGGTGGCCTCGGAAACCCGGTCGTGAAGTCCATCATGACATCATCACATTTCCACTCCGAAATGGGTAATTGTTGTAACAGTCCGGATGGCCTCTGATGCTCCGCCTTCACCTGCTGACAGGTGGAACATCTCGTGACAAAACCTACTACCTCTCCTTTAATACCCAACCACCAATACTGACATCTCATGTCATGGTAAATTTTGGTAACTCCAGGATCCACTACCCAAGCTGAAGCATGAAATTCCTACATCAAATCCATGCATATATCCCCTAGAAACCACACTCGTCCTTGGATAGGTAGTACCTCATAATCGCCTATTGTCCAACCAGGAAAAGGGTCCTCACTTTCCACAAACTCCCGTAGAACTAGGCCTTCTGAATCTGATAGTTGTCTTATCCTCACTCTATCCAGGAGGGTAGTAGTAACAACTAAGTATAAAAGATAGGTTTGCCCCTGATTATCTTGCACCACCAAATGAATATCAGATAACAAGGCCATAAGATACCACTCACCACGGGCCTCCTACACAGCCTGTATTTGAGTCCTCCTACCAAGTGCATCGACTACTGTGTTTCCCTTCCCAGGTGTATAAGAAAGCTCGATGTTGAAGGAATGAAGGTATTTGACCCACCTTCGCTATCTCAAAATCAAGTCACGCTAGGTAAATATGTATTTAAGACTTTTGTGCTCCGTAAACACCACAAAATGTTCTCCCATGAGATAATTTCTCCAAAAGAGTAACGCCTGAACAACTGTAGCCATCATGAGATCATGCATGGGGTAGTTCCTCTTTTGTGGCCTCAACTACCAAGACCCGTATGAAACTACTTGATTTCCCTGCATCAACACTACTCCTCACCCAATACCTGATGCATCACAGTAAAATGTATAGATCTTCCCTTCCTCTGGAAGTATCAGGATTGGTGCTGATGTCAACCTTTCCTTCAACTCTTGAAAGACTATCTCGCAAGCTTCGGACGAAACTAACCTCATACCCTTCTTAGTCAAACCCATCAATGGTGCTGCTAAGCGAGAGAAGTCATGTATAAGGAACATGAAGTGACCAGCTAGCCCCATGACACTCTATATTTTAAACACATTATTAGGATGCTCCTAGGAAAGTACTCCCATCACTTATTTTTGGCCTACCACAACTCTTTCCTTTCAGATAATATGACCCATGAAGTGAATCTGGTCCATCCAAAAGTGGCACGTTGAGAGCATAGCATATAACTGATACTCTCTCAATGTACTCAGTATGTTCTCAAGATGGGTGGAATGGTCTTGTCGAGTGTGCGAGTACACCAAGATTTCATTGATGATTACTACCACAAAAGAATCCAGATATTGGTGGAACAAAAAAATCATCAGAGCCACGAAAACTACTGGCGCTTTTGTGAGTCTGAATGGAATTACCATATACTCGTATAGACCATATCTGCTCCGTAAGGCTATAAGCGGTATGTCTGATGGTCTAATGCACAACTGATGATATCCATATCTCACGTCAATCTTCGATAAAACTTGTTATCTTATAAGTTTATTGAAAAGATCATCAATCCTTGGTAAGAGATATTGGTTATAAAAAATTGATCAATTTTCGATAATCCACGCAGAGTCTGAGGGTACCATCCTCCTTCTTAGAAAAAAGTACAGATGAACCCATGGGGGAAATACTATGTCGAAAGAAACCCCAGTCTTGTATCTTCTCTAAATTCCTCTTGATCTCCTTTAATTCTAGAGTATCCATCCTATAAGGAGGAATGGACACTGGTGCCGCTCCATCCAAAAGCATAATTGAGTAATCCACCTCTCACTCCAGAGGTAGACCTGAGAAGTCATCCAGGAAGACATCCCTGATACGATTAACCACTGGATGGACGTCCTTATGACTATTTCCCTTGTCATCCAGATATAAACTCTCAATATATCTTTTCACTCCACCTTGCCCATGATGCTCGGGTCTAGCTCGGCTCGCATAGACATCCCATTCACCTTTGTATAGATACTCTCGCCCTTTGGTGATGTGAAACTCACCCTGCGATGATAGAAAACTAAAAAGGCTGGAAGGGGTACCAAAAATTCCATCCCAAGAAAGAAATCATAGGCTATCATCTCTGAGATATAGAGGCCCCATATAAAGTGAAACCCACCAACTTCTAGGGGAACTCATTGTAGTGACGCACACCTTCCATTCTAATTCCCAATGGAGTGTCTAGCGTCATGATATATGATGAAGAAGAAACATAGAGCCCAAGGATCTCCACAACAGGCGTAGATATAAAGCTATGTGTAGGACCAGTATTGAAAAATACAGTAGATAAAACATAAGCAACTAGAATAGTACCTATGACAGTGGAAGGTCCAGGATCCTTCTTCTATTGGGTATGTTGCACTGCATATGTCTGCTGAGGGCCGCGACCCTACGACACAGCCTGGCTACCCTGAGCTGACCCGCCCTTCTGTCTTTGAGATCTTGGTGTCTGGATACCATGGCCATGACCACCACCTCGGGTGAACGTCCTGACATATTCCAATTCCCTGACGGGTAAGAAGCTGATGTCCCTTCTCTTGAAAGAAGATTCTTCACAGTACCCCTCTCACAAGTCACTGGTGGAAACTCCCCTACAAAAATGCTGAAGATGACCCATATTTCAGTAAGTTTAGCACTCCACTGGGTCTTGTGGACACTATGGTCTCTTGTACCCCACTTTTCCACAATGGTATCACATTACCTGGCCACCTGAAGAATTATTATATCTAGTGATTCCACCGTGAGAGAAATCCATCGGCCTATTCCTCTTGCTGGTAGAAATAGTACTATAGATCTGTGTTGAACTGCCCTGGTCCGCACCACTAGCTTCCCACAAATTCCGGACCATATTCAATTCCTGGTTCAAAATAGCATGCACTGTAAGAAACTTGAAAACATTCACCAGCACTCAGATGTCATATCAAAGACCATCCTCAAAGCGCCTAGCCTTCAATGTCTCATCACCTACCAGAATAGGTGAAAAATGATGTAGCTCGGTGAAGTGGGCAGAATAGTTCATCACTGACATGGCGCCATACATTAGATTTATGAACTCTCGAGTTCGATCTTCCCTTAGCATCTCCAGAAAGAAAAAGTCATAAAATACTACATGAAATTCTTACAATGCCCTGTCTCAGTGATACTCTGTCTGGGTGGTAACATCCCACCATCTCTTGGAGGAATCAAGTAGCATGAAAGTTGCGAGCTTGACACTCCTCCCAAGAGGCATATCCAGATTCTCAAAGATCGTCTGCGGAGAATCTAACCATGACTGCACAGCCTGTGGTCCGTCATCCACGGAAAATGTTGACGAATGTTGCTGCTAGAATATACATGTCAGCTCCACCATAGATTTGGAAACCAGTGGTGCTCCCTGGAAGGTCTACATGAACCACATGAAGCCTTCATGGAACTGCGCATTCACATTTGCGTGCAGTTTAACAGTTGGCGCCACATCTGGCACTATTGGAGGATCCATCCATAGTCCAATGCCTACCATCTCTAGAGTATAATCATCTACACTATCTAGGAAAACGACTCGTGGTCTTCTCGGTGGCACGACTCTGGATGGTCAAATGCGCACCTTAGATCAAGATCATTAAGGACTAAAAACTTGAAGCATTGGAAGGGAATAAGAGAAAGAAGGCCTTCATGTTTTACAAGACTACACGACATGTATAATAACTACATAGAGTGTTCATTTAAGCCTCTCACATGGGCATGTACTTCTTCCAGAACTGTTCGTGTAACACCCCAAACACACGATGTGTTTTCCTAACACACGACGTGTTCTTGAATTCTCTCCCCCTTCTTGATTCCTTCTATACGGATATGCCCCATGGTTCTCCTTAGAACAAAACTACAGGTCATGTTAAATCCATATATGGTGTGTACTAGACGAACCTCACTGACCCGTGTTGTTTGTGACATGACCAGATACTCAGCTCACCCTACACGGCGTGTTCCAGATGGACACGATGTGTACTACTTTGGTTTCAACTTCCCATTAAGTTAGTGACACAGCTAGATACTCGGCTGACACTACATGACATTTTCCATTTGGACATGACGTGTATATTCTGAGATTTCTCCATCTGTGTTATTAGTCACACGGGCTGACATAGGGTCAATCCGACACGACATTTACATCTGGTACATGGCATGTTCCCACAGGAACTTCCCTATCCCATGTCTCTGCCCACACGACATATGACATGGTTAGAGACTACACGGTGTGTACATAAGGTACACGACGTGTACTTAAGAAAAATAGTTTCATCCCGAAGAGAAGAACATATAGCATATTGTCAAAACTAGATGGCGTGTATTATAGTTTTTTCCAGACATTAAGCCATAGAATCTACTCTGATGCCTAGAAAAACACCGAAACGAACACCAAAGTGCCAAATTCCAATCCGTGAGGGCCCATACTCCCCAAGAATAAAATCATGGAATCTTATAGATGTTATAAACAAGGTAACAAGTCTATGATCCACCAAATTCTAGTTAATGAGAACCCATAACACCTAAAGAACCAAAGTTTTGTGTTCATTCTAAAAACACCTTACTCAAATAGTACCCTATCAAAAAATAGGTCCATAACATCTATCACAACAACATTAATTATCTAATTCACTTAGATGGAATGGAAACTATGCATGACATGTGAATCTAACATGCTCCTAAATGATTTATGAGATGGCATACCCACATCTCATCAGGTTTCAACTAAATAGATTCCATGTAAAAAAATATAAACAGTACACCACAAGTGCATCTCCCAACAGTGAAATAAAATCAACTATAATAATTGCAAAACCAAAAAAAATGGAAACACGATGTAAATTCGGGTTTCCCTATACATGGGTAAGCTACTCCCAACCACAAATTTTTTAAAAGTACCTATTCCATCCTATCCTTGGCAATATCCTCCAAACAGTAAGTCAAGAAGAAAAGAACTCCATTGATACCACTTTGCAATGTCTCGGATCTGGGTGCCATGCAACTGGGGCCCCGAACCCGATTAGTTACATGATCTCAAGTGCATTGACACAAAATCCAGAGCCTATCGACTAGAAATGAGGGACTAGGGCTGATAGTGGGGAAACTATGCAATCATTTTTCAAGGTGGAACGAAGAGGAACAAAATATAAATGCAAAAAAGCGGAAGCAGTAAAAAATATAGACCTGAAATGGACAACAGAACTGAAGTAAAAGATAAACAATGGTCATATATTTGATGATGAAACAGGTCTCTATGTCTATAAATGTGGCCAAAATAGGATACACCACAATCTTATATAATACATCAAAAGGTACAAATTATAGAAAAACTAAACCTAAGTAGTGAAACTGGAATGCAGTAGCATCTCAAGATAAAGCTCGATCCCATGTTCTATTAATCCTCAAAACCAATCATGTACCTGTATAGGGATCCTTTCCCTTATCGACACTAACAACAATATAATCTGTTTTGTCCCAATACATGACCCAAACAGGGTGTGAGAAATAAATCACAGTAGGCAACCACCAAAGGCCTGTGACCAACTGTTAGTGAAAATGTGCAACAGCAATGTGCAACAATGAAATGCAGTAAACTAGAAAATACTCAAAAGTAACCATTGCTACCAATTACATTACCATTTTCATAATTATTTAACAATTAAAAATAATTGAATTCTAAGTTTTTCGAGACTCGACCTCGACCGAAAATCTCTTATACCTATTCCACAGTAGAAACCACAACAGGCTATCTGACGAGTAGAAGATAATATTAATAAAACCAAGAATGTGCTTTAACTTGGAAGGTACAACCTATGAAATCACCACCATGAACATTAAAATTAAATGTTTTCCCCAGACATGCATGTCATTACCCTCAGGCAATCAGAAATGAAACCCTTAGGTGACTACCCTCAGGAATAACAAATATTCCCCTCAGGCATATGAGATATCACCATTAGGCACGGATGCTACTGCCCTCAGGCATAAGAAACATTTCCCTCCGGCGGAACAAAGACATTCCCTCCGGCTAAACAAAACACTGCCATCAGGCATAAGAAATATTTCCCTTAGGCTAAACAAAAAATTGTGCTTTGGCTAAAAAAACACTGCCCTCAGGAATACCCTAAGAAAAGCAAGTAAATGGGTTGGGCCCAATGTATACGAAATTAATTTATATATGTTCCGTTCATCAAAACTCAAAACATGCTATAATCATGGCATACCCACGGGTATCCTGGACAAATGGCTAAACAAGGGAAACGCACCCTCAGGGTGACCCTATATCAAAGAAACAATCTCAAATAGGAGTTTATACTTATTAATAAGATTAACTATGAAATTATAGGTATCTCAACAGTCAATGTATCAGCCATAAGACACCCTAAACATGGGCGCATGGCACAATGGTAAAAAAATCAACTCGCCAGTTGGAATTAAACACAAGACCACCTACCTCGATCTCCTCTGATCGATATACGTGAAAGGCTCCTTCTGAAACAACGAATAATGACATAGATCTGAGATAAACAATTACCCGTCCAAACCAAAATAACATCCCTTAGAGATATAATTGGAATGAAATATTCAAAAAGAGGGAAGGCCATACCCGCATGGTTTAAACAAGACTAACAGCGGAAGAATCAGAGTCCCAGTGAGTGATCGGGAGCTCCTCCAAGTCTCGGCCTCCTCTCCCGCTGCTCCTAGTGAGCCCTCTACCTCCTCTGTCGAATGAGGAAGAAACTGCTATTTTTTAATGAAAAAAATAACTTCATGGTGAAGTTCCCAGTCAGGATCTATGTATCACTGAGAGGGAGAGGGGGCGAATCAGTGATGTCTTTTTCTTTTTAAGTTTCCTTTTTTTGAAAAAACCTTTGCCTCATGTTAATTAGTTTCTTCCCTACTGAACACACACAACCACATGAACACCAGATTTATAAGTTCACTACTCAACAAGAGTTTCTACGTCCTTGGTATGGTAAAGAAACAATCCAAAACCACAAAATCCACTAGAAAACAATCCTTTGATGTTGTATAAAGAGAGTAGGATATACCCTTACACTTGCGTAGCATTTGGAAAACAATCAGAAAGAATATGTGCACCCTCTTATCAGAAATAGGGAATTACAGTATTTCAGTGCTTCTTCAAAATTGAATAGTTGTAATCCCTGAAGTACAAATCCTTACTTTCTTACCCAAAAGCTGGTAAGAACTCACATATACACAACTGAACATGTGTAAAGACCCCAATTTTTTCGCTCAGCCTTTAGGATCTCTTGCATGCAATTAAAATGGCTTGCGTGTAAAAATTTACTTTTGGCACGAAGAATCTTTTCGCACAATTTTCCACTTTTCGCATAGATTTTCACTTTTTTTGCGCAGCACTTCCTTTTTCATGAAAAATTATTTCTTTTCACGCAACTCACTTAGCATAAAATTTTATGCGCACCAGAGCTCGAAATTTCATCTAAGTGTCAAGAATTAACAAATGAGAGGGTTCACCTCGTATTTATAGGAATTTTTTACCCGACGCGAAACCACTAATCCGTGCATAAAACCATCTTAATTCTTGTAAAAATTCTTTCACGTAACTTCAAATTTCGCGCAATGCTCCAATATTTCACGCACTCATGCCTTTCAAAATTTTCGAGCTTCTAATCCTGGCACACCTTTTGTGGGAAAAACTTCATTCCTCTATTTCGCACACCTCACCAATATTTCGAACAACCTCTATTTTTCACGCATCCAACTAATATTTTGGGAATCCCAATCCTATTTCGCGCATCCCGGTGATATTTCGCGCATCCCACTACTATTTCGTCCACCATTTTATTTTTTCACGCAACCTGCCGAAATTTCCGTGAACTCCATGCCTTTTCCATTATTTGATGTTGTGAAAAATTCTACACCATCTTTAATCTTTCGTGAAACATCCATTTCCAAAACTGTGCTTTTATGAAACCCCCATATTGTCCATTGCTTTTCCATTTCTCTCTTCACTGCTTCCCATAACCATTCTTTAGCTTTTATCATGAATTCCACTATCGTGATATATATCCTTTGATAGACCAGATCTAGCATCGTCAGAATTATAATGGGATGTACTAAAACTTCCCTCTCTTCCTGCAGCATCACTACTTCCAATCAAAACGGTATATGACTGGCATCATCATTTCTCCCCCTTTCCATAAAAATGCTTGCATAACAAGTTCTCATGACTTATGATATTTTTGAAATACATATCAGAAAAGCATTATCTGGTTTTATGCCCTTTACAAAGTTAATTGATTTATCTTCTGTGACAACAATAGACAACAATATGCGACCTCTAATCTCTTAAAACTCTTTTCTCCATCCAACTTGTTCCCAACACACGATGTGTACTCTCGAGTACACGGCTTGTACTATCCTTTTTAATCATTCTTCAGGCGGCTACTTTCCACCTCCTTATTGTTCATCTGCTGAATGATGACAGATCATGTATAACTAAATACATGGCATGTAACCCATAATCGCTGACCAGCCTACAGGCCCTGTATTCTCATTCCACACAGCCAAAGTACACGGCGTATGTACAAAAGTACACGGCCTGTAGTTTGTTTTCACACCCTTATCGCCGATAATCCAACACACCCTGTATTCGCATCCCACACATCCAAAGTACACAACGTGTGTACAAAAGTACACGGCGTGTACCCATAAATTTGAAATTTTCCCCACATTTCCCTTGTTTTCTCAAAAAAACTCTTACGGAAAATGAAAAAGAAGAAACCCTTACCTCGAGAATCAGAACCGGGTTCTTACAATAAGTGTCAAAAAAAATCAATGTATTATGGTACAAAAAACGAGGTTAAAAAATTAAAACATTAAAAGAAAAATTAAATTAATCAATAATTATACGAAGTAAAATTTGAAATATAATAATGGAAAAAAAATTAACACCAATAGTAAAATTTAGAGCTTCCCAAACTCCACATATTTTATTACTCATGAAAAAAATGAAAAAATGAAACGTAATGTTTGTAATTTAATATTAATTTTCTAATTGAAAAATATTGAACATGGATAGAAAATGATGAAATATATGAATAAACAAATATGATGTTTGTTCAGGATATAACACAATAATATGAATTTTAGGTATTATGGTCGTTTGGAATTATGTCCTTTGTTCATTATATATACTATAATTATAACCATTATATTATGACCATTAGAATTAGTGTATAATTTTAGTATTTAAGAAAACTAATTAATGAAGAAGGGAGAAGCGATAATGTCAACTAAAAGAATCCTACAATACATGGTTCATTTAATAAAGAATAAAAGGGATGTAACATCACAAGGGTTTGAACAAGAAAAGTCCAATTACATCTAAAACATATAATGATCGAGTTAAACCAATTACAATAAATGAGAAAAATATTAGAGATCACCAGTAGATATGTTTTAGATAAGTCACCCCATGACTCTACCACCATTTAACATCTTACCATTAGGGTATACCTCGAGTAATGAGGAATTATATATTTAGAAAATACTATTTAGATGGTTTATTTTTTTTAAATGAAATAGTTGTATTTTCAATCAAATTTTCACGATTACTTTAATATAAAAAAATAATATTTCATGAATTTGATAAATATTTCAATAGAAAAAAAATATGATTATATTTTTGGAAAATAAAAATATTCAATTGAAATAATATTTTTGGATAAATTCAAGAATTTAAAATAAAAATTGTTTTCAAAAAATTGACTAATAAAAATTTATTTCTTTAAATATAAATTATATTTTTACTTTATAATGTCTTATAAAACTTTTATAAGGGAAATAATTGAGATTATCTAAAAAATTATGATCTATAAATACATAATGATATATATTATAATGTTAATATTATAATATTTAGAACACAATTTCCCCAAAATAAATATTACTAGATAAATCATCTTGTAAAAATTATCAAATGGTGTATTTTTCATATTTTTTTGTGACTGTATAATTGTTTTTATAAAAACTAAAAATAGTATGAATATACGATAAGAATTATGACATTAGAATAACCAAAAAGTGTGGTGATAATTTTTAGGAATTATTTTCTTGACCATAAATAGTGGATTTAATTAAAATAATATAATTTATGTGATTATATTATTATTTTTAAATATATAATAAACCTTATAAAAAATAAGGAATATTTTATGATTTGAAAATGAATTTATTAGGATCATAATTATCATCTATATCCTAAATTAAGTTATTTTAAAGTATTTGTTAAATAAAATGTTACTATATTAAAAGCCACTCAAAATTGGAAAATAAAATTTGTAAACCCTAATGAAATACTAATTTTTCCTAATTTTTTATTAAGTAGGTGTCTAAGGGGTATGTTAGAAAATTAATAAACTATGCCATTTAATTTCCCATAAATACTGACCAATTCTCACATTTTAATTCACTCCAAATTCTTGATGTATAATTTTCACTAATTTTCCCCCTATATAGCCTTCACAGTGTTTTTATATGGTTCAATGTATCTACTCCTAGTAATTAAGAAGAAACATATAAAGGTATGTGTTCAACACACCTCATTTCGATATAAGAATCTCCTTTATTAAATTAAATTCTATTTTTATGATTTTATGTTCTCGAGTGTTAATAATAATCCTTTTATACTTAAATGATTTCATGATAATGAGGCACTACCCTCCTCTCTCATTATTATCTTCAATGAAATTTTATGTATGAATTATTTGATTATGATATTATCCCATGATTATCTACTCTAGGCTCTTTTGTTGTGAACACCCAACCATATATTCATTAAAGGGTATTTATCACAATATATGATCAATACTTGATAGGTTACCTCCATATATGATACCATAATCCCTTCCACATGGTATTTAAAAAATGTAATATATTGTTATGCTATATGATATATATGAATCTCATCAAATTTGACATATAAATGGGGCACCCTTATAGCACTCTAGTGCATTGGGAAATGGTTTCAATTCATTATATATATTTTATTATTAATTGGAGGTGAGAATTATAAAACCATGTTATTATATCTTAGTGGTTATCCTAAAAATATGCATATGATGTAAGATTTAATGTTGTTGCTACATTCTTATGATACAATAATTTTATGATGTTGTTTCACATTACTAGCCTCTATGTGAGTTTGTATGATTCATACAACATCATGTTGTAATTATATTTCTATTGACTCATAGTAATTATTTATAATCATTTTTAAATTTAAAAATTCCATTATAAGGATTTATGTATCACCCATTTTTTTCCTGACCTCTGGTTATCTAGAAAACATTTAAGAGTTCAATCAAAACTATGGGAATGATGTGGAGTTTTAAATAATATTGTTATATTCAATTTTTATGATAATGGTTTATTTATCAATTTTTATCAATGACTATAGGCTTATAGATTTTATGATATTATATTGTATATATCATTAACTTATTAATACTAAACTAAATTTTTTTATAAATATCGGTTTTTAAAGTTTGTATTAGATAATGGTCTAAATATTTTTGAGGATTAGGGATGAGAAAACATTAGTAAATAAATCATTGATATTTATAAATATAAGAAAAACCCATTTGTTTTGGTAATTTATAGATTTTCTAGTTTTCTAATAATTAAATTAATCAATGGATAATAGAATATGAATTAGGATGATGATTATATAGACATCGATGTAGTCACTAAAAAACAGCTACTCCATAATTTTCTCAATCATCATATAGATCACTATGAGTGAACCTATGATAGAATCCTTGGATACATACTCTCACCATATATTATTTGGATAATTCAGTTAATTTTTAGAAATATGTATAAAGGAAATAGATATAATGTTAGTTTAGAGAGAATAACACGAAACAAAAAAATTATTACCTTTATTAAAACATTATGATTCATTTGTTTGGATATAAATTTTTTTCATCTTATATTGACTTCCGTTTTGAATTTCATATTTTAGTATATATCCTCATCCCTAAAAGTCATAAATTTTAAATAATTGATGTAAATATGAAGTTTAATGACACATGTAATGATTGAATAAATTATTTTCATATTTATTAATATTAATTAGATAGTTATATAAGTTATAGAAATAACATGAAATTTTTTATCAATGAAAGGAAATAGTTTTAGATAAGAAATTTTATTATAAGCTTTTTAAAAAATCAATATAGCTAAATTTTAGAATAATAATTTTAAAATAGTGATATAAATTTTAATTAATCATATCAATATTTTCTTTCGGTGAATATTTTTCATTTGGAGAGAAAATATAGACTTTACAATCAATAATGAAAAGTAACATTTTATTGTAAAATCATATATCCTTTTTAATAAATTAAATAAAACCATAGTACAAATATTAATGAAAAATATTTTCGATTAACAATATTATTATTCATGGATATAAAATCAAATTAATTACTTTTTAATCATCTATATATTTGTAATCAGTATAAGTTTTTTGGTTAAAAAAATGTTTTTCTTATAATAGTTCTAAAATGCACAATGCATTCCATTTTCAATTATTTAAAATAATCACTAATCAGGAATGATTTAAATGAATCTTATAGAAAGATATATTAATTTATTTTAAAAATATTAATATTATTAGTTCTATAGTTAATATATAGTCATAATTTTCTAATTATATACTTTTCTGAAAAACTTAATGTATTACTGCATCTGTTGGATTAAGTTAAAATTACATTTTTTCACATTTGTGAATTAAATTTTGATAAAATTTCCACATATTTTTATTTCCCATGAATTTTATTTTTTTATAATTCAAACATATTTTTTTAGAAAATTTATTCGTTAAAATAGTAAATATTAACAAAAAATATTCAAATGTAAAAATGAGTTTGTAGAGGGATTAATCCTTAATCATAAGGAAAAAATGAATTGTAAACATGTTAAACCCCATTTTATGTCCACAAATAATCATAAACTCTTATTTATTTGATAATAGACCATTATAAGGGCTTCGAAGAAAGAAAAAATTGGGTTGAATTCCTTCTTTCCAAATATTACAATTGTGCCACTCATACCACTTATAGAAATCAACTCCATATCCTATCATATTCACACCAAAAAACCAATTGAAAAATAAAATAATACCCAATTATCTTCAAAATACAACTCCTTTAATCCTAAACACCATACTTTGGGAAGAAATCCATCCATGAAAGGCCTTTTGTGCAAACCAAAAGGATATAACTAAAGAAGAGGCAACTTTCAACAACAAGCCTTTCTGGTTTATTTCTTTTCCTAAATAAATTATTATTATACCCTAATAGAA
The DNA here is from genome assembly GCA_963277665.1 of Viscum album. Lineage (NCBI taxonomy): Eukaryota > Viridiplantae > Streptophyta > Magnoliopsida > Santalales > Viscaceae > Viscum > Viscum album. The sequence continues at coordinate 1,147,930,203 of OY728156.1, forward strand.
TATATACATGGGAATATTAAATATAAAAATATTAATTATTTTTATTTATTCTACCAACAACCACACACACCTCTAAATATTGGTTATGAAATCGACATTTTTGTGTACGACGGACTACCTCCATGTTAAACGATATTGTATATTATTTCGTTACCACACATCATGATTAGGTATAATGATAAAAATAATATATATATTATATATATGTATTATATATATAAAATAATTATACTTATGGGGGTAAAATATCATATATATCCTTCCATGTTCACTTTCGAAATAGATACGACAACATCACTCATTTGTATTGTGGACTATCGGCTCATGAAGCGATGTGTCATATTTTTCACTAACTAATTACATGGAATGAAATAAGGGGAAATATAGTAAAAATATGTGATATAAATGATATATTTATTATGTTAATTAAATATTTATCTTTCTATAAATATAATATTCCATTTCATTTCTACCCTTTATCTCACTAAAAAGGATAACGTCATTCATGTGAGTATGGACAACCCCCACCTCGAACTGAAGTGATACTATTTTCATGACCATGTTAAAATAATATTATATATAAGTGAATAAAAAGAAATAGTTTCAAATTAATTATATGATTATAATTTTAAATGATAAATTGTTACATATAATATTTCAATATTGATAATTGGAAAAAGAAAATGTTACTCATGCGTACATACGTAATCCCGCCTCCAAGATTGTAAAGGTAGTTCATTTTTCATTACCATGATTCATGATTTTTTTAAAAGTATATTTTTATTATAAATATTATAATTATGTATTTAAAGATATTGTATATATGTTAAAATAAATACATCTTGGACCATAATCAACCAACCAAAGTTATTTTTAACACATATCCCAAATGCGGTCAAAATATCCGATATAATATTAATTGATTATGTAATTGAATTTAAATTGTTAATAAGTTAAATAAATATAATAATAAATTATAAAAACGTATTCATACATTTAAATAATGAATATATGTGTGTTATTCAGGATGATAAATAAACATTCCAAAATATTGTCTCAATGTAAGGAATTTTATCTATATTTCCTTTTAATGAGTCATATCATTATTTTATAATATAATATTATTTTGTAATGTTTATATAAAAAATAATTTACATTTTATGACATCAAATTATTTGTTCTCATAGTATTTATTGTTTTTTAAATTGTTATCCTTTCATGGGGTGTCTGAATTCAATATTTCTAATTTGATAAGGGATATTTATTTAAATAAATCCTCATTGATGTTTTCCTTAAAAAGAAACTTCTCTTCCTTGTCCATGATATAAAATTATTTTTGATATTTTTATACAGAAATAAAATATTTATAAATTTAATTTTATTTCAATTTTATTTTATTTCAATGTTTTGTCCAATAGAATCATTCTACATGTTTGAAATGGAATGTTTTTAAAAACACCAAATGAAATGTCCTATTTTTCAATGATGGTGAAAAGACCTTTCCCATCACCAAAAACTATATTTTATTTATGAAATAAATTATATGATAAAACATTATCTTATATTAAAAACCATATTTACATATAGGGTCATTTTGGAATTGAAATTGGAAATTTAAATTACAAGTGTATTTTAAATTTTATTTTGTGAGAAAATAGTATTTAAATATATGAAAGTGATTTACATATGAGTTTGAAATATTTTTAAAAATGATGACATTTTTTATTCATTTTTTGTTTATTAGACATTATATATGATGTCTTCACCCAGATAACATTGGGTGAGACTTTAATAGCTTAAATAATGGTTTATCATAGACAACACTACAATGCATTAGGTAATGATTTTGTTCTTTATATAATTATACTAGATGTTGGTCATATGGATATTAAATTTTTTTTTGGGTTCTATTGTGGGTATATAAGTGTTCTATAATGGTTATATGAGATGATGCCCAAATTTACCTATATGAATTTTTTATTTGTTCTAATTATTTTTCATGAAAATCATTTTATTTAAAATGGTAAAAGAAATAACTATTTAAATTAATTTTATTTAGTATATCCATAGAATGATATCTAATCATGAAAGGGTATTTATGGGTTTTAATTTATTTCAATAGATAGAATTATTGATTAATTTTATGTCCCTTAATATTAATTCTATGTTCAGGCCAAAATTTAAAATGGATTTCATAGGTTTTTAATGATTTATTGGGAAACCGAGAGGTCAAGTTAAAATACATTACATGATATCAGGAAATGAGTTAATCCATTATTGTATAAGTTATACATTATTGAAAAAATAGATTATAATTTTAAGTGTCCACTTTTTATTTTACGGTTTTATTATGTTTTAATAATGAACTAATTCACTATACTCTAAACCTGAAAATATTCTCAAAGCGAATGAATGTGAATTGCTAACCATGTCTCGTGATTATGTAATGTTATTGGTTGGGGGCCTTATAGTTGGTATCTAAGAAATGATTTAGATAAAATTATTTTTTACTCTAATGTTACATGATTTTACATTATAATTACGTTACAATGATATAGTATTGAATGATTAAAATGTTTTTCCCTAATATATTTTTTTTTATAATATTTTTCCAAAATTATATTAGGAAAGATGTAGTTGGAATGGGACAAATGGAAATATCATTATAAAATATTATCCATAGATTTTTGGAATTATCATATAATAGTTTGTTTTAATTATGGAACGACTGACATTAGATATATATGTTAGTAGAATCTATTCCATATTAGAACATGATCAACTTAGAAGGAACATATCAATAGTGGATCTTACCATGAGAAAACATCCACCATAATTCAATGTATCATCCAAAAAAGTGTTGGATGAAGTATGTATCGTTTATATGGGGAAGATATTTCATTTAATGTGATGTTGAAAATTTCAAATGGAAACCGTTTCCATTTATCATTTTACAGGTGAAGATATTTGATGGTGTTCATTATATTAAATTTTAGAGAGAATTTTGATTTTAAATCTATGTTATGTGACACATTTAAAGATATTTTCCATCATTACTATTTCCCCATGGTTGTTCAACATCAAATGGAAAAAAATTCATGGAACTGGAAAAAAAGATGAAAATTTCATAGCTTAAAAAGAATAAAACTTGAAAAGATTTTGCATGTATGTACCAAATTATATTTTAGGCACAGATAAAAAAATTAATAGGTTTTACTAATGATTGTAACTTGGTCTATGAGAATTTTTCACCTCATGATAAATTCAAATACATGAGAAAGTTGTATATTGTGTGAAAAAGGTGTATATGGAGTTTTTGAATCTTATTAACCTCATTAGTATTAATTTAATAAGTTTTCGGGATGGTGGGTGATGGAGAAATGTAAATCAAATAAATATGGATGTATGAAAATGATGCTACCGCCATTATGGAAATTGTTGTAAAAATCTGCATAGAGATTTTAATATGATGATAGGGATGTTTTATCGATAATGAATGTTTGGCCACCTGGCATGAAAATACAAGGATAGTAGTACTACTAAATCCAAAAATGGGGAAATATATAGCCATACAACATTAAAATGTTTATGTTTTAATGATTTTGGTCATGAAGCTAATGTGTTTCCCATATTAGTTGTGCATGATTGAAATATTAATTTTTAGAAATATAAAGGCATAATTAGATAATTTTATTCTACTATAGTTAGTGTTTTGCATTCAAATTAAGTAGTGATAAGTATGTTACATGTGCATTAAAATTATTCCAATACCATGTTTGACTCTAGATCGTCACATTCTTTAATTTCTGAAAAAAATTTAGGTAAATTTGGAATTTAATGTAATTAATGTATGATTTTACTTTTAGTGAATACTATAGGTGGAATTGTTAAAGAAAATAGTATTTATAAAAATCTTCTTATATTTATTGGTGGGCTGGTTATTCCTATAAAACAGGTAGAAATACAAAAAGTAGAGTTTGATATCATTCTACGTAATGATTAGATTTTAATTTCTCATTCATAGACTGATTTCAGTGATATGAATTTTGTGTTTGATGATTTAATTCCATTGGGAACATACTAATATGTTGAGATATTTATTACATATATTAGTTAATGTTACCTTGATCATATTATTTAAAATTAAGAATGTATTCAAATTAGTGATGTACTTGTAGTAAATTTACTAATAGATTTTTTTGGATGATTTTCCTTTCATTATTAATGATTTGGTGCCTAAGATTGCTATTTTATTGACACATTATTATATTCTTATTTACATACTCTCTTATCAGATGGAATATGTATAACTTTTATAATTTAAAAAAATATTGAAGGAGTCATTAGATAATGGGCCCATTCGACCAAGTACCTCCCCATGGGGTTCTCCTGTATTGTTTGTTTTCTCGAATGGCCCGAAGGCCTTCTTTTTTATTTTTATTATTGATAATCCCCATTTTAAGGATCGATTGGGAACCCGTACATGACCCATAGGCCCAAGGAACAAGGCTCGGCCTGACCCGCAATACATGACCCGAAGGCCCAGAGGCATACCATGCCCATTACATGACCCGTAGGCCCATTACACTAGAACTGCCTCTCCCCAGCATCTTGTATCATTGATCTCTTGTATTTTGCTAAAAATAAAGATAGTTCCAGAAGACTATATAATGATTATATTGCCTGAATAATATCATTGTTATGGAAAATAATCTTTTTCTTCCTATTAATGGTTTTTTTAGTCATCTATAGTGTGCACAATATTTATCGATGGATGGCCTAAGGTCGGGGTACCATTAGTTTTAATTGAGAGATGTTAACATTCCAAAGACAACGTTTCAAACTATATATGGGATCTAATAATTTTTAGTTATGTTTTTTGGATCATATAATGGACCTTTTATATTTATGAACCTTATGAAGAGGGGTTTTCATTATTTATAGGACAATATTGTGGCTATGTTTATTGATGAAATTTTCTTATATTCTAAAATCAATGATGACCTTGAAAGAAACTTACGGATTTTTAAAAAAATATATAAACAAAATAAATTGAATATTAAATTTATAAATTGTGAATTATTTTTGCAATAATTTTCATTTATGATTTATATTTTTTCAAAAGAGGTAATATATATTTACCCTTATAAAAATGGTTATTAAATTATAGCCAAGATTAATAAATATCGTAAGGATTGATTTCTTTTTGGAATATAAGTTATCAAAAAAAGTATTTTTGATATATTCTATCAGTTTTATTTAACACTGATCATATATAAATGAAATTAAATAATTTTCCTATTGAAATAATAATATTAAATTTTCTCAGAGACTAAAAAATAAGATTAGTGAATGCTCTAGTTTTCACCCTACCATTTAGAAAATGTAAAATTTTCATGTACAATGATGCTTTATCGATCCAACTTGGTTGATTCCAAATTATATATGTTTAGGTAGTTTCTTATTCTTTAAATTAGTTAAATTATCATGAGTTAAATTACTATACACATGATTTAAAATTACCTACACTATTTTTTTTAAAAAAAAATGATGCATCATTTTTTAGGAATAATGTGTGAAATATATAATGATAAAATAAGTATGAAGTATATTTTAAAACAAAAATAATTTAACATGAGATACTGAATTTAGATGGAATTGGAAATTGATTTAAATTTAACAATTCCAAACCATAATATAAATTTTAAAAATGTGAACAATTCTTTCTGTCAAAAAATGTAATGACAGATTAACCATGTTATTATTGGAATTTTTTACTCTGGTTAATGATTTGATAAATTTTCCTTAGATGTATAGATGAAGAGAAATCCACTATTATGGTTCTTGTATCAATAAATTCAACATTTTCTGAAATAATATAGCATATCTTAAGGAGGATCAATATATTCAAAAAAATATAAAGATTTTGAGGAGAATGGTGATTTTACTAATTTAAATATTGATTAAAAAATTATTTTATAGTTTAGAAAAATATTAGGTGTGGATTATAATTCCTAGTTCAGGATACAGTTTCAAACTATAGCTCAATTTTCACCATATTATGTTCAATTTATTTGCATAATGATGTAAAAAAATATTTTCGATTATCACTTGTGGGATAGAATGAAAAGAGGTAATTCTAAATTTACCATGAAGGACATGAATTGTAAGATTGTTAATTAAGAAAAATAATTAATGAAGATAATGGTTCAACCATTGAAAATTAAAATGTTGAAATAGAAAAACATATCAATGAATTTAATGGTAGGATGTACAAATAAATCTCAGGTTAATAATGGGATATGTGTTAATGTGGATCAATTAACTAAATCTACAAATTTCATTCCCATATTAGATAAAAGTTCATTAGATAAGCTTTCAAGACAAGATATTAATGATATAATCAAGTTACATTTAGTTATAATTTCCACTATTTAATATAGTTATCCCAGGTTCACATCTAGTTTTTGGAATAGACTTTAAATTTCTTTTTATACTGAATTAAATCTCAATACATATTTTCATCCTCAATATGATAGATATGTAGAGTATGAAAGTCATAACATATAGGATGTGATCCATTATTCATTAATGGATTACAATTAATTCCCCGATCAACATCTTTAATTGTTTTGGTTTTCTTATAACAATATTTTTCATTATAGTTTACAAATGGAACCATTTGAGGAATATTATTTCATTTCATTTTGGAAGCCTAAATTTGGGATGATGTATGATAAAGAAAGATGTTGTGACCATATTTTTTAGAGTATACAATAGAATAATTTTAGTTGATTTAGTGTCACATGAGGATTACTCATTGTATGTAGAAATATAATGTGGATAACTAGAGGATTTGTAAATTTTTGACATATTTGATTTGGTCTTTCTTAATGTTTTCCCCTAGAAATGTGTAATTAATTATGGTATAAAAGGAAAGGTGAGTCAGTATTCAATTAGACAAATGTGAAATCTGGGATAATGTTGGGTCATATTTCTATAGAGTTCCCTTACATTATAGTTTATATCAAATACAAAATATATTTTATGTTTCAATATTAATGAAATATTTTTCAGATTCATATCATGTTTTGAGACAAAATATTGTTCATTTTGAAGAGAACATTTATTATGAAAAATAGATATGTTTTATTCTTTACCATAATGATCGTTTTTTCTAGAGTAGGGTGATTCATCTAGTTATGGTTTTATGGAAAATCAAAATGGTTGAAGAGGTAACCATGGAATCTGGAAACGCTATGAGGGAATGATATCCACACTTATTTAATTTGTCAAGAAAATTTTGAGGATAAATTTTATACAGGAATGGAAGTATTTAACAACCACAGTAATTATAAAATAATTTATTTATATATTTATTTAAATTAATTAGATAATTATATTAGTTACAAAAATATCTTGTGAATTTTAATCAAAAAAGGAAATTATTTTAATTGAACACTTTCTTTATAAAGTTTTATTTACATGAATAATTTAAAAAAAATTCAAATTATAATTTTATAATTTGAATATAAATCTTCAAATTATCATATCAAAATTTACATGGGTTTATGTTTTGGTATTTTTCAAAAAATATTGCTTTTTAGTGAATAGTGAAAATTAACAACATTTTTTAATTGTCTTTTCCAATTAATAAATTATGTAATTTAAGGATAACAGTAAGTTATAATTTTGTAAAATTAACATAATATTTATTTAGTTATATATAATCCACCAATTTATTTATGAAGGAACATAATATTAGTTGTTATTAAAATCGTGGTTTTGGGTTTAATAAAGGAATATTTCTAGAAACAGTTTTATACAGCAGAATGTTTCCCCTTATTAAGTAATTAAAAAAGTTACCAAAAATGAATTTATTAAAAAAAATTATATGTTATATATCATTGAAAATTATTTTTGGTTCCTATAATAATAATTTTTAATCATATAGTAAATGTAGAATTAACTTTTTATTAAAAATACACATATTAAAAACCTGATATCTTAACGTGTTCTTGAGATTAATATTATTATAATATTATAACATCGATAAAATGAATCTGAGAAAATGGATTAAATATTTTTAATCATCATTATTTTTAATTTCTTAATATTCCATCTTAGTTTTTGACCAATGTGATTTGCGAAAATAGTTAAATTGTAATATGGTGATTAATGTATAACCGACTTTATAGAGCAATGAAACATTAATCATAAGGGTAATAATGTCCTAGAAACTTATCCAACACTAATTGAAATGAAATATTTCAAAAAGATCCTATAAATGATCCAAAATGGATCAATATTGGGGCCTGGTGATAAAAATAATAATAAGGTGGAATTCATACTTTCATAAAATTACATGTGTGTCACTCACCCCACTTGAAAAAGGCTCCCTCCTTTACCCCACTCATCACACTTCAAAATATATTTTTATTAGAAATACCTTTCCAAATAAATTATCAATATATACATTAAAATCCTATAAGACATAATTAATTCCTAAAACCATATAAGGAATAAATTTTATGCAATCCAAAATAATGATACCCAAAGAAGAGGTAACATTTATTAACGACTATTTATTTATTTCATTCTAAACCTAATAAAAATAATCTTATAAAAATATGAAATAATATAATCATAATATTACAATAATTAGATTTTTGTTAATGGTTAAAACTACAACCACACACACTTCTATTAAATGGATTACGAAATCGCCATTTGTGTGTATGATATAGTACCAACTCATAAAACCATGTAATTAATTTTTTACTATAAGATCTCCTTGTTTGGAATAATGATTTATAGAAATATTATATATTATATCATTTTACGTGCCATTCTGCATGGTATATGATAATGGCACTCATGTGTATGGTGGACTTCCACATTGCAAATCGAAGTGATTTTTTTAGAAACACATTAGATGTATGGAAACATGTGTAATGAAAAAAAAATATTTGATATAAATGTATAATTTATTGTATTTATGAAATATATATCATTGTTAAAATATAATATATATATTTTTCTTTTTAACCTTTTCAATCACTTAAAATTTTGATAACGTTGTTCGTGGGCATGTGGACAACCGCCTCTTCAAAGTGATGAGTTTTTTATTACCACATAATAAGAATGATATATGTAATAAATATAAGTAATTAATATGGTATTTATGATATAATTATATTTCAATATTTTTTAAATTTTACATAAAATCTTTCCAAAATGATCTTGGAAAAATAGAAGCATTAATAATGCATATATATGACTCATGACCTGCATGGCTGTAATGTTTGATCATTTTAAATAACCATTAATAATTAATGGTTTTAAAAGTATAATTTATGTATAATTATGGTAATAATTTAATTATTATTATCCAATATATATTCAATTATTTACTTCATTGTCCATAGTCAACCTACCTATGTCATTTTAGACACATATAACAACCATGGTAAACAAACCCAACTTAAAAATAACTAGATTAATTAATTTGTCATAACATCTATGTCATTGAATTATATTAATAATATAATTTAATGATGGTATCAATAAATTAAACATTTTACATATATGTATTTTTGAGGAATATAAAGACACACATGAGATGACTGGCTCAAGGTAAGGGACATCATCTCAATTTCATTTCATTGAGGGTTATATTGATGTTATGAAACTGTATTTTTTATGAGGTGTTCATACAGACCCATTTTCATGTAATATAATTAATTTTGTTAATAACATTTTATTTAATTCTTTGTTCAATTTTATCCATTTATGGGTCTAATTAATTAAGTATTTCTAATGTGATAAGGTAATTTTTTTTACAAATTACTATTTTAATATATTCTTTAATAAAATCATTATCTTTTGTGTCTATGATTTAAAATAATTTTTAAAATAATTATAAAGATCATTTTATGTATATTTTTCTTTATTTAAAAATTTTCTTAAGGAATATTTTTACATGTTTTAAATGGATTTTTTTGACAAACGTCTAATGGAATTTTCTTGTTTTAGTTTGGGAAAAAAATAACCTTTCATGAATTAATGGAATTCCATTGATTTAAAGAATCCATTAAAATCATAGTTTTTTTCATAACTTTAAATCAAATTTCTCTTCTCGGTATTTTGTATATTGGAAATGGTTTTTGAAAAAAAAATGTATTGAAAATTTGATATTAAAAGAAAATGGTATTTTAATATCAAAGTGTGATTTACATCAACTTTTAAAATAGTTTTTCAAATGAAGAAATGTTTTATTCATGTAGTTGATCTAGTAAATTATATATGATGGGTGCATTTATATCGCACTAGGTAAGACCTTAATATAATAAATGACATATTCACCCAAATAAAACTCCAATACATGGGGTATTAAAAATGTTCTGCTGATAATTATATTAGATGTTGTACATTTGGTTATTCTAATATGTATGGGTTTTTAAGGGTTATATAAGAACTCTATTAGTTGATTCCCCAAGGTCTCTACATGAATTTTCTATTATTTCTAATGAGTTTTTTTAAATCATTTTTTGAAATATAATATATATGATATTTTTACATAATGATATTTCATTTCATGGGAAAAATTTTATATTTTGATGAATGGGTTTTTATGGGTATTAATTTTTTTCATTAGAAAAATGATTTTATTCTTTTTTATGTCCCTTACTGAGTTTTTTATTCTTATCCCACTTTTTCAAAATGTTTTCATAGTATTTTATAGATATGTGTGTTATTATAACATGTGATGTTTATTTTAAGAAATATTTTTTATAAAAATATATCCTTATATATTTTAATAATTTAAAATTAAATGAAAATGAATACATATTGGGTTTTTCTAATTTATATTTTATTGTTTTGTTAAGAACAATTTTGGGCCTATTTATATGAAATTGTAAAAATGAAAGTGTATTAAAAAGGAAATAAATTAAATTATTGACTAAAATTCCTGATTATGTATTTTTTAATGATAGGTAATTATAGGAGTATTTTTATCAACAACACATATGAGTAAATATGTGATAATTTACCAATTTAAAGGCCTAATATAATTAGAGTGGTATTCAGTATCATAATTTTAGGCCAACCATAAATGAATCATGATTTTTGCAATTACATAAATCTTGTTGAAATCCCTCATTTTCTTAAGAAACATCATGCTCAACGTTAGTATATTATGAGAAAAACACTAAAACATTTTATAGGATCTTTTGTTCTTGAAAATGAAATACAATTGATTAAATCTAATGAAATGATATTCACTTTTCTAAAATTATCTATGTAAAAAAATGAAACTTTTCTATTATCTCTTAGAGTGACAATCAAATTATTGTTATAAACTAATCACAAATATATATCATATGAATGATAGTGATTTCAAAAAATAATAAGGACTCAAGATGAAATTTCTGAAATAATATTTTCAAAAAAACATTATTTCTTTAACTTTTTAGGTAATAATTACAAATCTAGTAAAAGGAGTTTGAGTCCATTTTAATAAATTCATAAAAGTTAGTAAGTATTTTAGAGGTTCCCTTTATCATGGTTATTATTCCTAGCTATTATATTGACCTCATATTTATTAGGATAATTCTAATTTTAAGAAAAGAATTTAAAATTAACGATATTCAAAACTATGAAGAAAATATTAAATTCCCTTAATGAAAAATATATATTGTTAATTATCAATGGTCTTATAAAATAAGAAATTTGATGTAGAGAATTTTTTTAACTCATTATGATAATATGATAATACTCAATGATACAATTTAGTAAAAGTTTCCACATATAATAATTATTGGAAAACACATTCCAAAAAACTCTATTAGGGGAACTAGGGTATGATTCAACTCTATAATGGATGACATAAAAATTAATTAATGCCCAATGGAGTAAAAAATCACAACTACGTTAGAGGAAAAAATGATTTTGATAAATCCTCAAGCCATGGTCTAATATTTCAACTATACATGACATAGATTTTAGTACTCCCAATTTTTGGTATGTAACTTTTATTTGATTCTTTTTAGTAAATAATGTTTAATGGTGATGGATGGGGTGTTAGGAGATATTTGGAAGTAGTTTTGGGGCCAAATGGATGTCGCATGGCCGTGCACAGTTTTCCTAACCATGCAGCCAAACTGTACACAATGGTCCTCTTGAGGTAGTACCTTCATCACAGTTGGATCACAATTAGGGATACCAAGAGAGGAAGTCATGAGAGGGTCTTCTTAGTTAGTAGCTAAGGCACAGTTAACACACGGTTTGTCTAACCATGTGGATTATTTATGTGAGATCCTAAAAAAGTGGATCTTATACATTTTTACCTCTAAGTGGATCACCTTTTCTCCCATGCAGCCATAACACTAGATTTTTCTTCTCCTTAGGCCAAAAAAGTTTATTTTATCAATCAGAAGTTGATCCAAAGGCTTACCTTGGTGAATCTATGATTGATTCTTGAGGTATGTGATCGTTATTCTTCGTTATTGATTGGTTTCTTAGATATACATAGATCCACTTCTCCTCTTCTATTGGTTTCTTATATCTACAAATGATATGGGTATATCTAGTTTTTTGGATGGAAAATATTATGATATTTGGTCTTGATCATTCTAGGAGAACATATCTACGGTAGGTTCCTAGGGAATCTAACCTTTTTTAATGTACGTTCATCGTTCATTGGGGTTTTTGTCAAAACATTCGAGGTATGAGGATTATTTCTCAACTCCACTTAGTAGAACTGACTTTCATTATTTAAAATTGAATGCTTGGTGTTGAATTGATTGTGATTTGGATATTGAACACACGTTGGAAACCATCTTGATTGATGGTTGTGTAATCGGGAACAATGGGGATTTTGTATGAGCTTTTTGGTTCTTGGATTTGAAAAGAGGATTTCAAAAAGGGTATTTCCCTAAATTATATTTACATGAATGGTATTAGATGTTTTCAATATAATAGAATATTTTTATGAAATTAAATGTTTCTTTAAAATCTTTTGTTCTTTAGTTTTCAATAAATTTTCTATTTTATTGAAGTTAGTTACTTTGGTAATTGAAATATTTGGAATAAATGATACTTGTGTGAGTTAATTTTTTATGGGCCCTTAAAAGGGGACATGTACCATTGGGTTACAAGGGGATTTCCCCTAGATCTGGGTAGTGTGTCATTTGAACATAAGGTAATTGGACGAGAGGCCGCTGATGAGTCTGGACTTGTCAAAAAAAGCATGCATTTGTGGGTGAGTTGTGAACTATGGAATTGGTATGCCAAATTATAAGAAGAATTGGTTTTAAACTTTGATTAGTTATTTTTATGGAAAAATAATATTTTCAAATTTGGATTCATTTAGTTTTGTTTTTTAAATTGTTGAAAACTATTTTCGGAACTTGTTTATTTTTTATTATAACCAATTTTTCTAAATTTTTTTATATAAAATGTTTTATATAAATATGAATAACTTTTCTATCCTAGTGGAATGAGTAGGGAATTCCTTGGGGAAAACCTAATCAGTTTTATACTCACATATTTTTTGGTAATTTGGTGTTTTTGCAGGTGTTATCTTCTAGGATAGGGGTAAAGGTAGCATTTCCCACGTTTTTGGAACTACCGCGTGATACTTGGGATATTCGGTGATTATGTATATTAGAGCTCATTGAGCTTGGAGTCTATAGGTCTCTTGAGATTCTTTAGTTGTTTATCTATTGGGTATATTGATACATGTTTTGTCTTCTGCTGTAGCACATTTTGATGTGCGTTTTAGATACATGATATTATTTGGTTATCATTCTTTTGTTCATGCATCATTTTGTTAATGGATTGGTTATGGGTTGTGGGTTTATTAGTTAATTTATTAAAGGGAAAATCACCCCCATTTGATTTTGAATACCTTAAGAATTTATTTCCAACCATTGGTGTCATGGGGATGTCTCTTAAAGCCAGGTAATGACTCTTTATTCTCTCATGACAACGGGAATGAGAGGGTCATTTCAAATGATATCAGTATAGACTTTCCATTGTGGTGAAAATGTTATCATCTTGTTAGGTCCTTACCTAAAAAGTGGTCATCAATTTTCTTAGCCTTACAGTTGGAATGATTTCTTGTCTATTCCTGGTGCAGGAATATTAGAAAGGAGTAGGATTATCAGAACATGAAATGTATAGCATAAAGGGATGTAGCTAACCCTTTTATGCTGAACATCATGTTACCTGGGAGTTATGTACATAAGTGTTTGGGGACACTTCTTGGATTTAGGAATCTCATTTTCATAGGTTTATCCAGTGAGATGAGAATGACATGCACTATAGAGGAATTAATTCTCACTAGTATTTCATATTTCATCTGCAGTAATGATTTATGATTTGGTAAAATGTGTAAATTTCTGAAAAATGTAGAATTTGTTTCCGAATGAATTATTTAAAAAAAATAATATTTTGTGTATTTTCAAAATGGTTTTGTTTTCAAAATCATGAATGATTGTAATAAAAATGGTTCGAATAGAAAAGGGACTTTTTGAAAAAAAATGTTGTGAAAGTTGATGTGATAGAATTTGTAATGTTAATCCATCAGTAGCTAGAGAGTGAGAATGGAAGATTTTGTTATTGGTTTAGAGAATGGAACCCGGCATGCGTCATCAAAACCAATATCAAGAAGTTGTAGATAATTTGGTTGAACATGAACCACGAGTGAACCAAGTGATGCTTCAGAGTATTGTGTAATCTTTTCAAGTAGTCGATAAGGGGAACTAGAGGAATGATGCAAGGCATGAGGATCATACCACCCAGTTCATGAAGTAGAATCCACACAAATTCTGGGGCGATGTCGAACCTAAAAGGATGAGGTGTGGATAAGAAGGATGAATCGTATATTCGATTTCATTAGAACACCGGTGATGTTAAATGTCAAGCTAGAAATTAATAATCTCTAGTAACATGCATGTCAATTGTGGGATTTACTAGTGCATTCTAAATTTGATGAAGGCCTTACTTGGGAGGATTTTGGGGAATTATTCTATAATAAATTTTGTCCTCACACAATCAAGATCCATAAAATGAAGTACTTTTTCATCCTGAAATATAACAGTCCATCTGTCATAGAGTATGTGGATAAATTCAAGAATTTAGTGTGATTTTCACATAATTTTACAATAAGTGCATCTTTGAAGGTGAGCATCTTCGAATCAGGGCTACGACAGGAGATTCGATCAAATATTTTAGTACATTGTATTATGGATTATACAGAGATAGTGAATAGAGAGGCAATGGATGATTGTGACATCTCAGGATCTATGGGAGGAGGTATAGTGATACCTACAAAAAATTGTGGTTACTACACCTCTGGAAACAAGTGGAAAAGGGACACCTATTTCCAAGGTGGAAGTGGACATCATAATCAGACGGCTGGATAAGTGAACCTTCCTCCATTACCCTAGAGAAAACCTTGTTTCTTTCAATGTGGTCTACTTGACCACATAAAGCAATAGTGTACGACACAACCTATAGTATTACTTATATTCAAGAATATGAGACATATTCAGTGCTATTGTTACAGTGCTCCAATGTCAGGTGCTTGGGACACTTCTTAGGTATCACAAGCATCATATACATCAATAGGGAGATGACAACAGAACCAGTCTCGCCAGCAGAGTAGAGCTAGCCATGGTAATTCTAGATATTTCATGACTCCTCAACCAGGGAAATCTCAATAGGGAAACAAGATGAATTTTCTAGTGATGAAGCAATTGAATGGAGTTGAGTAGATGATTTTTGATGATTAGTCTAAACCATCTAAGATGAGAGGTAAGACTCTTTTTAATTCTACCATTGTGCATATTCTCATCGATACTGGTGTATCACATTCATTCATTACTTCTTGTGAAATTTATTTTCTATGTTTAAAGATAGAAATGAAAACTTATGTTTTAAATTCCAAACACATCTCATGGAATGAGAAAATCAAGCCTTGTGTGTTGAACATGTGCAATAACTATTGATGGAGTTGCACTGAAATGGGATCTCTCAAGGTTAGACATAGATGTTTATGATGTAATCTTGGATATGGATTTTTTTTATAATGTTTAAGGCTCACATCGAATGTTATAGGAAAAAAGTTAGTTTCATGACTCGGGACAATATCGAGCATCTTTTTAGAGGAAAGATGATGGTAAGGAAAGGTGAAAAGATCTTATTGGTACCAATAGTGGGAATGATATCTTACTAGATTATGTTGTTTAATTTGGAATCAATTAATGAGATCAAGGGAAATACTTTTCCAAATTTTTTGTATCACTTTCCAAATGTATTTCATGATAACTTCTCATGGTTTCCACCTCTATGAAAAGTGGAGTTTATGATTGATCCCCTTCTAGGGACCAGTTCTATTTCCCTTACATATTATTGGATGTCACCAATAGTTTTACAGGAATTGAAAGTGCAGTTAGTGGATCTAGAAATCAAGGGTTTCATTTGAAAAATTACATCTCTGTGGGAAGGACCGGTCTTGTTTTTGATGAAAGAATATGGAAATCTTTAGTTGTGTGTTGATTATAATTAGCTTAACAATGTTATGATAATACACATATATCCACTTCCACTCATAGATGATTTGTTCAATAAATTAAGTAGAGTTCAGTGGCTCTCTAAAATTTACATGCGATCAGGATATCATCAATTCCAAGTCCATAAGGAGGATAATCCAATGATATCATTCAAAAGTAGATATGGGCACTATGAATATATATACTCATTCCATTCAGTGTATTGAATGCACCAATGGTTTACATGGATTTGATGAATCGTATTTTACAGCAATATCTATATTTTTTGTTGTGGTGTTTGTGGAAGATAACTTGGTGCATTCAAAGACAAGGGTTGTACATCAGGATCATCTGTAAACAATTTTACAAATAATGAGAGATAACTGGTTGTATGCCAAATTATCAATGTGTAATTTTTGTGTACCCGATGTATGTTTCCTTTGGAATATCAATTAACAAAAAAATCATTTCATTTGATCCTGAATAGGTAAAAAAATTTATCTCGTGCCAACCACCAATGAATGCCTTTGTGAAATGAAGTTGTCTTGGTCTAGCTGGTTACTACTGGCGCTCTATGTGTGAT
This sequence comes from Viscum album, assembly GCA_963277665.1. Lineage (NCBI taxonomy): Eukaryota > Viridiplantae > Streptophyta > Magnoliopsida > Santalales > Viscaceae > Viscum > Viscum album. The sequence goes on from OY728156.1 coordinate 1,147,947,345, forward strand.
TTGTCATTACTAGCATCTCAAATGAGAACATTGACAAAGAAGAATGCTTCATTCCAATGGAAATCATAATGCCAAAAGTAGGAACTGAATGATCTTCTCAAATCGAAACCAATCTTAATTTTTCCAGAATCGTGAAAGGGTTATGTGGTGTAATTCGATGCATCAGGATCAGGGTTGGGGAGCATTCTCATGAATGGAGACCATGTGGTTTCTTATGGGTCAAGGTTGTTGCAGATGCATGAGAAGAATTACCCAACACATTATTTGGAGTTTTCCAAAGTCATCTATGATTTGAAAGCATGGAGACACTATCTCTTTGAAGATAAATTCACTGTGTTCACGGACCAAAAAATCTTGAAACACATTTTCTCACAACGAGATTTGAACATGAAGAAAAGAAGATGGATAGAGTATCTACTGATGTTTGACATTGAATTTGATGTATATATCAGGAAAATGTAATTTTTTGGTAGATGCACTGAGAAGAAATTCATATGATCTGTTGGTGAAAGAAGCATTAGATGAATGGTAGTTAATATTTGTCCTAATGGACATGCATGTAGAATTTGAATACCAAGGGGAAGTTTTAGTTTTTTTATAGCTAGGATTATTCTTGATTTGGTAAAAAAGGTCAAAGTGGCACAATCACCTAATTCAGAATGTCTAGTTGGGAGTTCAAAAATCAATGGTGGGGAGACCATTGAAGGTTGAAAACTTGATGGATGTTCAGTTTTGTGTTTTAGAGATCATATGGTTTTACATATGGCTTGTCAGGAACATATTCTTCATGCTTACAACTATTCTACATGGGTTGTACATTCAATTACATATAAGATGTATAAGGCATTGAATACGCGGTTTTGGTGGAGCAACATGAAAAGGATGTTGGTCAAGTTCGTCTTGTGGGGTTTAAATAGTCAGCCGGTTAAAGAAAAACATCAGTGTCCAGTGGAAATATTACAGCCTTTACCTATCCCAGTATAGAAATGGGAGCAGATAACGATGGATTTTGTTATTTGTCTTCAAAGAATGGTCCAGATACACGATGCCATTTTTTTGTGATCGTGGACCGACTTACCAAGTCAGCCCATTTCATACCAATTTATGAAACTCATACAATGGAAGATGTTTCCAAAACATGTATCATAGAAGTTGTAAAGTGACACGGTGTACCAGTTTCAGTAGTCTTAAATAGGGATCTGAGGTTCACGTCTCGATTCTGGAAATCCTTACCAAAATCCCTTCATATTCTATTGAATATGAGCATGACATATCATCCTCAAAAAGATGGAAAATCCGAGTGGATGATAAAAATGTTGGAAGACATGTTTCGGTCATGTGTAATGGATTTTGGTGGCTCATTGGAGGAGCATATACCCTTAGTGAAGTTCTCATATAATAAACAATATTAAGCCTCGATACATATGGCTCCAATTGAATCATTTTATGGGCTTCCTTTTCATTCTCCACTATGCTTGGTTGAAATAAGAGAGACTTTACAAGTTTGGTTGAGCATTATCTAATAAAAAATAGAGAATAACTAGATGATTATAATGAGGATGGAGACAGATCAGAGTTGTTAAAATCATATGAATATCAACATTAAAGACCATTTTTGTTCACTATAGGTGATAATGTGTTCTTGAGGATCTCTATATGATTTGGAAGAAATCTTTTCTGAAAGTAGGGAATGGTATCTCCTAGATAAATTGGACATTTCAGGATAATGTAACGGGGGGAGAGGTGGAATATCGGTTGGAATTACCACCATGATTTAGTGAAGTGCATAATTTGTTCCATGTATCTAGTAAATAAAGTCTCTGCCTAATCTTGACCATGTGATCAGATGGGATCACGTCGACCAAGATCCAGATGCTTCATTGGTAAATATCCTGGTAAGGATTTTGTATAAGAAAGATAAATTCTTTCATGGAAAAATCATCATTCTAGTGCGGGTTTTATGCAAGCATGGTCAGATTCAAGAATAAACTTGGGAACATGGGGAGGAAATAAAAGAGAAGTTTCTGAAACTCATTCAGGGTAGTGAAGGTTTTATAATTTTCATGTATGGTAAGACCAATGTTGGGGAGAATAAAGTACCATTGGTTATCATGAGTAAAAAGATATTAGTTAATGATTTTCAAATAGAAAAATTCTGTGTCGACCATATCAGTATATAAAATGGATATTTTTTTTAGTACCATTGGATTGCAGTATGTATCCATTGTTTATGAATTTTTATTTCTTTATTGTCATCGGGTAAAGATAGGTATGATTTTGGAAATGTTTGGAATAATTTTAGAGGGTTCTTGGTTTTTTCATTATTAGGAGAAACCGTTCAAAATCCACAAGTAACTGTGTAGAAAGAGACATTGGGCCATCACACGGTTTATGCAAGGTTTGTATAACCATGTTAGGAGTCCATTGACATGCCCATTGATGCAGTTTCATGCACACAACTAGAGAATAGTTTCCTAACTGTGAAAGCTAACAATTCATGCCAATAAAAATAGGTATTTTAAACTTGGGTTGTTCCGGATTTTCCTTAAACAATCCATTCTTCTAGCCACTCGATCCTTACACTGGATTTTTTGGTTCTCAATGGTTATAGAAGCTATTCAACTAATTATGGATGTGATTTGAAGGGTTTTCAAGGTGTGGTTCATGTGATTCTTCTTGGGTAAGTCTCATCGCATGTTGGTTTGTGGTTTCCAATAGATCCACTACTCTCTGTATCTATCGGTTTTCTAGATCTACATTATTTGAAAGTATATACAGTGTTTTTCATAACTATTATAATGAATTTTGGTCATGTTTATGTTAGGAAATGTGTTTGATAATGATTTGGTGGGGATTTCACCATAAATATTGGTGCGGTTGGGAGTTGGTCAATTCCACCGAAACCAGAAGGTATGTGAATTCTCTCCCAACACCACATTGATAGAACATGAGGCCTTGTTTGAAATTATTTTTTCTTTCTTGAAATTTATTGTGAAAATTATTTTCAAATCTTGGTAGAAACCCATTTGGTGATGAATTAGATAAGTTGGGTAAAATGGGATATTATTGATAATGGGGTCTTATTGTGTGATTTTAAAATGTTTATTTTCAAATAAATAATGGTTTTAATTATGTAAAATGTTGTATTAAAGATTAGTTTCAATAACAATGTTGTTTTATTGAAATATGGGTTCACATTGAAAATGGATAAAGGATGACTTTGATAAATGGGTGATTTATTAAAGTGATTTATTAAAGTGATTTGGTATGTGTGCAAAATACTTGTGTTCATAATGTGTGGCCTTGTGTGCCTTATACTTGTTTGTTAGTTATGTGATATGGCTTGTGTTGATTTTGTGTTAAAAGGGATGGAATTCTAATTATAATAGGTGATGTGTAGTGGAATAAAGGGACACCATTACAGATAAGTGGTCGGGAAGTACCACTTGATTAGGAATTTATTAAACCACCTTGGATGAGAAGATCAAATGTGTTTATTTTATTTTTGTTCGTTGCTATGAAATATTTAAATGTTTGTGCAAATGTGTGATAGTGAAATGGCTTATGGAATTTTTTTTGGAATTCCCATTTTTTTTTGTGCACATGGGTAAAGGTGACTTAGTAAGGGTGAGTTTGTCTTGTGGTAGTTATTGCACTATATGTTGTTTTATAAAAACCTTATAATAAAAATGTGCTAATGGTGTTTTTATAGTGTCTTCTGTTGGGATGTTATTTGGGGAAATCCTATTGATTAGAATTACTCACCCCTGCTTTGGATCATTGGTGCTTTTTCAAATGTTGTGTTATGAGACACATGTAAAGGATAAGAATATCCATCATTTTGTGGTACTTCATGATGCTCAAGTGGTTTTGGGGGTGCTTGTATAATGGATCATTGTGTATGGTTATGTGGCAGTGTCATGATTTCTTTAGTTTTTGTAATCTTCCACCCGATACTATGATTATGGATTCTTGTGGATGGGATTTTTTGCTCTTTTCGTTTTTTGTGTTGTAAAATTTTCTAACATGATTCATGTAATTTGGTTGGTTAGGACTCTTTGGTTTGTTGTTTTGATGCTATGGGAAAATCTTCCCCGCATTTTCATAAAGACCTCATCATTAATTACTAGCCTTTGGATCCTAGAGAACGTCGCCTAAGGACCATTAATATCTCACCGCCTTATCAAGTCAATGAGAAAGGGGCATGGCGTTAAAAGTGGTGTTAGTTTGTTTGGTACTTGATGATCATGTTAAATCAGTTGTATGGTCCTCTGGAATTTATTGTTGGTATTGGTGTTGACATTCACTCTTTTTCTATCCTTTTAGTCGGGATGGTAGAAAGGTGTAGGATTTTCAAAGCAAAGAATTTCTATAATAAAAGGATGTATCTAACCCTATAATACTGAACTGAATGTTAATAGAGGGTTTGGTACATAAGTGTTTTGGAGACACTTATATGCATTTGTAATATAATTTTCATCGGTGTAGCCAATGAGGTGAGATTGGCATGCATGGTAGAAATGACTTCCCACAAGGACGCAGATTTCATTCAATTCAATTATTTATGTTGTGTTGTGATTATGCTGAATTTTATAAAACTGGTAATTACTTTCAAATGATTGTATTTGATATGTGTAAGGTTGTAGTATTTTGAAAATGGATCAAACTTCAAAACATGTTGATTTATTTCAAAAATGGAAAAACATGGGAAATGTTAACTTGTGGAAATCCACATTGTTCAAGTTTTAATGTAATTGAATTTGAACTGGTAAAAGGATTCTTTATAAGGGAGTAACATTTATGGTTTTTTTTGTTGATAGAAATGGCATTGGTTAGGTGTTGTAAAGACTACATTGGTATGGCTACTGAAAATGTGGTTTCACCAAAGCCCCATGTGAAGCTGCAGCTATTGCAGAGTATAGTGAGAGAAATCCATGTGGTGGAATACGGGAATAATAAAGATGAGTCGAATCATGTGGATCATGTAGTTTAGTTTCAAAAAAAGTATCCACCCATTTTTAGGGGTGATTCAGAGATGGAAAGAGAAAAAGTGTGGTTGAATAAAATAAATAAATTTTTTTAATAATTTGGAACACTAGATGAGATGAAAGTGAAACTAGAAACATACATTATTGATGATCTTGACCTACTGTGGTGGGAGTTGGTGGTCCTAGTTGGAATGAACCAAGGGTGTAATGAGAGGGTTTGAGTAATAGTTTAATAAACAATTCTACCCAAATATGTTCAGAATTCAGCACATAATATATTTACTCATCTTGAAGCAATGGAAAATTCTAGTAATAGAATATGTAGCATTGTTCATGAATATAGTTCAGATTGAACTCAAGGTGGTGGGTAGTACATTGATGTCAGAATGTATATTTGAAGATGGTTTTAGATAGGAATTTGTTTCTAAATTGGGGTGTTATACATAAGTGACTACACAGAAATGGTGAATAAATCTACAATGGCAGAAAGTGAATATTTGGGAGAAATATGTGGGGAAATATTTTAGTACATATTTTCATAGTGATAAATATAATTATGGAATTATGTAGAAGAGGGACACTTATTCCCAGGGTGGGAATATGACTCAAACTTTGATTACGGTATCAGTGGATCTTCCTCGAAATCCTCAGATCAATCCAAGATGTTATTAGTGTGGCTCGATGAGGGATATCAAGAATCATTGTACAACACAACCTAGAGCTTTTAATAATTGTAATTAGATGGGAAATATTCATTGGTACTATTTTAATACCCCATGGTCAGGTGTTCGTTACACGCTTCATGGGTTGTAGGAATCCTATCCCTCGACGGGATGGGGGCATCACCATGCCCCCTGTTAGCAATGTAATATTAGTCATCCATATTCTAGGAACACCATGATTCTTCAGTAAGGAAATAATGAATAGAGTGTGGAAAACGAGCAGTTGTTTAGAGCATAGAAGGTTGTGATGGATGAATAGTTAGGACCATAAACAGTGTGAGGTATGATTCATTTATTATCTAATTTGATACAAATTTTTTTTAAATAGCTGCTTCACATTCCTTTCATTCACCTCATTCTGTTATTCTGATAGGCTTAATTGTGGAAATGATTCCTTTGATTTTAAAAGAAAAAACTATTATGGGACAAAGAGAGTGTCAATCTCTCTTTTATAGGAAATGTTTTATAGTTCTCAATGTGGTTGGGTTGATGTGGGATTTCATAGTGGTTGAGATGCATGATTATGAAAAAATCTTGGGTATGGATAGGTTGGGGATGCTTAAGGCCCCCATCGAATGTCAGGCATGAAAGATGAGTTTTACGAATAAAGATGACGTCAAAAACATCTTTAGAGGGGAGAAGAAATAAAGGTGGGGTGCAATAGGATTGATGGAGCTTAAAATTAGCACAGACTCATTTCATAAGGATATGTTTTCATTGGAATCAGTGGAAGGTTTTAAGTAGAGTTTTTTTGGTAATTATAGATTTGTTGATTGATGTTTTTCAAAAATAATTTTCTAGGTCTCCTTCTATGAGAGAAGTGGAGTTTCCGATTGATATTCATATGGGGAAAATCCCTATCTCACTTTAATATTATTGGATAGAAACAATGGAATTGAGAGAGTTGAAAGTGAAGTTGGAAGAGTTAGAAAACAATGGGCTCATCCGGCCTTGTACGTCTCCTACAGAAGTGCTATTTGTATTTTTTAAAAGGGAGGATTTATCTTTGTGCTTATATATTGATTATCATATACATAATCAGGTTATTTTAAAGAATAGATTCCCACTTCCTCACATTGATGATTTTTTTGAACATATGAGAGGAGTTTAGGGGTTCTCCAAGATTTACATGAGGTCAGGATATCATCAATTGTGGGTGGGGAAGGAGGATATTCCCAAAACAGCCTTCAGAATTAGATATGGCCATTAAGATTATGTGGTTATGCCTGTTCGTTTAACGAATGCACCAATAGAGTTCATAGAAATTATGAATCACATATTTCATAGATATATGGATTCTTTTATAGTGGTATTTTTTTTGATATATTGGTGTATTCTAAGAAAATGGTTGAATAATAGAAACACTTACTGAAAATATTGGGGATCTTGAAAGATCATCACTTTTATTCCAATTTGTCATAGTGTGATTTTTTGATACAGGAGGTTCATTTACATGGCCATGTTATTTATAATAATTGTGTTTTAGTTGATCCCAAAATGATAGAGGTTGTTACTTCATGAAAACCATTGAAGAATTCATTGGAGAGACATAGATACCTTGGTCTAGCAAGGTATTATTAGCATTTTGTTCACGAATTCTAATAATTGGCCTCCACAATGACATATTTGAAAAGGAATTAGGTTCCATTTCAATGGAAAGAGAAGTCTCAGAAATGATTTGATAAGATTAAGCACCACCTTACATCACCATAAATCTAAGTTTTGTATAAAACATAGAAGGGGTATATGGTGTATTGTGGTGCATCAGGATTAGTGTTGGGGTGTGTTCTCATACAAGGGGGATCACATTGTTGCATATGGTTCATAGTAGTTTAGGTTTCATGAGAATAACAATCCAGCATATGATTTCGAGTTGGAAGTGGTGGTTTATGATTTGAAAATGTGCCATCATTCTCTCTTCAGGGGGGGGGGAATTCACTGTGTTTACCGATCATAAGAGTTTAAATCATATAGTATCATAAAGGGATTTGATCATGTGGTAATAGATATGAATTGATTATATCCATATTTTTTGTTTTTACTTGATGTATACACTGGGTAAGGGAAATTATAGGGAGGATTCATTATGTTGGATATCATATTCTCAAGTGGAGAAACATAAATCCGATCAGTGGAAATTGATGTCAGTCACAGCCAACATGTGGATAGAATGCGAGAACCATGGTGATAGAGTAGTTTTCTAATCTATCTCATTTCATCCTGATTTGGTTGGTGTAATTAAAGAGGTGAAACCGTCTGATTCGGAGTGTATGGTGATGTGGTCGGAACTCAATTGTGGGGAGACCATTGAGGGCTGTGAAAAAAAATGGAAATGCAGTTTTGTGATTTTGAAATCGGATGGTCGTACCCTCAGCCTGTTGGGAGGGAATTCTCATAGATTATCATCATTCCAGGTGGTATTTACATCCTAAAATTGAAAAAATGTACAAGGTGTTTAATGAACAATTAAAGGTCACTAGTATGAAAAGGAATGTCTCTATGTTTCTTTTGAGATGATTAACTTGTCAGGAGGTCAAGGCAGAGCATCAGTGACTAGCAGAAATGTTGCAATAATTACATATCCCAATGTTGAAATGGGAGAAGATAGCAATGTACTTTTTATAGGACTCCCAATAATGGTCCAAAATCACAATGTCATATGTGTTATAGTCGATCGACTCAAAATCTTTACCCATTTCATCTCAATTTGTGAATCTCTTATAGTGGAGGGTTAATCCGAAATCTATGTCCTCAAGGTGGTAAATTGGTTTGTTGTTCTAGTTTCAATTGTATCAGATAGAGATATGAGGTTCCCAACTCATGTTTGTAAATCCTTTCAAAAAGACCTTGGGACTTAGTTTACAATGAGCATGATGTATCATCCTTATACAGATGGATAATCCGATATGACGATACAAACATTAGAAGATTTACTAAGAGTTTGTTTGATGGATTTTGGTGGTTCATGGGAGGATAAATTTCTATTTTTGGAGTTCTCATGTAATAAAAGTTACTAGGACTCGACACATATGGCTCTAATTTGCAACATTGTATGGGTTTTCATCTTGTTCTCCAGTTAGATGTGTGGAAATTGGTGAAAATTCATTGTTTGGACTTAACCTTGTATATGAGACAATAGAGAAAATAATGTTGACCAGGAAAAGAATGAAGATAGCTCAGTATCATATGAAATCCTATGTGGACTATCATCGATGACCATTGTTGTTTGAGGGGGTTCATCAAGTCTTCCTAAAAATATCTTATAGTCTTGGACATCGTCAGTTTTGAAAACAATGAATGTTATCTCAAAGTTATATTGGGCCTTTTGAGATACATGAGTTGGTTAGAGAGGTGGATTATCGGATGGAATTTCCATCCTGGTATAACATGGTGCACAATGTGTTTCAGGTGCACCAGTTGAATAAGTATTATCCAGATACTATCCTTGCCATTGGTGGGATCATATTGAAATAAAACTAGAGGCAATGTTGGTCCATGTTCCAATGTGGGTTATGGATGGGAAAGAGAATGTCTAGTGTGGTAAAATAATAACTCTAGTCTGGGTTGTGTAGTTTCATGTCTAGATCCAAGAGGTCAGTTGGGATCTTGATAATGAGATGGCCGAATAATGGCCTAAGCTCTATGGGCAATGTGGTGTTTCTCTTCATTCTAAGGACGCAATTTCCAATGTTGGGGAGAACTTTTCACCCCGTATTTGAGTTATGTAACCCTTTTATGAATTTTAATGTGTTTAATGGTGTTGGGTAATCTTAAGGGGAGTTTTGGAAGATTTTGGAAATGTTTTTATGCTTTTTAGGCAGTTTGAGCACGGATAGGGGAAACCGTGCTTAATCCCTAGGTAACTGTGCAACATGATATAGTCATATTTCACACGGTTTGTGCATGGTTTGTATAACCATTCAAGGAGGTCGGTAAAGGGTCCTATAGAGGTAGTATCATGCACACGGTTAGCACACTATTTTCCTAAACATGTGAGACATTAAAAATATGGGTTTTAAAACCCGGATTGGTTGTTATTTTCCCTAAATGGTCCATTATTCTTCCCACTAGATCCACACTCAATATTTTCTGTTCTGAAGGGTTAGAGGATATCTTCCATACATTCTTCCAGTGATTCAAATGGATTTTGAGGTGTATTGAAGGTGATTCCTCACTGGTAAGTCTCTTATATTGGTGTTTTGTGATTTTTCTTGATATTATCTTCTCTCTATCTCTCTCTATGTTTTCTAGATATACATATGTTGTATGTAGATATAGGTTTTTCCATAAATATAATGATGAAATTTTGGAACGTTAATGTAACACAATGTCATTGAGAGTGATTTAGTGGGTATTTAAAACGAATTTATGGTGCAGTTGGGTGTTGGTCGAATTCACTGAAAACCTAATGTTGGTGGGTTCTATATAGACTCCACTTTTATAGAAAATGAGATATTATTTGAAATTAATTTATCCTTATTTAAATTAATTATGTATATGATGTGTGAATATTGGGGGAAACCCCATTGTTTTTTATTTGGGGTTTTTTTTGTAAAATTGGATATTGCACCAAAACGGGTTTTTTGTGTTATTTTAAATTGGTAATTTTAATATCTATAATGGTTTGAATTATGGAAAAATGTTTTTTGAAAGATGAATCTCAATAAAGATTTTGTTTTATTGAAATATATTTTTTCACTGAATATAGTTAATGGGTGTTTTCAATAAATGGGTGATTTATTGAATTGATTTGGAATGTGTTGGAAATGGTTGTGGGCATAACATGTGGGCTTGGTGTGCTTTATGTTTGTGGGGTGGTCATGTATTATGGATTGTGATTATTTATGTGTAGTGTGCAGGATGTATCACTATAAAAAGTTATAGATACTGGAAGGAAGGACCACCATTAAAGATAAATGTTAGTGAAGTACCACTAGAATGGGAATGTTGTAAGCAGCCTCAGATAGGAAGATCCACCATGTTTAGTTGCCTTGTGTGTGTTGTTGTGCATGATGTAAATGGTTGTACGAATATGTGATGGAGAAATGGATTGTGTCATTGTTGTTAGGATTTTTTTGAGGATATGGGTAAAGGTGGATTGGTAAGGCTGTGTTTGGATTGTGGTAATTATTTCACTCTTTGATGTTTTATGTAAACTATTTTATATAAATGTGACAATTTTATATCCCTAGGATCACATGTAGGGAAGCCGTTTGGGGAAATCCTACTGATTATTATTAATCACCCATACATTAGAACATTGTATCTTTTGTAGATGTCATATTATGAGACATAGGTAAAGTTATATCATCTCCTTCCTTTTGTGGTACTTCGTGAAGCTTGAGTGCTTTTGGTGGTGTTTGCAGCATAGAGCTTGTTGTGTAGCTCTATGATGGTTTCATGGTTCCTTTTTTTTAGTCTTCTTATTAGAAATATTATTACGGATTGTTGTGGTTGAGTTATTTTGGAGTTTTGGTTTGTTGGTTTGTAAACATTTTTGACATGTATCTTGTATTTTTCATGGTTTTGACTTATTTGGTTGGTTGTTTTCATTCTATGGGAAAAAAATTCACCACTTTTTCTTGAATATCCTTAAACTAATTTCCATCCTTTGGTGCCTTTGGATCATCCCCTAAGGCCATGTAGCATCTCAATGCCTTCTCAAGCCAATGAGGAAGGGGTGGGACATTACAATATTTTTTTACCAGATTATGTATTTATTGTATGACATTTTTGAGATACATTTCATGATTGTGAAACATAAAAAATCAACATAGATGGGTATATTGTTTTATGAGACTGATGAATAAAAAGAGTGCTTCAAATACATAATGAAAATGATAATCACTACACCCATACTCACATTATCAACTAGTATGGAATTACATTTAACCAATATTTATATTAACAGGAGTGAATTGGGTTTTATACTCTTGGAAAATGAAAAGTTGATAGAATATTCCTATTTGAAATTGATGATCAATGAGAAGAAATATCTAGTACATGATATAAAGTTGGTTTTAATAAAGATTACATTAATAATTTGGTGACATTATATCTATAGGGTGATTTGGAAGATATACAGTAACCATAAGATCAAAAATAATATATGTTAAAAAATTGGTAAATATGCACCAATGATTGTGGTTAAAGATAATAACTAATTATGGAAGTTAAATCCAGTTCCGTATAAAAAAATGGTTAATGTGGCTAAATATTTTTTAGTTAAATTAACCTAGATATTATACTTCATAAAAATTAAGAATGATCCAATCTATATAGATATAGAAAGGATATTCATGGTAATCCTAAAGGAGGGAAATATATATAGTCTTTCTCATATAAATTTTCAACCATCCATCCATGGGAAAATAAAAGATAAACAGATAGATAAATTATAGTTATAGTTAGTTGTAGTTAGTATTCTAGACTTCAAATTTTATAGAATTTAATTATATTTTTTTGATCCCATATATGACTCTCATCAAAACCCCAAATAAATATGGAGATTTTCGGAGATCCAAATGGCTTATCCATCTTCATTCACTTAAAAAATATGGAACTAGAAAAAATTTAGAATATTTTACTGAATACTTGATAAATTACTGATATATTTTATTAAACATTGATAAAAATATATATATCTATATACTGTGTTTTCCCACATTGATGTATATATATATAAACACATAAACATATATATATATATAAAAACCAAAATATAAATATATATGTATACATATAAACACTCCAGAACATATATATATATATATACATTTACTAATATATAAGAACACACACACCTATATATACTTATATTTTTAAGAAATCATGTATATTTTAGTGACATTTTTAGCATCGTTTTAAAACCATGGTAGTTATATACATATATATAATTATTATTATATATATGTACGTGTACATTTATATTTATACACACACACACACACACACACATATATATATATATATATAATCACACTTATATATAATCACACACGCACACACATATATATAATATATATATATAAATATATATAAAGTAATATATATATATATAATAAACATATAATTTATATAATAAATAAGAATATATGAATATAATATAAACATATATTTATATATACATAAAATATAAGAATATACAAATAATATAAACTACAAACATATAGATATATAACCACATACACATATATATAACATAATCATAATTATATAATATTTTTTATAAACGAATATGTAAAATATAATTAAACATATATATATAATACAGTATAAAATTATATATATAATCATAAAATATACAATATAATCATATATATATATATTAATATATGCATATTAGTATATATATATATATATAATAATTTAATAAATTCTGAAAATTACTTATATACATATAAATACAAAATAATACAATTTTATATTCCAGCATCCCATAAGTTATTTGGTTAGGCCTATTGGTGTTAATATACTAGTATTTGATTCCAATCCTTATTGAGGCTAGATTAATTCACCATGTTGAAGATGGCATATGTCCAACATGAAGTATGAGAGGATTTGGGGTGGCCAACATTCCGAGTTTTATAGGGAACATGCATCATGTAGTTAGGTGGGGCTAATGAATATTGTGAATAGTGGGAGGGGTTGGGGATGCTATCATGTATCATGTGTTAAGGGGTATATTGTGGAGTTAATAAAGTATTAATTTTTTTAAATTGTATTTTTTTAATAAAAATAAAGATATTTATAGTGAAATCCATAAATAACACCTGATTTACGAATGTTTGTCAAAAAAATCTATATATGAGGTGTAAGAGATGTTTATAAATATCAGAAATTGTTGGTTTTTATAAATTTTTCTAATTAGTTAAGTTTTTGAAATTTTTATAATCATCCCTATATTTGGTACATCTACAAACTTTATTAAATTAATGACTCCTCGTTTACAGTTGTTTTTTCAAAATGTTGGTAAATAACTTAGTGATGATTTAAAAATTTACCAATTTATATTAATTTTTTAGTGATAAAATTATAAATCACTAAGATATGTAGATATATAATTATTATCATCTAGTGCGACAACATGAAGAGGATTATTCCGGATTTTTTTATCTTGATATGAAAACACAATAAAGAAACACTATAGAATTTTGAGGTAATGACCACAATATTACCAATACCTATATTAAAATGAAAACAATATAATGGACTTCAATATAAGAATCCCCATGAAATATATTTTCCATAATTCTATAATGGATGTAGTCAGTCACCTGGTAATGTCAAGGCATTTTTATTCCATCAAGGAGTGTATCTCTCTTTAAATACTCATTAGGATATATATATAAAATATATGGTGTAATTATACATGTTGTACCAATGTACTGATACATAATCAAGACCTGAGAAAGGCCATGTGGTTTTGGAGAGTCCTCAATAAAAATAAATATAAAATGATAATTTTTATTACCATTTATCACCAACATATAAATTTTATTTATAAATAGAACCATTCAAAAACTAGAGGATCTATTATGATTGTGTATAATTGATTTCCATATATTTTTGTATATGTACCTTCCCCAAAAATCCATCTCAATTACAAATAGTTTAAATTATATATTATAAATGTGATGTTATGAATCTATATATTGGAATAGATGGTGGACCCCAATATATTGGGATGATGGTATATAATGAAATCTAATAGGACATTATATTTTCTAATAGACTAAAGATAGAGTTAAAAACATTTATAATAGTATGTAATGAACAAACAATTTATTATTAATATATTCTGAAAATAATTGGAGAGGCCTTGAAATTGAGGAAACAGATAATATGTTCCATATTTAAGGACCTCACATGATATACTCAATTCTTAGTGGGAGGGTGAATCAGTGTTGGTTTTATTTTATTTAATGTTACAAATTTTCCCCCCTATCCTCTTGTACTAGTTATGATCCCAATTCCATCCTGTTTTCTATTATATCTATTTTCATCACAAAAGAAATATTAACATGTTATTTATGTGGATTAAAATTCAATAATAATGGCTAATGCTTTTTGAATTAAGGACCCCATTCATGACATCACATAACTCTGAAAATAATCACAAAGTTACAAACAAACATTTTATAACCTTGAATATTCTATTTCACTATAATATCTTCAATGGTTTTTTAATTCATATTTCTATACTAGTGCCTCTTTTATATAATGAATATCATTTTTTTAGTCTTAGTATTCTACATTCACTCTTATATTGACAATACCATCAAAATATGAAATTATTCTTTTTTTATATGCACAATAAATCACAGAAGCATCATTATCATCCAAACTATATAGCACATTTATAATATCATCTCTAATTATTAATCTATTCAAGTATTCACTCATCTTTTCCCTTCTTCTTATTTAGTTAATATTATTTAAAATGATTTTCTTATAATTTAATTAACTCCCAACATCTGTATGAGGATGGTCATCCCCAAGTCAAGTATCCTTCTTCAGGACACCATAATATATTATCATTAATATGAGTTTTTAACTTCTCCATCTTGTTATATTAATATTATTCATTGAACTAATATATATAGTTGTAATAATATTATTACCAATAAAATATACAATTTTAGATTCCTTTGACTTTTTCTATTTCTTTGATATTCATATTAACACATCCATATGTGATTTGAATTACAGAGTTTTATATTATTTTACTTCATACTAGATCATTTATAACTATTATCATCTAGATCAAAAATAAAATAGAATTATATATTTTTCATGTCATTAATAATATTGGATCACTCCCATATTTCTAAGATAAATGCTTACTCTTTCCCTCTTCATTAAATTCCATGATATAGAAAAATGTCATGTACACTTTACTCTATAAATTCTATAAATTCAAACAGTAATCACATCTTCATATTAAAAAATAGTTAGTTATTTCCATATAAAAAATATATCATTAATCAATATTTCTCTACCAACATTAAATATCAAAAATTAACAATCATTCATTTATAATTATTTTCCTAAATAAAAACAATTCCATCATAATTTTCATATTTATTATAAAAGGATGATAATTTTGATGATATATTTTCTCAATTAAAAATTTTATAACTATAACCTTTTGAATATTTGATTCGACATTTAAAATAATTGTGCATGATAGTATATAACATGATGTAAATTTAATTATAGCTTACAATGTAAATAAATTAATTAAATATTCATTTCATGACCCAGATATTTACAATGTATATGTCATCAACACCCCCTTCATAGTGTATATAGAATAAATTCATGTATGTGATTAAATTTTGGTACATGAGAAATTCACATATGTTGTTCTTCACAAACATATACCATAATTTATCCATTTTTCATTAATAGAAAAAAAATTCATGAACAGTTCCCCCATAATGTAACATTCACAAACATAAAAAATGTAATAATTAACCAAATTTCTTATGTGGCCAATTATTATTCTCAGTAGATATTTATGGTTTATAGGTTTTCCTACATTTCCCAAGGTATATGAAAAATATACTATTTATACATTTTGATATATAGAAAATAAGTCATGTATCATGATTCCAATACAAAAGTATTAAACCCATTGGTTGACATTATGTTGTATGGAGAACATATGGAATTTTACATATTTGGTTATGCAGTTCCTCGACTATCTTCCCAAACATTAACTTTCAACTTGTTATACACATATTCCATCCATTACTATTCATCCATCAAACTATTTATATAAATCACGATAACCATATTCATGATATATGATATTTGGTAGAACACCATACATTACATTAAAATATTTAACTATAACCATCTCTTTATCATTTTTATGTAATAAATTATCAATTGCAACACTGAGCTTTGTGACTTACCAATTCTTCCACTGTATGGGAATTTATCCTTTCGATTTTACACTTTATCAACCTACCATGTATTCCCATGGTCAAATGAACTCATATATAGTAGATTTGAAATAATTTTTGTGTTAGGTCAACATTTGTTATATGGCCTATTTGAATTACTTCATGTATTTATTTAAATCATCATTCATTAAATATGAAATAGTTCATCATATAGACTTTTAAGTAACTATGTGACCACTATACCAAAGAAAAACTACACAAAATCCACTCATATATATTTATGTTTCTAAAAAAAACAGTTATGGAATAACATTAAAAACACATTAATTATTTAAATGTTGAAACATGTTCATTAAAATTTCCATTATGCATGGAACATGGTTTTTAAGAATAAATTCTTCCCTAAAATATTTCAAAACCATCAATTCCAAGAACTCTTATGAAACAGATTTAAACATGAAATTTTAATATATTTTATTATCTTGAAGAATTCTCTTTATATCAATTTTAAATCAATAGTATTATTCGTTACAAAACATTAACATCTCTTGAAAATAATTCTTCAAAAACAAATAAAACTCATAAAATTTAAATCAATTATTTCCCCACATTGTATGTTAAAAACAATTCTTAATGAATTGTAAATATTTTTTGAAATTATTAATATTATTCCACATTCTCACCAATACATCATTTCATTTTATCTCACCCTTATTGATAAGAATTATAAATTACAATATAAGGTGGAATCAATTATATCACAAGAGTTTTTCATCAACCATTACTTTATAATTCAAAATTTCCCATACTATATTTAGAAAACAAGATAGTTTATCCTACACTATAAAGTTATCCTATAAAAATTAAACATGATACAAAATTAAATGATATCATCTTCACAATTCATAAATTATGTATAAGTATTTTTTGACCTGATACAAATTACGATACAAATATGATATTGAATCATACTCAGACTCATGAACTTATATTAAAAAATAATTTAAAAACATCAAATGAAAATGTAGGATTAATTTTTAAGAAAAAACATTAACCATTATTGAAACTACATAAAAATTCAATTTTTTGTATAAATATATCCCACTTCGTGTAATGATTGTTTTAATTAACCAAGGATTTTTTATTAATAGAGACATATATTTTCAATGAAATAGATTCTTGAACATTCTAGAATAGACCACATTTTCATGAAATAAAATATATGGAATATATTCTTCATTATCTACTTACCTCACCCTGAAGTGTAAACAATAATCAATCATTATTACGGCGAGTCACATCATGGGATTATCTGTTTGATTTTATAATTAAGTAAAAACTAATAATTGTGTACTCATATTATCCACATATAGATTGGATTTCTCCCCATATTAATCAGGTATAATATTTTTTTAAACATAAAAATTGGATTTCCAAAATGTTAGAACAAAATAGGATGGTATCTTTGTCAAATTTAAATAATATGTTGAATATAACCTCTACCTTTAACTTCATCAATTATGAAACAATAAATTTATTTTATATAATACAAATTGAGGATTCCATGCTAGATGTTAATTTATTTTTTTATAGTATTGACAAAAATTTATTTTATTAGTTTATACCCTGAGAACATAATTAATCATTAATGTAACTATTTTTTCGTAAAAAGTAATGAAAATAATCAATAGGTGAACAAAGTGGATAACTTTACTCATTAAATGTGAGAACCCATGTTGAGAATATTTTATCTATCATGTTTCTTCACTGTTTATGATTTTTCATCATCTAATGATGTATAGATTAAATGATAGATGGATGAATCTCACCACATCATCAAATTATTAGTTTTTAAATTTCTATTTCAATGAATAAAAATAGAACTTGAATAACATGTTATATCATATAATTTTATCTAATAATTATTCCAATATAGTAATTAATTTAGTGAATGATTTAGGAGTGTGTCCAACAAATATGAACCTAATATATAGTATATAATTCATATAATTTGTTTTTATTTTCTTATCATCATGGGGAATAAAATATTTAAAAATAATAGTACCATTTCCTTTGTATATTTCAATTTGTTTTCATTCTAAAAATTTAATGTCCATATAACAAGAAAATCCATATGAAGATTTTTACCCCTCATGGAATCATAAAAAGTATAATATTTAGTGTTCTTGTTAGCATTAATAATTTTTGACATTACACTGAACCTAGACCTCATGATAATGTCTTGTGTATTAAATGAATTCAACTTGATTTAATGTTGTATCACCCAAATCATTTTTTAAATTATTTTGGAAATATTGAAATGTGAATCTTCAGTTCACTCAGTTTATTTTCCCAGTGATGGTTGTTCATTATTTGATAACTTTCATGACTATATTTTATCACCTATTTTGATATGTGATTACATGACAATTCCTTTTTTTAGAGATTAAAATAATTTCATAAAACATGTATATTTAAAATTGTTCAAAATAAGTTATAAGTATAAATAATTTATATATTTATAGATATTTATTCACCTCTTAATGATTTCTACCCCATGATATAATATTAATATTTTCATTATTTTTTATTTTATTGTAATTAAAATCTTATACATAATTCAAAATCCAATTTTGGAACCAAAAAATACCAAAAAACCCTTATTCTTATTTTCAGTATTTCATTCAATTAGGTCATTCTTGATTTTGTCCATGTTTTTAAGAATTCTCTACAACAAGTTGGGGTGTTATTATTCTACTACCTTTTGAAATACTTCTTTTATCCTCTATGCACAAGGTGGTCAGGTTTCACAAGTTCCCTTCACCCACACCTGTAATTTGTTTATTAAATCATAATACATAAAGTCACATTTAAAATAATTATTTAAAAATATAATACATTGTTCTTTTCTTACTATGACTATATGTGAGGGATCATAAAATGATGTTTTGGTATTTTATTTAGATGATAACATCCTTTTATTATTAGATTTCTCTAAGGACTATTTATAACAAAAGATCATTTTTCATATTTACTTTTCAAAACTCTATATTTTTCTTCACTATATTTGTAATTATCATTTTTAATTTCATTAAATTCAAGATGATAAAAGTAATCAAATATATATCCAATACCATTTCATCTTCACAACCTTTCATTATCTTTTTAATCACATCATAACATATTCTAGTATTTTCATAAAAGAAGGCTTCAAACTCCATAAAATTCAATAGTTTTTAAAACATTTCATCAATATTGACATGATACCTGTTTACAATTTTTTTATTTATCTGAATAGAACTTCTATTGAAAAATTATAATGATATAATCCTTATTATAACTTCAATTCCCAATTAATTTTCATATACTAGGAAATTTATTTGAATATATATGTTCTATGGTCCTACTGATCCAACATATTGGGAGTGATTTATGAATTATAGACTTTTTTATTATAAAACATTCTTAATTTTATATATTAAACTTTCAAGAAACGTGGTTAATTCTTTATTAAAAAAATATATCAATTAAAAAGATATATTTATTATAGATATTAATGTGTACATTATTTAATATTTCATGATATATATATTTTGAATGAGAAATCGTATAAAAACATTAAGTAGGGTATTTTCTTATGTATTTTTTTTACAATTATTTTTATAGACATGAAGACAATTTCAGTTCCATGACCCCCATGATGAGGACGTTTTGTATTTCTCCTTTGTGGTCATTTGAGACACCTACTATTTTCCATCTTAGCTAGATGTTTCTTTTTCAACGACATGGATTGAATGAAATCCATATTTTTAAAATATGGATGTCATTCTAATCTTCCTCGTATCATTCATTTTACTACTCATCATAGTCATTGTAGAAGATTAATTCTAATCTTGTGATTAAAAAAATCATAAAATCTACACTTCATTAATAATTGAAGATAAAAAATAATATCTTTAAAAGATAGTAACATAAATCTAAATAATTAAATTGATCTCATATTTATGAACCACCTAAAAATATTATAAACACATTGAGGAGAGAGGATTTAATTAGTGATGGATCAATTTTATACCCACTAATTAATTTTTATGTATTATCCACATTTTTTCATTTTGATATCAATTCACTCAATCAATAAAACTTTCATTATATTTTTATCACACACAAAAGGTGGAAATAACATTAAAAGGGTTCACCTTTTAATAAGAAAGGATCATCCTTGGTTTAATCAGCAAATAATCAGGGACCACACAACCCACAAGAAATAATCAGTGGGTTAAAAAAGGAATGGTATATCATGGAAACCAATGTTTAAATATCAGTTAATTGATTATTATTCAACATTTCTTAGCATAATAATGTCTTCAGATGCTAATGATGGTTATTGATGTGTTTGATCCGCCTTATCCTTCAAAAAAAATTTATCTGTATCTTCTAAACAATTTAAATACATTAAATGTTTTTAATAAGAATATTATAATATAACACTCAATGATGGTTACCTTCCTCTTCTTCGTATTCATCAATATAGTAATTTTAATATGAAATAAAAATCAATTACTAATTTCCAAATATATTTTAATCTTCCAATATCTTTAATAACAAATATCAACTAAATCCACATTAATCACCCTTTATATGTATATTCATGGACTTATAATATTAAAAAATTCCCTAAAACCCTAGTTACTCTCTAGGTTATTCCTATATACTTACAATTGATTATATATATAATTTTATAATAATTATCAAGCCAAAAATATTTATATTCAAAATCTATTCAAATAAATAGATTAAATATATAATTGTTTAGATTATAAATCCCTTGATTTGGGGCTCTTTATTCCTATATCATTATTAATTAGACAGAATCATCTATCATTGATATTTATAGAGATTTACCCATAAATACGTCTCCTATCACTTTCATCAGAAAAACTATATCTTCATGACAATTATCATCAAATATATTTTTATTTAATCACTATTTAGAAGTATCTTCTACATCATGGTTTCAGATTCAAAAATAATAGATCATGATACATAAAATTAATATATTAATATCATTGGATATTTTAATATAATAAGTAGTGACCCCAACGCCATCATCTTGGAGATGTTTCCAACTTTATTACATATTCATACAATTCAAGGAATCAAATCCTATGGGGCTAAATATTTTTATATTCTTATATTACTAGATACAGAAAAGATTTCTATATTACATTTGAGTATAAAAAGTAAAAAATAATTTTTTAAAGAACATAATTATCAACACTATCATAACTATTAATATCAGTCATAATACACATTATATATTTATGGGAAATAAAATAAATAAAGGCTAGAACAAATTATCAGTTGGGGTAATATAATATAGTGTATATCATGAATCCATGATCATAATGAATAAATAATTGGAAATAACTATACACATATTCAATTTAAATAATTTTCAACCATAATAAATATAAAAAAGTAAATTACCAAAAACTCATTCCTTTTATATATTAACACAACTCTCATAAGTGGATAAGGAATAATCAATATGTAAATATAAATAACCAAGAACCCGTGTAATTAAATCAATAAACTAACAATGAAATTCATCGAGAGGTAATATCATTGAATAAATAATCTAGACAATAATAACTAAATTTTGAATAAAGGAAATACTTAATTATTGGAAGACAAGATCTATGGAATCTTGATAACTATATTATTATGACCATTCATAAGGTAGTTTAAACTATATGTTTAAATCTATTTAGTGATAACATACATATTTTTCTTATGATACCCATTGATGCATCAAGGGGAAATATAATTCCATCACCCAAAAGTAACTATAGGTTGAATAGATTCCAAATATATTTAATAATAAAATTTATTTATGAATAATTTTTCATATCAAAAAATATTTATATTTAATTTCAAATAAGGATTTATCAATATATCCCAAAAAAAGTAACTCAACATATGTTGAAATTATATATGGTTTTTGAAATTAAAAAATCCATGATAAATAATTTAGACATTTATGGTATATTTATTATCACATGATAATTTACAAAATAAATGGATATTTAATGACTACAAAAATGAATTAAGGAAGTGAATGTCAATACTATACTTGGTCAAAATAAAAATTATTCACCTAGATGAAGAATAAGTTTGGTATCAACATAACATATCCCTAGTAGAGTATATGTAAAATAATTTATTTAGTTGAGGTACAAAAAATCTCTCAAATATCATCGAAAAAATTCTTGGGGAAAATGTATTTTTAATTTTGATAATCACTTTTTAAAACATAATATATTTGGAAAACCATTTTCATTGAATATCATTTAAAAAAAATGAATTTCCAAAATGACATAATTTATTTAAAAGCCCTGTAAACATAGAAATTATCCATCAAATAAAATATGATCATGATATTGGGAATTGTATATAAGATATATAATTTAAAAAAATATTCCTTTTCCAATGTAAAAACTAATGAAATATAGATTGTTCAGAAAATTACTGGAATTTTCAATTGAATTTTTTTATGAGAATTTTTTTTAAAAATGTCTTCAATAAATCATTCATAAATTTCTAAAATAATTGTTGAAATTTTTTTAGTAAACAATTATTTTAGAATTAAGTGGATTTTGAACATAAAAGATAAATGAAGTATCTTTACATTAAAATATTTCCTAAAAAATTATTGTTAAGAAAGAGTATACAAATAATATTATGAATTTAAAAAACTATTAATAAATAGAGGATATCAAAATTAAATTGTTTTATTAAAATATAATCAAATAATTTCCTTTTACTAATATTCTAGAATAAAATATCTCGATTATAAATAGATTGTGAAATAAATCATTTTCATTGTCGTTAGGTTGAAGTTATAATTAATCAATAAATTTGTTATAAAAATCAACTGTAAATAAAAAATGAGTATAAATAAAACATTATATAATTAAATTATACTATATATAAAATCTTAAAATATCATTGAAAATAAATAAATAATATAGCCTAATAAAAATCATATCAGTTATATAATTCTTTAACACTTGGTAATTTGGATGTCAAATACCTCTGTATGAAATACTAAAAATTATAAAATAAAATAAAATGGCTTTTAAATAAATCATGATATATCCTATCAAGCGTGAGTTCAATAATTTGTATAAAAAAATTAGGTGCATAACATTATAATATGTCCTTATGAAATGAAATTGAGACGAAATCTGTTACAAAAATATAATCATTGACATGTGGATTAATCGACGAATTGATTATTTGAATCAAGTGTAAATACAAATAAATCATTTTTAAATAAAAAATCATTTAATAAGATGTTATTACAAATATAATCTTTACATTAAATAATCAATAATGTAGAAATTTAAGCTAATTAATGTAAATTTAGTTAAGAAATCCCTTACAACACAGTCACTTTCAACCAAATGCGATTTAACCAACTATATAGTGGAATAAGACATGATATTATCTCATTTTAGGAAAATAAATATATTAATAATACCATATATGAAATGTTTATAACTTATTGGAACTCACTCATTAATAATCATTTATTATTCCCATTTTTTAATTAATCAAATACATTTTTTTATCATTCAGGAATTTTAATTAATGTTTTGCTTCTTGGGAATATTATGTAGTTTTATAACATCCATCATAACAATATTGAAATTTTCATCATATTAAAATGTAAATTATTAATTTAGAAAGAATAATTAACGATTTTTTTTGATAAAATAAGTCTGTTACGATCATGGAGATGATATATTGTATGTACGCAAGAGTAATGTTTCCTTTTTTCAACGATCATTATATAAAAGTTGTATTCCTTATTTTAACCTTAATTAATGATCATAATATCATATTTAAATTATATTATTCTAATAAATATATCATTCATGTTGTGTGGTGATGAATCGAGACTCATGTTGCTTCATGAAGGATGTTATACACATGTAATTGAATGATGTTATCATATTTAAGTGAGTGAAAATGTATGGAAAATGATATTTTATGATAAAATAAATATAAATGTGTTATTAATATTATAATAATGTAATTTATATAACATATAATAATTATATTTATCTTTATCACCTTCCATGTAAAGCATTAGAGAAAAATGATTCACATCGCTTCGCCCTGCATTAACCGGTCTTACACACAAGTGGTATTATCGTGTCAACTAAAAAAATTGCAATTTTATAGGTATATATGATATAATGAATAAATATGTATTATTTAATTATAAATATCATATATATACATTTTATCCATGATAATAAACAACTTCAATAAGTGGTAATAGAAAAATGAAATACATTAGTTCTCGAGGATGTAGTCCCCAATACATATGACTAATGATTTCAGAACCAATTTGATGGATTTGGATAAGGTTATTGGTCAAGAACGTATAATATAGAAATTAAATTGTATTTAAGATACTTAGTATATTACATATACTTGGTTTAATATGAATTCAATTATTTGGATAAAGATATAAAATGAAAAAGCTCATTGATGAATGTTACCTCCTCTTTAGGTGATCTCATGAAGCATACACCAAAATACTTTCTATGTTGGATTTATAACCTAAATAATTCTACTTAGATGAGTGGTGGGAATTTTGGGAGTGATTTTTTTAAGTATTGGATAAAACAAAACGTATTAATAGTGTCATATTGAGAGTTGAGTGTGTGGAAATTTACTAGTGAGGTTAGTCCTACACTCGTAATGTTTTAAAATGACCCAATTTGTATAATATTTTAATCGTGAAAAAGTCTCAAAATAAGGTATAATATTGAATAAAGAAGATATAAGGTGGGAATATGGCCCAAAAATTTGTTTCAAAAATGTTTTTAGGTCATTTATAAAAATTATCTTTTTTTTTAAGCCTTGATAAATACATTTTTTCTAAACCGTAATAATTAATTTTGTCTATTTTAACTATTAATTTGTCTATAAAATTATAACCAACATTTTAGGAAATTGTTATTATTATGGTTCCAAATATTTAACACATTTATAATTATTCATTTAACATATTGACAAAATTTAATCAAATATTAATATCATAATCATGATGTTATGGTATGTTTTCAAAGAGAAAAATTTCATAACATTACAATGTTTTTATAACAAAATTAAACATGAAAATTATTCAAATGGCATAAATTGAATTTATTAATATATAGTTAAAATTATTTTTCTTTAAATACACTTCAAAATATAACTTATAAATATAAATTAATTATA
Source organism: Viscum album (assembly GCA_963277665.1). Taxonomy (NCBI): domain Eukaryota; kingdom Viridiplantae; phylum Streptophyta; class Magnoliopsida; order Santalales; family Viscaceae; genus Viscum; species Viscum album. Next base: position 1,147,973,268 of record OY728156.1, read on the forward strand.
TGAAATGGATGTTTACAATTATTATAGATTATTTTTCACAGTTAATCAAAAAATGAAATTTTTTGAAACATATTTAAAATGAAACCTAATATAATTTTGATATTAGAATTTCAAAAATGTATTTAATTTTTTAAATAATGTTTTTAATATTGGTTAGTATTAATTTTAACATTTTCTCCTCAAAATATTATAAAACCACCCTTTTGAAAAATACGTATTTTTTCAGATAATGTCTCCTTTTAAATTATTATTATTTTTTCCTATTCAATAGATAGCCACAATTTAATGATATATTATTACTATGTATACATAATATTAAAAGGGATATGAGTTAAAAATTATATTAAATAATAAGAAATTAATTATATTTCACATTTTTTTTCATATTCGGTGAATGGTGTATCTCAAGATACACTTAGGGTTACATATAACACAAGATAATACTAGTGTTTCCTATTATAAATTTTAAACTAAATGTTTCAGGCTTCAAATGTTATCAAATAAAAAGTTTTTATTTTTTATTTTTTGGAAGTTACATTCTCCCAAACTCAAATTAATTTAATCCTTTTAATTTAAATATGTTCTTATAAATGAACGTATTTAAATTTGAAAATTATTTTCTACAAAACCAGTATCATAAAAAGGGAAAATTTAAAATCCTCTTAATAATAGAGAAATGGAAAGTACAATGTTGACAATGAGTGACAGACAATTTTATAGAAATGATAACATTAGTGGTGAGTTATGATATTGATAGAGAATAAAATTGAAAATAATTATAAAAATGATATAGTTCATTGATCATAATAAAAAAAAATAATACAGACTTAAAAATCAAAAAACAGATCGTTTTAAAGAATTCATTGATAGAATAAATAATGTTTATAATATGATTACATTTTATTTCGATATCATTTTCTCATAATTATGTGGATGTTTTTTTGTTGAATAATATATGTAAATATACATTCATGATACATTTCTATTTCCTAAGTACAATTTAATTGATTTTTAATGATAAATTACCAATTCGTCACTTACTCATATAAATGAATGCATAAAAATGAATTTGTTATTCCTGAAGATCAGAAAATATATTTTATCATATTTTATGATCTATAAGAGTTAGAAAAGTATTTATAAATTTATATAACAATTTTACATAACCAATACAGTTGAAACATGTTATTAAATATGATTAATCAATATATAAACATCAAAAGTCACACAACTAGTTTATTAATAATATTTATTTTTAAAAACTATTTAATAAAAAATGACATATTAACAAGTACATGATGTAGGATTTTCTTTGGAGATAAACACATATAATCCTTTGACCATGGGTTCAAGACCCACGACCCAACCTAATGTGAGGTGTTTTGAAAGAGAATTCATTTTTCCCTTGTTCTATAAAATATTAATATAATTCATATAACACTTCCAAAGAATTTTGATAGACATCCTTGAAATAATTCATTTTATTTGATAACCTTTTACAAAAGTTTTCTAGACATTGTTTTTTTACAGTGTTTAATATTCTTATTTTACTATTATTAAAATTTAATGACGTATTATATTGACCTTAAAGTTTGTAAATTCCATTAAACATAAATCTTTAATTTTCAAATGGATTATTCCTCAAATAAATTTCCTCCTAAAAAATATACTTTCTATAAATTTAACTGGAAATATCCTTATAATTTGTATACTCCAATCACATAAAACCTAAAATGAGGTGTTTAATAATTTTTACTTATGATTAATCATAAATTAATAAACCCACGATTTTATTCCTAATAATTATTTTAATGAAAACAAATAGGATTCTAAAATATTACACAATACTTATATGATTTATAATTCATGTCCCCAGAATACCATTGGTAAAAAAATACTTATCTAATAAATTTTAGGAACACTGATAAATACATCAACCATTTTATTTCAATATAGTTTCTCCATTAGTATAGGATTTAATCGTTTAGTGAGGGAATAATATATATATATATATATATATATCCCAAGTTACCTAGATTTGTGAAATGAACTATAAATGGATCCTTATGCTGAGATTTATTTCCTTCAATCATTCTATTAAATAATCCTCAATAATTCATTGCATTATTCAGTTTTTTATGGAAGATGTATTTCCTCATTCCTTTAAAACACATAATTTTCATTCACAAACACATTCTATTTCACATATGACATAAATTACCATAATTAATTCATATCCTTAATTATGGTTTAAAAATAAAATTTGAATTATCTTAAGAATATCCCCAGGGGGTTTCAAATGAGTTTCACATTATGGTCCATTTTCGTGCACTAGTTGATGATCATGTCATGACCAATGCACTCTTTTTTATAGTTTCTTCCCCTAATTATATGTATTCTAAGACCAAATATACTTGTAGTTTCTTTAAAATAGTCTGTTTATTGGAAGATGACATAATTTATTTGTTAAAAAAATTATTTGATGTTCTTATATATATTATAAAATATTATCAAATGGTTATGTTACTTAATATATAATTTCATAAATATTTTCCCAGTTTTCTAATTAACATACTCTAATTCCAAATATAGACACCCTAAACCAAGTAGACTAGAGAAAGATACTATTTTATTATATTGTAATAAAATTCATGTAACCTTATATCAATGGACGAAATAGATTAATAGTATTTCTATACTTGATATATAGATTATTCAAATAATAGATTCTAATAAAAAAATAAAAAATACAAGAATATCATTTTCTAATAAAGGATATCCTTCTATTTTAGGCATAGTTAATTTCGTAGATTATTTGGTAAGGAAATAATATATGCGTGAGAAAAAATTCTCAGTAACATGTAATTACATTAGAAGATATCATTAATAAATAATAATAATCAACATGGAAAGATAATTAAATGAATAAACATTTATTTTAAATAATTTCATTAGTCTAATAAATATGAACATCTAAATTAATGATGACACATTCCATTTAATTAATGAATAACTATATTTATAGGAAAAGGTACAATCAATATAGACATAAAAATAACTAAAATAAAATTCCATTTAATCAATAAATTAACAAAGAATTGCATCTAGAGATAAAAACATTGTCACAATATAATGGATAATACTAAAGGAGTTCTAAATTAATGTAATGTTTATTTATTGGATAACATGATCTTAGGAATTAATATTTCTCAAATGTTAAGAAAATTAACAAGACCAATTAAACTATAGGTAGAAATCTATTTATTAAAATCTTATTTATTTGTCACATGAGACTTACCCATGCATTGAGAGGAAGTATAACGGTAATCCACACCCATATCTATAGTTACAATGGATTCCTCATATATATATTAATCTATTTTATTATTAAAAAATATACAGTATCATCAAATATATGTTTTCAATAATGAATTTAAAATTTTAAATATTTCCCTAAATGGAAAAAATTTAATTCATAGTAAAACATTTTATGATGAAATAATATACAATTTGGAAAGTGAATAATTTTATGGTAAGGTAATGATTACAAAAATGGAAAATGCAAGTTAATTTCAACACTATCCTTTGTTAAAATAATCAGTATCCATTTAGGGGATGATGTAGCATGGTATCAATAAAAAATATTCTGGTGGATTATATGTAAAAAAAATTATTTCTGTTATTTGTTAATTGAAATACCATAAAATATATTTCAAAACTTTTTTTTACAAAAAATCCATTTCTTATTGAAAATAACTATTTGAAACATAAATCTTTATGAAAATCCTATTACTTGAAAATAACTTTAAAAAATATTGATTTCATTAAAATTATATATATTTTTAAAAAAATATCCTTGTAAATAAGAAAATAATATTTCAAAAAAATTATGACAATGACGAAATTTCATTCCTCACATGTTGTACACGTTTAAATGAACATTAAATTTACACTATAAAACGGATAAAATCGTGACTTCTTTAGAAAATGACAAGAATATTCCATTGAAAACATTTTAAAAAAATAAAAGATGGGTAATAAATAATTTTTAAATGGTTAAAAATCTTTTTGAAAACATTTTTAGAAAAAGTTGTTTTAGAAGAAAACATGTTTCCTATCAAATATGTAAATTAATTCATATGTTATAAAAACATTTTCTAGAACATTTTATATACCAAATAGTGTAAAATGGTAATATTTCATGAAAAATCATGAATAAAATGATTTTATAAAATTAAAATTTGATAAGAATAAAATTATCAAACAATTTCTTTCATTATAAATTCAAGAATGAAAAATAAGGATTAGAATGATATTGTGATATAAACCCTTAAAATGATCAAAACATTTAAGTGAGATGTAATTAATGAATTGATTATGTGTGTCGAATATTAATAAAAATTAAAAAATTTAAATAAAAATTAATAAAATTAAAATTTATTATACATAAAAATTTATAATATCAATGAAGATTAAGAACTAACATTACCCAAATGAATAAAATTTGTGTTAATAAATTATTTTCCACTTGGAAATTTTAATACTAAATATTAATGGATGAAATAATTCAAATTTAAATACCGGATATGTTGAATTGTTAATTAATAAGGATATTTTGTGTCAAAGGAATGGAATATATACCATTTAAACGATGTTTTGTTCATAACATTACTATAAACCCCAATGAAATGAAATTTAGATTGAATCCCTAACAAATGCAAAATCGTTACAGTAGTGATTAATAAACAAATTAATTATGTGAATAAAATATAAATCCATTTAAAAATGTGGAAATAAACCCTAAGACAATTATATGTCAAGGAACACATTATTTTAAAATGACATAATCAATGAGGTAAAAGTTTATCCAAATGTATGGAAATTGAGTTAAGAAATCAACTACCTCACACTTCATTTTGGATGAACATTCTTTAACAATTATTATAGTGGTATTAAAAAATTTATTAACATGAAAAAATATATAAATATATAATATATAATATATCACCATTTTATAATATATTTAATCACCCATTTGTTATTAATCATTCATCATTCCCATTGTTCTGGGTGTCAATTGCCTTTTGTTCTCACTTTCATATTGTCAGTAAAGTTCCAATTCATGTGAATATTATATTTTAATATCATATAAATAATTTTAATCATGAAATTAATATAATTTTTTAACATAAATTATAAATTTAGTACTAAAATTTTACAATGGTTTTGTGAAATGAATTATGTTATGATCGTTGAGATGGTAGGATATATGTATGCATGAATAACATTTCCATTTTTCGATGAACATTATGGAAAGTACCCAAGTAATATTTTACCATTCCTGAATTATAATAATATAGTAAATATAATATTATAAAATTATATATGTATTTAATATCCACATGGGGGTGGTGATAAAAATGGACTCACATTTAATTGTGAAGGTTGTGTCATCACATAAGTAAACAATATTATCATCTTTATGTAGATGAAATGTAAGAAATGAAATGAAATATTAAAATTATGGAATGATAAATGTGTCGTAAATATAATAAAAATGTAATTTATATCACATATAATCATTAAAATTACTCGTATCACCTTTCATGTAATGTGTTAGTGAAATTTGAATCATATCACTTTGCAAGGCGATAGTACGTCATACAGATATGAAAAATTACTATATACCCTATGTAATATAAATTTAAATGTTATATATATTATATAATTAATCATAATGTATTATTATATTATAATAATCATAAAAATACTTTCTATATGTCATCATAACCATCCACGAAACGGGGTGATGAAAAAATGAATTACATCAGATAGTAAGGTTGTATTCCTCCACACACAAGAATGATGATTTCGTAACCCCTTTGATGGAGGTGGAGATGGTTTTCGGTCATTAACATACTATAAAACATCACAATATATATAATATACTAATATTAGTATTTCATTATTATTAAATATTAATTTAATGTGATTGTGAAAGAATTAAAATAAAAATGCTCATTAGGGAAGGTTACCTCTTCTTCAGCTTTCCTCCTTACGATTTCAACAAAAGAATTGCTAATATGTATTCGTGAATAAAATATAGATTATTAATTGATGGTATGGAGTTTTAGATGTGATTTGGGTCAATATTCTCATATCTAAATGTTTTTGAAGGTGTCAATTAGAGAGGATATGGTGCGGATTTTTATATATGAGGTGAGAGCCACACATGTAACTTAAAGTGAAATTTTTTATCATAAACCTGTTTTCATCTTTTTAAAAGCCTTTGAAATGTTACATTACTGATCGTATATTATATAAGGTCAATAATTGTATATAAAATGGTAGTGGGATGTGTTAGTTGGTCATATTAACCCTAATCTTCTTAGATTAACCCTTGATAATTTTATTTTTACCTTAATAGCGACAATTAAATTTTTTTAACTACAAAATTTGATAAAAAAATTATGTTGAACATATTAACCAATACAATTTATTTTAATTAAAAATATGGAATTAATTATGAAAAAAAAATTCACAGAATTTACAAAATGTGATTTTAAAATAATATCAGAGACTTGATAAGAAAGATATTGTTCAAAGATAAAATGTAAATTAGTTTACAATGTTTTTTCAAAATTAAGTATGAAAATTATTTATTTGGATAAAATATGAGTAATTGATATAAAATTATTACTATATTACTTGAAACAAATTCAAAATACAACTTTACATAATATATTATTTAAGAAAAATTGATGTTTTTAATTAAAAGGATGTATTTATCACTATTCAAAAAAAATTGAAAAAAAATTAACAGTAAAAATAATTATTCTTAAGATAATTATGATAATATGATTTGATAAATTAGTTTAATTGTATCAAATAAATTTTAAATAAATGCCAAAATTTAATTCTAAATTGTCAAAAAACATGATTAAACCGTCTTTTAGAAAAATGCAGTTTTTTCAATAAATATTTATGTTTCTTTTAAATGATTGTTATTTTATGTCTAATATATTAGTAACCATAATTTTATTAACTTAGTTATTACTATTATCACATTATGTTTTAATGGATATGTGATATCTATAATATTAAATAATAATACTTTTATAATATGTTAATAATATTTCATATTTTGTTAAACTCGGTGTTACATTTAATTCATGACAAACAATGTAAAGAAACAATAAAATTACATCTAATTTGTTTAATTATTTGGTCTTATTACGAGTCTGTGAAAATTTACGGTGCATGATTTTGTGCCCCGGTTTACCCAGAATAATTTTTTTAACTTTTTTTAGGTACGATCATTAAACTCGTGGACGACATTTTCTCTCTTTTGAATCGGTGCTCGGAATTGTAATCTGAGAGCATCGTTGAATCTACAGTATCAAGATTAACTTAAGGGGAGCTTCACTTTGATCGCAGTTGGTCGGGAGAAAAAGATTGCTTTTTGAATTTATAAAGAATAATAAAATAACATGAAATTTTTTTTTAATTCCTTTTTCTCCAATGGATGAGCAATAGTGGCGGGACCAGTCACTTATGAAGACATTTAATGGCTTGAAAAATCAACTATGTTACTCCATCGTTTCAAAATTAAAATAGGTTCATTAATGTATTTAATTAACCTCATTAATTCTTCAACCTTTTACTCTCATTTCTATTTCCTATTTAAATGGTGGTCATTGTGGGGTGTTAGCATGACTTCTTCAAGAGAGGATACTCTGGTGGAGTTCTATGGAAACATCCACTGATGGATGATGAAATCTTGGGCGGATACTATTCGGGATCGACAAATGCCGATGACTCCATCCAACGTGGACAGTCCTCCTGCTACAGCCACGAAACCACCAACGAATCTCGAGGTTGGGGGTTTATGTTTTGTTTTGGTTTAAATTTTTAGAAATGAGTTTATTTAATCATTAATGTCAGATAAATACTCTTCTTCTTGTTATCATGTTGACGTGGAGGGCGCGGTCTGAATGAATGAGGCCATGAACCTCTGCTGCATCGTTCATTTTCGTTCCTCGGAGACCACTTTCATCAATTTTGATGGAAAAACAAGACAGAGGGTCATGTTGTGATGGTGGAAGTCTAGGAGACTTGTAGGAAAGGATGACACCCAGAAAAGACCACTGAAGCATGTCCGGTGGCCCATGGAAAGAACTGTCGGCACGCCATGCTGGCGGTGGCCGGTGGTGGCCGAAGGAGGCCCATAATAATCGGCCACGAGAGGTGGGATGGAGGTGTTCCATCTCCAAAGGGCGATCAGCCTAAGCCGGCCACTTGGGAGAAGCGCGGCGCCCATAGGAAATGCTGGCAGCAGCAAACTTGGCCAGTGTGTCGCAACAGGAAGGTGTGACACGGCCCCGTGCCGCCCCAGGTCGGATAGAGACCTGGCAGCCACCTGGCCGACCGTTGCACGCTGTAGGGTAGTGCCCCCACTGAACAGATGATACTGCCCCATGTCTGCGGGGCCAGCTAGAGAAACGGTCGGCCTTCAGGCGGACCGAGCTAGATGCGGGCTGGACCCACGACCTAGCGGGACAGCGCGGGTGGACTGTGGCCCATCCGAGGGCCAGGCCAACTGCGGCACGATCCCACAAACCAGATCGGCCGCCCTGATGGGCCAGACCCGGTGAATGAGGCCGCCCCTAATGGGCAGGACCTAGGAAGGGTCAGTTAGACCCCGGGACTTGTTGCGTCGGGCTGGCCTGACCGAGTCGGACCGGGCCGAGACCGAACCGTTCCCCGAATAAATAAACATCTGTAACTGAAAAACCGAGTATCTATTCAAAAAATTGTCAGTGGAATTAGGACCCATTTTTTGGGAAGCGGTTCTTTTGGGATATTCTGGCAGGTCTGACTGATCCGGGCCAGACCGAGGTGATATCACCCCCATTTCATGGAAAGTGGTGTAACTAACAGTCCGAGTGTCCGATCGATGTGTCGTCTGTGAAAAAAGGACCCTATTGAAAAGGCAGTCAATTTTAGATACTCAATGTGAGTTTTGATGGAGTTTGATGTGTGACATGGGTTGGATCAAACTTGAATCCTATTAGGCCCTTTTTTCAAAAGTGCCCCTATCTCACAGACCGAGCATCCAATCGACACGTTGTCTATCTCGTTGGGACACCTAAGATGGGGTGATCCCTTGGGTATTATTTTTGAGGGATTTCGTATCGGTGGATATATGGCCGATGGATTCAGATGAATAATCTTCAAATGATCGGGCATGCTTCATGCGGGAATCCAGTGGCTGGCTATGACATGAAGAAAAAAGAGACCAATACATGTCTGCATTAGAAAATCCTGTGTGGGATGATCTTTTTGTATGAAAAATCATCCCTACCTTAGCACTACTGACCAGTACGGGTCAGCACCAGCAACCAATATGCATCATCACCGGCGACCAATACGGGTCAGCACCATCCCTCAATAAGGGTTAGCAACAACGATCAATACGACTCAGCACCGGTGACCAATGCAGGACAACACCAGAGACCAATATGGTTTAGCACTAGCGACAAATACCGGTCAGCATCTACAGACCAATATGGGTCATCATACAGTGACATATATGGGTCAGGAGTAATGTTACAATGGATATAATGATATGAATTTATGAAAAATCAACCTTATCCCAGTAAACTTGATGTTATACCATTAGAGTGAGTTGTCTATTTTGTTATGTGGATCATGATTTAGATCATGATTGTGATATTTACTTTGTTATTTTTCTTGTGATTTTTTTCTTTATGGATTATTGAGTGACCTTCGGGGGTCTCGGGGTCCCCTACTGAGTTGTTATACTAACACTTGTATGGGCTTCACCCGCACGTGTGTGTTTGGTGTAGACTACTGACACTCCAAGGTAGACATTGGAGGTTCAGTACATGGTGGAGCTTGGTGTAACAAAAGAAGTAAATATCCCCTTCTTTGAATTTAAATATTCAACTACTACCCTCTAGGTAGATCTCTAGGGAAAATTTGATTTTGGTTTACATTCATTTCAGTTTCTAGGGGTTGTATTCCAGCCCACTGTTTTCATTTTAGAGTTTTACTTTTGGTTGTACCTTACTCTAATTGTTATATGTTACTTTTTTTTGTTTTTTACTTAGGTTTCTATTATTGAGTTGGTACAGATATGTAAGGCAGTGCCTTTACTATTCAGGAAAACCCATCAGGTGCTAGTCGCCATCCCCTGGCCACTAGAAGGTTGTCTTAGGGCAGTCTTGTATGGGCCCTATGGGATGGGTTGTGACTAACTAGTATCAGAGGGTGGTAAATTCTACCAGAAGAACTAAGAATATATTTTTAAAGAGGCAATGGAGTATAGTGTATTGAGTTCAGTTTTTAGTATAGGGAGTCTAGTGATGGTGTGGCGGAAGGCGTATCCATACTCCACGACCCTGAATTATGTTTTTGAATCGAAACATGAAAGCACCAATTTCTAGTGTTTTGAAAAGTTTTCTTAATCTCTGTTGAGGCAGATCACCTGGTAAAACTAATTGATTGTGTCATATCTGTTTCTTATAGGATTCCACCACGAAGAAAGCCAACGGAGATTCTGGTTAGAGATCAAGATCGTGGCCCACCAAGCAATGAGGCATCGGTACATGGACTACTCACAGTGAGTGCACCTTTGGGTTTTGTACTTTCTCCACCACCACACGTTGAGAAGAAGATGTTAACAATAGATCATGCATGATGGCTAAGCGCATTGAATTAGTTCCATAGATAGAGGCCTCTAAGGTCTTGAGAAGAGACAGATCCCTAGAGAGCAGATGACTAGCTTGATGCGGTTTCATGGGTCTTTAGCTTAGTAGATACACCCTCAGAGATGAGGGAAATCATGGCCAATATCCTTATTCTGGGCTCGGTAGGATGATGATGTAGCTCTATAGTCTAGGTGCATGAGGAGAAAACCCTCACCTGGAAAAAATTTGAGAGCTTTTTCAGACTAGAGTTGGTGCTAGTAAAACTATACTCTGTATATTCAAGAGTTGTTGCATCTACAGTAGGGCAACCAATTTTTGGCTCAGTAATCGTCAAGATTTACTAATCTCTTTCGATACTCCACCGACATGGTACTTGACCCTTACTTCAGGGCCCATACATTCGAGTAAGGGATCAGTTGAGAGATTAGAATTTCCATAGTTTCTCTTAGCATCCTAATGCAGGCTAGGGTGATAAATAGAGCCTTGATGATAGTGATATTCCTTATCGAGAAAGCACCGAAAGTGAGAACCCCTACCAGACAACAGGTAGCAGAGTCATCTATAGATGGTAGTAGACAGACGACGCTAAATCCCAAGTGGGATAAACCTTCCAACGGGTGACCTGGGGATACAGGGTCAGAGGTGCGAGGCTCGAGAGGACGAGGGAGGCACCAGTGAGTCATGATCTGCTTTTCCTATGGGGGATAGGGTCACAGAGCTCATGACTGTCTGAATCGACACACAGATGATCGGAAGACAATGGAGGGGCCATTGAGGCAGCTGCAACGGTAGGAGCATGACTGTTAGCGATGAGGTAGATGAGGCAGGGGAGAAGGATGTGCATCGAAAGGTGGTTTGGGACACCATGAACTACCACCACCACCTAAAGGAGGTCCACCACAAGCTCAAAAATTAGGTGGATGGAGACAATCCCAGCTACAGGTAGTAGAGGATCATAATCCTAATGTCCTTGAGATGATACAAGGTATGATATGTATCTTATCTACTTTAGCAGTAGTTCTTACTAACACTAGTGCTATACATTCCTTCCATTCCACGGACTTAGTTTGGGACACAGAGATTCCGAGAGACCTTTTAGCTCAACCTTTGTGTATGAATACTCCTACTGAAGGGGATTCAATGGTCACACATAGGTGCCAACAGTGTGATCTTACTCTCTAAGGATAATGTTCCACACGTGAATCTCTAGTAGCGGCGTTGAATCCATACGATGTAATTCTAGTTTTGGACTAGCTATCAACAGTTCACGTATTGATTGACTTCTTGAGAAGTGTAATGTGATGTATTTGAAGAGATGGAGGCTAGTTTTTCATTTTTGGTGAGAAGGAAAATAGAGCAGCATGAGAAGGACATGCACTCAGGAAGGTGCAGCCAAATACATATATGGTGGCTTGCATGACCTTCGACACGGTGTATGAGGAGAGTGCACAGTTCCCAGTGGTGTTGTATGAGTATGAGTACGTCTTTCTATAATATTTCCTAGGACTACATCTTCATAGATAGGTAGAATTCCACTATGAATTGTACCCAGGAACATCACTGATATCTACACCAACATATCGGATGGCACCTGCAGAGCTACCAGAGATGAGGGAATAGTTGGAGGACTTGCCGAGGAAGGGATTCGTATGGCCCAATATTTCTCCATGGGAATCCTCGGTGTTGTCTTACAAGAAGTAAGAAAGATGTTTGAGGCTATGTGTGGACTTCCGAAACCTAAACTAGGTGACCATGAAGAACAAGTATCCTCTACTAAGGATAAATGATTTGTTTGATCTATTGAAATGAGAAAAGTTGTTCTCAAATATAGATCATTGATCAGGCTATCACCAGCTTCATTGGAGGGATGAGGAAATCATGAAAATGTCCATCAGGCATTGGTATGGAGATTACAAGTTATTGGTGATGCCTTTTAGTGTGACTTACACTCAAGCAGTGTTCATGGGGATCATGAATATGATCATTTAGACATTCCTTGATTGATTTCTGGTGGTCTTCATTGAAAACATCTGTGTGTACACATTATCCGAGGAAGAGCATGTCGTAAACTTCAGGATAGTTATGGAAATAATTCTGAAGGACTAGTTATATGGGATTCTCTTGAAGTATGAGTTCTGGATAAAGAAGGAACACATCTTGGGACACATCCTCTATGAGGTTGTAGATGCAGTGGATCTAGAAAAGATCGAGGCTGTACTTTCTTGGGTGCCACCCAGGAGTGTTACTGAGGTGTGGAGATTCCTTGGATTATAAGTATACTATCGGAGGTTCATACCAGATTTCTCTAGAGTAGCAGCACCTATGACTTCCATGAAGAAGCAGGGAAACCCTTCTTATGGTGAGAGACATTCCATCATAAATTTCTATAGCTGATTGATAGCTTGACTAGTGCTACAGTCGTAAGGTTTTCTAAGGAGGGAACCGACTACTTGGTTTACTGTGATGCATCAAGGACCGGACTCAGTTGCGTCTTGATGCAGGATGATGGAGTGATTGCTTATGGATCATGAAAACTGAGGCATCATGAGAGGAATTATTCAACTCATTAATTGGAGTTGTAAATAGTGTTTTTCACACTGAAGATGTGGCGACACTACTTGTTTGGTGTGTGGTTCATTGTTTACTCAGACCACAATAGTCTCAGATATATCTTCAAATAGAAAGATCTGAATATGAGACAATGAAGTTCTCTATAGTTCCTACGAGACGATGACTTTGAGATAGTTTTTACTTCTGGGAAGGGGAATGTTGTGGTAAATCCACATAGCCATAGATGGAGTTCACAACTACTGAATGAGGCTTCGTAGTAGTTAGACTCTCTTTTAATATCCTAGAAGGATAGAGATGAGACAATCTACCTCTAGATGATTTTAGTTTCCCCTCATATCCTTCAGTGAGTCTGGGAGGTGCAACTCGGAGAGAGTAGCTTCGAGACTACACGTGCTCAAATATTCTCAAGCCATGCACCTGCTAGATATTCAAAAGGTGGGGAGCATGCTATCTTTTTTAGGGAACGTACAGTTTTACCAGTGGAGCTACGAGACTAGGTGTCGAGCGAATTCTATACATACCCCATGGAAGTACATCTAGGTATGATGTATATGTATCAGGACCTATGGCATCATTACTGGTGGATTGGGATGGAGAATGGTATGGCAGAGTTTGTTTCTAGATACCTCACTTACCAGCAAGTGAAGGTTGAGCACCAGGTATTAGCAAGCTTGACCCAACACCTTGAGGCACCAGAGTGGAAGCATGAAGGGATATCGATGGACTTCATGATGGGGTTACCACGTACGTCAAGAGGGAACGATACCATCTGGGTGATCGTTGACCCAATCACCAAGCCGTCCCACTACCTTTCTATTCGAGAGGATGGTTTGGTAGAGATCTAGGGATATCTCTACATTCCTTAAATCGCGCGACTTCACAGGGTGCCTTCTATGGTAGTATCAGACTGTGATTCATGCTTCACATACTCATTGTGGAATGTATTTTAGGAGTCTTTCGGGACACAGCTTCGCTTGAGCACGAATTTTCACCCACTAACAAGTGGTCAGACTGAGCAGACCATCCAGACCATGGAGGATATGATCCGTGCATCTGTGGAATATTATGGTCACAGTTGGGTGTACCATCTACCATTGGTGGAGTTTGAATAAAATAATATTTATCAATCCATCATTGGTATAGCCCCTTTTGAGGGTTTTAATGGATTACCTTGTGGATAAACCTTGTTCTAGAAAGATCAAGGAGTTCTAGAAATCATGGGACCAAATATGGTACATGCTACCACTGAAAAAAGTGAATGTCATCCGAGTGCTAATGAAGACTAAACAGAGATGAAATAAGTCCTATTTTGATAGGTGATGGGGACCACTAGAGTTTGAGGAGTGGGACCACGTATTCTTGCGATTATCCCCTCAATATGAACTATAGGGATTTGGATAAGGTGGAAAACTCTCACTGAGGTTTATTAGAAAATTCCTAATACTTTGGTGGATTGGAAAGTTGGTGTACTACTTGGCACTGGCACCTCAGTTGGATAGAGTTCATGATTTCTTCCACGTATCCTAGGTGAGGATATATGTGCATGACCCATCTCATGTCCTCTACCACAGAGAGATGGAGATTGATGACGGGGTGACTTTTGCAGAGTACCCTATGGAGAAAGAGGATCAATAGGAAAATATCATTTGAGGGTTGTATATACCTCTGGTGCACATTCTGTGGCAACACGGGAATCTATAGGAGAGCACATGGGAGGGAGAGGCTCACATGCTTGTCCATTACCCCTCTTTGTTTTTTTTCCTGGTTTGAAACTCGGGGACGTAAATCCCCAATGTGGGAAAAATGTAAAGACCCACAAAATTCCATTTAATTTTTTTAATTATTTAGGATTATTATAAGTCTGAAAAAATTTAAGGCACCTGATTCTAAGGCCCGGTGAGGCCAAAATGAATTTCTGAATTTTTTTTATGTACGTTCAGTAAACACACGGGCAATGTTTTCTATATATTTGAATTAGTGCTCAGAATTGGATTCCGAGAGCACCGTTGAATCTACAACACCAGGATTATATTAAGAGGAGCTTCACTTCGACTGTAGCTGGTTGGGAGAAATAGAAAGTTTTTTGACTTTTTAAATAATAATAATATAACATTTAGTTGTTATTTTATTTCCTTTTTCTCCAACAGATGAGTAGTAGTGGAATGACTAGTGAATTTTAAATCCATTTAATGGCTTTAATCATTAACTATGTAACTCCACTATTGTGAATTAGAAGTGGTTCATTAATTAATTAAATTTACCTTTTAATTTTTCAATGTGTTACTCACCATTCCCCTCCTATTTAAATGGAGTTTGGAGTGGGGTTTTGGAACAACTTTTTCATGCGAGGATAATATAGAGGAGTTATGCAGCAATAACCATCGACAGATGATGAAAGATCAAACGACAACGATTTGGGATCGATGAACGCCGATGAATCCATCCAATATGGACACCCCTCCTACAGTAACCGTGACACCACCAACGAATCTCAAAGTAGGGGTTTTATGTTTGTTTTTGAGAATATTGAAATGAGTTTATTTAATCTTTAATGTTAGATAAATATTCTCTCACCTGTTACCATATTAACGCGTAGGGTGCGGGATGAACGAACTAGGCCCGGACGTATGCTGGCCCGTGGAAAGAACCACTAGCGTGCCATGTTGGTGGCGGCCGAAGGAGGCCTGCGACAACCGACCGCTGGCGGTTGGAAGGAGGTGTGCAGTTACACACCGCACAGGCCAGAGGCAGTCGGCCCGAGCCTTTCATGATGGAGAAGGGAAGTGCCCATAGGTGCCGCCGGTGGTAGCAGTCGTAACCAGCGGGCTGTGACAAGAGTGGGGGGCAAGGACGCGCGCCTCACCACGATGGTTGGATATCATTTGGCCACCAGGGCGACCGTTTCAGGTGGTGGGGTAGCGCGCCACCAGCCAGATGAAATAGCCCTGTGTCTGTGGGGCTAGTTGGAGAAATTGTCCACCTGCAGGTAGACCTTTCCGGATGCGGGCCGACCGAACAGGCTTAACCCATAGCCCAGCAGGCTAGGCCAAACCCAGGGACTAGCAGGCTAGTACGGGTGGGCTGAGCCCCACCCGGTGGGCCAGGCCGACTGCAGCCTGAGCCCGCACAAATGTCAGGTTGCCCCCGATTAGCCGGACCTAGTGAACTCGGTCGTCCTTTAACGGGTCGAGCTCATCCAGGGTCTGATAGACCCTGGGACCCATGGCGTCGGGCTGGCCTGACTGAGTCGGAGCGGGCCCAGACCCAACTGGCCCCTGAATGTATTAACACCAATAACTGACGAACCAGGTGTCCATTCAACATGATGTCAGTGGCATTGGGATCCTTTATTGGGAAGAGGTGCCTTTGGAATATTTTGGTGGGCTGAACAAGCTGGGACAGACCGATGTGCGATCACCTTCATTTAACAAAAATTATTGTAACTAACAGACTGAGCATCTGATTGATGCGCCATCTATGAAATAAGAACCCTTGTCACATGGAGGTTATTTTGAGATAATCTTATTTAGTTTTGAAGGATTTTGACATGTGACCCAGGCTAGATCAAACTTGAATCCATTTGGGCCATTTTTACAAAAGTTCCCATATCTCATAGACCGGGCGTCCGATCGAACTCTCGTCTGTCATGTTGCGACCCATATGATAGAGAGGCCCCTTAGGTATTCTTTTTTGGGACTTAATAGTTATTGAAATAATACTGATGGCAGGAGGAGTAGAATCATTTGTAGATCAGGCGTGCTATGTGAAAGAATCCAGTGGCTAGCAGTGACAGGAAGAAGAAGCGCAACCAATACAAGTCAGCATCAGAAACTCCATAGGGGGACTATTTAGATGTACCAAAAATCATCCCTACCTCATAACTAGAAACTAATAAGGTTTGAAACTAGAAAAGAATATGGGTCAGCAATAGTGACCAATATGGGTCATCACCAACAACCAATACGGGGCAGCACCAGTGACCTATACAGGTCAGCACCAGCGACCAAAATAGGTCAGCCTCTACCGACAAATACGATTCATCATAAAGTGACCTATATGGGTCAGTAGTAGAGTTACAAAGAATAAGATGATTCGCCTTTATGACTATTCATCTCTATCTCAGTAATATTGATGTTATACCATTAGGGTGATTTGTATATTTTGTTTTGTGATTCATGATTTGGATCATGCTTGTGATATTATCTTTGTGGGTTTTCTTTTGATGTTTTCCTCTATGTATTACTAAGATACCTTCGGGGGTGTTGAGGTCCCCTACTGAATTTTTATACTCATGCATCTGCAGGCTTCGCCTACACGTGTCTGTCTGGTGCATACTACTGACGCTCTGAGGCAAACATAGGATGTTCAGGAGTTTTTTGTGCTTGCAGTGATGGGAGAAGTCAAGATCATCTTCTTCGACTTACTAGGTACAACTAATAAGCTCGAGATAGAGCTCCAGGGACTATGGGACAATTTTTTACATTATGTTTTGTTTCTAGGGCTTGTATTCCGACCCAGTTTTTTCAGTTTACAGTTGTAATTTTGGTTGTACTTTAATCACATTGTTATACCATAATTTTTGTTGGTTTTTTACTACTGTTTCCCTTTTTGAGTGTGTATTGATATTTAATGCAATGTATTCCCTGTTCGAGAAAGGCCTTCAAGTGCTTGTCACTGACCCCTAACCTTGGAAGGCAGGCATGGGGTAGTCACATCCAGGCCCTGTGGGATGGGTCGTTGCAAACAAAGTGTTACATGTAACATAATAAATACTTAATGTTATGTATGAATGAAAATAAACATAGTGTTTATGTTTTATATTATGTCAAATAAAGTGTTCTTATTTTATAATTTCAGGGCGTTACACAATAAAAAATTTAGAATATTTTAAAACGAACATAATAACTTCCCATGTGAATCTATATAATTTGGTCTTCATAGTATATAAATTACATCTTCACATACATGATTCAATTTTTGGACATTAAAAATATATAACTTTTGGTATTTACATGAATATTACCTCACATAGAAAAATAGATGAAATAAAAAATTTATATATGAAAACTATTCACTTGCATTGATCAATTTACATAAGACATATTTACATACGTAACTAGTTTACCTATATGGAAAATATGAAAAAGTAGAACAATATTCATGTATGTATATTTCAAAATTTGACCCATCACATATCTGAATTTTCAATTTGTGTCATTCCATATGCAGATGATCATTCAGGTATATAGATTCTCAATACCAAGAATGAATCTCATATATGCATATTCTATTATTTAGATCATGTATGAAAATTCACACATGTGGTGAGGCACATATTCCAAAAAACTGATAAACATCCTTTTTATCAATAATATACTCTGTCCTTGGTACAATCATCAACCAAGAAACACATTAACTGATTCATTAAAATATTTTTAATGATATTTGATCATTGTATGTAAACTATAATTTTCATTAAAAAAAATTAACTATCTCATTGTTTTTATATTTATTATTGTAATATAGGGGAAATTGAATGTCACTATATTCTTATAATAATTTAAGACTTACTAGTTCTTGCAATACTCAAGTATCAATATAGTTTATTGTGTGGTTGATAATCAAAATATTCTAGCCCATGATCATTTTAACTACAATGTGGTAAATAATAAATCATTTATGTAGTAGGTCCACATTTCATTATTCATTCAGTAAACAGAACAACATGTGGTTAATTGAATCACTACTCATGCGGTATGTACTAGTTCATCATGTAGTCATGTGACAGAAAATCAAACCACCAATTATAAAATGATATTTAGAACAAGGGGAATTTCTGAATAACATCGATCATGGAGAAAACGTCAATTAAAAGATTCATATCATATAGTAAATGTATTCTAGGGGAACTATGTGTTTAATTGAAACAAATAGATTTTAATGGTGAAATGAAATAGAAGTAAAATAACTAGTTTTTACCATATTTTATGTTAATTAATTAATTTTGTGATAATTCAAATGATGTTAAAATGTAATGATTAAAAAAATTAAAGTATTTGTAAAAATTTGGGTATATGTGGCATTTTTTTAATGATAAATAATATGAAACTCAATGATAAAACCTTATTTCTTTAATTTCGAACATTAAATTAATTTTATCATTAAACATAATAAATTCAGAATAAATATATTGAAAAATAAATTAAGAAATTAAAACAATAACTATATTTAAATTTTGGCTCTCTCGTTCATCTAAGATTATCTCATTTTTTAAGAACATTATAGAAATAAAACAAAACATTAGTAATAAATTATTCATTTTAAAAATGAATAATATTTATCCCTACAAAATATATGTAAATATTTGGATGAATAAAATTGGTGGTATATGATGGAAGTGAAAACCATTTTGATTATTTGAAATGTATACATTATAATGTAATAATTAGAAACAATGTATATTATGTGTAATAAAGATAAATAATAGATACAATAAGTGGAAATGTTGGACCATAAAAATATAATCATGTCATATTAATCACATTTATCAAATATAAGTGGTGGTATAATAAATAGTGCTTTCACATGACTTGGACCAATATGATTTATCCTAACCGAGGATCAAGTGGAACAACATATTAAAAAAAATTCTAGAGATCATAAAAAGTTCACTAATAACTGAGACACCCCATTAAATTACCGATATCACACCCCATTCCCTTTGGGAATATTTTAGTGTAATTATTTTCTATATAAGTGGATATTGGTTTTTTAATGTTCTTGTTTTGTTTTTTTATTAAAATAGGAAACATTAGTGACTAAAATCAGCAGAAGTACATGTGCAAAGCCATGAAGGGAAATTGTATAGCCAGAACTAGTTGGATTCGAAAGGGATGGAGGTCACAAACTGGTGGGCCGCATTGTTCCATTCCCTTCTGGTAAAGGAGAAGGTGCATAAAGAGAAGCATTGGTGAAGAGAGATAATTCTCCTGATGATGATTCCAAAAGACTGGATCCCACCTTCATTGTGGTTGATAGCATCGATAATGGTAAGGTAGGTAGACTCATCAATGATATCACTCCATCCACATTCCAAGGTGAGGAACATACCGGCAATGATGGCCATAGCCTCAGCAAATGAAGGTTCCCAGAAAGCCCGATGTGGTTTTACTTTACAGCAAGGATTTTCCCCAAATGATTATAGGTCAAGAGGCCAAGAGTAACAAGCCCAACCTTTAGGAGTGACGCGTCCACGTTAATATTAAGAGTCCCTTCCATTGGGGGATTCCAATGAGCGGGGAAGGGGAGGTTAAAACTAGGTATAAAGTATCCATTGTGGTCTTTCCATCCCTCAATCCAAGAGGTGGCCCATTCAATCTATAATTTGGGGGGTCTGTGATCTTGATGAAAAATAACATCATTGCGTCAGACCCAAATAATCCATGCCAGAGTGAAAAGTGAACTTGAAGAATCCAATTAAAGAGAGGATCACCAGCACATAAGAAGATCGGGAATGTCAGGGGCTGATGTCATGGAAATGGCTGAAACCGGGCCCCATTTAGTCCAGATTTACTGTGCTCCCGAGCAGTGAATGATTGTGTGCAAAGGAGTTTCTGGGATGTTTGGGCAGAAGGGGTAAAATGCAGTACTAGACATACGGTGGTAAGGGAGGAGGCTCAGAGTTGGGAGAGTACCCGTGCAGGTCTGCCACCAAAATTGGAGATCTTTTGGGGGAGCTTTGAGCTTCCAAATCAAATTCCATGGTCCCTCATCCCGACCGAATGAGTGGCTTCCAAGGGCTGGTCTGTAACCGGACATCACCGTGTACTCTCCAGAGATGTCATTGTTCTAGAAAAGCTGTTTGAGGCCTGCATCTGGGACCCAGGGAATGCTAAGGAAGATTCATTGATCCATTTCATTAAACCAGTCAAAGATTTTTTCAATACACAACCCCTGTCCCTGGTCAGAGGGGAGGTAGCTGACAGTGACGTTTTCAAGTCCTGGTTGGACTGGGGATGTATCCTGCATACCATCCTTATCGATAAGGCAAGGATCAGTCCAAATATTGACTGCTGAGCCAGAACCAATCCTCTAGCCTAGACCTGTTTCTAGAAGATTTTATGCCCCCAGATGCTTCTCCAAAGGAAGCTAGGACGGGGACCAATAGAGGAAGCGATGAAGTCCATGTGGGGAAAGTACTTATCCTGGAGAACCCATGCACAAATAGATGATTTATGGTTAAAAAGGTTCCATCCTTGCTTGGCCAATAGTGGAACATTGAAAAGACGAAGATTCCAGAAACCCATCCCTCCCTCTTATTTGGATTTTTAGAGTTTCTCCCAGGCCAACCAGTGGGGTCGATTCCTTCCATCATGCCTCCCCCACAAGAAATTGGTAGTGCGTGTGTGGATCTGGTCGACGATGAAATTCGAAAGCATAAACAGGGACATAAAGTTGTTTGGGATGGACTGGATGACAGATTTGATGATTGTATCTTTTCCCTCTTTAGAGATTCCTTTGGGGGACTAGCCTATAATTTTTTCCTCGATCCTATCCACAAGAGATGCGAAGATTTATTTTTTGGATCGGCCAATCACCGTGGGAATCCCAAGGTACTTCTAATGTTTCACAACCATGTGGATACCAGCAGATGTGCATAGCTCATCCCTCTTAGACAGAGGGACCCCAGCACTAAAAGAGATTTCAGATTTTCCATGATTGATCGATTGGCCAGAAGCCCTCTCATATTGTTGGATCGCTTGGCTGATCACCCAGCATTCATTAATTGTTGCTCTAGAAAAAAGGACACAGTCGTCGGTGAAGAAAATATGCGACACTGGTGGGCCAACATGGCAGAACATTGCCCCATGAAGAGAATTGGAGGCTACAACCCTGGAAATAATATTAGAAAACACATAAACCACCAATATGAAGAGAAAAGGGGAGAGAGGGTCACCCTGGCGGAGGCCTCGAGATGGGGGGAATCCTCTGGTAAGCTCCCCGTTGACCTTAATTTTGAAGGAGATAGTCGAGATGAATTCCATGACCATATCTATTCATTTAGCATAAAAATCCATTTTCATCATGACAACACGAATGAAGATCCATTCCACTCTATCGCAGGCCTTGGTCATATCCAGTTTCCAGGACATGGTTCCTCTTTTCAGAGTAGAGTGTGATTTCATGGAATGAAACACTTCATAGTCCACAATCACATTATCAGTAATCAGTATCTTGGCCACAAAAACGCTCTGATTCTCAGAGATAATATCAGGAAGCAAAGGTCACAGCCGATTGAAAAGGATCTTGGAGAAGATCTTGTAAGAGACATTGCAAAGGATGATGGGTCTAAAATCAGGGATCTCCAGGGGTTTCCTGATTTTAGGGATAAGGACAAGAAAAGTTTCATTGATGGTAGAAATACTAGTAGTCCCAGCCCTGATATTTTTCATCATGTTGCAGATTTCGGGACCGATAAT
This sequence comes from Viscum album, assembly GCA_963277665.1. NCBI lineage: Eukaryota > Viridiplantae > Streptophyta > Magnoliopsida > Santalales > Viscaceae > Viscum > Viscum album. Next base: position 1,147,996,051 of record OY728156.1, read on the forward strand.
GTGCCAGTATTGTTTAAAGAAAATTCTGTGGAACCCATCTGGTCCCAGGGCCTTATTGGGATGAAGATGTTTATTATCCAGGTGAATCTCCTCATCTGTCACATCTTTGTTGAGATGTCTATTGATCTCATCGGTAATCACAGGTCTGATACAATCATCCACCTCGTCCGACATGAAGGGGGTTCATGCATCGAAGAGGTTCTAGAAATAGGATGTCAAGGCCTCGTGGATACCATTGGTGTTAGAAACCATACTTCCATCGGGTTGTAAAATTCACGTCATAGTGTTTTCCCTATGCCTGGATGAATATTTTTTCTGAAAAACCTGGGTATTAGCATCCCCTTCTTTAATGTGGTTATCCCGCGCCCGCATGTCCAAGAAGCTTTTCTTCATACGCAGGGCCGTGTCGAGCTCTCTTTGAGTGTCTCCAATCTTAGAGATAATGCCATTAGATGTGGGTTGATTGAGGAGGTTGTTCAGTCTCTTTTCAAGGACACCATAGTGCCAGTCGGGGTGGTGGAATTTCATATTGCTCCAGGACCTTAGATCAGATGTGACCTATTGAAGATTGAGGAAAACATACACTTGAGTGCTTTTACAGCTTGATCTGATCACCTCTTCACATTCCTGATCTTTTTCCCAGAAACTCTCAAATCTGAAAGGTCTGCAATGTTGTCTATTTTGTTCTCCTTGCGTCCAATCAATGAGGATTGGACAGTGGTCCAAGAAGTTAAGGGCCATGTGGCCGATATGAAACATGATGAACATATCAATCCAACCCATGGATCCCAAAAATCTATCAAGACGCTCAGTGACTAGTGTGCCTTTAGAATTGCCGAGGAACCAAGTAAAAGGATTACCTGTGTACCCCAGATCGGCAAGATCCGCCCTAGAGATCGCATTCTTGCAATTTGACATTGAAGCTGAGGGTCGAATAATTCTTCCCCTCTTTTCCTTATGGAACATAATCTCATTGAAATATCCTCCGAAGAGGATAGGGCTCGGTAAGTCATGTCACAGCTTACACAGAAGATCCCATGACTTCACCTTGTCATTACAGGATGGCCAAAAATAGAATCCCACAATGGGCCAGGGTGGGTGAGAGTCCGTTTGAATAGTCGCTTCCACATGGTGCAAGGAGAAAGGCATAATTTTGACATAGATATAGTCCTTCCAAAGGAGACAGAGGCCCCCAAAATGCCTTTGTATTGGCACTGGAAAGTAGGCATGGAATCCGCACATCAGAGCAATTCCACAGGTAAGAGGAATATGTTTAATAGATTCTTTCATATAGTGAAAAATCAAATTTTTTTAAAAATATATAAATTCCATTACTGAATATTTTTTCTTTTCAAAAATTTTAAATAAACCATATTTCTGTGAAATGGTCTTCTAAATAATTTTTAATAAATTTACATTATAATATTTTTTTAATATCCCATGATATTTTTATAATTATTAAAAAGGTTAATATGACATAATATCGTTTATTTATTAATAAATATATATTTTAATGTAGATAAAATATTATGAAATGTTGAAAAATATTTGAAATATATAAATTTGAAATTTGAAATTATTAGATAAAAAAAAGATTAGTTTAGTTTCCAAATTTTTTTAACACAAATGAATTTTTTGTTCAAAAATATAATATATGAATATATAAAAAAAATTTATGATATCATTATTAGATAAAAGTGACATAATAATTTCAATACAGGTATATATCAACCCAAAATAGTTTATCAATAATATAATGTGATTTAATGTTATAATATTATTTTTCAAACCTACAATGAACCTTCAAAAACCTAATGTTTATATTAATATTTTCCATCCAATTTTTTATGAACAAGACTTAATTTTACAATAGTAATAGTATTATTTTAATGATTTTGGATCATATACTAAAAAATTCTACTAGAAGCCTATCCTTTCAAAATACCATTTTCAAAAGCCATGGGATGTCACATGGTTTTTTATTTTTTATTTTATAATTTTCAATGGCATATGTTTATAGATTAATAAACCACCCCTAAATTTATCTATAAATATACTCACATTCTACCATAAATCTTATCTCAAATTCTTTTAATCAATCTGTTTATATCATTTTATATCGATAGAGCCTAACCATATTGTTTGTATGATCTTAAGGATCTCCTCCTAATAATTTAAAATTATGTTCTAAAAGTATGTTTCTACTCCCTTGACTTTTCAATTCAGTATCATCCTATATTATAAGGAATTTGGTTTCAAAATTGACATGTCATCATGTGTTAAAAATCATCCCAAATATCAAAATATTCTCTTTTTAATTTGATACAACCCTAATCTCTCATTAATCATCTCTATTAACTTTTATGTGAACCTGTTATGATGTCGAAATTTTTTCTTCATCCTCTATTCCATACCATTCTCTAGTGAATTAGAAATATTATTTCTGTTCAAGGTTCCTTAACTTGATATAAAAACCCTTCATTTAATCGTTAACTCCATCTATAAGCCTTTATTCATTCAATCATTGGTATTAAAACATGATAAACGTTCATATAATATAAGATAAAAAAGGTACATTTATCTGTATAAATATGATGTTTTCTCCATGATAGTGCACTAATAAATTAGTTTATGATTTAATCTCATTAGATACCATTAATAGTGAATGGGTCCCTGTCATAGGAACTCTATATTATGATATCTTTGTGGTAATATTCAACTTATGCCTATTATTTATTGTTTTATATTATTGACACATTCAATCAATACTTTAATTTTTTTGGAAATCATTTACACATTTCATGCAACTATGTGGGTATGCTTAATTTATACCTCATCATGTTATGATTATATTCCTTTTGACTCACACATATTATTTATTTTCATTCTATGATTTTATTATATCCATATTCATCATTATATCTACCCTAATTGTTATTAATTTCAATAGGTTCTCACATTTATTATTATGAGATTATAAGAAATATAGACTAAATTAATGATTATTAAATAATTGTGTTTTATTTTACTTCATGTTAATGGTTTATATATCTTTATGTTTAAATTGATTAAATATAAATTACTAAAAATAAGGATTCATATAAATATCATCATAAAAAATATTATCCCATGGATTTGAAGTGACATATTAGATTATTCATAAGGCCAGACAATATTAAATAGGTTCAATATATTATTAAATAATATATTGTAGTGTATTTCATAATATAATTAATATAATATTTATTAATTAATTAATATGTGATTCAAAAAAATGTTGTAATATAACTCGATAAAGAATACAATGATGAGGAATAAATCCTTACAGTAACATATTATTTTTGTGTCTGTGTATTAATAAAATTGATGAATATATAGAATGTATTGATGATTTAATCAAAAAATAGACTTTTTTGGATTATATTATAAAATCTTAATATATCATTATATATTTATTTATCTGATTTCAATTAGAATAATGAATCAGTGATTGAGTGATAGGATGTTTATAATTGGAATATGATGATTAAAAATATAAAAATGTAGGATGTTTTTATATTTTAATGATGAATAATATCTACATGTCCTTGATGACAATATAATGGATAATATGTGTGAAGGGTAAATGAGTATAACTGCTAGAAAATGATACCGATTGATCAATGATTAATGTCATAATTGTAAAATAGATAAGAAAGAATATTAGAGTGGGTGATTATATATTTAATTAATATATAACTGATGATGTTAAAAAAATGTTAGGGCTATAATTTGGATTGTCATCTCTGTAAAATGTAGACCAAACCATATAGAGAGATATATATGGAAATATGGGGTTTCTCTTGGTCATTCTCTATATGCCTTGATAACGCCTTTTGACCATTGAATTTTACTTTCCCTCCTTATCCATCTAATTTTTGGTAATTTATGGGATTCTTAGTTGAACTATCATGTTATGTATATGGTCCCTATAGATAGTCATCCTTATAATGTTATTATATAGGGAATTTTCGGTGTTTTGATTTTTTGGTCTTTTGTGTCACGTTCAATCTACCTTAATATTGAATATTTTATCTAATTTCTTTTATCTAGTATCCTATTGTTGATTATCACTTCATCACATTAGAAAAACATACAATGGATATCATCTAAATTGAATACATAGTTTAATTGTATTGGAAGACTAGAAACATATCATTTTTCAATATTAAATTCAATACATTAAAAAAACCTAACAAACATCTAGTTTATTATTATCCCATTTTTTAAATCCTTTAATTAACTCAATGATTATTTATTTGTACCTTTGGGAATTACAAAAAATAAAATGTGAGATAAAATACTCTTTAATAGGTAGTTCCCAACCAAATCTATTATTAATAATAATGAAATAACAATTATGGTTGAACTAAAAAACAATAATAAATCCACATAATCAATAACATATAGATTAAATATATCCATGTAAACTATGTAATTGTAAATAATCATATGTATAATATTATCCTAATTAATGGGGATGGAATTCATAATGATATAAATTATTATATTAAACTCATTTTCTTATTAAATGTTACTATATTTCCCATCTGGCATATTTAAGACACAATCAGTGATTTCGCAGTTTTAGATATGATATCATTATCACTATCACACTAACATATAAGAGGCCATTAATCTCGTCAAGGAATCAACCAATAAATCGTTCCATTCATTAAGACAATAGAAAATAGATTATTCCTTAATATGGACTGCATTCACAAAATCCCCAATTGTTCTATATGTAGAGACTAAAAAATTCATCATGGGGTTACACGATAATAGAGTTTCCCATCCCATCAATAAGTCAATTAATTCATTGTTTAAAAGATATAAAAAATATTACAATGGATAATAAACATTATTTCATAATAATAAATCATCTAAAATGATATTAAAACAAAGGTGTTTTCAATACATTTTCCCTCTATAAATGTGATGACATGATAATTACAAATCTTGTAAAATATGATGGAATGTAATTTTTAATAATATCCTTTAAAAGAAAGAAATCGATTTCATGAAATAATATATAAAACTATATCATCATAATTGATCCATTGATAATAATTTAGATGGAATCAAAATAAAATATATCATATTTAAATAAGTATGGTCAAAGTATATTGAAATAGATATATAATTCCCTTTTCAAAATATTAAAATATCATATAAAAATACCCCTTATATTAAATTCTTTAAATCCCTTCCAAAGTTATCCCTATAAATTAAAATACATTGATCTTGATAAAAATGTAAGAAAATTAAACTTAACATTTATTTTCAAAAAAACAATTAAATATACTTTCGAATAAATTATTTGAATTTAAATTCTAAAACCTAGTATCCTAGATTTGGAGATTAAAATTTTTCATTGGTTCTAGAGACAAGTGATCAAATTTCATGTGATTGAGCAATTTATTACCAATGGAAAGAAGATAAATACATAATTCTCATTTTATATTTGAAAACATAAAATTAAACATTTTATTTTCATTAAAAACATAATTATTCTCTTTTGAATAACCCTTCATAAAAATCTTAATAAAAGTCCTTGTATCTTGTAGAAACAAAACATATGAATGGGGTGACCTCAGATGCTCATTATGGATATGTATATAATAGATAATTTCATTAATAACTGATGAATAATAAATATAAAAATATAAATATTTGAAAAAACGTTATTAAATCTGTAAATTTAGAATAAAAATTTTGGTTAGATGTGTAAATGATGATCAAATAATTCTATTTCAATAATACAATTAACTTTAAACATATACAGGTATAACATAACTATTAATATAATCTCATGGAAATTAATAACTAATCGTATAATGCGGTAATACATAATATCAAACATCATAATCATAAAATCAATTCTTTATACCATGAAATATCACATAAATATGTCAGGCCTCAACCATATACCAAAAATAGTATGTCTCATGTGGCCAAAATTTTCATCGAGTTGTTATAGTGTGACCCACCTATCACTTACTAATTCAAATTAGTTCCTAATATGAATTAAAAATAATAATAAGTTTAAAAATTCATATTAAAAATGTGTCATATTAATATCCATACATTCATGAAGTAATAAATTTAATCCTAAACCATCATGAGTAATATAAATAATGGATTCAAAAACTAACATCCCAAAAAAATATAATGATAATAAAACTAGGGAGATTATATGGATGGTTCCATTATAATATAATATTAGTATATAATATTTCAAATGACTTTTTTTTACTCACGAATAGATATAATATAAAATTTTAATTACAAATATTCTTCAATAAAATACCAATATCAATTTGAAAATAACAATTAAAATCATAATATTTCATGAATATTAGGGGAATAATTAATTCAAATGAATCATGGAAACATGTAATTGAATATTCATACCATTGATAGCTTTGGAATGAAGCTAATTCCTTACAAATTATATTAGACAAAACTTATTCTATTCCATACTATTGTAAAAAAAAAGTCAAAAGTACCTCATTCGAAAATAAAAAGATTAATTATTCCAAAAAATTATGTAAAATGTAAAAATATGAAATAATTTAATTAATAATGAAATTATAGATTTTTCAAGACATTATTTGAATTTTTTCTGAAAAAAATCATATTTATGAAAAAAAAATTATCAGTGTAGCGAGAAATAATATAAGCATTTATTATATAAATTTTCTCATCATTTTATGTGCCATAGAGATGAATATTATACATTTACATTATTGAATCATGATTAAAAATTATAGAATAAAATTTATTGGGTATATTATTTAAATATAAATTAATTATCTTGAAAGAGGCTTTATAATAACCAATCTTAAATAATGAAGACATTCTAAAATAAACCCATAACTCAGGACGGATTTCAAACATACTTTTCTAGAAAATATATATATATATATATATATTACAAATGAATTTAAATTTTTTTATAATATATCATACCTTATATAATTTATATAAAACCTTTAATAACCTTTTAATTACCAATTCATTATTAAATAACAATTCCTGGTATTAACTACTTTGTTTTTCATGAATGATTGGGTTTTTTTGTTTTTTTCAATGTAAATTGATCATGATTTATTCATATTTATATTGGTAATAAATATAAAAATAAAATAAATATTCATTATAAATGTATTTATATTCATCCAAAATATATTTATATTTATAATGAATAACATCGTTCATAAAGACGATAGGTTGTATGTACACATTAATACTATTTTAATTTTCTTAATGGTTGAATTAAATAAAGATAAATAATAATCCACCTTAACATAATAATAAATATATTATATATTTCGTATATATTCAAAAAATATATCTTTATTACAATACTATTTATATGGAAATGTTAAACTTATCACATCACTCCGTTGATGTGGTAGACCAAATATACACACGAGTAATGTTATCAATGTCTAATGTATGAGAAGGTAGTAAGTTATATGTGAGATTTTCATTCAATGATAATAAATATTTAATACTAATAATATAAAAAAAACCTTTATAATAAATATTCTTTGAAAATGGTGGTGTAAAATTATTTTTATCGCTACATGAATATGGTAAGTCTAATGTATGCACGAGGGATAATATCACTTGTCATTTGATGAGAAAAAGGGTTTGATAATGGTAATTCAACAATCCAAAAAAATATAATATATTTTGGGTAATAAACTTATTATTTTAAGACAAATACAATGTATTTAGTTGGGGTAAATTATATTTAAAAATAAAGAGATAAATTAAGGCGATTACATCTTCTTTGGAATAACTCCATTAGATATCCTCTTAAGGACACAAGGGTTGGGATTTTTGAGAATACTAAAAACTATTGAATTTAGATAGGGATGTTTAGAGGTTATTACAAGGAAAACCAATAATGGGTTCACAATGTGGTTTGAAGAAGGTAAAGGAGGGGTCCCTTTTATAAATGAGGTGGCGATCAGTGTTTACAGATATTAAAAGATTAAATAATAAAAAAATCATTAACATAATAAAATGAAATGAAATGGAAACGAGTTGGAATATAATATTTAAAGGGGATGAAATAAAACAATCCTAATATATCAAGACATGTTTATGTGTTTTTATAAATGTTCTCTTTTGGTTTAACCCATTACATATCGTATTTAACCATTAAGCACAATAACAAATTTTCCAGTCATAAAGGGTCATTATTTTATATATAAGTTATCTATTGACTCATAAATTTAATAGTTATCAATTTTTAGTCCATATATTATCCCTTTTAACCATTTTCATGATTTTAATGTAATTTATATAATTTAATAAAATAATATAATGATAAACTCACATTAATAAAAATATTGTAACTATTAATTAAAATGCACTTAAAAGACATTATCAAAAAGTGGACATTATAATATAATACAATAACAAAATATTAATTTTTCACATTCATTTATTAACATCATGTAAGAGTATAAATAACAAATATTATAATACTTTTAATATTGATTAAATTATTTATATTACTTTTATGTTAATTAATTAAATGTTTTTATGGTGAAAACCTATTAAAGTTAATTACATAATTAATAAAAACTATAAAATAATTACTAAATAGAATTAATTTCATTATTTCAATTATAGATATTTATATTCATTATTAACCAAATTTTTTCCCCATGTTCTCATAGTGTATATATTTAAAAGAATGAAAGTGACATTTTGTAGGTTTCATTACTTTATAAATTATATAAGAAATATTGGTAGACACATTCCCCTTAAATAATTCATATCAAGACTTTTGTGATAATTTTAGAACTCCATTCATAATATAATAATTATGATGAAAAATAATAGTGTTGAAATTTTTTTTAATCATAATTAACCAGATTTTTCCATTTATCAAGGATCATTCACAAGATATCATATTGGATAAACTCTTATACTGAACTGGGTACACTATCCATTCCAATATGGTTTATCATATTGGATACCAATCGTTACCCAATGAATTTGTGATAGATATGGGTTTCTCCAATAACATAATGGAAATCATACATACATGTTCCAAAATATCATAAAAATTAATCATATAGAAATCCATAAAATGAAACAATTTTTATAATTTATTTATTATATCAAAAACATTGAAAAGAAATGGTATTCATATAAAATTTCATCATTTCATAATATATTGAAGGAAATTTGGGTTTATAAACTAATTTTCATGATAAAAATAATCCATCTAGAGAAAGTATAATTTTTTTTATCATTGGATCATATACCTAATAAAGAATAATTAAAATCAATGGATTTAATATTACATAAAAAATTAATTGTAGGATTGAAATAATGAATGTAGATGCTCAATATTCAAGAGGGGTGAATTTAATACTTTAAAAAAATTCATTTGGATATTTTATAGGTGGTAATGTTTAACAAAGTGAAAAAAGTTAAATTCAAATGACCTCTTTGTTCTAAAAACTTGCTTGATTCCAGAAATGTGGTTCTGAAAATGAAACTTAAGAAATGTTTACAATGATAAAGTTTCTACCTTAAAGCTTATAGAATCTTACAAATTAGAGTACAAGTATAAGAATGTATAAGATAGTTATACTTTCCTTATCAATCAAAAATGTAGTAGAAAATAATCTTGAAACAATACAAGTAACAAGTAATAAATATTTTAACCCAAAGAGTAGGGTATCCAAAAACCTTGGATAAGGTCCCTTGATTTATACTTTAAAGAAAGTATGTATTACCCACACTAGGGTAAGCCTTCAATACGAATATCGGAGTCTCTCTTTCTATCCCTGTATGCCCTCAAACATCATGGGAGTTGGCAACTCTTTCATCCTATACCCGAACGCCCTCCAATTTACTCAGCAATATTTGGAGTCGCATGAAGAAATTCTGAACAAGATGATCAGTACGCACAAAGTATTAGAGTATCTCTATAGAAATCACTTCAGCATGTAATCTCTAGAGTTCTTGAAAAGACATCAAAAGTGTTTTTGATCTCATTCAAATGAGCTCCTATTTATTGGCACATTTTTAACGGTCGGTTCCCTCCTCCAACGGTCATATTTTTTCGTGAATTTCATAGGGACCTATACACGTGTCACTCACACAACAGTTAGTTAGTAATAGAAAGAAAAACATCATTTCATAATTATAACAAGAGTACGAAAAATATTATTGCTTATCCAAATCCATTTTTCAGAGTCTTAGAATAAATGTTCAGATTCTAACCAAAAAAACCATTTAGTGTCAATAATACATGAATATCCGGATTCGGTCTTCCAAAGAATTCAGAACATAAATTCATTAGAATTCTAGAGTCTGGATTTCAAGTAAATTCGGAATCTAAATTCATAAGAATTAGGAGTCTCAACTCATACGAATTAGGAGTCATGATTTCAATGAAATTCAAAATATGAATTCATAAGAATTAAGAGTCTGAATTCAATAGAATTTGGATTCTGAACTCAAAAAGTTTAGAGTCAGAATTTATAGAATCCAGAGTCTGAAATTAGAATGTTCATAGTCTGAATTCAGGGAATTTGGAGTCTGAACTCAAAAAGTTTAGAGACTGAATTCAGAGAATTTGGAGTCTGAACTCAGAATGTTCAGAGTCTAAATTCAGATTTTTTGAAACCTGAATTCAGATCTTGAAAACAGTATTCTCTATATCTAAGTATTTATAAGATTATGAGGTTTTAGATAAGAAACCAAATATTATACTTGGAAATAAAATAATTTATGTTTAAAGAAATTATGACATGAACAATGAAATTATGTTAAGGATAAATTTTCCTTGAGGAAGGTAAATATTCTATATTACGATAAAACATAGGGTAAAAGAAAATTTTCCTTATGATAGAGTGTTTCTAATTTTCAAAACATGAAGGAATGGAAATGTAATTAGGAAACCTTATTGACTCAACAATCTCCCCCCTTTTTGGAAAGCACAAACATTCTTTTGAAAAAGAATATTTAAGGACATAGAAATTATTTTTCTGGACATTGAAAATAAAACATATATCTCTTGATACATGGGAAAAGATGAATTCGACTAACTCCCCCATAGGCTTTAGAAACACTAAGTATAGTATTCTTGATTTCTGAATTGAGACTTAGAATTTTATTGCACAGGAAAATATCTTGGATAAAAACTCCCCCTTAGATGAACTCCCCATTACTTAGGAAAATTTCCTCTTTAATTAGTATTCTTTTTAACATTCTTTTCTCCCCATTTGTGATTTTCAAAAAGGAATAAATGGAATAGAATAGAAAATATGGTACCTAAAATATTAGTACTAGACAAAAAACATATAAAGAGAAACCAAAATTCCATTATGATCAAAAAAATATGTACAAGGAAAAAATTCAAAAAAATATAAGAATTGAACAAGATTGTCCTTCCTTATCCTTCATCATCAACTTCTTCATTAGGGGTTTGAGCTTCTTGATTTCCTTTTGATCCTCCTCTGCATGTTTGAGAAGATGATCCTGATCTTCTGTTTTCTTCTCTAAGGCTATGATTTTTTCTTCCTGAGCCTTAAGAGGTTCTTCCTGACCCTTTACAACTTCTTCTTACTTAACTAGACTCTCTTCTATCTCAATACTGAGATCCATTTATCTCTCCCAACTCATATAAACTGAATATAATTTCCCATTTGTATCATTTACTTCTTTCTTCCGAGTAATTTCTTCAAGAGATAGATTTTCAACAAAAGGCTTGGTAATATTTTTGAACTTATTATCATTAGTTTCAAATACATCCTTGATATTATCAAGATACTCATAAAGAATTCTCATTTATTCTATAGTTTTCTTTGACCAGCTTTTCATCTTCTTGCAAGTTATTTTTTGGGCTTCGTAGTTTATTAAAAAGGTTTGAAATCACCCTCATGTTTGATTCACTTTTCCATCACCAAGGATAATGAATCTAATTTTTGATTTATGTTATTTTGATGCATCTGGCATCTAGATTCTATGCTTGGAAATAGAGGGATAGTTCCAATAAGATTTTTCAAATACGAGACAAAAAAATCATGTCCCAGAGAAAATGATTCTGAATCAGAGATTTTTCTTGGTGAGGATTCTTTTTCTATATCAGCATCTTTCCTCTTAAAGGAAGCACCAACTTCTTTCTTCTTAACCACTTATCTACTAAGTGTATCAACTGCGACATTTTTTCTATTAACAACATTCGGAATGAATTCTTCTTGATTGGGTGATTTGTGTTCACTATCAGATAATAACACAATTTTCTCTTCATTTACCTCTTCCTTCTCAGCTCCCGCCTCAACATCCTCTGGCGTGATGAAATCATGATTGGATATTTCTTCTTCAGACACTTTGTTCACTTCTTATCTACTTTTATCATCTTTCCCTAAGGTAGAAAGTTTTAAACACTCAACTTCAGAGGATTGAAATGATAATTTATCAGAAGGTCTTTCCATTTCATTAAAATCATCATCTCGCTTTATCAAATATTTAGTATCACCACTCCCTTCTTTTTCTTCTTCATCCACTTCATATTGTTGAACATTTTCTAGAGTCCCAAATTTCATTCCTGGAGTCTCTGGTAAAGGTTCTATCATAAATATTTCTGATACCAGAATATTCTCAGATTCTTTCTCAGCAACCTTCAAAAGTGATTGGACTATCTATGCCTTAGATAACTCTTCAATATGCTTCTTCTCTTTCTATTACTTTATAAGCTCTTCATATTCTTTTTTCCTTCAAATATTTTGCCTCAGTAGGGTCCAAACCAAACATAGGATCCCCTTCTTTTTTATTTTTCTTGCCTTCTCTCCAATTTTCTACTAATTCATCAGGATAATATTTTTATTTCATTGGATTCATGGGTGCTGACTACATTTCATTAGCCACAGGGGTTTTGTCCTCCTCTTCTACTTTTGTCACCTTCATCTTCCTTCCACCATTTTTAGAGGTTTCAGCCACCTCCTGTTTCTTTGAAAGAGTATCAACTTCCTCTTTAGGAAAATAATTTAATTCTTCATATTTTTGGAAAAACCAATTTTCATCATTCTCAATGTATCATCACTCAAAAACATGACTTTGTTATTCCTCAACTTAAAAATGCAAGGAAGTTTGAATGATTCTTAACACCGAACAATCATCTTTGACAGAATGTATGGATACATAATAATTTGAGATTTAAAATTCACATTCTTGGTATTCTCAATTGTAATCATAATGTACATATCCAAATTTATCTTCCTTAGATTCACCAAGAAATCCAAAATATTGATGTCACACTTCTTTAGAGTATCCTTATCACCTTTTCTCGGAATAATGAATCCTTGAACCCACAATTCTCTAATCCAAAAGTTTGTCGATAGGTGAATAATATTCTGAGTCTTTACTTCTGAAATAACAAGGCAATCCATGCCCTTCACCTTATCAAAACTTCCTTGAACATCAGGTATCTTGTGAGTACATAACTCAGTTTCCCGGTCATAAGGAATACCAACCAAGATTGCAGCCTTGGTGTAAGAAAGTAAATAAGTCTTTCCATAACACTTTAAAAAAACTAACTTCTGGATTCTTCCTTAAAGAAGGTAAATGACTCATAGAATTCTACTAATAACTATAAATATACCAAATCCTGAGCTTTTGGTTTTGAAATACATACACTCTCCAAGACATTAAGTTTGATATTATTGGAAATGATAGAGTCATATTTAGCATAAAACATTAGATCAACTAACCTTTATCTATATATCTTACATTCAGAGATTGTCTTGACATTCGACATTTCTTTCTGGGAAGAGACTTTGGCAGACATTCGGAAGTAAGGAAGAAATGAGAAGTTTGGAACGGGCTTATGTAAGAAGGGTGGATCTTCAGCACGCATGAGCCTTGACATCGATGTGGGACAACCATTAGGGGGTCAATTATATAGGCATTTGAGGGAACAGGTCAGCTTCTAAACTCAATCCAATGGTTGAAATACTTTCTATCTAGATCTGAAGGCTAAAAAGTTGATTGAGGAAGAATTTTGATAGATTTAGATCTTTTGAGGTTTTTAAAGAAAATATTCGGATTTTAGGAAACGTGAATATGAAACTTTTAAAAATGAATGAAAATACCAACATGTAAAATATTATTATTAAAATTTAGAAAAATGAAACATACCTTTTAGATTGTAAGGAAAATTATTCCTAATTAGGAATAATTTTCTGGGATAACATTAGATTCTGAAAAATTAGATTAAGAAAAATATTTAGACTACGAAAAGTTTTACTACGAATGTTTCCAACAAGAAAATATTATATTCAAAAACGTTCATTATGAAAATTTTAAGTACGAAAAATTTTAGACTAAAAAAAATTTAATCTACAAAAAAAATTTCGATTACGAAAAATATTTTATACTATGATAATTTATAGACTACGAAAAAAAATTAGACTATGAAAAAAAAATTACTACGGAAAATTTTAGACTATGAAAAAAATTTAGACTAAAAAAAAATTTAACCATGAGAAAATTTTAGACTAGGAAAAAATGTAGACTATGAATAATTTTAAACAATCTAACAAACAAATGTAATCCTCTTTTGAAAAGGAGTTCCTTACTCTAAAAAGATTGGTTTCAGCAGGAAGTTAACAAGGAATATTACCTTACAGTTATCATTCTTAACATCTGTTTAATATATTCAAATCTATTGGATGGTAAGAATTTTGTAAAAATATCAAAAAATTTATCTTCTGTCCCGATAATTTGATAAATGATATCTATTTTTTGTGTGTGATCCCCAATTAAGTGATGCCTAGTATCTATGTGTTTTTTCTGAGAGTGATGTATATGGTTTTTACTTAGGGAAATAGCACCTACCCTTCTATGCCATAACTATGAATGATCTACCATTACACTAAGGAAATGTACATCTTGTGTCTTAAGGTCTTCTGAGCTTAATATATAAAAATTCTCTTACCTATGGGAAGAAATAATAAACTCTTCCTTGTAATTTTGTACTAAGCACTTTTCATTCCTAAAATTTATAAGGTAACCTTCATCACCTAGTTGACTTATTCTAATGAGTTTGTGCTTAATACCCTTAAGAAATAAACCATTTGAAATCAATGTTTTTACAAGAAGAATAATGTTACCTATACCAATAATTTCTCCCATAGCATTATCTCCAAACGTTACTTTTCGGCTTTTCATCTTAAGAATCTTTTCCAAGAGGTTTTTATTTCCAGTCATATGCCAAGAACATCCACTATCTATGTACCATGTATTTATATTGGTATTATCTTTATTTTCCTGAAAATAAAAGTGTTAGACTTTTAGAACCCAAACTTTATTGGATTCGGAAATTTTAGAAAGAAAAATTTTAGGATTCAACATTATCTTTGAAAAATAATCTTTATGAAAACCTAAAGACTGAGTTTTGATTAAGGAACAGTTTTTTTCCCAATGGCCACCACACTGACATGTAGTGTAAAAAGGAACACATTGAGGAACAATATAATTATTACTAAAAATTGGTTTTGAATTTGTATAACCAAAGAAAAAATTATTCCTTAGATGTCAAATTTGGGAATACATCTTATTAGTGTTTTTCTTACCTAAGGTAAAGTTTTAAAAACACTTCATTAAGGAAAATATTTCAAAATTTAGTATAATAACTATGTTCTTATCCTTAAAAACATCAGTTTTAGCACTAGGGTTAGGCTAAAAAAACATTTATCTTAGAAATTACATTTTCTAGATCCTTTGAAAGTTAATCCTTCTCAGAATTATCTTCCTCAATGGTTTTTGAAATACATTCAAAATCATGGGTTTTTTTATCAAGACCTTTAGAAAGAACTGATATTTCCTTAGTACAAATAGAAATACTAGAATCTTCCTTATCAAGATTTTTCTTATCTTTAGAATTTTCATTCCCAAGGAGCGTAGCAAACCAATAATCTTCTTTATAGGTAGAAAAAGTATAATCTTCATCAGATGAAGGTTCCTTATCTGAGCATTCATAATATTTACTATCACTATAGTTAGCATTCGATAATACATTTTTTATGGATTCATAATTGTGTACCTTATCCATTAAAAAATTATTTTCAATAGGTAACATGGCATGTAAACCAAGATTCTTCTATCCAGAAGATTCATAATATGAAGATTCATCAGAAGAGTCTCCACCACTGGAACTCTCGGTGTAATTAGCCTTCAAAACATTCTTAGCTATAGCTTTGTAGTACTTTTTTCTATTCCTCTCAAAATGATTTTCCTTTCTATCTTTTAACTTAAGAATAGGAAAATCTGGCCTTATATTTCCAGCTTTGTTGCATTCATAACAAGTGACTTCAGAGTATTTATTATCCTTTCATTCTTTCTTCTTGTATCTATACTGAAAGTCTTTCATCCCAACTATCTTGTTCATACTTAGAGAATGATTAGTTTGTTCATTCTCAAAATGTTCACTTTCACTTGATTTAGATAAAATAGTAACATTCTTAGATGTACATCTTATATCTCTCTTAGGAGTCTTGTCTTTCATATGATTTGAAGTAGTTGTAAAAGAAACACTTCCATTTTCATTCATTTTCATAACATTGTCAGCATCTATCTTCATTATAGTTTTATGTTGAATAAGAGTTCTAAAAATCTCATCAAGATTAATCTGTGAGACTTTCCTATAATAATAAATAGTTGTTCTCTTTTATTCCCACTCAATAGGCATGATTTATATATTCTTGTCAACAAGTGTCTCATAATCCAAACCTTTTTCACCCATGGATTGTAAGATGTTAAAAAAAGTCATAAATATCTATTGTACCTTACATATAGGTTCTTCATAAGGAATGAAAAAACCATTGTACTCATCTCTAAGAATAGCTCTTCTAGTATTAATAACTTTGGAAGTTCCAAAATGAGTAACTCCAAGCATCTTCTAAATACAATTTGCAGATTCACAAGAATAAATATGGCTATATATATTCTTAGTCATGGAACACAACAATGTATTATGTACCTTATCGTTTAGTTGATATTCTGAAATTTCTTGATTATTAAATGTTCCGACTTCCTTATCAGTAATCTTGTAATCTCGAGTCTGCATAATAATATTTTCCACTCTAGTGATAATAACAAAAGTCTTCATACGATCTCTACAAAATTTGTAATCATTCGCATCAAAATAGGTGGTCTAGTAGGATTAAGATTGTCAATTGAACCAATATTCATTCATGCCATCTTAAATAAAAATATACTTCCACAAAAACATGTCAGAAATAAAAGTTTGTAAAGAAGGATAAAAATATCCTATATAAGGAAAATATAGGACAATGAAAAACATGAGCAACAAAACATATATGTGAATATATTTATTTCGAATACCTTCTCTGATAACAATTTTAGGATCGAAATAATTAATGTAGATGCTCAGTATACAAGAGTGGGGGTCAGTTGTATACTTTAAAAAATTCCATCAGAACTTTTAAAGGAGGTAATGTTTAACAAAGTTAAACTAGGTAAATTCACAAGACCTCTTAGTTCTACAAACTTGCTTGATTCCAGAAATGTGGTTCTGGAAATGAAACTTAAAAAAAGTTTACAAAGATAAAGATTCTACCTTAAAGCGTATAGAATCTTACTAATCATAGTACACGAATAAGAATGTATAAGATAGTTATACATTTCTTATCAATAAAAAATGGAGCAGAAAAAACAAGAAACAATACAACTAACAAGTAATAAATCTCCTATCCCAAAGAGTAGGGTATCCAACAACCTTGGTTAAAGGTCCCATGATTTGTACATTCAAGAAAGTCTCTCTTACCCACACTAGGGTAATCCCTCGATAAAAATATCAGATTCTTTCTTACTATCCAAGAAATCCCCAAAACATCAAGGTAGCTGACAACTCTATCTTCTTACCACTGGTAGCCCTTGAATTTACTCAGCAACATTCAGAGTTGCACGAAGAAATTCTGAACAATATGTTCAGTATGCACAAATCATGAGAGTATCTCTCTAGAAATCACTTTAGAATGTAATCTATAGAGTTCTTGAACAACTATCCAAAGTGTTTTTCAGCTCATCCAAATGAGCTCATATTTATAGGTACATCTTTAACGGTCGGCTCCCTCCTCCAACGGTCATATTTTTACATGAATTTTGGAGGGACTTGTACACATTTCACTCATTCAACAATTATTTAGTAACAGAAAGCATGACATCATTTCATAACTATAACAAGAGTATGCAAAATATTATTTCTTAACCAAATCCATTTTTTGGAGTTTAAGAAAAAATGTTCAGAGTCTATCCAAAAAACCATTAGGTATCTATAGTACATGAATATTTGGATTCTTTCATCAAAATAATCCGGAAACTGAATTATATAGAATTCTGAGGTCTTATTTTTTGGGAAATTTCGAACTTGAATTCATAAGAATTTGTAGTCTAAATTTCAAGGAAATTCAGAATCCAAAATCATAAGTATTCAGAGTCTTAATACATAAGAAATCGGAGTCTGAACTCAAGAATGATTAGAGTCTGAATTCAGAGAATTCGGAGTCTAAACTCAAAATGTTCAGAGTCTGAATTTAGAGAATTTGGAGTTTGAACTCACAATGTTCAGAGTCTGGATTCAGAGAATTCAGAGTCTGAACTCAGAACATTCGGAGGCTAAATTCTGAGAATTTGGAACCTGAATTCAGATCCTAAAACCAAAATACTCTATATCTATGTATTTAGAAGATTCTGAGGTTTTAGATACGAAACTAAAATTTATACATAGAAATAAAATGAGTTAGGTTTAGAGAAATTATGACATTAATAATGATAATATGGTAAGGATAAATTTTCCCCGAGGAAGGAAAATTTTCTTTATTAAGATAAAACATAGGGGAAAAGAAAATTTTCCTTAAGATAGAGTGTTTTTGATTTTCCAAACATGAAGTAATGGAAAAGTAATAAGGAAACCTTTTTTACTCAATATTATTTTGAGGAAAATTAACATAGATCATTATTTGAGGATAATATCATTTCATAGTGAAAATCCTTTTTAATATTATAAATTCATAATGTAACATCCCAAGTAAGTAATTAATAATAGATATTTTTATCTATGTCTATTAATGATTAAGATAGTGTTATAGAGGCTTAAAATGAGAATAAATACAATCTTATGCATGGAATACACTAATATTCTTAAAAGATTGTTTTACTCCCTTTTGATGGCAAACCATTTTTGAATCTATATTTTGACAATTTTATAAACTATGTTTGTCAAAATAAACTTATCCTTTATGATTGGGACATCAAAATTTACTTTCTGTGAATTTTTGGTATTTTTCTGACAATGTTCATTTTTAATGAATAGTGAAAAATACTGCATTTTACATAAAAACTACTTTTAATCTAATTTATTTATATTATTAGATTATGTTTTGAATTGGTTTTGAAGTGAAATTAGAATATATTTTTACCATTTTATCTAATGGTGGTCATTGGAATCAATTTCACTTTGAAATTAGACTTAAACTGGTGTCAATCTTTTGATACTTATTGTTTTGTAAAAACACGCTATTTGCTCTGGCAGCGGGAATTAATTATTAAATTAATTAATGTGACTTATATGATTTGAATTTTTTAAAATAGACTTCATTTTTGAATTCGGAATATCAAATATAACTTAGGGTGAATTTTTGGTAATTTTCTGAAAAACTTCAATTTTTGATGAATAGTGAAACTACTAAGTGGTAATCAAGCAAACTGATTTTTCAGTTAAATGAAAGTTTACCACTAATGTGTACTGAATTTTGAAAATCCGACATACATGGTTGTAATTAAGAAGTAAAATTTGGTTCAATGAGATTATAATAATTTTTGGTGAATAGTAACTTATTAAGTTCTTAATCACGATTAGTGGTAATTAGGGTAGTTTAAGGTATAAATAATACTTTAATAAAATGAAATGACCTAGACACATGTCCCAACCTCATTGGTTGTATCATGGCCGACCATGACATTCCATGGGTCAACTTGGGGACCCCATGGATCCACTTTTGTTGGGAAATGACATAAATTACTTTTTATTTAATGTTAAAGTGAAAATGACACAAACATAATATGTTTTACGAAAACAATTTTTAAGTGAGGTTATACAAGTCCAAATTTTGATTATAAATAGTCATTGGAAATATAAAAAGATTTCCTATATCATAGTATTTTTTTTATGATTTTTAGGCTTTAAATAAATTAAATTATTTATGACATAATAATGATGCAGCGATGACATCATTATTTGACAATTTAAATAAAATGGAAAGATAATGGAAAATCTATGAACTACACATGTCCAAAACCAATTGGATGAGTGGATTTCGAACCCTTATCACATTATACACGAATTCTATCAATGTGGGACCTTTTAAATCCGAAAAACATTTTCAAATAAAGTAATATATCTTTACTTTCCAAAAGTGCCCCTCCTCTCCTCTTATAAAAGGCCCCCACCTCTACCTCATTTCACACACTCTTCAAGCCTTTGGCTCGGCCAACCCCTGCCATTTGGCTCTCTCCACATCCCTCTCCTAATCCTAGAGGATTACCTTTGGGCATAATTCTTTCAAAGGAAGCCTTTAGGCTCAAATCAAAAGGAGTTACACTTTTTAAGGTAATTCATTCTCTAATGTTCATTTGTTTTATTTTGCTTCTCCAACCCCCTAAACTCTTTTTATTTACTTCTTTTGTAACAACACCAGTATCATCAATATACTAGGATGTTGTTATAAGATTTATTTGAGCTAAACTCTCACACAACTACATCAAATGGTTAAAGAACATACGGTTTCCGTGGATGGCGAAATTCTGCCTCCCGAAACGATGATTGTTCAACACTCATTTAACACCTTCAAAGGTGGCCATTATGATGTCACTATTTTTATATATGATATATAATATGTTTATGTTTTCCTTAAGCTTCTGTTTTTTCATTTTGGGCATACCTTTATGGTTTCCTTATGGGTAAAACACGATATCTTCATTTTAGGAAGTGCGGACTACCGCCCCCTAAAAGTGATTTGATTCGTTAATACCATATGTGGGATGTGTAAAGGATAAAGTTAATGATATTATATATGATATTATACTAGAATTATAATATACTCTTATATCATTATTATTCCATTCCAGAAAATATGAAATAGAAATGGAAGTAGCGTTCATGCGTACGTACGGCTTACCGTCTCCATGAACGGTGCATTTCATTTCTTACCTCTAAATGTGATGTAATATTATAAATTCATGTATGTACTAGATATATATGACATATATGATATCTAAATCATGAATACCATTCTGGATATAATGAACCTTTGAACAAATTAACAACATGTATGTGTAAGAAGTCTATTTTTGACTTAAGAACCAAATACCGACAAAATGAACATTATTAACTTAAATAATTACATGATGTTCATAACATGGTATAAAAGGAATAATGAACTTGAAAAAGGTTATTAAGCAAGTAGAGATTAACTAAAGTTTATTATTCAGGAGTTTAAAGAACGGTCGGGTCAAGTCAGATAGGAGGTATGGGAACTTCTTAACCCAATTTCCATTCTTTGGGTTAATCTCCTACTTTCAAATTATGTCATTATATTATTATGTCGTATCTTGTATTTGTACTTTATTTATGTGTACTTATAGTGAATACACATAATGTATCTATTTTATTTTAAAAATTATCTTTGTATGGGACTTCGTCTCAATCTCCTTTCGTTGAGGCATATTTTATTTTATACACAACTTTCTTTTATACGGTGTATAAACCCCTTTGACTTTTACGTTTATTCAAAAGGAATCTTTTTTATACGAAGCGTTTACTAATCGACAAAAGGGAATGTTTTTGTCGTACGTATGTGGCGACAACGACTTCTCTGTCGTCGTAACCGTTATTTGAGTTTTGGCTTCCTCTACAAGCCATACCTTCTTTTTTAAAAGAAAAATAAATACCATGTTTTACTTTGGTATTGAAAATGGTTTTCATAATGTTTTTATATCAATGTGTTGTATTGATATCTCGTGATTGAAATGTGGAAATTTTATGTTTCCTGTATGCATGTTTTATGTGATATGATTATGTTATGGTTCTTGGGCATTATTATGAAAACGGGTGGTTCTGTGATAAACTAAGGGCGGGTGAGCCCGTTATAGCTCTCCAATGCATTGGGTAACGCGAAGGAGTGAAACGTTAAGGTTTCTCCGAAGAGATTTTAGGGAATATACTGTGATAGGTATTCCAAACGTAACCAAGAGGGTTACTCCCTACGTAAGAATGTTATGAATGCCTCAAGTTACCTTTATGTCTTATGATTTCTATGATTTATTCATGATTTTATGAGGTATGTTAAAGTGCCTATGTTTCATGGGTAAAGTATGATTTCATTCTTATGTATATATGAACTCATGTTTCCTTTCCATGTTTTTTTTATAACCCATACTGAGTTTTTATGCTCATCCCAAGTTTTTGAAATGTTTTTCACAGGTCAAGGGAAAGGTACATGATAAGATGATAGAGTCAGGGATGTGTCAAGAAATAATGCATGTTTTATTTTAAATGTGTTTCCATTGATGGAAATGAAGAATACTATCTTTATGTAACCACTTTGTTTATATGTATAATGTAATGCAAGTTTTATGATCTAATTCTCTAAAACTCTAAACCCGAAAAGATCCTCAATGTGTAATCTTGTAATAACTCAAGATTAAGTAAGGTTTAAGGCTGGGGCCTTATAGTTGGTATCAAAGGTCGGTTTAGACAACTTTAGGAGTTAGAAAAGTGTTAAATTATAATATGATTGAAATGATATAGCATTTACGGATTACCATGTTGCTTCGCCTAAGATATTTCTGTGTTCAGAATGGTTTTCCGTAGAGGAAACAAAGAAGCTATGTTGGGACGACATCAGGAGGAAGATAACCTTCCAAATCAGCAACCTGAGATGGTCGGAATCGGAACTGAACAGTTTGTTGCAGTGATGGCACAGTTGACTCAGGCTATAAATGGTGGTGGTATCCATGCACGAGATCAGCCAGATCAACCGCAGAGGAACATGTCAGTGGTGGAACATTTCATGAGGCAACATCCCCCATCATTCAGAGGATCATCTGACCATGTGCAAGCTGAAGGGTGGATTAAAGCATTGGAGAAGATTTTTGATGTCATGGGGTGTTCAGAACATCAAAAGGTTAGTCTTGCTTTTTACCGTTTTGAAGGTGAAGCAGATCAGTGGTTGTCAATGGTTAAAAATATCAGGGACACCGATGAGATTGATGCTCTTGACTGGGATGAATTCAAAGGTATGTTTCTTGAGAAGTATTTTCCTAAGGCTGTTCAACTTAGGATGGAAAAGCAATTCTTGGAATTGAGGCAAGAGGAAGACTCAGTGGCTACTTATGAAGAAAAGTTCACTCGATTGGAAAGGTATGCTCCAAACTTCATACGAGATCTTGATAGTAAAATCAATCGTTTTTACTCAGGATTAAAGCCAAAATATCGAAGGGCATTAGCTTCTCGTGAGTTTAAAAGTTATGAAAAGCTTGTTCGATGTGCTGAGAAGGTGGAAATGGAGTTTGCCGATGACCAAGTGTTCTATAACAACCAGCAGAAGAAGAGACCGAGGTGGAAGGAGAAAGGTAAGAATTCTTCAAAGAAGTCTGATGGTAAGAGAACTAAGTTTCCAGTTTGTGATAAATGTGGCAAAAGGCATGCTGGGGAATGTCTTCTGAATTCTGGGAAGTGCTACCGATGTGGTAAGATGGGACATAAGGCTCGTGATTGCACTGAAAAGGATCAAGGTGAAGGTAAGAATAAATTTGATTTACAGTTAGTGAAATGTTATAAGTGCAATGAGATGGGTCACTATGCAAACGAGTGTCCGACAAGGAGCTTGAGTGATGGGAAGCAGCTATACTACAAGCAGAAAGGGGTGGTAAAATCATTTGCAACAACTTCAGCAGATGTTGGGCCATCGAATGAAGTGGTATCAGCTCCAGGGAGCTCAGTATTTTTCGAAGATTGACTAGAGGTCAGGGTACCATCAGTTGAAAGTAAAAGTAGCAGACGACTGCGTTCCGTACTAGATATGTCCATTATGAATTTGTAGTTATGACTTTGGGGTTAACCAATGCACCTGTTGTATTCATGGACCTTATGAAAAAAAATTTCCATGAGTTCTTGGATAAGTTTGTGTTTGTGTTTTGAGGTTTGTGAAGAGGTTATGTGTGCCTTGTGATTCACAGTTGAAGAATGAGTTGTTTTTTTTCATCCTGGCAGTACTAAGATGTATAGAGATCTACGGGAGTATTACTGGTGGGATGGAATGAAAAGAGATATTGTTGATTTTACTGTGAAGTGTTTGACTTGTCAGCAGGTTAAAGCAGAGCGGCAGTTACCGAAAGGGATGCTTCAGCCTTTACCAGTGCCAGAGTGGAAATGGGAGAATATATCAATGGACTTTGTTGTTGGATTACCGAAGACATCTTGAGGTAATAATGCAATCTGGGTTATTGTTTATTGCTTGACCAAATCTGCTCATTTCCTTGCTATACGAGATACTTTCTCTCTTGATCAACTTTCCCGTTTGTATCTTAAAGAGATAGTCAGGTTACATGGAGTTCCTCTCTCTATTGTATCAGATCGTGATCCCAGGTTTACTTCTAACTTTTGGAAAGGCCTTCAGAAGTCGTTGGGTACTGAATTAAATTTTAGTACAGCTTTTCATCCTCAATCAGATGGGCAGTCAGAACGAACAATTCAGACATTGGAGGATATGCTACGAGCTTATTCCATGGATTATCAGGGAAGTTGGGACCAACATCTTTCTTTGGTTGAGTTTTCATATAATAACAGTTTTCATTCCAGTATACAGATGGCACCATTTCAGGCATTATATGGGAAGCGGTGTCGAACTCCAGCTTTCTGGGATGAAGTGGGTGAAAGGAAGTTGATGGGACCAGAATTGGTAGAAGAGATGGCAGAAAAAGTTCAGCTGATTCAGAAACACATGAGAACAGCTCAGAGCAGGCAGAAGAGTTATGCGGATAACCGGAGGAAGGATCTATCTTTCGAGGTAGGTGATCATGTTTTTCTCAAGGTTTCTCCTTGGAAAAGTGTGATGAGATTTGGTAAGAAAGGAAAGTTGAGTCCAAGGTTCATTGGACCATACGAAATTCTGGAAAGAGTTGGATCAGTTGCATACCGAGTGGCTTTACCTCCGATTTTATCTCAGGTACACAATGTTTTTCACGTTTCGATGTTGAGAAAGTATATGCCAGTTCCATCTCATGTTTTGAGTCCAGAGGTAGTTCAGCTGGAAGAGAACCTATCTTATGAGGAACAACCGGTCCAGATTCTTGACCACAGGGAGCAAGTGTTACGGAATAAAGTGATTTATCAGGTAAAGGTTTTGTGGAAAAACCACATGATTGAAGAGGCAACATGGGAATCTGAAAATGCAATGAGGGATAAGTACCCTCATTTATTTGATAAGTAAATAAATTGCGGGGACGCAATTTTCTAAAGGGGGGAAGGATGTAACATCCCAAGTAAGTAATGAATAATATATATTTTTATCTATGTCTATTAATGATTAAGATAGTGTTATAGAGGCTTAAAATGAGAATAAATACAATCTTATGCATGGAATACACTAATATTCTTAAAAGATTGTTTTACTCCCTTTTGATGGCAAACCATTTTTGAATCTATATTTTGACAATTTTATAAACTATGTTTGTCAAAATAAACTAATCCTTTATGATTGGGACATCAAAATTTACTTTCTGTGAATTTTTGGTATTTTTCTGACAATGTTCATTTTTTAATGAATAGTGAAAAATACTGCATTTTACATAAAAACTACTTTTAATCTAATTTATTTATATGATTAGATTATGTTTTGAATTTGTTTTGAAGTGAAATTAGAATATATTTTTACCATTTTATCTAATGTTGGTCATTGGAATCAATTTCACTTTGAAATTAGACTTAAACTGGTGTCAATCTTTTGATACTTATAGTTTTGTAAAAACACGCTATTTGCTCTGGCAGCGGGAATTAATTATTAAATTAATTAATGTGAATTATATGATTTGAATTTTGTAAAATAGACTTCATTTTTGAATTCGGAATATCAAATATAACTTAGGGTGAATTTTTGGTAATTTTCTGAAAAACTTCAATTTTTGATGAATAGTGAAACTACTAAGTGGTAATCAAGCAAACTGATTTTTCAGTTAAATGAAAGTTTACCACTAATGTGTACTGAATTTTGAAAATCCGACATACATGGTTGTCATTAAGAAGTAAAATGTGGTTCAATGAGATTATAATAATTTTTGGTGAATAGTAACTTATTATGTTCTTAATCACGATTAGTGGTAATTAAGGTAGTTTAAGGTATAAATAATACTTTAATAAAATGAA
This sequence comes from Viscum album, assembly GCA_963277665.1. NCBI lineage: Eukaryota > Viridiplantae > Streptophyta > Magnoliopsida > Santalales > Viscaceae > Viscum > Viscum album. The sequence continues at coordinate 1,148,022,575 of OY728156.1, forward strand.
ATGACCTAGACACATGTCCCAACCTCATTGGTTGTATCATGGCCGACCATGACATGCCATGGGTCAACTTGGGGACCCCATGGATCCACTTTTGTTGGGAAATGACATAAATTACTTTTTTATTTAATGTTAAAGTGAAAATGACACAAACATAATATGTTTTACGAAAACAATTTTTAAGTTAGGTTATACAAGTCCAAATTTTGATTATAAATAGTCATTAGAAATATAAAAAGATTTCCTATATCATAGTATTTTTGTTATGATTTTTAGACATTAAATAAATTAAATTATTTATTACATAATAATGATGCAGCGATGACATCATTATTTGACAATTTAAATAAAATGGAAAGATAATGGAAAATCTATGAACTACACATGTCCAAAACCAATTGGATGAGTGGATTTCGAACCCTTATCACATTATCCACGAATAATATCAATGTGGGACCTTTTAAAACCGAAAAACATTTTCAAATAAAGTAATATATCTTTACTTTCCAAAAGTGCCCCTCCTCTCCTCTTATAAAAGGCCCCCACCTCTACCTCATTTCACACACTCTTCAAGCCTTTGGCTCGGCCAACCCCTGCCCATTTTCTCTCTCCACATCCCTATCCTCATCCTAGAGGATTACCTTTGGGCAGAATTCTTTCAAAGGAATCCTTTAGGCTCAAATCAAAAGGAGTTACACTTTTTAAGGTAATTCATTCTCTAATGTTCATTTGTTTTATTTTGCTTCTCCAACCCCCTAAACTCTTTTTATTTACTTCTTTTGTAACAACACCAGTATCATCAATATACTAGGATGTTGTTATAAGATTTATTTGAGCTAAACTCTCACACAACTACATCAAATGGTTAAAGAACATACGGTTTCCGTGGATGGCGAAATTCTGCCTCCCGAAACGATGATTGTTCAACACTCATTTAACACCTTAAAAGGTGGCCATTATGATGTCACTATTTTTATATATGATATATAATATGTTTATGTTTTCCTTAAGCTTCTGTTTTTTCATTTTGGGCATACCTTTATGGTTTCCATTATGGGTAAAACACGATATCTTCATTTTAGGAAGTGCGGACTACCGCCCCCTAAAAGTGATTTGATTCGTTAATACCATATGTGGGATGTGTAAAGGATAAAGTTAATGATATTATATATGTTATTATACTGGAATTATAATATACTCTTATATCATTATTATTCCATTCCAGAAAATATGAAATAGAAATGGAAGTAGCGTTCATGCGTACGTACGGCTTACCGTCTCCATGAACGGTGCATTTCATTTCTTACCTCTAAATGTGATGTAATATTATAAATTCATGTATGTACTAGATATATATGACATATATGATATCTAAATCATGAATACCATTCTGGATATAATGAACCTTTGAACAAATTAACAACATGTATGTGTAAGAAGTCTATTTTTGACTTAAGAACCAAATACCGACAAAATGAACATTATTAACTTAAATAATTACATGATGTTCATAACATGGTATAAAAGGAATAATGAACTTGAAAAAGGTTCTTAAGAAAGTAGAGATTAACTAAAGTTTATTATTCAGGAGTTTAAAGAACGGTCGGGTCAAGTCACATACGAGGTATGGGAACTTCTTAACCCAATTTCCATTCTTTGGGTTAATCTCCTACTTTCAAATTATGTCATTATATTATTATGTCGTATCTTGTATTTGTACTTTATTTATGTGTACTTATAGTGAATACACATAATGTATCTATTTTATTTTAAAAATTATCTTTGTATGGGACTTCGTCTCAATCTCCTTTCGTTGAGGCATATTTTATTTTATACACAACTTTCTTTTATACGGTGTATAAACCCCTTTGACTTTTACGTTTATTCAAAAGGAATCTTTTTTATACGAAGCGTTTACTAAACGAAAAAAGGGAATGTTTTTGTCGTACGTATGTGGCGACAACGACTTCTCCGTCGTCGTAACCGTTATTTGAGTTTTGGCTTCCTCTACAAGCCATACCTTCTTTTTTAAAAGAAAAATAAATACCATGTTTTACTTTGGTATTGAAAATGGTTTTCATAATGTTTTTATATCAATGTGTTGTATTGATATCTCGTGATTGAAATGTGGAAATTTTATGTTTCCTTTATGCATGTTTTATGTGATATGATTATGTTATGGTTCTTGGGCATTATTCTGAAAACGGGTGGTTCCGTGATAAACTAAGGGCGGGTGAGCCCGTTATAGCTCTCCAATGCATTGGGTAACGCGAAGGAGTGAAACGTTAAGGTTTCTCCGAAGAGATTTTAGGGAATATACTGTGATGGGTATTCCAAACGTAACCAAGAGGGTTACTCCCTACGTAAGAATGTTATGAATGCCTCAAGTTACCTTTATGTCTTATGATTTCTATGATTTATTCATGATTTTATGAGGTATGTTAAAGTGCCTATGTTTTATGGGTAAAGTATGATTTCATTCTTATGTATATATGAACTCATGTTTCCTTTCCATGTTTTTTTTATAACCCATACTGAGTTTTTATGCTCATCCCAAGTTTTTGAAATGTTTTTCACAGGTCAAGGGAAAGGTACATGATAAGATGATAGAGTCAAGGATGTGTCAAGAAATAATCCATGTTTTATTTTAAATGTGTTTCCATTGATGGAAATGAAGAATACTATCTTTATGTAACCACTTTGTTTATATGTGGAATGTAATGCAAGTTTTATGATCTAATTCTCTAAAACTCTAAACCCGAAAAGATCCTCAATGTGTAATCTTGTAATAACTCAAGATTAAGTAAGGTTTAAGGCTGGGGCCTTATACATAACCTATTGTGGAAATAAGTTTTTTAAACTACCATGATATCTTATAATGGATGTATAAAAAATATATAGAAATTCCATTCTGGATATACACATTAAAATAAATATTCCTTTTACTTTTTTTGTATAATCCAAATGATACTTGTTTAGAAATTTCATGAAGAATTATTGAAAAAAAATTATAAATCCACTCATGGGTAAAAATCCCCTAATAAAACATTTAGGTAGTGTTAAAAAAATTTAAATAATATTTTTTGAATGCATGGTTATTGAACAAAATGTGTTTATTGACCGAAGAGATAAATAAAGATTCTTTTTATTAAAAAATCATTTTTATATCATGAGTAAATATAGGGATTAATGTGAGTGTAAAACATATATTTTTTAGAAATAACCATATTAAGATAATATTCAATAACTTTTTGATAAATATATCATTATATTTTTTTCACTAGAAGCATAAACATACACAATCTAGATAAATAATATTACCATAATATCTGAACATTAAATCAACGGTATATTTTGAATTGATGTCCCCATTAAATAATTAAATTAATTGAAAAAATAGAATATAATGAGAAATGTTATTTTAATGATATAACATGTTGAAGGGGAATTATATACACTTCATAGAAGAAGATTGGTGAATGACACAATGTATGCCCCTATGACGGTAGTTTAGGGCATACATCCCTTACTATAAATCATGAATTCCATCATATACATTTGAACCTCAAATTTAAAAAATATTAGTTTATTATAAACCTACTATAGAAAAATAAATATATATTTTCCATACCATATATTAATTACATATTCCCTTTTATTACCAATTTATTAATAATTTCGTATTCAAATCATGTTAATGGTAATAAGTACTTTGTTTTTAGTGTATGTTTTGTTTTTGTTATTTTGGTCATCATACATTGGTCATGGTTTAATAATATATTGATTTTTAACCATTATAAAAAGATCATTTATATTCATTATATATGTGTAGTGAACCCAACCCTAATATCCTCGAGCTGGTGATGGGTTTACTACTAAAACATAAGATACATGGAATAGCCTCCTAAAAGAACAAATAGTTTACATGTTAGGAAAAAACTAGAAATATACAATATTAATACATTTAATAGGAATAATGAAATTATAATTTTTTTATGAATATCATAATTCGTTCTAGAAAATCCTTACATGTTAATCATATTAATCATTATGAAGCCTTATGGAAGAGAAAAAAAATATGGGTAAGCTCTAATGATCAGTAATGGTTATATATAATAGAATCTATCTTGAATCAATAAGAATAATATATATATAATTCAAAATTACAAAAACACATTACATATAAAAAATTAACTCACAAATATGTTCATCAATAGATATTACCTATTAGAAAATATCATGGATGAAAATCAATTTTTCTAGGTAAATAACTGAACTGACATGACATTTAATCAATAATTATGATATCCAAATTAGAAAAGGAATGATAAATATGAATTATTAACTAAATAATGAGACATTCTATTAAATATATATAAATATATTTTAATTCGTCCATAGATAACTTCATTTTAAAAATCCCATGTATAATAATAACTAAAAACATAATGAATTATGTGATTAATTATTATATTCCATTATCTCAGACATCATGATACCTCTTCTGTTAAGAGCATTCACTAGATAGTGTAAAACAACATCTAAAACACCATTTAATTAAATATTACGTATTTGTATCATGAGACATACTGATTCATTATGGGGATATATTATACTAGGCCACACTTGTCATTATAAGTCTAAAGCATTCCTCATATATCCAATAATCGATTTAGTTCATCAAAAATATGGTTTATTACAAAACATTTGAATTGAGAATTTAAAATGGATTTATCAATATTGTGATTTATAATCAAATAAATTTAAACTTTTTACACATAATGTGAAGATGATATTTTTTATAAGAAATAATCATATCCATGATAAATAATATATATTTATATATATTGGTGAATTTTATTTTCCAACGATCACAGGAAAGTTAATATTCCATGTAAGTGTTAATGACTTCAAATATATATAAAAAAGTGAATATTTATACATTACTCAATAAAAATGATCATAAAACATCTAGAGGAAGAATAAGGTTCGAGTCAATACAGTATATACCAATTAGAGTATAAATAAAAGGTTTATATCATTGATGGATATAAATATCATAAAAATATCTATAAAACAATTATTTAAAATAATATTAATTTAAGTTTGAAAAAGAATGTTTAAAACAAATTTATTGAATTTTTTAAAAATAATTATATTGTAATATATTATTTTCAAATTATATTAGAATATTTTAAATAATTTATTTTTCAGGAAAGAAATAATTTTTATTAAATTCATAAGTGTTAAAAAATATTTTTTTTCACTTTTCTTGCAACATCTAAACATGAATTGTTTGGAAAACAACATGAATATTTCATTAAGAAAATGTCTTAAAATGTAAAAATATGTAATTTTATTAATAAACATTTATAAAAGTATAAAAAAAATTATGAATTTTATTTTAAAAAATATGGTTTTAGAAAAAAACATATTTATGAATTAGAAGAGAAATGAATATGGATTTTCCAAAAACAATTACCAATAATTTTACAAATTGAAAAGGAATAAATGTACTTTTACCTGAAAATGTAATTAATAACGAGAGGATATTAAGATGAAATCATTTTATTAGGCAATGATAAAATAATATACATCAATTTAAATTCTAGAAAAAACAATGTTTATTTGAATGATATTTTTAAATAAACGGTTATCAGGATCATAATGCTGATGTGATGGTCGATAAATGATTAGATTATGTGTATAAAATGAAATTAGAAATTCGATTATTTTAAATAAATCATATCATATTAAAATTTTAATTATAAGTATAGTATTATAATATTAATGAATGATTAATTACTAATACAACTCAATGAAAATAAATTCGATTACTAAATTCTTTATAATTTTCTAAAATTCATTTCAAATAATCATGAATGAAATAATTAAAATTTAAATATATAATATAGTTAATTATTAATAAATAATTATATTAAATTTCCAATGGTAATTATGTATACCACATAAAATAAAATAGGTTAATGATAACAAAATTTATCTCAATGATGGGAAATTGACACATTATCCTTTACCTCATGCTTCTTTTTGATTAAAAGCAATTCAAACTTCTGTATTTTGGTTCTACACATTATCTTAGACTATTATAGTTTCGTATTAAAATTTTTTATATCACACATGATCCTATTATAACATGTCTTTCCTCATTAGTTATTAATATTTAAATCATTTAGCTATTTCATGTGTTTATTACCTTATTTTCCCATGCATGTTTTGTCTAGGAAGATCCAATAGTAGCAAATATTATATATTTTTATCATATCTATAATAATAATTATATAACTATTTTACATCAATTTTATTTTTAAAACCAATCATTAATGATGTCTTTGAGAAATAATATATGTTGTGATCATAAGGATTGTGGGTTATACATAAGCAAAATTAATGATTCTATTTTCTAGTGATCATTTTGTAATTACGGTAGAAAAAAAAATTCTTTCCTCAATGATTATAATATAACATTATCGTTTAAATATACTTATATATATATTCCATGTGGTGTGCTGAGTAAAATATAGACACATTTCTTCATTAAGGTAGTGGTCCACATGTTCACGAATGAATTTATCATATTTTAATGAGTGAAAATATAAAATAGACAATAAGGTATTAAAATTTAGAAATGATAAATATTTTATTAATATGATAATTATTTTTTTAATATCAAATATATTTATTAAATTTAATATTATTTAAATCCATGTAAAATGAAAGTAAAAAACAAATCACATCTCCATGTGAGGTAGATTTTTTTCCAAACACATGAGCATACCAATTCATCAAGGGGATATATAATAATTGGGCCCACTCTTCTAAACCAAATAATTTCTCATATATCTAATACTCATTTTAATTAAAAAAACATTAATCCTTATCATGAAATTTCTATATTATGTAAAGAATATAGATCTCTCAATATTTTCACAAATAAAACATTTACTTCCTATTATGAACACTATATGTAAAATAGATATACTATTTATAAAATAAAAACATAAATTATAAATTATATGGATATTTATGGGATATTTAATGTCCAATTATCACATGAATGTGAATATTTCATTGGAATAATAATTAATACAAAATTTAATTAAGATGATAAATGCGAATACATTACATGGTTAAAATGATCATAAACCCTCTAGAGGGTGAATAATAATGGTATCAATAAAAATATACCCATTTGAGTACGAATGATGTTTTTTAATTAATGATTCAAAATAACATAAAAAGATTATTAAACATTATTGTGGAAAATAACCATTTAAATGTAAACATAAATTTTCAAAACTCAAATTTCATCAAATATTTTGATAATAATATTTTTGAAAATAATCATTAATACTTTTAAAATAATATTTTAGAAAATTGAGTGTACATGAATTATGTAAATTCAATTAGAACCATAGAACATATAAAAAATATTAATTTAACTTTTTTGACAAAATATAAACACCCATTTTTTTATAATGACACGATGATTTAATAAATTGTTTTCTTCTAATATTTAAATATGGGTATCAAAATAAATTAATAAACCTTTTAAAAAGGGTGGAAGAATTTCTGAAAACATTTTTAAAAGACTTGTTTTTGGATGAAAACATATTTTTAGCCGAAGAGAGAAATGTAGTTAGATTTTCACAAAAATATTTTCACAATTATTGTAAGTAACCAAGAGTGAAAATGGTAATATTGCATGAAAATATCATGAATAAACATATATGTTTAAAAATAAATAACATTACTAGACAATTAATAATGAATTTCATTCAACTGGTATTCAAGAATAAATAAGATCTGTTAGAATGATATTGTTAAATAAATCCATAAAATGATCATAATGTTTAAGTGAGTATTGATTAATTAATAGATTGTTTTAGCTAATTTAAATAGACATAAAATAACTGAGATTACACTATTAGACAATTTAATATAATTTACACATATTATTTGAATAAAAGAGGCAAAAAAATAAGTAATATAACCCAATGAATAGATATTGTGTTATAAAATTATTTACCACTTATTAACATTCATGTAAAGTCCCCTTGGATTTAATAATTCTAATTGAAACATAAAATTATATTAATTATTAATAAATAATTATATTAAATTTGAAATGGTAATTATGTACACCATATTAAAAATAAATTATGTGTCTAATAATAAAATATGTACCAATGATCGAAAATTGAGACAGAATCCTCTCACTCATGCTCACGTAGAGTTAAACACAATTTAACAACAAATAGAGTGGTTTTAATCATTTTATTAACCTATTAAAAAATAATATCAATATTTATGATATAATCAATGAACCTATTATAATTTATTATCCCATATATGTCAATAATATTACATAATATTCGTTATTTTGAGTGTAAATTACCTCGTTTTTTCATGCATGTTTCATCATGAATGTTTCAGTTATTGTGAATATTATATAGTTATATAATATATAAAATAATAAAAATAATTTCATAATTATTATAATTTTTAATCATTTTTTATTTTAAGAAGAATAATAAAAATTATTTTATAGAAACAGAAAATGTTTTGATCATAGAGATGGTTGTTAGTACATTCGCAATACTAACATTTTCATTTTTTCAAATAGCATTATTGTAAGGATGTAATAAATATTTAACCATTAAATGATGATCTAAATATATTAGTAATTATGTATATATTCATATATATATATATATATCATCCATGTGTTCTGGTGATGAATTTCGATCCACAATGCTTCATGAATGCGGTAGTCCACAAGTTCATGAACGACGTTATAATCTATTAGTGAGTGAAAAGGTAAGAAAATAAAATTATAAATTAAATTTTAAAAATTTTATTTTTTTCAAATAAATAAAAATTATTTCATCAATATAATATATTTCCATTTTCTTTATCCTTATTACATTACACAGAAATAGTTAATGAAAAACAATTGAAATCACTTCGAGAGGTGGTAGTCCATAGTACACATGAGTGACATTATCATATCCCCACCAAACTATAAATTTAAAAATTTGTATATATATTATCATCAATTCATAGTTGTAATTATTTTATTAATATAATTTATATACATTATATCAATCATCATACCCATCTATTATTGGTGGTAATGAAAAGGCTAATGACATTTTTTTAAGAGGTCGTAGTCCACTGTACACACAAATGATAATTTCATAACCCTTTTGATGAAAGTTGAGGATGTTGTAGGATATTAAATTAATATAAAAATAATAATTATATGGATGATAATGTGGTCACAATTTCATCATGATGTACTTATATTAATAAATATTTTGGAAGAAAAAAAATAAAGTCCCTCAATGGAGAATTTTACCTTTTATCCAGGTATTCTTATTATGTTTAATCCAAAATAAATACTATGATGTATTTATGAAAAAATTATTATTCTAGGATTATAGGATGTATTTTGGAAGTGATTAATTTATGATATTGGTTTAACCAAATGAGTTTTAATGATCGAAGAATGCAGTATAGTGAGTGGCCTTTTATAAATGTTGTGAGTGGTACACTTGAAATTTTTGAAAAATATTAAAACCTAAAAGTTTTTTATCATGAAAAATAATCTAAAATGCGCCATTAAATAACATAAATGATCTATGGTCTAAATAATACCATTTTTTGGGTTTTTATAAGTTTTATGGTACTTTTAACATTTATCTTCTTTGTTTACACCGAGAGTAAATATATTTTTCTTCAAATAATGATAATTAATTTTTACTACAATCCCCATTAATTTTGGTAACAAATAACATTTAACGTAAAGTAAATTATAAATTATTTTGATTCTAATTATTGAAACAATATTAAAAATTGAATTAAAAAATTATAAATTTTTGGTTAAAAAATATTATAGATGAAGAAATGAAAAAGAAGGTTTTTAATGAGAAAATGTTCAAAAGTTTACAAATTATTACATCAAAATAAAATATATAAATTAATCCAATTAAAAAATTTGGATTAACTAATATAAATTTTATCTTATTTTACATTAAAAAATTTCACAATAAAATTTAACATTATAAATTATTTTATGAAAAGGTAGTTAAGATTTAAATTTTAGTATATTTCACTATAAATCAACAAATGAAACATTATAAAAAAAACCAAAAATACAAACCAAGCTCATTTAGACATGATTTTTTGAAAAAAAAATTCTAATTGATTTTTTTGTTTTAATAATTAATTTTAAATTACATTCTTAGATAATTACAATTCCATAGTTCAGAAAAATTAATTTTTTTTAAAAAAATCCATTTTTCCTATTAAGTGATTCTTATTTTAATTTTACTCAATAGATATCCCTAATTTTCATAATTTACTCAGTTCCATTTATAACTTATATTCTTACAGAATGGTCAAATATAGAACAATATTATTTTAGAAATATATCCTGTTTCATTTAAACTTAGTGTTTCATGTAACACAGGGTAAACTCAGTGTTTCTGGCAATGCAAGCAATTGATGAAAATGATTTTATTTAAACAACAATATATTATAAAGTCTTGGGATGTTATATTTTGTTATTTTCATGTTTTCACATGTCACAAACACAATATAATATAATGTTATTATATTATATTTACGTGGTGTTAAAATATATATTTATAGTTATCCAGATATATATAGAGATAAAATGAAATAAAATGGTAAGTGGTACATACAAATTATGATTGATTTAATTTTATCTACTGATTAAATGGAAGGAAATTAAATAATATATAAATTTTCCAGAATAATTTTCATGTAATATGTATCACATATATTTATTAAATTTACCTTAATTACATTCCATGTTAATATTTTTTGGAAAACAAATCACATTGTTACGTGATACAATATTTCGATATACATACAAGTGATGTCATCACATGCCCTAAAGAATATAAAAAAATAAGGTATATGTGATTTCATGATTTCATAAGTATAAAAATATCATTATTATAATATAGAGATTAAAAAAATTTCATTAGAACTTCCCATGTATGGTGGTGATGCATAAGAAATAACATCAGTTCATAAGGTAGTAGTCTATTGTACACCTGAAGGATGATTCAGTATTGCATTTTATGGAATTATAAAGGATTTATTGTTGTGAAATTAACATAAAAACATCATTATATACTTTATATAGTACTTTTATTATAACGTAAAAATTTAAGAATATTTTAAAGCGGTGTAAAATGAAATTAAATAAAAACACTCCGTAAAGAAGGATTCTTTGTCTTTGGACAACCTTCATTGATATGCCCTGATAGTCTTATCTATATGGATTTATTGTCATAAAAAGGTATACAGGTTGTTTGTATGGAATTAAATATGATATTTGTTTATATATTGTATGAGAAAAAGGTATTTGAGGTGGTTAATAGAAGGTGATAGGTGGTCGGTTTTTATAAGAGAGCTGAGTTACACAATTGTAATTATTGAAAATAAAAATAAGTACCCACATTTATCATGTCATGAACTATCCCCAATATATAGGTAACCTAAAAACAATGATACCATTAAAATTTCATAAAGGGAATTTTTGATACCCATTGTAGAGACCCGAAGCTTGACGTACATGGACATTACATTACTTTTGTGGAATACTTAGTATATAACAAAAACAGACACCAAAGGACTGTAATAGTTTTGTGTCTTTGGAAACTTGGAAAGTAATCTACTAATTGTAGTGAAGGATCTTCAACTTCTCCCATAAAGATCTTCCTCTTTTGTTTTTACCATTCTTTATTTCCTAGGGAAAAGAAAAAATAAAAATGGTGAGCTCAAATACTCAGCAAGGGAAAACATAGTGAACATAAAACAATACATAAACATTTGAAAGTAAAAACTTGAACATGAAATACAAACAACAAAATATGGAGGAAAGACATAAATCGTGGAAGTACGTAAGGCATATATCATAATGGAACATCAATCATGAAAAAATATAATGGGAATAAAACATGTAATTGTGGCAACCATTCAGCACATGCCATGATTTCCATAGTAGCCAAGGCATTGCTGCCAAGACCATCTTAGTGGACAAAGTCCCTTTCTGAATCGAGTTCACTCCTCGTTTCAGTCCTGTAACACTAAACCAGATTAACTTAACATTCCAGCCATGTCTATCTCATGAGATATAAATATTTACCAAATTAATTGGAAGGAGATATAGGTCCCACAGATCTCATAATGAAATCATTCTTACTTGTCCCAGAAAATAAACTTAAAATATTCATCATAACCCAAAGAATAGAATGGGTTTCATAAACATCATCCCATCATCTCATAATCCATATAAAAAAATGGACATTTCATCATAAGAAAAGTGAAAACATGTTAATCATAGAGACATTAAACTTGAAACATACACATATGAAATAATCTCATATTAGATGGAAAATGGTTTTCATAAAACATTTGAAATGAATTCTTGAGGAAAATATCCTTTCTTCTTCAAAATCATTTCCTTTTCACAAAATGAAATGAAATTTTAAAATAAAATGATTTTTCTGAAAACAATCATGAAATCGTGTATAGTAATCTTCTTGAAATTAAGGCGTTATGAAACCGTAAGATTCCACTCATGCCGTATAAGTTAAAAAAACATTCTTCTCGTATTTTTTCCGGAAAAGTCAAAAAGTACCTCGTATGGAAAAAAAGAAAGATTCCTTACATACATTGTAGTAAGAGTAATAATGGGTAAAAAGGACATTAAAAATACGTAAGGACACTTTTAGAAAACATGGATATGGATGATAACAATAACCCCAGTAAATACTTACGTATAAGCAATCTCAGATAAAAAATGAGATTTGCAAAATTATCCCTTACCTTATGTCAGATATGCTTCGTATGTATCCGAACCTACTGTATAATGATTTAAATAATGTCATTGACTTATTACAGAATCATATTCATTGTTATGATATCATATATGGTTCACTTTTGACATTATATTACCCTTTCTTTTGTAAATTCCATGTTAAAGAGCGTTTTGGGTAAAATCGTTTCATTTGTCGTCCGTGTTTTGACTTGTAATTATTCATATGATTACAAAGATCATAATTTACTTAATTCCAGAATATAAAACATGATTTATATATAATATATATTCAGAATATACATATATATAATAGATCGATAAATGGATAGAAATACACTGTTCATGGAGACGGTAGGTCGTACGTATGCATGAACGTTGTTTTCGTTTCCTCATTGAATTGAATGTAATTAATTGGATTACATACATATATATATATAAATAAATCCATTATTATTATTATGTCATATATTTCATGATTACTTATTATATATACTTTATAATCATTCATGAATGATTAATCATTGGGAATGAATCTCATCGCGTCGTGGAGACGGTAGTCCGTACGTAAGAATGAGCGATGATATCGTCACCATAATTATTGAATTTAATTGGAATGGATGATAAAATATTTAGGAATTAGTAGGATGTTATAATAACTATGTATAATTATTCATTACACCATTATACCCATCCAAGTAAGGTGGTGTGGGAAAAACAGATTACACCACGACGTGGAGACGGTATTCCGTACGTACGCACGTGCGGTAATTTCATTTTTTGTAGGATGGATAAAGGGTGAAATAGGGTTGTTTCATAAATATAATTACATATAAGTATATGAGTGATACTTATGATATTACTTCATAATGAAACAACTAAATAATAAGAAGTATAAGAAGAAAAAAAGTTGAAAGAATTGGTAACGGACATTACCTCTTCTTTGAAGAGCCTCTTTGAGACCTCCACTTAGGGCACTAAAATTGGTCCTTAAATAATACCAAGTCCTCTAGGATGTTTCTAGGGAAGTGTATAAGAGAATTTGGTAGGGGTTTTCTGAGCGTGAAGACTCAAAGTGGTGTGAGGAAGAGAGGGAGGAGGTTCCCTTTTATAAGGGAGGAGAGGGGCACCTTTGAAAAAACTAAAAATATTATTTTATTATAAATTCATATTCGGTTTTTAAAAGCTCCAAATAGATTTATTTCGAAGATAAGGTGGGGTTGGGTAGAAATAATCTCATCCAATATAATTTAGACAATTTTAGGTTACTATTTTAACCTTATTATTTAGATTTAACTCTAAGTTAAATAATTTTACTTTTACTGTGTCTTCTTGTTTTCTTACACTATAAGGTTAATAAACATAATATAACAAGCCAAAATAACACCAAGTTGTATATTATTAAAATATATAACCTTATATAAGTCATTTGGCCGAACCTTAGATTTTAAAAAATAAAATAACAATTAATAATATAATATTTATTTTAAAAACTATTTTATGTCAATTTTGACACTATTTGGTAATTGATTTTTTTGAAAATTCTAACAGAATAATTAGTTCGAAAAAAGTTAACTAAATCAATAATAACTTGTAATAGTAACCTATAAAATTAGTTTAATTCATAAAAAGTCTCAAATTATATTTATTTGGGTATTTATAACATCAATTATGTCAATATTTCATTAATAAGATAATTACTGCATCATCATTGTGTTATAAATAAATAAAATTATATAATGTATAAAAATTACAAATAAAATACCATTATGTATGAAATATATTTATCTTTCTAATTAATATTTATAGTTTAATTTATCTTATGTATAACTCTATATTAAAAATGATTTACATATTAAACATTGATTTTAACTATTTTAACCCTTCTTTAAATAAAATAATATTAAATGTCATAATCTAATCCAAGTGGGCCTAAATGGTCATATTTTATTCCTAAGGATGTTTTTGGTCAAATTACACTTATACAATAGAATTAGTTCATGTGTTAGGGTAATAAAAATATCATTTTTACCCTTAATTACCCTATTTACTTTTAACCGTGGTAAATAAAAGTAAAAAGTTACTATTCACCAAAAATTATTTTCATCTCATTGGACCACATTTTAGTCCTTGATATTAACCGTGTTTCTCATATTTTTGAAATTACACTCACTGAAGTGGTAAAATTATGTTTTATGTGAATTTCCAAATTCTCCTAGGAGGTGGGTAAAAGACGGTGAAAAGTTCAATAAAATTTTTATATATCTAAAATTATTATAAAATGACTCCAATGAATTACATTGAACTTATATAGGTATTATGTATCAATTTTGACCTAAAATAAATTTAAATAAAAGAAAGAATTATTTAAATAAAAATTTGGTTTTTAAATAGTAACCTAGTGTTTTCACTATTCATCAAAAATTGAAATTTTTCAGAAAAATACCAAAATTTCAGCCTATGCTAATTTCGATATTCTGAATCCTAATATGAAGTCCATTTTGGAAAATAAAATTTTAAAAAGTGGTTATTACTATTCATAACGGCTAGTGCATAATAATATTATAATAATAACTTATTTAGTGAAACTTGGTATTGCGTACAACACACGCTATCGTGGAAGGTCGCGATTACGTGTAGTTAAACCTCCTTTTGGTGTAGCGTACAACACAAGACATCAATAAAATTAAAAAAATATTTTTTATAAAATATCGGGGTGTTACACCCATGGTTTAGATACTACCATCTGGAACCATACAAAATTTTATTGGGATTTTTTCCCACATAAATTATGGAGGCAGTGAAACAAATCAATACTCAAATAGGAAAAAAAATTTATGAAGTAGTTAAATATATGTAAAACATGAATAAAAAACCCAATGTACTATAAAATATTTCCTTAACATATCATTAAAACCAATTTCACAATAGACGCAACTCCACATGCAAAAGGATCAACAGCTACTACCACCTTAATGTGGTGCCTTATCCTTGCTCAAACCTGGATAAAGATAATCAACAAGCACAAGTAGCCACATATAGAGTTTGAGCTAACATATTAGTATGATCTCATAATGTATTATATAGGAGATTCCCACATTTAATTCACCAAACAATGGGATTTAAATTTATATGAATACTGTTAATATTTCTGGAATATATTTAATCAAATCATTCATTGAATTTAAAATGATGTCTATACTTTAAAAATGGATTAATAAAAATTTTATATGATGCAGCTTATATAAATCAGAGAGAATATAAAATGATTCCCAATAATGGAATATATTTATTTCAAATACAAAAAGGGAGAAACATGGTCATATGCCTAAATTTTATGATAGTTAAAGGATATAGGACACCACACACAAAAGGTTACATGAAAATATGTGTATATTCATTCCACATAAACAATTTTCAATGATTAATTCATCACCATCCCTTCACGGGAGCGAAATTCTTCATTTATGCTTCAGAATGTTGTTAATCATAGAGTGTTGTCCAAATAACTCCCTTTCTTCTTAGGAAAATAATATTCTCTAATAATAATAAACGACTGAAAATTTACATTAGGACATTTTAAAATACAATTCCTTCCATTCTTCATTTCAAATATTCCAATTTTCCATTTAAAAACCAAAAAGGGTTTTTACTCAAAACATGACTTCTTCTAATAAAAACACAATGTTTTTTATCTAAACCATTTTAATCTATTTTCTAAAAATAATAATTTAAAATAAAAAATAAATTAAATTTCAAAACAAAAATTCACTATTAAAATTCTACCAAATTCCATCAATTTCACATTTACACCGCATATCAATGGAATTTTGTGGCTTTCTCAATTTCATAAAAACATCAGATTTCCCAAAAAAATCCCCCAATTCAATGGAATTGGGTTTCCAAAAATTTAATTTCATAACAATAAAACCCCACATATTCAATTGAATGAAATCGATATAAGTTTAATTTAATTGGCTAATCAAAACAGAACCACCAACCTTTTAAGAGAAAAAAAATCCCACAATGAAACCCACCGACATAATGAAGGTGCATATGATCTAATAAATCAACCAAGAAACATGATTCCACATACTGAAGGTTAGATTCATCAATCCTTGGATGATCTATCAAAATCCAGTGATGAAAAGTGAATTGGATGAAGAGACAAGAAGAACGTTCACCTATAAGGTCATACCACAACTTGAACAGTGACCAATCCTTGAAAAAACAACCCAAAAGGGTTTGAGGGATCCAAAACCACCTGGATATGGATCTGTTGTCAAGATAAAGGATGTGTGGAGAGGATGTAGTGTAATGTGTAGCCAACATTCCTTTTTAATAATAAGGCATGTTACATTACATGACGTGTAACAAAAATACATGTTATGTTATTGGAAAGCCCCATAATATTACAAAAATACATTTCTATTTATTCTAAATGGATTTATTATTAAATTATAATTTAAATGGTGTGTATCCATATTAAACGTCATTTAAATACCCAATATGATGTAGAAATAATAGGATTTATGTTGAAAATTTAACAAATCTCTCACATTACTGTTTTTTATATTCTTCCAATTCCTTATGATCCCTTGGTAGATAACAAAATTTGAAACCATGAAAAATTTTAAATCATACATGATAGAAATGTGACAATATTTTATAACCACCCATAATGAAATAATTATATCACTAGATAGCCTATCAAGAAGCTTTCATATCAAAATGTTGTGTCCACTACAATCTCATTATTGCCTCATGATCCCATATATCCTGAAAATATGAACTGTTATTCCATATAACACAAAGTAATGGTATTTTTTTCATAAACGGTACTATGGTTTTCAAATAAAATATCCTAACAAGTTGTTGACTCAAAGATAAATCAGGTTCATTCTCAAGATCACTACATCTCAGAACATGTGATTGATCAGAAATATACTATCATAGTTAAGATTCATGGAAAGGGTTTTATATCACTATCAACTAAAGGTAATTTTCGATATGTTATGTGTTTCACAACATTCTCAATAGCCTCATTTGGTACAAAAATTGAGTATAAAGTTTCCCATGCCTCCTAAGATGCCAATGAATGAAATGAGGGGAAACATTCAAGAACACTTGGTCACAAACTAAAAATTCCAATGATCTGTAATAATGGCCACCATAAGATTTATACACAATCTATAACAACGGCAATATTTGAGGAATAAAATGAATATTTTTGGATATTTATTTAGTAAATAATGGAATACCGAAAGAGAATTCATCAATATCAGTCCAACACAATAGATATCTGCAATGTTGGATATAAAATACCTCAAAAGGATCCGTTCTAATCACTGAAAAGTAACTATTTTCATAAGAGTACTAAAAAATACACATATGGACATTCCTAGCTCCAAAAAAATCTAGAACACATTCATGACGCATATCCTTAGGAATTTATATATCTCATTCGGGAAGACCATTCTATAGTTGGTGGTTTGTCATAGTTAAATGGTTGTAATATCAGGATTCCTCCTAAAGGCCTCTTCAGAAAAATATATATAACCTGCGGATCGCTATCAGAGATTATATTAGATGAATCTTCATGTAGAAGAAAAATATCATTCGCATATATATTTCTCAACGTGTCAACATTGGTTGTATCATGAATTTGTAAAAAGTGTGCCAACTTGGTCAGCCTGTCGATCATAACCCATATCACATTCGTATTTTTATGATTATGTATAAAAAAATTTCGTTCTCCATAAGGATCCCATCCTAGTTCAATGTAGGGACTGGAAGTGACTAAATTAACCCTGATGGATTTTGGTGATTGGCCTTGGCCTGTTGGCATCCATAAGAACGAGGGAAAAGTTCATCAATTCCTTATCTCATACCTAACCACCAGAATCATTACTACAAATCATAGAACATATATTTGGTTCATGTGTCGTACTCCCATTGGAAATTCTATAAATCCATTATAATAGGTTTCCTTATCACTAATGGCACACCAAAGCGACTCTGATAGCATGGAATTCACTCTATGGAGAATGACCACTCAAAAAATCTCTCCCCTCTATATATAGTATCTCTAATTCTAAAAAACTCATCTTGAAGATATTTTTCATGAGGATTAAATTTGATAAGATTGGATTCCAACAATACACTATCCAAAAAAATATCATCCCCTAATTCTGAGACTCTAATATATTACTATGAAAATAGAGCCATCATGTTATACACTTATGATGATTCAGTCATTGTCTATGTCATTAGTTTTTTACTCAAAGTATCTACAATGAAATTATCTTCCCCGGGGGTATAAATGACTTCAAAATATAAATATTTAATTTATTCCACCCAATGACTCTTATAGAGATTCAAATATTTTAGTGAGAATATATAACATAGAAATATCTTTTAAAAAATAATGTAAAACATTATGCAATAATGTAATACTTCCTACTCATAAGTGAATGAATCACAACATAATGATCAATGTCAAGAGTCATATAATTCTTCTCATGTGGACTAAGATTATGAGATCCATAAAAAATGACATGATCACCCCACATAAGGGTGTATCCTATGCTTGAACTCGATGTATCACAGATCACCACGTATCCCTAGACAGGCTCTACAAGAGTCAATTGTTGTGAAAAAGTCAGAATACATTTCATCTCCACAAGTGAATTATGACATTTCTCATCCCAAGAAAATTTTACGCTCTTACGAGTAAATGAGGTCATTAAATAATATAACTTTGATAAGTCCTTAACAAACTTGTGATAATACCCAACTAGACCAAATTAGCATTGAATCTCAAAAATAATATTTAGTTATTACCATGTCATTGTATCCCATACCTTTTTTAGGATCAACTGAAATACCATTTTCTAACACAATGTGTTCCAATAATTTCCCATTAGGAATCAAGATATCAATTTTAAAATGATTGGTATAAAGTCGGTGAAACTAGAGATGATGCACATGAACCCCCTAAAACATATAATAATTTAGGAGTCATTCAAATAGACTACAATGAATGTCTCAAGATAATTTTGTAAAAATAAATTTCAACAAATATATAAATATTACATATTCATTGATAAGAACCAAGGTCATAACAATGTACTCTTAATGGTTGTACCATCTCTCAAAGGCCATTTTTAGAATTTTTATCTGTTTTATCCTCAACTGATGGTATCCATGCCAATGATCGGTCTTTGAGAACAACATCACTCAATTGAACTAATCAATCATATATTCATTCTATTAAAATAGATATATATTAATTATCATAACTCTATTGAGTTTTGAATAATCAACACATAGGCATAGTGAACCATATTTTTTCTTAGCAAATAGAATAGGTGCTTCCCAAGGAAACATAGTCCTCCATATAAAGACTTTATTGGGAAGATCATCAATTTGAGTCTTCGACTATATCATTTCAAATGGTTCCATGTGGTAAGAAAGAATAAACATTTGTTAAGTTCTAGGAAGTATGTCGATAGGAAAATCTACCTCTCTTATTATTGCCAAAATAATTAATTCATCAAAAAACATGTTGGGAAACTCGATGGAAACTTATGGTAGATCACCAATAAGATATTCTCAATCAAAATAGAAAAATAAAATTTGTATTACATTCCCTAATATGGGATAATATGTCTAGTCCCCAATTGACTATGGGTCCCATACAAATTTAAAGAAATATGAAACCATTATTGGGGTGGTAAAGGAAACCCATCAAAGATAATAATCAACCGTGACTTCAAAAATCATGATCCAATCCAATGTAAATATAAACTAAATCAGTATCATGTTAAGGACCAGAAATCTCAATGAACTATTAACATCTGATGGAGAGAAAACATTGATGAGACTACGGTGTCCCTGCTCTATTTTCATTATATGGGGTGAAATAATATACATCACATAAGATAAAATATTTTTTTAAAGGTATAATAGACTACATATTTTGTTTTAAAATAAATTAATGAGACATAAAAATATAGAATAAAACATTCATTAATGGAAATTATAGATTTATGGTACCTCGCACATTCATTGGGCCCATTTCTTCATCCTATAGACTCTCATTCACGACATTAAGATGCTTCTTTTCGGATGCATGTGGTAGCGATGTTATGATACAAAATTTTATAAATATAAATTACAGTCTTATAATTATGTTATAAAGTATAAAACACATAAAATTATTTTGAGAACATAATTATATCAATATAAATGAAGAATGAATGAAATAATAGGTATTTATATAAATTAATGATCATATCTCAATAGAGTAGTAATTGGACCCCTGGAGGAAAAACATGTCCACTAGGAATAATAATTCATCCAATAGAATAGTAAAATATTATAAAAAGTATAAATAAAATTTAATCACTATAGAAATGATAATATGATATAATTATAACAATGTATAATTTAATAAATAATTTAAAAATTATTAATTAATTGATGGTATTATTATAAAAAAATTTAATGAAATCTTAATTAATTTTTGAATATGATAGTAAAATGGTTATAATTTTAAATTTTGTATAATTCATGTAAATGATGATTTTAATAAAAAAAATTTCCCATTCTTAGAATATTTTTTTCATAAAATTTAGTTAATTTTTTTATTATACTAATCAAAAAATGATTCCTATGAATTTTATGGAATTTTTTAAAATACATTATGTTTTGCTGAATACTAGAATACAATAATTTATGATAAGAGATATATTCATGAATATTAGTCCTTATTTATTTAGGGATGATATAAAACAAAATTATTTGAATATACATTATTATTTTTATATATATAGTTATAAGGACAAAACTATTCATATTCTTGAGCCAAAATAATAAAATAATGAATAAATAATGAAAAAACACCCATATCCTCCCCAATAAACACTACACTCACTTCCACTTCTCCTCACACCTTATATGCTTTTATACATTCCGAAATTATGTCCAATACTCATCCCAAAACCCCCAACAAGTCCAAAAGACATTTATCTAAATAAATGTCCAAAACTAATCCCCCTAATGAGGCTCTCTAGGAGAAGCATTTGAGAGATAAAAAAACATTATTTTATATTAATTTCTTTTCATGTTCGCTTTTTTATTTTTCTATCTTAACCACTAGTTATCCAAGTAGCATGATGACACTACTATCATTAATAAACTATAATTTTATTATTAAAATGGAATAATTGATAATCAAAACCCTTTATTTTTCCATTTATTTAAAGAATGAAGATATCATTAATGGTGTGACCATTTACCGCAAGTGCAGATGATGCATTTTAATTATTAATTTCCATCTTAAAGGGAGGTCATAAAACCATTATAATGGTTTAAAAAAATTAAACTGTATCTTATAACATTTTTTTACATAATTATATTCATAATATTAAATAATAATACAAAATGAGTTCGTTGTGATTGAAAATCTGCAAAATTAATTAAAATGATTGTCTTTAACGCTTCATCAAATTATTATTCAACATAAAATATAAAAAAAAGGATATATAAGAACAAATATAATTATTGAAGTTCATTAATAACTTATAATACATGTTCTGGATAATTATTCACATTTTACACAGATGTCCATCCAGGAATAGTTGTGAACTCATCACGAATGACATGAAAATAAACACTCTCTAATGATGAAATTGAACACTATAACACATCATAAATGAAAATAATAAAATTATAATGAATGAAATTAATATTTAATAGGTTATAGATTAATTAATTAATGAATTTAATTGGACTATATTGTATATTAATGTTAATATAATACTTAGAAAAATTTAAGGGTCTTCTCAAACCGAATTTCCTTTCTTTGGGTTATTCCACTTTAATGAAAAAAATTACTATAGAAGCTATTTTAATATTCCTAAAATATAATTTCATTTACCATATATTGTCATTTCTGGAAATAAATAATTTTGATCCATGCTAATATCAAATTAAAATATATTTCTAAAATAAATCTTCCATTAGAAACATGTTTTACATCTCCTGAGAGTGTTTTTCATCACTAATTATTGATGATACAAATACCAAGTATATTATTCCATTTTAATTTTGGGAATCACATTGTTTAGTATTTGTTTTATGCTTTATAAATTCATCATCAAACCCATTTCCTTTTAATGTGTTATTTTATATCAAATATGGATATGTGTTTAATTTGGTATGCATTAATACATAAATGTTATTATATTAATTGTGTGCCTAAAATTATATAGTGATACAATGAATTGGATAATGTGTTGTAACTCATGTGGTAATGTTCAATACACATTAACATTATTTTTTTCATTGTTCACAATTATCACGATTCCACCCATGTCGAGGCTCGAGCAACAACTTACCCAAGCCCGCCTACATAGGCCATGGGGTGGAGACTAGCACCAAGGAACAACAAACCTGGGGTGGCCTTTGTATAAGAACATATTCACTCACAAAAAACAAAATCAATGAAAAATTGCAGAGGAGAAGGAAAAAACATGAAACACTACTATAAATAAACCAAGCATTCACGATCCACTGAATATTACAATAATGGTACAACAAACCGAATGGAAACAGGGGGAAAATACACACCAAAATAGAAAAAGTGGCCTAACCTGGAAAACAATTGAAAAGTAAAACATCTGAGAGAGCCCCAATCCTAGAACCCAAGCTATTACCACCATATATTGTCCATGAACCTATATCCCTAAGCACCACTGAAGTCACGATCAAATTATGTGTATTCTATATAAGGTAAGACACATGGGAGAAAAATCCTTATTGGGGTGAGTATAAAAGTACAATGTAGGATGACCATAAAAGGTGACGGGGAGTCATAAGTGATTCAATGAAGGGGAAATTAGTATAAATGATATGGTAATGTAAAAGATGTGCAACATAACCCAATATTTGTGTTATTTATACTCATCAAAAAATAAGGATATAGAAACCATGAGATGATTAACTTCTCATTGATTTTGTGCTACATATAGTAGAAGAGTAGTCCCCTCCAACCACAAGATGCTAGACATAGAAATCATGTGTCATACTATGCATGTATTTTCCACTCATAGAAGCAGGGTAACCATAACCCAATGAGTGGGAAATTGAAATAGAATATTAATATATATATATATATATATAATAAGTCAAAGAAATGAAAAAGAGGGAGTATGAGTATCTCAATCTCATAGATCATCCCAAGAAAGTGAGTTTCCAATAGTGGTAGATATGACAAACACTGATTCCCAACATCCCACACATCTCCCCTAAACAACATGTTAAAGGGACCCAATCACCTCACCTTGATACTATCATATTTGGGTGGCACTATCTAATCATCATAGATTTTGGTCATGTCACATGGACACATCTTGGTGGGAAAAAATTACTTATTCCTTGAGAGTTCAAAGGCATGTCAAACCACATCTCTTCACAATGCCGCATAGTCAAGATATAGTGTCTCAAGGATGAGGACCCATGTGCAGCCCGACAGTAGGGTTCTACTCTAGAGTAGTTGATAGAGGGCCCACACCCATGCCGATGGGGGATTCCTCTCTCAAGTAGATGAAAGAGGACCCACACCCTATTATTTCAAGGGGATTAGACTTTGGTTGTCGTCATAGAGTACCTACACCCTAGTACATCAGGGGGATTCCACTCTGGTATATGTTATAGAGGACCCAGACAATAGTATGTCACAAAGATTTCACTCTAGTAGTGGTCGTAGAGGACCCATGCCCTGATGCAGTAGGTGGATTCCACTCTTTGTAATTTAAGAAATGCACTAGTCATCCCTATTAGATCGTACCTCTGAAAAGGTGGTGAGGAACTATAGTGTCCATACATGTTGGATGTTACATATCCTAAAGAAGCAATGAACTACATTGGTTATCCCTTCTTTATGGAACCTCTTAGAAATAACAGAGGATCAAAACGATCCATTTTTGTTGGATGGTACCTCTTTTAAAGAACCAAGGAAAACTGGTCATCCCACCTGGATGGTACCCTTGGGAAGCCATCATGGAATACTAGACATCCCTACTTGATGGTACCTCTGATCATAGTCATCATCAGACATTGCATTAAAATGCATCACACCTAGAAACTTCATACATCGCAACATAGAATCCACTATGAGAGGAATCATCATGTACTACATTGAAGAAAACTCAATATAGGATACTTAAATTACAAAATTCGAGTTCAAAAGGTTGTATGAGAGGTCAAAGGTTCGTAATGTGGTACACGATGCATGTGGGGTCTACACAATGTGTTACCCCACCTCATCATCTCACTGCAAACCAAGCCATTGTCAGGTACTAAAATAAAATCATTTAACCGTAGGCATGATAGTGTACTCCTAGAGTACACATTATATCTATACAAAAGGCTATCAGGAACACAACACTTGATATTGATTCGATATTCGAAAAATTAATTCACTAGAACACCTCCTCAAATGGACCAAGAACATTTGACTGCATCTATTCATACATCTTATCCACTCTTATATGTTTTGATGTTCATTTAAGATGAGTGTTCTCTTCAAATATAGTATAATAATTTTCAATCAATATTCTTTTAATGTGTCCACAATTTATGAGATCTTGAATAAGGCTCCATACATCTATACAGATTTTACTATTGCGATCCTTGAAGAAAAATGCCCAAGATAAAATATTCATTATCCCCAATCAAACAGTTGATAAAAAAGTCACATGTCGTCGCATTGCACTTGAAATAAATCTTTAGGGAATCACATGTTGATCTTGAATAAATTTATATGGTTCACACCATTATGATCCTCATAGAAAAACACATGGGATTGATTATTTGTTCATCCAAAATAGATTCCATATGAAAACGATGCATTTCACCGCAACACGTACAAACCGTGAATCATGGGGCCCACATCATGAATTTGTCTTAGACACCAAAAAGTAGACCTTAACATTATTCTTAGAGACCAGGGTCGCATTTCTGCTGATGTCTTATTAAAACAATGTTCCTTTTAGAAGATAGGACTGATACAAAACCCCCTAATAATAATAATTATTTTTATTTTTATTTTTATTAAACAAAGGTGTTTCATCCAACCGAACACCATGACCGTGTATTAAAAGTACCAAAATGGCCTAAAATGATTCATCTCGATAGAGAGATCTATGCCCACAAACAATGCGACAATCAGACGCCTTGATTATTAGATGTGGGCATTTAAATGCACATCGAACCGATCTAAATCAGTCCGGCCCATTCTAGTCGTACCCCTCTACCTATGCTATCCCATAGTGACTAGATCAGCCCACTCTATGACAAGCCATGCATGGTCCCCTCTTAAATATGTCGATCGTCGTCAATGTGGTGACCCATGTTGTGCAGGTTGCTTCTGCCAAGGGTCATGTGCCGCTACCCCGTCTGCCACTTGCTCAGCCCCACACCCCACTGTCCTGACACCACATTATGTCAACATCCTCACCAGCCATTCCATCCCAATATGACCGCTATCTAACTCATTATCTACTTCCACACCTTCCTGACCTACCTCACTACCAACCACTGTTGGCTCATCCCACAATTTCTAATCACACCCTTTCAGCTCTGCCTTCCGCCTCGTCAGCCCTGCAACACCAACGGCTCTCCACCGTCATCGACGACCACTGGCCAAACCATAAAGATGGTCAAATATGTAGACCACTTCGTCTTATCTATTGTCCCAAAAAACAATCCAGATGCTGTTTTGGGATCATTGGATAGATCTCTTCATAGACCCTATCCTATCTATAGAATCTGTTTGTGTTTTGATGCGTCGAAGAAAATTAACAACAAAGGCCATGAAGAACGATGAAGTGCAAAGTGGAATTAAATCCTTTAATAGGGATCTATGGAAAAGATAGTGACTCTATCTATGATCGATAATCAAAAGAATAATCAATTGAAAAAAAGATTATTTTTTGAAGAAAACTTCGAACAGGTATCAAAAGGGGGAAGAAATCCTACCTCGATTAGATCGCCTGCAGTAGACGATCTATCAACTGTGATCCTGCTTCGATCCACTAATGTTTTTGTATATATTCCTCCATAATTCAACATATAATTAAAGAATGGTTTAGAGAGAGAGAGATCGGATAGAGGGACATAGAGAATGAAGTGATTAGGTCTAACCCTAAACCAGAATCCTTAAATCCCTATTTATAGGCATCCCACTCGGCGAAGAATGTGGATTTGTTACACCCCCTCATTTTATGTCATACATAGGAAAAACATTCCATTATGAACTCAACTACATTATCAAATTTCCAAAATGAGTCCCCTTTCAAAAGTTATTTGATTCAACTTTCGAGATAAAATAATTACATATAATTTTTATATTTACGATAATTCCCCTAGGTGACTTTTCTCAATGATATCGCCCACTGACAAAAGTTATGCCACTCCAAGGGTAAATGCCTTATTTTGTACTCTACGGTGGCCTCAAATATCATATCTGAGTTAATTATTGAGAGATATCCCTTTTCTATTGTGTTCATAGTATACAGTATAATTAATATTATTATTAAATTAATTCTGGGTACTTCAGGGCTCGGAATTGTACGTCGTCTCAGGGCATAGCATGGGAAATATATTTAAAAAAATTCCAAAGTATTACAAGGAAAAAATAGGTTCTCTAAATAATTAGATGCTTTAATATTTTCATACCCAAGATGAAGAAAATAAGGAAACAAATTTGGATACTGATTCCACACATGGATCTCCCTCTCCAAGGGAAACTCATGGATGTTTCAGTACTACCGCGACATGTGAACCACGAGGATGGTAAATCATCGTAAGGTACGTTGTACTCGATAATTTGTGTTGAAAGATGAACATATATTCTCATCTGTGACATTTAGAAAATTTCATGCACCCACTCCAATTATTGAGTGTAACGACCCAACCTTTTAAGTAGTATATTAACATACTCTTAATGATTCAATAGAGATGTTAATGGTTAATGCAGAAATAGGAGTCGATTGCTTCATCCATTAGACTCAAACCTTATGAAGCCCACTTATCAGAGCTTTGGAAGGAGGTGGCATCTTTGGGCTTTTCTTTGGACCATGCCCAAGCTGAACTCCAGCGTGTCAAGCTTGAACGGAAGTGCCTACGGGAGAAGTTCAAGTTAGTAGAGATTACTACTAGGGCAACGTTATCTGAGCCACCCTCAGATTCTCTCACCATAGCACACCTTACACTTAGGTCATATGCCGGTGTTATAAGAGGCTATGTAACAAGACCTTAGCTTTCTGTGTAATCCTTTGGGTTGAATGAATTGAGATTTCTTCCATTAGTGATGTTTGTGAAATTTTAAATGTCCGGATAATTTTAGGATGTATTTTATTGATGAATTTTGAAAAAAGGATATTTTAAAATATTTATGTAAACTATAAATAATTAATTATGTGTAATGATTTTCAAAAAATGGTCTTCTGCAAAAGTGTTCAGTAAAGAATTTGGAGTCTAATAAGATCAACTTAATTTTTGATGAATAGTAAATTATGAATAGTGATTTTACGCTTAAGATTAGTAATGTGAAAAAATGGATTAGTAATTTCACACAAAGAAAGTTTTAATATAATTTAGACACCTTGAATAAGTAGTGAGATTCAATAAAATGGGTAAATAACGGTTTCATAAATTATTAATCAAGTATTAGTTTTTTCGGGTGAATAGTGTCTTTTAATTAAAAATTTAATTACAAATAATTAGAAAATTATTTTTATAAAATAGACTTTATTTTTGAACTCAGAGCATCGATATTATGTTATGGTAATATTTGGGGATTTTTCAGAAAAAAATGAATTCTCGATGAATAGTGCTTTTATTTAAAAATTAAATTAAAACATTTAGAAAATTATTTTTATAAAATGGAGTTCATAAATGTAATTATAGCATCGATATTTGGTTAAGGTGAAATTTTGGGATTTTTCAAAGAAAGATGAATTTTTCAGTGAATAGTAAAAATGCAGTTTTAGTGTTTCAGTATGTTTAATGACATCATAACTGTGTTTTGATGATGTCATGAGATATTTTAAGGGTTTGTCGGCCAAAGGTGGTTAATTATTGTTTTGGGGGCCCCATGTGGCTTAACTCTATGGTAAATTCCATGGGAGAGCACATGGTTTTGAGAAAAGCACTTGTGAGGTGTCCCTTGGCCATTAATGCCTTGTCCCCTCACTTTCCCTATAAATACCCACCCTTTCCTCCTTTATTTTTCACTCCCAACTCTCCCCCAACGAAGTTCTTGTCTCCTTACTTCCCAAGGAGTCCTCCCAAGGTGCCCCCAAGCCCTCAAGGTCCAAACCATTGAGTTTTAAGAGTTACGTTTTAAGGTAAGGGATCCGACCTCTCTCATTCCTTTCATGTAATCTCTTTTATGTCATTCCTTTTATGCTCCATGTTCTTATGTGAGAGGATGTTCTTTTATATTCCTCTTACTTCTCCTTTCATGTTTATATGATGATAGATCCCCTCTTACTCTCATCATTTAGTTTTATGAAAGTTTAAGTGAAGTCATTAGGCTACCGAAATTTTAAGGGATTCTTTCACCCTTCTCATTTTCAAGTTCGATTTTCATTTCATGTATTTCAAGTTCTTTTTTTTTATGTTGGGGTATGATCTCTATATCTATCATACTGATCTATTATGACCATATTATTAGAGACCCTATTTTATCTTGTCAAATCATGTTTTATTGAAGTTTAAGTGACGTCGTTAGGCTGCCGAATTTTCATAAGAGAAATCATATTTTTTTCTCACTTACATGTTTTTCATTTCATATGGTATATCATTAAAATTTCATCACCATGTTCTTAAATACCATATATTCTGTCCCCCTACTGTTTTATGGATCATTTATGAGTGGGTGACCCATGTCCCCTCTCTTTTCAATGTTTTCTATAACCATGTAACATAGCTGTTATGCTGCATAATTTTCGTCTAAAAATGCCTCTCTCTTTTCTAAAAATTATTTTATATTATAAAGTGAATACTCAAAGCTCTTATTTCTATAAGGGTATTCACATATATATCAAAATTTTCTATTTTAAATTCTGGGATTTACATACATGAGATCCGCTTTCCCTTTCTATGGGTTTAAAGTGACATTAAGATCATGTCTTTAAAGCAGTTTTTAAAACATTATGATTATGAAATAAAACCCATTTATATTATGCTATATGAGTTATTTATGAAATGTTTGATGATGATATATTTGGCTCACATGATAATAAAGGCAAATTTAAGGGTGCGCCCTGATAGCGCTCCAATGCATTGGGTAATGATGTAACCATTAGAGATTACAATTTTCACGATACCTTGGTGAATAACCTTGGTAATTTTCAAATGACACCTTAGGGGTGGACCTTGGTGATATGTTCATTATTTTCTATGTTAAATGATGTATCCACATCTTCATGTTATGAAAAATGTTATTTTTATTATGAAATGCCTCATGATTCCTTTCTCATTACTTAAAGTTCTTTTCCTGACCTTATTGAAGTATCTCAAGTTCACATGTAAAATGTTTCTCTTGTTTCCCTTATTGGGCCTTCTTCTCACCCATTATTTTGATGTATGTCCCCAGGTTATGTGATGTAGTAATGAACCTAGGATGAACTTAAGGAGAATCCTTTCACGTGTTTAAGAAGAATGTTTTATGTTGTTTTCAGTTATTATGTTCTTGGTTTCCAAGACACTAAACCTTAAAGATCCTCAGTGTTGTGTAATGTAATGAAAGTTTATGTTATAAAAAGGCAGGATGCTATAGTTGGTATCAAAGGATGGTTTAGTTATTTGTGGAAATTAGGATATAAAAACATTAGGAAGAACCCTATAGAAAAGATTAAATATAGGAAAACTTCATGGTATTTTGGTAAGTATTGAGTAAGTGGTTTATCAAACAAATACATCCATGTCTGGATACGAGAAGGTAGAGGCGGCTCTGGCATATATGTACATAGGGGTAAAACCCGAAAACACCTCTCTGAGCTAGACTCGAACGGGAACTGGTGAACGTTAACGGGCCTTGCTGCACTCTTGGTTATGACACTCCCGGGGGATATGTTTGGTTAATCACAAGCTTTTTATGAATCATTATGAAGGAATTATAGAGAAATGTAATTGTCTAAGAATGAAGTCTTAGTTAAAAGATTCATAAATGATATAAGTTTCTCACTAAAGTTTTATTCTTTTAGAAAATGGAGGGAAATAGGAGGAACCGTGCAGATGGTGACCGTAATGCACCATGTGCTGACATCCCTCCGATGAAAGCTGGAATGGAAACATTCATGCGAATGATGAACCAACTGACTCAAGTTATGAGTAATAACTTGAATCAAGATGATAGGACGATCTCACCATGAAGGGAACAACATTTTGTTGAGTCCTTCATGCGTCAACGAACTCCAACATTCAGTGGATCTACTGACCCATTGGTTGCGTAACAATGGATAAGCTCCATTGAAAAGATCTTTTCTGTACTTCATTTTTCAGAACAAGAAAAAGTCACCATTGTTGTTTACCGCCTAGAGGGAGAAGCTGATCAGTGGTGGTCACTGATCAAAAACATGAAGCAATGAGGAGAGATGGGAGCTATGGAGTGGGAAGAGTTCTAGGGAATATTCTTTAATAAGTATTTCCCTTGTTCGATGAGAATAATAATGGATAAAGAATTTCTCAAGCTGAAGCAAAAGGAGAATGAATCAGTTGGAACCTACGAGATGAACTTCACAAGGCATTCCCGTTGTACCTCAAGCTTCGTCATGGACCCTAATGGGAAGGTTGATAGATTTTTTATTGGACTACGACCTCATATGCGGAAGAATCTATCCAATAGGGACTATGATATCAATGAAGAAATAGTTCGAAGTGCTATGAAAGTTGAACTAGAGTTTGGGGAGACGTAGTGGTCTCACAAATCTAATGAGAAGAAGAGAACTCTAGAACCAATCATAGGAAGAAGTTTTGATCAGGAAAGAGGTGGAAAGCATATGAAACATGCCACATGCAATAAATGTGATAAGAAGCATTTGGGTAACTGCTTGATTAGAAGTGGTAAGTGCTACAGGTGTGGAAGAGTAGGCCATATTTCTCGAAATTGTCGTAGTGATGTGAATCCTCAACATCCCAACACTAACGACAGAGGAAATATGGTTCTGTCCCTACCCTAAGTCACATGCTTCATGTGTGGACAGCATAGGCACTTTGCTAATCAATGTCCAAATCCGAGGGTGGTGGAGGGGAATCGCCATCAACCTCAGCAGAGGCCAAGGGAGCAAGGTCGTGCTTTCGCTATCACAACAATTGAAGTTGAAGTTCCAAACAATGTGGTAGTAGGTAATCTTGTCGTCCTCTCAAAACTAGAAACTACTTTGTTTGATTCTGGTTCTACGCATTCTTTTGTTTCCTCCAAGTTTGCAAGGAATATAGAATCAATCCCCAAACTTCTAGAGGTAGATTTTTCAGTCAAGACTCCAAGTGGGATTATCCTTGCATCAACAGTATTTAGAGACTCTAGTGTTTACATTGGTGAGAATAATCTTATCGCAAATCTAGTAGTCATTCCCATGATGGAATTCGACATTATACTAGGGATGGACTGGCTCTCAAAGTGTAATGCTATGATCAAATGTAGAAGTAAGGAAATCTCAGTAGTCTTGAATGAATGACCTACAGGTATCTTCCAAGGAGAGATATCTCGAACTAATCCCTATCTAGAAGCACCTCATGTAGCTTTCTTTTTGGAGTTAATTGGTGATGATGAAGAAGGAAAAGGGAGCATACAAATATAATATGTTCCAATTGTTCAGGAATACATGGATGTATTTCCTAAGGAGTTACCTGGACCTCCCCCAGAAAGAGAGGTAGAGTTCTCCATTGAACTCGTACCTGGATCACAACCGATATCAAAGACCCTGTATAGAATGGAAAATGTGGAGCTAGAAGAGTTAAAGAAACAACTCCAAGACTTGTTGGAGAAGGGGTTTATCTGACCGAGTGTGTCTCCTTGGGGGGAACCAGTTCTCTTTGTAAAGAGGAACGACGGATAAATGCAGCTATGCATTGATAATAGTGAACTGAACGGGATCACAGTGAAGAACAGATATCCTCTTCCAAGAATTGATGATTTATTTGACCAACTTCATCGGGCTCAATTCTTCTCTAAGATTGACCATCGATCTGGTTATCATCAACTGAGGGTGAAGAAGGAAGATATTCCAATGACTACCTTCCGATCACGATATGGGAATTATGATTTTACTGTTATGCCCTTAGTCTTGACTAATGCTCCTGCTATTTTCATGGATTTGATGAATAGAGTATTTAAGGACTACCTGATAACTTTGTGGTAGTCTCTATTGATGATATTTTGATATATTCAAAAAGTTGTGAGGAGCATGAAGATCATCTGAGGGTTATTTTGAAAACTCTACAGAAGGAGAGGCTCTTTGGAAAGTTCGGCAAGTGTGAGTTTTGGTTACAACAAGTGGCTTTCTTGGGGCACATCGTAACCAATGAAGGAATCTCGGTTGACCCTGCAAAGACAATGGTTGTGGAGGAGTGGCCTCAACCCACAATAGTAACTGAGATTCATAGTTTCCTTGTTTTAGCGGGATATTATAGGAGGTTTGTGAAAAACTTTTCACAGCTTTCTAATCCACTAACCAAGTTGACTCAAAAAGGGGTTAAGTTCATCTGGACAAAGGAATGCGAGGAAAGTTTCCAAGAGCTGAATAAGAGATTGGTTACTGCACCAGTGTTAACACTACCCTCTATCGGAGAAGGATTCGTTATTTTTAGCGATGCATCTCTGAAAGGGCTTGGGTGCGTCCTCATGAAAAATGACACTGTAATTGCTTATGCATCTCGACAGTTGAAGATTCATGAGTGGAATTATCCTACGCATGATCAAGAGCTGGCAGTAGTTTTTTTTGCTCTAAAGATATGGAGGCACTATCTTTATGGGGAGAAATTTGATATATTCACTGACCACCAAAGTCTAAAGTATATTTTAACACCGAAAGAATTGAACATGATACAAAGGAGATGGTTAGAGCTTATTAAAGACTATGATTGTTCAATTCATTATCACCCTGGAAGAGCAAATAAAGTCGCAGATGTGTTAAGCAGGAAGGACCATGTTGTTCTGGAAACAATGAGGATTCTAGGAGATCCCTTAATTAAAGATTTAGTAAAACTGGACATGGGAATTATAAGTAAAGGAACATCATCAACCGTATCCCAAATGATTTCTCAACCTTCATTTCTAGAGAAGTTCAAGAAGGCTCAAAAAGAAGATCCTTTGCTGCAGGAGAAGTTGGAGGCTGTAAAAGATGGGAAGTTTCCTGATTTCAACATTGATCAAGAATGTGTATTGAAATTTTTTAAAAGACTATGTGTTCCATCTAGTCGGGAGATAAAGAAAGAACTGATGGATGAAGATCATAGCTCTACTTTCTCTATACATCCAGGAAGCACTAAAATGTATAGAGACCTTCGTGATCATTATTGGTGGGATAACATGAAGAGGGAGATTGCTGATTTCACTACAAGGTGCCTGGTGTGTCAACAAGTAAAAGCATAATGACAACTTCCTATGGGGGTATTACAACCGCTACCCATACCATTATGGAAGTGGGATAATATCACTATGGACTTTGTAACTGGTCTCCCGAAAACATCCAAATGAAACAATGCGATATGGGTTTTTGTGGACCGTCTCACCAAGACCACCCATTTTATCTCTATTCAGGAATATTTCTCTCTAGATCAACTTTCCAAGATATACATGAAGGAAGTGGTAAGGCTGCATGGGGTACCACTATCCATCTTGTCTGATCGTGATCTAAGATTCACATCAAAATTCTGGAGAAGTCTTCAACATGCTCTGAATACTGAATTGAATTTTAGTACGGCCTATCATCCTCAAACTGATGGCCAATCTGAAAGGATGATTCAGACACTCGAAGACATGCTGAGATTATGCTCACTAAAATTTAAAGGTGGATGGGATCAACACCTCCCATTATTTGAGTTCTCTTATTACAACATCTTCCATTCGAGTATTCAAATGGCACCCTATGAAGCTCTGTATGGAAAGCAATGTAGAACTCCTACTTGTTGGGATGAAACTGGTGAGAGAAAGCTTCTTGGGCCTGATCTCGTGAAAGAGATGACAGAACAGGTTCATGCCATCAAACAACACATAAAGGCTGCTCAGAGTTGGTAGAAGATCTATGCTGACAATCTTCGAAGGGACTTGGAGTTTTGTGTTGGCGACAAAGTCTTCCTTTTAATTTCTCCATGGAAGAGAGTCATGCGGTTTGGGAAAAACGGGAAGCTAAGCCCAAGGTACATTGGCCCCTATGAAATCCTTGATCTCATAGGAGCAGTGACCTATCGTCTTGCACTTCCACCGAACCTATCTCAAGTTCACAATGTCTTCCATGTATCTCTCTTGAGGAAGTACATACCCGAACCTTCGCCTATACTGAACCCAGAGGTGGTACAACTGGAACATGACCTCTCTTATGAGGAGCAACCAGTGGAGATCTTAGACCATAGAGACAAGGTTCTACGAAACAAGACTACCCACCTTGTGAAAGTGTTGTGGAGGAATAATAAATTTGAAGAAGTGACGTGGGAGCCTGAGGAAATGATGAAGCAAAAGTACCCTCACCTTTTCGACTAGGCCTCAAGTATAAATTTCGGGGATGAAATTTCATAAGGGGGGAAGAATGTAACGACCCAACCTTTTGAGTAGTATATTAAATTACTCTTAATGATTTAATAGAGATGTTAATGGTTAATGCAGAAAGAGGAGTCGATGGCTTCATCCAGTAGACTCGAACCTTATGAAGCCCACTTATCAGAGCTTGGGAAGGAGGTGGCATCTTTGGGCTTTGCTTTGGACCAAGCCCAAGCCGAACTCGAGCGTGTCAAGCATGAACGGAAGCACCTACGTGAGAAGTTCAAGTTAGTAGAGATTACTACTAGGGTAATGTTATCTAAGCCTCCCTCAGATTCTCTCACCATATCACACCTTACACTTAGGTCATATGCTGGTGTTATAAGGGGCTATGTAACGAGACCCTAGCTTTCTTGTGTAATCATTTGGGATGAATGAATTGAGATTTCTTCCTTTAGTGATGTTTGTGAAATTTCAAATGTCCGGATATTTTTAAGATGTATTTTATTGATGAATTTTGAAAAAAGGATATTTTAAAATATTTATGTAAACCATAAATAATTAATTATGTGTAATGATTTTCAAAAAATGGTCTTCTGCAAAAGTGTTCAGTAAAGAATTTGGAGTATAATAAGATCAAATTAATTTTTGATGATTAGTAAATTATGAATAGTGATTTTACGCTTAAGATTAGTAATGTGACCAAATAGATTAGTAATTTCACTCAAAGAAAGTTTTAATATATTTTAGACACCTTGATTAAGTAGTGAGATTTAATAAAATGGGTAAATAACGGTTTCATAAATTATTAATCAAGTATTAGTTTTTTCAGGTGAATAGTGTTTTTTAATTAAAAATATAATTAAAAATAATTAGAAAATTATTTTTATAAAATGGACTTTATTTTTGAACTCAGAGCATCGATATTTTGTTATGGTAATATTTGGGAATTTTCTGAAAAAAATGAATTATCGATGAATAGTGCTTTTATTTAAAAATTAAATTAAAAGTATTTAGAAAATTATTTTTATAAAATGGATTTCATAAATTTAATTAGAACATTGATATTTGGTTAGGGTGAAATTTTGGGATTTTTCTGAGAAAGATGAATTTTTCAGTGAATAGTAAAAATGCAGTATTAGGGTTTCGGTATGATTAATGACATCATAACTGTGTCATGATGATTTCATGAGATATTTTAAGGGTTGTCCAGCCAAAAATGATGAATTATTGTTTTGGGGGCCCCATGTGGCCTAACTCCATGGTAAATGCCATGGGAGAGCACATGGTTTTGAGAAAAGCATTTGTGAGGTGTCCCTTGGCCATTAATGCCTTGTCCCCTCACTTTCCCTATAAATACCCACCCTTTCCTCCTTTAGTTTTAACTCTCTACTCTCCCCCAACGAGGTTCTGGTCTAGTTACCTCCCAAGGAGTCCTCCCAAGGTTCCCCTAATCCCTCAAGGTCCAAACCTTTGAGTTTTAAGAGTTACGTTTTAAGGTAAAAGATCTGACCTCTCTCTTTCTTTTCATGTAATCTCTTTTATGTCATTCCTTTTATGCTCCATGTTCTTATGTGAGAGGATGTTCCTTTATATTCCTCTTACTGACCTTTTCATGTTTATATGATGAGAGATCCCCTCTAACTCTCATCATTTCGTTTTATGAAAGTTTAAGTGACGCCATTAGGCTGCCGATGTTTTAAGGGATTCTTTCACCCTTCTCATTTTTCAAGTTCGGTTTTCATGTCAAGTCTTTCAAGTTCATTTTTATTATGTTGTGGTATGATATCTATATCTATCATACTGATCTCTTATTATCATATTATGAGAGAACCTATTTGATCTTGTCAAATCATTGTTTATTGAAGTTTAAGTGACGCCGTTAGGCTGCCGAATTTTCATAAGAGAAATCTTATTTTTGCCTCACTTCCATGTTTTTCATTTCATATGGTATTTCTTTCAAATTTCATTACCATGTTCTTAAATCCCTTATATTATATCCCCTACTGTTTTATGGATCATTTATGATTGGGTGACCCATGTGCCCTCTCTTTTCAATGTTTTCTAAAACCTTGTAACATAGCCGTTATGCTGCAGAATTTTCGTCTCAAAATGCCTCTCTTTTCTCAAAATTATTTTATGTTATAAAGTGAATACTCAAAGCTCTTATTTCTAAAAGGGTATTCACATATATATCAAAATGTTCTATTTTAAATTCTGGTATTTACATACATGAGACCCACTTTCCCTTTCTGTGGGTTTAAAGTTACATTAAGATCATGTCTTTAAAGCAGTTTTTAAAAAATTATGATTATGAAATGAAACCCATTTATTTTATGCTATATGGGTTATTTATGAAATTTTTGATGATGATATATGTGTCTCACATGATAATAAAGGAAAATTTAAGGGTGCGCCATGATAGCGCTCCAATGCATTGGGTAATGATGTAACCATTAGAGATTACAATTTTCACGATACCTTGGTGAATAACCTTGGTAATTTTTAAATGAGACCTTGGGGATGGACCTTGGTGATATGTTCATGATTGTCTATGTTAAATGATGTAGCAATATCTTAATGTTATGAAAAATGTTATTTTTATTATGAAATGCCTCATGATTCCTTTATCATTCCTTAATGTTCTTTTCTTGACCTTATTGAAGTATCTCATGTTCACATGTAAAATGTTTCTCTTGTTTCCCTTATTGGGCCTTCTGCTCACCCCTTCTTTTGATGTATGTCCCCAGGTTATGATATGCAATAATGAAAGTAGGACGAACTTATGGAGAAGCCTTTCAAGTGTTTAAGAAGATTTTTTTATGTTTTTTTCATTTATTATGTTCCTGGTTTCCAAGACACTAAACCTTAAAGATCCTCAGTGTTGTGTAATGTAATGAAAGTTTATGTTATAAAAAGGCGGGATGCTATATTGAGGGTAGGGAAGGTGGTAGGGAACCTCTCTATTTATTTTCATGGTCCCGAACTACCATTTGAATCATGGGGGATTGTTTTCCTCCCTATAGAAACCTCTACATCTCCTGTCATGACTAGAATAACTATTTTTACTTGAAAAAATGGAACCTGATTCCCTCCATTAGAATATCAACATAGTGAAACACCCATGGATATCTAGTCATAGAGGATTTCATAGTCAATGCATCCCAACCATGACTCTCTTACATGATCAAGAAGTGAAGGAGTTAAAACCATCGACTGGAGAAATATTGTACCTTTATGATCCACCTAGGATAGTTGTAGGGAAGCTAACTACTCTGATGCATCCCGTAGTTGGAGAGCTCGGGAATTCCTAATAAGAGCATTTACAGAAACGTTTCCATTTCTTTGAGTGTATACTCTCTCATATTTGTAGTCCTTCAGGAAGGCCAACCTATATTTCCACCTTAGTATCTGGTCACTCTTGGTGGAGACACATATGAGGTTCTTATGATCTATGAAAACTACAAAGTGTTCTCCATGAAGGTAGTGTGTCAACATTCTCAGGGCGAATTCTATCAATGCCAGAACCATGTAGTCAGTTGTGTAGTTCTATTCATGGGGTCTCTATCATCTCAACATGTACATGATAACTATTTTGTCAGGGTTTATGTTGAGCATGAAAACATACCATCGAATAGGGTAGGTGAGTAAAATCATCCAACCATAAGAATCGTGAAACAGAAAGAAAATGGCTTACCCTACATGTATTATCTTTCCTGGGAAGGAGAGTAATCACCAACCCAAATAGTCCGCTACAGTCACTAGAGACATCTTGAGAAAACATTTTCTGGAAGGAAAACTCCACCGTCAATGCTAGAACCTTCTATATCACTCTACTACACAACTCCGCCATGAACACACAAATAAGAGGGACTCTTCCACTGCACCTTGATAATATCTTATTTCAGCAGAACATACTCACACTACTAGTTTTTCTCTCATAAAAAAAACATGTCTCAATGGGAGAAGTACACATCTTCCTCATGCATTCATAGCTACATCAAAAAATACTAAAACATGGTTATGTTGATGCCCCGTGTCACCCTGCTAACACCATGAGCAAGGAGTAGGGAGGAAAGAGTACTTCACACAGTGTCTAACATGTCCTACTACAAAAAAGTAGAGGCGACACAAAGTGTACCTATAATAATATCATGAACTGTAGGATCATAGAAATATAGAGCGTGTGGTTGCTTCGGGTCATAGCTATAAGTTCCCTGGGGACCACCCTATCACCACCTGGTAGATCCCTGACCAAAGTGTTGTTTCAGTCATGGTGTTACACGTAATTCTTGCATGCGATTGTCAGCATGTATGGTTGGTGAGTATCATTCCATGTGACATATTCTATAACAAGAATAAAACTATACCTTTCTAGGTATATATAGTGTTTCTTAAACACATTTCTGAGTTTGATCATGAGATGATCTCATAAATTGAGATATTGTCGTCTGATTCCCCATAGTTGTGGAAGATGCATCTTCTCTATTGCACCCACTACCACAACTAGCTGTATGGCATCCCTATACTTGAAAGTACACTTTCACTATCACATCATACAACACCCTAGCATATGTGGGGATACACAAGGGTACTATGATAGAATAGATATCTATGCAGAGACCCTTCTCAAACTTCCATGATTGGAAGTATCTGTCACAGATCATGTCTAATGATTACCGTGTAAGGTATGTGAACATATTGGCATACTCTACCACCGTCATCCATACCCACTAAAACTGTTGAATCTATTGAATCCAAATAGAGTTCTAGTAGTATGTTTAGTACTCTTAAAGATATAGCTTCTAGAATTCATCCAATGGGAGTGTCGACTCATAGATTATCTGAGTAACCAGGCTCCAACAATGCCCACCTGCTCTGTAGAAAAAGATTTTTGTCACAACTACGATGTAATTTGTTGGTTCCCAGGCTTAAAAGAATATGTTGAACCCCAGCTTTAGGAAATACCTTGATGCATCAGGGTATGGACCAATGTGGAACATTAGCGGTGTCTATCGCTAGAACTCATGATGTACGCTCATCCTACGCACATCCTCAACCTACTCTATTGGGGGTTGTGTATTTCTAAACAGGCGGAGGTGCTTCTACCTACCCACCTAGAGGATGGGGAACACATGATGGATATTGAACTAGGGCCTCATTGTACATAGGAACATCGTCACAAATCAGAGTTGGTATCCTAGATGGTTGCCATCATGGAATCATCCTGAATGTTATAAAAGAGTAACTTAATAAGACGAGCATATATATATATATATATCAACATCCATGGGGTACTGGATAAAGAAGGATAGTAAAATAATCAATCCTATATGATTCATAAAACATTTTACTGTTAAACGAGTATCTCAGGGTGTCGATTTGACCAACGCGTAGTCAAGGTATTGGTGAATGTATATGTCTGTCTCTTGTACCACCACTGGACTCCTTAGCCTAAGATCCTCTCTCGAAAAACATCAACCAGATATCACTAAACCACACCAAGCCCTTTTTATGGAATCCTCTAAAAAACCACTTAAGGATGAAACCACCTTTGATACACTTTTCCAAAACCCAACCAATTTCAGGGATCAATCCATAAATACCCCAAGCCCACCTCTATAGGCCTGGGGTGGTGACTAGTTCTGAAGGCACAAAAAACTATGGGAGGTTTTTTCCTAAGAACCGATATTCAGAGACACACATCCAACCCACTAAAAAGTGTATAGGGAAAGGGAAAAAAAGATGAAACACTACTAAAAATACACCAAGCATTCATGATTCACTAAAAAGTACAACTACAACATAGTAAACCGAAAGGGAAAAGGGAAAAATACATGCCTAACCATAAAAAATACGAAAACCTAGATGAAACTAAAAAAGAAATTAATTAAGAGTTCCATGCTCCCAGATTTGAAGCTATAACCACCATACATGGTCCAATAACCTGTAACCCTAAGCATATCAGAATCCATGATCAACCTATATTTTTTCTTCATAACGCATGACACGTATAAGGAAATATAATTCTTGGGTGAGATGATGTCCCAAAATGAAGAAGGGGGAACCGTAAGAGATACACTGATGTAGAAAGTAGTAGATATGATAAAGTATAGTTAAACAAGTGCAGCTCAACCCAACAAGTGAGCGGAGTAAGATCATCCATACAAAAGTATATAGAAATTGTGAGATGATGAAATTATCATATAGTATTCACTACATATTTTAGCTTAGTAGAAATGTCCAACCACTAGAATCTAGATACAATTAGTATGTTTCATACCCCACGAATCTTCGCCTCTCCTGGAAAGAGAGTAACTAAAACCCACAGATTGGGTAATTGAAAAGGAATATAAATATACTTAGTCAATGAAATACAAATGAGAGTGTAAGAGGATCTTTTTCTGATTTCTAATCCTAAGAAGGTGAGTAGCCAACATTCCCATATGAAACCACTATAATTTCATAGTATCCCACATATCTGCCCTAAATTGTATGTCAAAGGGACTCAATCAACGAACCTTGATACAATCTGCTTTGGGAGGTACTATCTCACCCTTATGGTATTACTTTGAATCACATTGAAACATATCAGTGATAAAATAATACATCTTCATTGATATTTTAGTGGAATGTAAATTGAAGTGTCGTCACTATGGTGAAAAATCTAAACATCATGTCTAAAGGATGAGGACCCATGCCTAGAAAGACTGGAGGGTTCTACTCTAGATTAACTGATAGATGACCCACACCCATAAGGAAGGGGGATTCCACTCTGATGTAGCTAATAGAGTACCCACACCTTATTATATCCTGTGGATTCTACTCTAGTTTTCATCGAAGAGGACCCACTCCCTAGTGTGTTAGGGTTGTTCCACTCCGGTAGTCTTCATAGAGGACCCAGACACAGAACGTTAGGGGGATTTCACTCTGGTAGTTTTAGTAGTTGAACCATGCCATAATGCATCAAGTGGATAAAACACTATGATATTGAAGAACTTCATTGTCCATCCTAGATAGAAGTTAACTATCAAAAAGAAATAAGGAACTACATAGGCCGTCTATGTTGGATGTTACCTCTCTAAAATAACCATGGAACTACATTGTACATACCTACTAGATATTACCTCCCAGAAATCACAAAGGAACAGAACTATAAATCCTTGCAAGATGGTGCCTCTCATAAAATCACTTAGGAGTTGTGGTCATCCCTATTGGATGGTACGTCTCAGAAAGCATTGGGGAACACCGGCCATCCTTGTTGTATGATACCTCTGATCACAATCATCTTCAGACATCCCCTGAAAAGCCGTCATCCTTAGAACATCCTACCACACAACTTGGAAACCATTACAGAGGGAATCATCATGTACTACAAGAAAAAACTCCATATAGGCTACTGTAATTCCAAAATCTGAGTTCAGTATAAGGAGTTATGTGAGGTTGAAGGTTTGTATATCGGTACATGGTGTGTATGGGTCTTACACAACCTATGACCCAACCTCATCGTCGGGTCATGTACCAGACATTAGTTGGTACAAAACTATGATCAATTACCCCTAGTAATTCCAATAAACTACCATAGAACACATATTATATAGCCAAAACGATATAGAGTCCATGATGCTATATGTTGATTCCAAGGTTGAAAACATAATTCACTAACATGCCTCCTCCAATGGGCCCTGAATATTTGACCACATCCTTTCAAACATCGTCTCCAATTTTATAGGAGTGGCTATTGATCAAAATGAGGGTTCTATTAAAACACAACCGAATGATCTTCAAAAAATATTCCTTTCAAGTTTCAAAAATTTATGATATCATGAATAAGGCTATGTAGATCCAAATATATTTCACTATTGCGATCCCTACTAAAAAAATCACAAGATCAATTATTCATTCACCCCAATCAGAATTATAATGGAAAAGTAGTTTTTGGACACAATGCACTCGAATTATGTGTCATGGGGCCCATGAATCAATCCTGAAGAAATTTATATGGATCCCACCATTGAGATCCTCATAGAAAAACACCGGGTTTTACTATTCATTCGTCCAAAACAGATACCCGGTTAAGACATTGCATTTCACCATAAGAAATGTAAACTGAGAGTCATGGGGCCCACACTTAATCATTGGTTTAGACACAAAATATTAGTCTTTAAAACATTACATAGAGACCATGGTCACACCACCGTAGACATCACATCAAAGGGAAGTTCCATTTACAAGATAGGTCCGATACAAAAAAACCCTAAATAATAATAATAATAATAATAATAATAATAATAATAATAATAATAATAAACTACGAAATTATGTCCAACCAAACCCTTAAACCAAGTCATAAAATTCTTGAAAATTTATGAAAATATCCTTCTTTACAAGAGGGATGCATCTCCATAAATGAAGCGTCAAATGGATTCCAAGATTTCCAGATGTATGAATTTAAAGGGGTATCAGCACAATCTG
The DNA here is from genome assembly GCA_963277665.1 of Viscum album. Classification (NCBI taxonomy): domain Eukaryota; kingdom Viridiplantae; phylum Streptophyta; class Magnoliopsida; order Santalales; family Viscaceae; genus Viscum; species Viscum album. The sequence goes on from OY728156.1 coordinate 1,148,066,698, forward strand.
AATCGGTCAATCCCATTCTAGCTTCCCCCATATACCTAGGTCATCCCGGTCCACTCTTCCACCTCCCACTGGCCCGACCTGGTCCCCTCATCAATTTAGTGGACCACGACTCACATTTTGTTCCCTGATGGGGTCAACCACTATAACCTGGCCTACCTCATGCTCCACCTGGAATCTCACCATCCGGACGTCATCGTATGCCCCTAGAGGCATCAAAATCACCATCTTGGTATGACCACTAGCTACCACAAACTTTGTTACCCCACCATACGAACCATACACAATGACAACCACCCTTGGCGTGGCCCTAATTTGGTAGTCACACCACTTCAGCTCCGCCTAACATCTCGTCAGCTGTACGACAACCACGCCCACCGCCATCGTCTGATGCCACCAGTCGGACCTCACTGGTGGTCATTCGGTGGACCCTACGGTCTTCTCCATTTTCACAAAAAATGATCCATAAGATGTTCTGGGATCCTTTGATCGAGCTTTTCATTGACCCAATATTTTTTTGACAATCAATTGGTGTTTTGAGGAATCAATAAAAAATAATGATAAACACCACTATGGATGAGAAAGGACATGGAAAAATTAAGGATTGGAACATGAATCAACTACCTTGTTAGTGCGACCATAGACGACTGATTATATAAAGAATGTAAAATTTAAAAATGAGGGATTTTCAAAAAAACATGAAATATAGTTAAAAAAATAGAATAAGTACTTACTCAATTCGATATCCATAAATAGACGAAGTATCTACTACACTCCCACATCGATCAATTGAGGATTTAGTGGAGATTTCTACCCAATCTGAAGAAGAATGGAATAATGGTTGAGAGAGATATTGGAGAGATAGGGACATAAATTGGAAAGGGATTCGGGTTAACCATAATCCCAAATACTAAAATCTCTATTTATAGGTTCCCTATTCACTATGGAAACAGAATCCAATTCACCCCCTCGTTTTATGTCATCTGTTGGAATAACATCCCATTCCAAACTCAATAGCTATCTTAGATTTCCAATATCATCACCCATTCAAATGTTATTTGATTCAATATTAGAGATAAAATAGTTGAGTTCAAATAATTTGTTTGTGTTATTATCCTAGGTAACTTTTCTCACAGAAGTCCTCAACAAAAAAAGTTATGCCTCGCCTGGGTTAATATCCATGTTCTAGAGTCAACATTGGCCTTAGGGTTTTGATCTGAGTCACCTTTTGAGAGATATCTTGTTTACTTTGCATTAAAAGTAAAAAAAATTACTTATTATTCTATTAAAATTATTTCCGGGTTCACCAGGCCTCATAATTTAATGTCTTCTAAGCGCCTTTCTCTAGAAATATATCTAGAAATATTCCAGAGTCAAATAATTCATAAACCATGTACCTAAAACATTGAGTATTTAATGAGTATTCACATATTTTATATGTGAACATGATGTTATCTTTTTTCATAACTATGTGTGGTAGTCGACCACTAAAACATGAAGATTCATTTTTATTAGTTTACACATTCCACACATTTTTCTGATACTTACATTCATCATTATGATAATGATACTATTATTATTTTATCATAATACTGATTATTCTCATAGCATATTATATTGATTATTGTTATTATATACCCTTGAATTAGTTTTCAGTTCACCCCTTTTGTTGAAGTATCTTCTTAGGTGACTATGTTTACAAAAGTGAAAATTGGATAAACTAAGAAGGTAAATAAAATTAATTAAATATATTTTATGTTTAATTATTTAAACTTTATGATTGGTCCTAATTTTCCAAAAGACACCATCCCTTTGTATTCTAGTTTGTATCATTATTATAATATTTACCATTAAAATTATGTAAAAGTAATGTATGAAAAATCAAGGATTAAATAGTTGGTATTTGAGAAGTATCTTTTTAATTTGGGAATTAGGATAAGAGAATCTTAGTTAAAACCATTAGTGTGACACAATGTACATTTATTTATCAAATAAGCATTGTTTTTTATAATTATATACTTATAGATCCCTTATGATTTTCCTTTTTATTTAATTTCCAAAATGGATAATGTATTTATTCATTACATGTTTACTTATATTTTTTCAACCCATTTCTATTTTAGAAAATTGTGGGAATCATGAGAAATCAGACCAACAAGCCATACTGGGGGAAATCCAAGGATTTCTTAAATGACATCCCCAAAGCCTTAGGAGGGGGAGTTCAAAATTTCATGCTAATTATTACCCACTAGTAATAGGGTTGGAACAACATCTTGAATAATGTAAAACATCATCCTTTACATAATATATAGAAACCAAATATCGTTTTTTTATGTAGTAATGTATGCCAACATTTAGTGGATCATTCGATCCACTATTCACAGAATAGTGCGTAAACATAATAAAGAAGTTCATTTATATCCTTCACTATTCTGATACAAAGAAGGTGACTCTAGCCATTTACTATTTGGATGGAGTGGCTAATAAATGCTAGTTTTTGATTAAGAACACCACCCCAAAGGATGTATGTGAATAGAAAGAGTTGTAAGACCCTATGATAATTTTTTATAACAAGTCTTTCCCATGAACTCTTCATACAACCACGAAGAGATAGATTATGGAGATGAAAAAAGGTCTGTGAATCAATTGCATACTATGAATAAAATTTCACAAGTCTTGCAGGGTATTATTTGTGTTTTGTTAATAAAAACATTAGAAATATTGATATATTCTTTAGTGGTTTAAAACCGTAATATCTATAGATTTTAAAAATTCAAAAATTTGGGAATTATTAAGAATTTTTTCAATGTGATATCGAAGTGGATATGAATTTTTTTGAATATTCCCATAGAAGTGGTGATAAGAAACCAATAATTGAGATTCAAGAAAGTGGATCTTATGGAAAATGTTCAATGAAAACTGAACCAATCATAGTGAAAAATGGCAGAAGAATCATCTTGGGAATTACCTCAATGGGATGGGTAAATTCATCAATTGTGGGAGAGAAGGCGACCAATATCATTAATGTTGAATAGAAATGAAAAAATAGGATAATATTTAGTTGTATATGAGGGATCCACATATGGTTCAATGCTTCAACTGTAGGGAGAAAGGGAACTATGCAAGAAAAGGAAACCTAAACCACCAGTTATTGAGGGTAATCAGTATCTGCAACACACAAAGACAATGAAAAAATTAAACTATTATTCCATTAATACTAAATAGGTGAAGTCCAAACATTATGTTGTGACAGGTATGATGGTTATTCATTTAATAATAGAGAACATTCTATTTTATTATGATTCTACTCATTCTATCATGTTCTAATAGTTTAGTAGAACAATTCAGACACCACCGAAAAATATGGAGGTTGAGTATTCTATGAGAATTGTGAATGGGGAAATTATTGCATCCAACCTCTACAACTTCACCCTAGTTAATGTTTGTGCACTCTACCTCCTATGAATTTTGGTCATACATCCTTTTTTGGTGTTAGATGATATATTAGGAATTGATATTCTATATTTATTCCAGTATGACACCAACTATTGGGAATGGGAGACCATTATTCTCATCCCTAGTCATACACCACTTCTAGTCAAGTGTAAGGGGGAGGATAAATATACTTTGTAATAATATTCTCAAGTTTGGATATTATTTACTTCTTAGAAAAAATATATATCTGAAGTGATTGAGACAAATAAGATAATCACGCATGAAGACATGGCCATCGTTAGGGACTACACTAATGTGTTCCCTAAAGAATTTATTATTCTTCCTCCTAACCGGTTGTTTCAGATCTCAATTAACCATATTCATAAATCTATTCCTATATCAAAGACACCTTATATATTCTCCACCATTGAGTTTGAGTAACTGATGTAGGAGATTCAAGAGAATCTTGAATATTGTTTTATAAACATATGTGGTTCACTATGGGGTGCACCAGTCCTCTTATTCATGAATAGGGATGAGTGAATTCACCTTTTTATTGAATATTATGAGATCAAAAAAACAACGATAAACAAAAATTATCCCATTTAAGGGATTGATGAATTGTCCGATGAACTGTGTGGGGCCAAGTATTTCTCCAAGGTGGAGATTCAATTGTTGTATCACTATTTAAAGGAGAGGAAGATAGATATTACCAAGGCTACCTTTAAAATGACGTATGTACACTATGATTTCATAGTAATTCCCTTTTTAATCACTATTTATTCCTCAATATTCATTGAATAAATTAATATAGTATTTATATATTTGGATGTAATTGTTTTGATAGTCTTTATTGGTTATATTCTGACAAACTCCATGAGAAACTAGAGATTTAAGGAGAATTTAGAATAATGTTATAAATACATTCTGAAGGGAGAAAATTAATTAAATGTTTAGTAAATGATATTTCATGATGGAGGAATAATCATTGTTAGGGAATGTAATCATTATCAACAGAAAATTTTTGGACCCTTCAGAAGTAAAAGAAATCAAAGAGTTACCCTGGAAAACATCTATCACTGAGATCCATAGTTTCTTTGTCATAGATAGTTATTACCAATGAATTTTGAAGAAAATATTTAGATTTTCAAACTCACAAACCAATATTAAACTGAAGGGAGAAATGTTTTTTTAGGCTAGTGGATAGCAATACTTGTTCAAAGAGTTAAAAATAAGGCTTATCACTGTGCCATAACTCACACTTCCAAGATTTGGGGAAGTTTTTATGGTAGACAGTGATGATCCAATGAATGGATTATGTGGTGTAATGATGATAAATGATAAATTGGTATCCTATACCTCTATTCAATTAAAAATTCATGAAAAACTATCACATACATGATTTTTAGTTGTAAGGTCGAACATTCACATTGAATATCTGGTTAAATAACCTCTATGAATATAATTGTGAAATAAATATTGATCATAAGTTCCATAAATATATATTCCATTAAACAGAGATTAATATGTGTCAGATAAGGTGGTTTGATCTCATCATGGATTACAACATCTAAATCCAATACCATAATGGAAAAGTGAAAATGTGAAAGATTATATAAGTATAAATGATATTGTAATATTATGAATGATGAGAATTGAGAAGGATCTATTATTAATATATTTGAAGTGTAAGGACATGGGAATCATTAAGGAAGTTACATCTCCAACCTTAATGAAATGATTTCTCGACCAACCCACATGTAGGAAGTTATAAATGCTAAATGAAATTGTGTGGAAATTTAGAACAAGGTAGAATGAATTAGAATGTGGATATCCATAGATATAAAAGTTGATAAGGAAGGAATTTTATGATTTGGTTAGATAATATGGGTTCCACATGATCGGGAGATAATGAATGATCTTATTAATGATCCACATATCTAGCCATCTATATTCACCAAGGGATAACAAAGATGCATTAAGATCACTGATAGAACTTTTGCTTCGACTATATGAATAAGGAGATCCAGTAATATAAAAAAAAATTCCATTTATGTCAACAAGTAAAGGCTAAAAGATAAAATTCTAATGGTATGAATCATATATTACACAAAAAATCATGGAAATGCACAAACATAACCATGGACATTTTCACTAAGCATCCAACTAAATTTAGATGAAACAATGTTATCTTGGTTGTTGTGGATCATCTCACAATGTTTTCTCTTGTTATCACAATTGGAGAGGACATCTGACGGGATCAACAATATTAGGTATAGATTATAGAAGTTGTAAGGATGCATGTGGTACAAAAATCAATTATATCTGATCGATATCTGAGATTCACCTCTAGGTTTTAGAAAAGTCTCAAATATGCTTTAAACACCAAACTGAACATCAATACAACATACCATACTAAAACTGATGGCCAATATTACTAGAATATTCGGACACTCTAAACAATGTTGATAGATTTTTTTTACTTCAAAGGAGGATAGGACCAGTATATTCCACTGTCAAAATTCTCTGACAAAAACAGTTTCCACTTAAGCAAAGAAATAACTCCATATGAATCTGTTAATTGGAAAATATGAAAAACACAGGCATGTTTCGATGAAGTCGGTGAACTTAAGCTATTATCACATGAAGTAGTAAATGAACCGGTGGAAAAGGAGAAAACAAATCAAAAGAACATTAAACAATCTCAATGTCAAAAAATGTTCTATGCATACAATCATCAACGAGACCAATATTTTGAGGCAAGAGACGTCGTATTCCACCACATCTTCGTTATGAAAGAGGATAAAGAGATTTTGGAAGAAGGGAATGTTGAGTCCTAGATACATCGACTCCTTTCAGATTATTTCTCATGATTGATCCATGGCCTATCAACTCGCACATCAACCTACCATGTCTCAAGTACACAATGTATTCCATGATTTCCTCATTAGAAACTATATACTAGATCCCAAACATGTACAGAATCCATAGGTGGTATAGTTTGAATATAAACACTCTTATAAGGATCAACTAGTGAGGATCTTGTACTATAGAGATAATGTTCTATGTAAAACTACTACTCATGTAACTAAAGTAAAATTTCAAAACCATAAGTATTAAAATGGCACATTAGAACATGAGGAATCAATGAAGGACAATACCCACACTTGTTTTCACCATAGAATGTAAAAAGTTATTTTGATGGTAAATTTTTATAATTGGGGAAGAATGTATGAACCAAATCCTTTTCAATGGAAATTACCTTATTGTAACTATTTCATATAGTTTATACCACATATAATCACTTTTATGATAAAATAAAAAATATATAAATAAAGATTGAATGAAATATGAAGTATTTTTAGAAATTAATGTTATTTTCCTTATAAAATAGTAATATGACCGTTTGGATAGTAACATGACCACTAGGAATAGTTATTTTCCAATATAATAGTAACATAGTATATGAATGTATGAATATAATTTAGGAATCTCATAAATTATAACATGATACAATTATATCATTGTATATGTAAAAAAAATAATAAAAAATTTATTAACTAAGAGTTTGTATTTTTATAAAATATAAAATCTTATTTATTATTTTATATTCATTATAATTATTTTGAAGAAAATAAATTTCCATATAATATATTAAGAAATTAACATTTTTTATCTTATTATTATAATATAATATTATGATACATAAACTAACATTTCAAAAAGATTTGAAATCAATTATAATTTTTAAATTAGTAATCTTATACTATTTGATGATTTTATTAAAATATTATATTCCTCATATCAATAATTTTCTTTCCCTAAAATAGAGTTCATTATTAAATTACACATGTAAAAATATTATAGGGTTATTTTATGGGATTCTTCTAAAATACATGATTTTTTTATAAATATTAAATTCGATAATTTACATTCATATATAAATACACAAATTTTTGAGCTGTTTTTATGTATGTCTAATGTTATCCAAAAATATAAAAATACAATTAATTATTTATATATATATAATTATTTTTTAAAAACTGTTCAAAGTTTTGAACTGTAGTAGTTAACTAATTTATTAAATTACGAGACAATACCCCTATCTATACCTATAAATACAACACATCACCACCTCGTATCGTCACAAATTTCATGATTTGGGTATTGTCCAATTTTTTTCCAATACTCTTCCAAAACCCCTCCCCCACGGCTATAATCATTTTTCTCTCATGAAAAGATCATAAATAATCATCCAAAGGAGGTTTCCAAAGTGAAATATTTAAGAGGTAAAATCTTTTTTTTCTTTCAATTTATTTTAAATTTTATTTCTTTTAGTATCCTCTTTTCACCTTAACATATCCATGTTTCATGATATATCCAATATAATATATATAATATAATTTCAATATGTTAATGGAATAATTAATCTTCAAATAAATTTCCTTTCTATTTTATTCGAAAAATGAAACTATCATCTATGGCATGTCGATTTACCACCAGTACTGGTGATGTGTTTTCATTTATCACTACTGCAATGATTTCTAGTCAAAATAACATTATAATGATTTAAAAATATTGTAAAATTTGTTTTATAACCTTTTTTATGATCTAGAACTAAATTATTTATTATATATTAAATAGTAAAATAAAATAAGTTTGGTTTGATTGAAAAATTAGAAAATTAATAAGAATGGTTATCATTAATGTTTTATCTAATGAGTCATAGTCATACATTATAATATATTGATAAATTAGAACTATTACTTTTTTTGATTATATTAATAGAATATAATAACAATTGTTTACTATTATCCCTATTTTACACAAACATCCATACAAGTATACAAGTGAATCGATCAGGAAAACCAATACAACAAACACTCCTAAATGAAGAAATTGAACACTATAACTCATCAATAAAGACATAAATAAATATAATAGAATTATCATTATTTAAATATATGTATTTATATTTAATGAATATAAATTTATTATATAGTATATTAATGTGGATAAATCACTCAGACTAAATGTAAGGGGATTCTCGAACCAAATTTCCTTTCATTGGGTAGTTCATCTTTCGTGCCAAATTTCAGTATGGATATTCTTTTGATATTATTAAAATTTAATTTAAATTTAATTCCATTTTCAATTACAGGATACATGTTATTCTAATATGAATTCATAAAAAATTCAATAATTTATTGAATTACAATTCCTTTTAAAAACACATGTTCTACTTCTCATGAGATTGTATATTCTTTGATGATGTTTTATTATTCATATACCAATTATGTTATTACCTATTATTTTTTGGAATGTAATGTTTTATACATGAATTTATTCATTATTAAATTATCATGAAACCCATTTCTTAACCATGAGTAATTTTATGTCTAATATTGATATATGTTCTACGTGGAGTTAATGATTATTTCAATGTTACGGTGTGATGGGTGTTCCAAAAGTTTTATAGTGATATAATATATTAAATAATATGATGTTTCCCATGATATAATGTTAAATTTGTGTGAAAATTATGCTATATTTTTTTCAATAAAGATATTATCATTATAAACAAATTTTATTCATGAACGTGATGTTAGCTTTGTTTAGAACTATGTGTTGTAGTTGTCCAATAAAAAAAGATGTTTTGTAATTATGAAAAAGTGCATAACAAACCATTATCTAATTCTTAATATAAAAATTATAATAATGATACTATTGTTATGATATGATGGAGATGTTTATTATCCACACCCCATGTTATACTGATGCATGTTATTCTCTATCTTCTTACTGGTATTTTTTTATCCCCATTCCCATTAATGTGTCTTCTTAGGTGACTACATGTACTAATGAGAAAATGTGACCCACTAAGAAGCTATTAAATAAGGAATTAGATAATGTTTATGTTTTATTATGTAAATTTCATGATTGTTAATAAATTACATAACACAAAAAAACATTGTATCCATGTTTTATATCAGTATTATACTGTTTACCTAAAAAATGATGTGATAGTAATGTCAGAAAAAATAGGTTTTCTATATAGAACTAATTTATAAGTGATGAATATTATTTCCCTATTGTTTTAGATGGATATGATGATCTCATTCGACTAGGTAGTGTGAATTATAAATGGAAGAACTTCTTTTGGTGACCCAACCATCAATAGGATCCACATATCTTGGGTGACTTAGTGTAACCATGTTGTCAATGTGTTGCCTTTACACAATGGTATAAAATCAAATGACATATTAGATGAACTTCTGTACGTTTTTAAAAACCCTGATTTTGAGAACCAACTTGTTATTCATCATGATTCTGCTTTTCCTTGAATGAACATGCAAGGCCACAAGGAGATAAATGAACACTCGATAACCATGACTAGCCATCCAAGTCTATTTCGACCACTAGGAAACTATCGAAAAAATTAGAATAAGAAGGAAGGTTAAACAAGGCACTATAAGAGATAATATCTTATCAAAACCCCCACATTAACTGTTGATACTTCATCTTCTCATTAAATAATCTCTCAATTTTGAACTACACAACCTTAGAAAAATGGTTTGCATAATCTGTCAAGGTTGTGTTAGCCTATGCAAGTTTAAAATAATATATAGCATTGTCCAACATCATAAACTCTGGATAAAATAGTTCATCAAAAATAACATTGAATTCATTCCACTCTAATCCCTATTACTTTATCATCATCCACATCATGTCTCACAATATATTGATCGGTCCTTCATGATTGAAGTTGGCACACATCACCTTGATTTCATCAAGAGTGTGTCCTAGAGCCCAAACAAATTCTCCATCCTTCATAAACATTACTCAACCCATTTTGGATCATTTGATCCTATTAACAATTCAAGAATCTTGTGAATTAATTCCAAAGAATGATTCTACAGATCATACCATTAAAGTTCCAATGTTAGTGCCTAGGCGAGAGCTAGTGAAGGTGACTCTTATAAAGTTTGGATAATAAAGACAATCACATAAACTATATTCTAGTCCAAGAAAAGATTTTCATACTATAGTTCAGTTTTAGATTCACCTATGATCAAATTTTCATTCTGTATTTGAGGTTTTATGCTACACACCATCAAAATAAAATGTAGAATACATCATATTAACAATCAAAATGAGAAAAAAGATAAATTAATCCAAAAAGATAGACAAAAAATATTTATATTTCAATCTATCGAAATAAATAGTGCAAAAAGACTTGAACTAATGCACATGAAATATTTCCTAAACCACCCTTGGTGAATTAATGTTTAACACACTGAGATATTTCCAGGCACTCAAACACAACTACTTCACATATCCCAATAAGATTACAAAATTCATACTGAAATCAAGATAATAATCTCAACCTATAACAACACTTCACTTTTTTAATCATTAATTCCGGATTTATTACATTATATTACAATTTATACAGCAATAAGGATCCAAAGGTCTTGTTTATTTGAGGATTAGGTACATTTCATTACAATTTTAAAACATAGAATATGTAAACATTATTGTAAAACATATTTTATATGCTCAAACAATTCAAAAATACATAGAATAACTTGGTATAACCTTGGGAAATAAACAAAAAATGGGTGAGTTAAATTTCATAATGTGATAATAAAAAATTCTTAAATGAAGAATATAATAAATTTTAGGCAATTTGAATATCAATTTTTTATAAAAGTTACCTGAATAATAATGCATGCTATAACATGAAAATTGTAACATGGGAAATGTGGAAACATCTTAAAACACTTAATCATAAAAATATTTCAAGGTTAACATTGAATATATCAATATAGAAAAATTCTCATAAAATAACCAGATTATCTCCTTGTCCCAGCATGACATATAATGATACTAAAAATTACCCCCTACGTTTAGTGCTATATAATTCGTGGTCCAATAGTCTTATTCATTACATTCTCATGATTTAGTTTAGCACATAGATCATACAACGTGGATTAATATTTCAACATATTTTCATCCATGATCAAGGATCATGGAATACATTCATTTATGTACCCAAAAAATAGTTTATGTTCATAAAGGTGAAAAAACCTTGTATGAATTTGGTATGGGTATTAACTACACATTTTTTTTCATAGATTCTTGTGTTGAAATTTTGGAACCATAATGAGAGCATGTCAATGTTCCTCGGAGGGATATATTGGAGTGAAAGGGGTATCCAACAATTTAAATAACATGTATAATGTATTTAAAATGTGGAAGAGTGAAACACCATAATTAGTAATTGAAAATAAAAGGGAATAAAATGAATAATATTATTGTACAAAGTGGAGAAATAAAATATTTGTTATGAACTTTTAGTAGCATTACAATGTCACATAAAAATTGATAAAATGAGTTGATCAGAGTGAAATATGATCTCTGTTAATTTTTAAATAAAATAGAAATTATGTAGGATATGGAATAACATATCCCATTATTCATAGATAATGACCAAATACATAATTTAACGAATATAGTTTAATAATTAGGAGAAATTAAAAGACCCCTTACTTGAGTTTATGACTCCAAATAGATTAAAAGGGTCTTGTTAATTGTTTGAGGCACCTTAGGAGGACTATAGAGTGTTAAGGATGGATTAAGGACATGCTACATAGATTTTGAGTGATGATAAATGTGATTTTGTGTGGTATTATATATGAAATGATTGTATAATTCTTTAATATTTCAAAATCATAGTGTTTGGACTCTACATATTAAAATAACAAAACAAAAAACCTTCATAATTTTTCTCCTTGTTTTTGAAAAAGATCGGTGGGTTTCATTATTTTATTATACAATGGGTTTAATTTATTATGATAATTTATTTACTTATGTGGAGTCCAGTGACACTCTTAAAGAACTAATTTTATATTTAGAAAATATATTAAACGTTTTTATGAATTCATAAAGAATTTATAAAATTAAGAAAAAAAATAATTTATTTTATTTTAAGAGAAACAAATATATTTGTACAATTATACCTATTTATATATTTAATACATCATTTATGAGACATTGGGATTTCCTAATATGCAACTTATATTTATACGGTATTTAATGTTTACCCAAAACATCCATTGTCTCGAATCATTTTGAATAATTCTCCATTTGATAATTTTGACATTATAATTTATAAAATAATATAAATTTTATCTATATAATTTTTTAAATAATTGAATATTCACTTTTAATTTTAGTGTTATAATATATTGAGAAATGGTGTTTTTTTCTATAACATTTTTTAAACCCTTATAAAAACAAAGTCTAACTTCATAAAAATCATATGAAATATTATATTAAATAGAAATTATTTCAAAAAATATTTTATTAATGTATTATATATTTCCAAAATCCATTAATTTATCTAAATATGTAATGACTGAGATTTTTTGTAAATGTATTTTATTGAAAATATCTGGAAAAATTCAGAGATTGGGTGTTGAGACGACGTGTGATTCGGATGCTCGGTGTTCCTGGAAGAGTTCATTGAAAAACATTATGTTATAAGTATTTCACATGAGATAATTTCTATAAAAATTGTAATAACATTTTAATAGATTCTTGGATCAGATATCTGAGGGTATCATTACCGTCAGAACATGGATTTTACCCTAGGTGAGGTTAACCTCGGCCGACGTGGGTGGTGGGTGAATGTTAGTTTTTCGATGTAATCATCATAAAAATATTTAATAAAAAAGATATTTGTTGACACAAAGTGAGTTTAAATTTATTATAAATTTTTCATATTTCTAGGGTTATTTCCAGAACCCTAGAAATCCCCTGTGGCAAGGAGAAGGAGCCCCTTTGTCGAAAGGTAATGGATTGGAAGATCAAGAACAGAAGTGAGATTAGAAAAAAGTGGTTCCAACGAATCTGGGATCAAGGATCGAGGAGTGATGAATGAAGAGGAAACAATCTCTATCTATGTAGGATTGAACTAGATCCAGTTATGGTGTGTTATTTCAATTCCCTATTTTATTGTTCTTGGGGTTAACGATAAATGTGGATCAACCCATGAACAGGTTGACCCACAAATCACTTGTTCTTGTGGGTGGGTTTACTTTTTCAGGGATTTTTTATATATTGTGTATATAAGTTTATTATCAATTTTTTGGATTTTTATTTCCCTAATAAATGAAACAATCCATGATTGACATGAACATCGATCTTAGTCCATTATTATTAGTTAATTCATGATTTTATCCCCCCCCCCCCCGTTCTTCATTCTTCGTGGGCATTCATCATTTTTCCCATTACTCAACACCTTGTGATCGATTAATCCATGTGATGATGAACTTTGGCGCAATGATCCAATATTAAAAATCTAGAATCGTAATGACATGAAGGTGTTGTGATGAGGACAATTTCATATACATTAAAGCATTGCGGGAGGCATCGCCGCTCGAATGACTTTACATCGAGAAAGATTGTGGAATGGATGAAAGCCCATGACAGAGAAGATGGCGACCCAACGAATGTGAAATGTATTTAGGATTGGAAATTATACTACCGAAGTGAGTCTTGTGGGCCAAAAAATATGCTAGTGGTGTGCCTATGGTGGATGTGTGATGGTTCGGAGGAGATCGTCCGCCCGTGATGGTGGAAGGAGAACTCTTGGCTGGTGGCATGAGTGGCAAGATGTGGTAGTCCGCCACTTTACTAGATGCACACGGATTGGCCTCATTCTAGATTCCTTGTCTGTGTGGGTGGGCCAGTTGGATTGCGGAATCAAAACCTTTTTTGATTGGTGACATGGCACACATCAGATCCAGATAATGAAAGAGGCAGGCCCACACGACACGGGGCTGCCCTATTGGCTTGACTGCCCTAGCCCATCCTGGGATGACTAAACCACCCAGGCCAATTTGGGGTAGGCTAAACCGCCCAGGCCAAGCTGGGGTAGGCTGAGCCGGGCATAGCACACCGGGATGATTCTTCAGGTCATGTTGGAGGACCATGGGCCAGGACGTGTCAGGTCAGACCCAGCTCGGACCCCCCAACCCCTTTTTACTAAAACTTCTGTAATATTCAAACAATGTGCCTATTTGAAAACCCATCCATGGAGTTGGGACCCATATAAATAGATGTCCTTTTTTAGATATTCTATGTGAGTTTTTATTGATGTTGATGGATGAACTAATTGATTGAGGAGTAGGTCCTCCTGGTACAAGCAGACAGTGGAAGGAAATCAGTCATATGGTTGGGAATCCCCACGTAATGGGAGTTGGTTTATTTTCATTGAGAAGAATTCTACAGGGGTGTTAACACTTTAAAGAACTATGGTTCGGGTTCTGAGAGAATTTTTTTATGTATAGGTACTCCCCTATGGGACCAGGGAGCAGGTCCTATGTCCGTGGAGTCGGTACTTCCCTATAAGTCTATTGATGAGGGTCCTCTATATCTGATGTACGTAGATTCAGTACTCCCCTACCTGATAGGTTGAAGGTCCTATATTAGAGGAGTTTGTACTTACATGTTGGTCTAGTATGTGGTTCCTCAACACATGAACTGACAAAGTTGATACTCCACTATCGTACTAGGGTGCAGGTCCTCAAGTCCCTATGTAGAACTCCCCTTCTAGGTACGGTGAGGGTCCTAAATATATGAAGTAGTACTACCCTATGGGATTAGGGTGAAGGTCCTTCATGATTTGTACTCCCCTATATGTCCAGGGTGCAGGTCCTCACATACGGAGATGCAACCCCATACCTGCAGTTAGAGGGTCCACCCTTGGAGTTGGAGCTCCATTAGGTGTCAGACACATTTTTGAGGAGGGGGCCCATTAATATTTTGGGAATGGTACTTAGATAAGATCTGGTGATCCCTCGACAGACAGAGGTTTTGACCACTCGTTATAAGGGTGGAAGAGGTTTTACGAGATAGTTAGGTGTAATGATCCCTCATTAATGTACAGTGATTTTTTCGGGGCTCTCCACTTGGGTTTCCATATTCATACATAGGGCATAAGATAGAGATGAATGATCCTCTTGTGAGGGGAACTGGACTTGGTACAATTAGGATGATCGTAGTGAATTGTACCTATCATACAAGTGCCATGTTGGTGGCTGAGCTTGTAGAGCATGTTCTCCTTATTTTATGTGTTACATTTAGAACTGATGATGAGAATCATATTTCTAGCTATGAGGTTGGAACATTATTACTCTTTTTGTCTAGGAATATTATATCTAGATGTTCTTTGTATATGTATGGGCATATACCTATATAGAGATGATGATACCTTTGGTATTTTTCTAGTTTTTTTACATTTTGTTTTGGGGTTCTCTACTAAGTATTGTTTTATTCACCTCCGAACAGTATTTTCTAGAAGTGTCATGTCTTTTCCAGATGACCGATAATTTGGTAGTGTCCTAAGTAGAGCAAGACCATGAACATTACCAGATAATTTCTTGTGAGATCATATGAGCCTAGGTGTTTTTGGATTCTTTCAACAACAGCTTCAGTAACATTTTTATAGGTCAAACTTTGTAGATGTCTTTCTTTTAATGGTCTTCTATTCTGGCCTAGTTATACATTACGAATTTACATTCTATCTTAGTTTTTCATTGGGTTATATTGGTATTCATGCATTTTATTTATATAATGTTTTCACATTCCAACCTCTATGTCTTAGAGTCGTGTTCATTTGTACAGTTTCTTAGGAAAATGCCTCCCGTTTCTCAGATATGCCTACTCAGTGATAGTCACTATCCCTTGATCTTTTGATGGAGAGATTGGGGTAATTATGGCATGTTCCATAGGGGACAAGTTGTGATAGAGTGTTATCAGAGGATCATGACTCTATGATATGAACCCAGAGTGTATGAGTTTGGTTTGTGAAAATAGTGCTCAGTTTTTGGAGTTCGTATTTTAGGACAGTGATACCATAGATGGTGCAGCGGCCAATGCATCCATACACCAGGACCCGTAATTATATTTTTCGACTTAGTACTTGAAAAAACTTGTCACATGGATAAAAAATGGTACAATCATCATATATGAATGGTTTTTGATTTCCATTTTCTTATTAAGTCATCTCACGTGTTATAGTATATTGATCCTGGTATATCTTGTTTTGTTTAGATAATTATATATAGAAAATAATTCAGGATTCCACCGCACGATTGTGATAATGATCCAAGAGGTGACAAGATTGGAATAAAGATTTATGCAATAGAAATAAACTTTAGGTCGTGTGCCAGTTATACCACCATTTGTGTAGTATCACACGGTACTCATTGTACCATCATATGAGAAGTTCTGGAAGAGCGCACATCTCATGTTTCAATGGTAGAGACCACTCAAGCTCTATGTAAATCCTAACTCACTAGTGTATAAGCACTGGCATGTGGTGGGGATCGAGTTTTCCTTCCTTCAAGGACACCATTATTTAAAATGGGGTTTTGAGTGGTGAGCCTTCTATGTGTATCTGTCAGGCGATGGTGAGATAGAGATTACTCAGTCATATGAAGAAATGAATCTTCTAGAGATATCGTTTGATAACTATTTTTGTGATGGTCCTATCACTAGTAAAGGTAAGGGATATGTGTTCCCAAGAGCTTTTATAGCTTCAGCAGGATGTCATGTTAGTAGCTGAGTATTCATTGAGGCATGTCGACCTATCAAGGTACTAAATAAATATGATACGACCAATACTTCATGGCTAGGAACATTCAAAAAGGTGTTATTGGGGAAAAATGAGCCAATTATATTCCTCTTCCATTCATACTTATGATATAGTTATAGAGAGAACATTTGTGGTTGAATTTCATTTGGATGAGTGAATACAAGCACTGGATGTCACCAGTGGGAAAGAAAGAGTAGAGACCTTAGGATAAGTAAGCCGATGTTAGACTTAAAGACTTCAATGTGTGAGAAATTTCTAGAGGAGGTCACATGATAGGGGATCTATAGCTTAGGTAGTTAGAGGATATAAGAAGGGGAAGCTTCATGCGGACATGAAATATGTCCCTAGGGATCTAGGAATGATTCAATGTATGTCTATGTATATTCTAAGATTCCATATTAATTGAAATAATTGATAATAATTCTTCCTTATCAGAAATCATATTCAATACCTATAGTTTTTTATTAAACCATTAAATTGAGCCTCACACTTAGAGATACCAGTAGGAGGAGACTCGATAATCATGCACTAGTGCTGATAGTTTGACCTAACTATTGGAGGAGAGAGTTGTGGTTGGGTTCTATGGGTTATAGTTTTGATGCCTTATGACATTATTCTTGGTATGTACTATTACCGTTCATACCAATATTTATTATTTTAGGTGAAAGGTGTTGTGTGTTAGAAGTGATGGAATGAGGTTTCGTTTGACCTAAAAAAGGAAAAATAGAAATCACAGGGTAGACCCTCACACAAGAATTTCCATGAAGGGGGTTCGTGAAACCCAGTATTGAGGTATGGTGGGAAATTCCCTTGGTCTTGCATATTTTGGATGCGGTTTTTCAATGAAGCTTCAGGGTAGATCATTGCGCTGTCAGTGGAGTGTTTCTGCTCGAATTATTTTTCATGGGATCGTTTCCATGTTGGGACAATTAGACCATGTGATGTTTCTATATTCTGGAATGGTTTCTTACCATCCATTCTATGCTAGGACGCCACTAGTGGTTGTGGAAGTGTTTCTATTTGAGCACGATGTGTGGCAGTGGATGTTGTAGCCCGAGGTCCTAGTAAAACCCACCATACGCTCTTGGGTAGGCATGTTTTTATCATAAATACCAATTCATGATCCACATCAACCTGGAATGCGTAATTCTTATGGAGGATATTGTGAATTACAACTAAGGGAGGATGTGAATTGTGGAATTCCATCAGTATTTGAGTCATGTTTTGGTATAGTTGATCCTCTAGACCCCATGGTAGTAGATGGACAATATTGATTGGTTCTTTCCAACTTGTCTCAGCTAAAGATACATTTTCTATTGTAGTACAATGTTATCCTAGAATATTCTAGACCTGAGAGTGGTTGGTCCATGTGGTTCTTCAGATAGTGTGCTTGTTAGAAGAATATGGACCCTTGATGAGCTCGCACGCATGGGATCCCGTTAGGGAGATCAGTTCTTCTTCCAATGAGTGTATTTTTTTTCAAGGAAACAAATACCAATTGGGGGGATTATGTAATGACCTAGATTTTTCCTGAATTAATTTTTTGGAAATTATTTGGGAAATGTATGAAATTAGGTGCTGAGACACAATGTGATTATGAGGCCCAGTAAGCCTGGAACATTCTGTTGAAATACATTATGTTTTTAACATAGTGTGTGAGTGGGATTCCTAAAAATGCGGAATAACTCAAAAATTGGAAACTATATGATAAATTCGAGGTCACTTTTACATTCAGAATAGTGAATTTACACTAGGTGGGCCTATCTTCAATCAGCAGAGGTTGAGGCTGAATGTTAGTTTTTTGACATATTCATCTAACAAATATATAATAATTTTTTCTTGAGGAAACATGAGTTTCCTTTTAAAACACCTTTGTCATAATTCAAATTTTATTCCCATAACCCTTGAAATCCCCTGAGGCATGAAGAAGGAAACCCTCCTTCGAATTCTAACAGTTTGGTTGATCAAGATCAGAATGCAGATCGGAGAGTAGTGGATCCATTGAATTACGGATCGAGGATCGATAAATGATGACAACACAAGCGCTCTCCAATGTCGATCAAACCAGATCTAGATACTGTTTTATATTTCAATTCCTTTTTTCCCATGTTCTTGGAAATAATGATGAATGTGGATCAAACCAGAAATATGTTAACCCACAAATCTATCGTTCTTCTGGGAGGGATACTTTTAGTGGGAACAGTTTTAGGGATTGTGTATCTATTTTGATTATCCTTCATTGTTGTATTTCAATTTCCCTAAAAACATGAATAAATTATAATTGATAAAAACATCGATCATGGTTCTTTTGTATTTTTTGATTCATCAAATTCTTCCCCCCTTTTCATTGTTCATCACATGCATTCTTTGTTTAGTCCGTGACTCGATGATTTGAGATTGATCGATCATTGTGCACTTGATTAGTGGTACAATGTTATGATATTTCAAACATAGAATCTGGAAGCCATAAAGGTTGGGATATGAAGAAAATTTTGGATGGATTCAATTTGTGTGGGTAGTATCACAACTTGAAAAAGAATTTTCACATTGAAGGATAATGGATTGGATCAAAGCCCATGGATGTAAATATGGTGACTCGAGGATCAGAAAACATTTTTCAGAAAAAAAGGACCACCTTTTTGAGTCTAGTGGCCCTCCGAAGAGGATAACGGCATGTTAGAGTGGCTGTTGATAATGTGTTAGTGCACAGGAGGATGTGGGATCTCATGGATGGTGTCTCTGGTGGCGATACGGGACAGTCCTGAACATTCATTGTGGTGGATCCACGTGAATAGATTCAAGTGACTGGGCTGAAAGTGATATTCCCTATCTGCATGAGCAGACTGGCTAGATGGGGGTGCCACACCCTTTTCCACTGGGTGATGCATTACATGGAAAAGCTGCATGCTGTAGGAGGCCGGACTGTGCGAGGCTGTCCAGACCAGGTGAACAATGACATACGGAGACCCATCAAGCTGAACTGCCCATGCTAGATAGGGTCGGTCAGTCCAGCGAATCAGGGGGATCCCAGCAGGGTTGGACCTGACGGGTCAGGTTAGACACAACATGTTGATTCAGGTAGGTGGACCCTGGTCTGGTTTGGGTTAGGTCGGACAAATCCCAGACCCCACTGACCCCTTTTTACTAAAACTCCTTTAACATTCAAATAGAGCACCTTTTTGACGAGTTTTCTATGGTGTTTTAACCGTTGTGGTGAGATGGTCCTTTTGATGTAATCTATGTGAGTTTTTTCGAAGCAAATAGTTGGCCTAATGGTTTGATGGGCTGGTGCACCCTGCACAAGCATACTATAAAGAACCGGAAATTCCGTGGATTTTTTTACTAAATATATTAGAATTTTTTGACTCCGTGAAAATTTAAGGCATGTGATTTTGAGGGCCGGTGTGCCCAGAATTAATTTATACTGTTTTGTTCGGGTACGTTCAGTAAACGTACAAGCAGGTTTTTATAACTTTTGAACCACTGCTCAAAATTGAAATCTGAGGGAAATATTGAACTCGCAGCACTGATAATTGCTTAAGAATAATGTCACCTCGACGGTAGATGGTCATCAATTAAAGTTAGTTTTTGAGTTTATATTGAATGAATTAAATAAAAAAACATGTTGTAGTTTTATTTTTATTTGGTTGGTTGAAGCCACCATGTGGAAGATGGAGGTGGGTTCCCCCACACCATAACATCCCATAAGAGGTTATGGTGGTGGGTCTCACCCGAACCTAACATCCTATTCATTTTTAATATGGTGGGGACCACCTGAGGTTAAAAATTATAAAACTCCCCATTAAGTGGGGAGAAACCTCTTGATATCCCCACTTTATGGTGCCAAATCCTCCTCAATAATTAATTGAGCAAACACTTACAATTAATTAATTTGAATCTTTTTGAATTTTGTGCCAACAACTAAATAATAGATAAAAATATTATTTTATCGGGGGTTCAGATTAATTTTAGTGAATCTTTTAAGAGGAGAGAACTTTGGAGAATGCTCCCAGTGAAGAAAATTTTCAATGGACGAAGAACTTTCAAACCGACGAAGAACGTCGACCTCGATCTCGACCTCGACTTCCTTCTTCGAAACCTCCTTCGACGTAGGATGCATTCATCTACAAAAAATCAACGCCCTCCTTCCCGTGACTTCTTCAACAAACAACGAACAAAACTAGGAGTTCAAGAATTGTTAATATTTGTACATTCTTCATTTTAATTCAAGGACTTTGAATCAAAACCGCATGCTATCACCCTAACGCAGATTGTGCGGGGTGAACAAACACGGCATGAACCCTCCACCTTCGTTGTGGAATTAGACGCTAAAAGAGTAATGATATCTGAATGAGTGATTCTTGTCATCAATGATTGCGGATTGAAGGCGAAATCTCGAGGAGTGTGCGGCTACTTCTGGAACAACAATCGGGCCACCAGAACTTGTCCGGTGACCCACAGAATGTTCACCGGTGGATGAAACCGACAAACATTACCGCGTGACGGCGGTGGAGCAACGGCGCCGTTGGAGGAGTATCCCATGGTCGATGTTCTATAGCGGTGTAGCGGCCGCTGGCACAAGCCCAGTCGTGAAGAAAACTGGCAGCTCGAGCCACCGGGTTTCCATGGAAGGCGCGGCGCATCCGTGACACGCGGTGGGACACAAGGGTTCAGCGGGCCCTGGCCGCGGCACTGTAGTGGCTAATGATGCAAGGCCAGCCGCAAGAAGGACTGGCGGCCTGAGCCATCGGGTTACCTAGGGAGGGGAGGCGCAACTATGCCGCGCGAGAGGCGGCTTGCCAATCGGCAAGCTGGGAAGAGTGGGACTTGTCGTTGGGTCCTGCGTGATGAGGATCGGCTCCATGTGGCATAGGTTTTGGAACCCACCCAAACAGCTATGTCTTTTAGGATACCAAGGGGCATGGCCTCCCCCCTAGACATGGCAAGGGTGGACCCCATGGGCCTCGAGTCACGAGCCCACCACTAGCTAGACCCACTGCAGGCCAGACCGCCAGTGTGGGTCGGCCCACCCCCACAGACCGGGTTAGACCTGCAGACCGGGTTGGACCCCAGTCCGGATCTGGGTCGGGCTGGGTTAGTCCGCCAAGGCCAGACCGGACCTAGACCCTTTTGACATGTTTCCACTCTTTTCCCCATAACATGACCTACGGGAGTCCGATTGATGAACTATCTACAGTGACGAAACCCGTAGATGGAGATAGTTCACTTGGTATACCCCACTCCAGTTTTGGACATAGTTGGGGTTTGGATGAGATGGATTGAACGAAAATCCAACCAGGCCCTCAGAACAAAAATGCCAATAACTTTCAGACTGGACTTCTGATTAACACACTGTCTGTAGCATTGGGTTTCTTTTGGAAATGAGGATCTTTAGGATACATAAACTTGGGACTTCTTGTAAGTTCAGGTATCGACATTTGTCTTGAGGAGGGGACCCTCTCGGAATCAAGCATGTTATGTGCGGAACCTTATGGATGGCTGCGCTCTGACTACTATTCCAAGATCCTACGTGGGTTCGATAGCTCTGACTACAGTTCTTGGATACTACATGAGTTCGACATCTCTGACTACTATTTCTAGATCCTACGTGGGTTCGACAGCACTGACTACTGTTCATGGATCCTATGTGGGTTCGATAAATCAAATTACTATTCCTGGATCCTATGTGGGTTCGACATCTCTGATTATTGTTCCTAGATCATGTGTGGGTTCGACAGTTATGATTACTATTTCTAGATCCTAAGTGGGTTCGATAGTTCTGTTTTGTTTTCCTAGATCCTGTGTGGGTTTGAAAGAACAGATGATTTAGTGTCTATATCTAATAATCTCTTACACTCTACATGAGTTGTAAACCTGTGTGACCTGATTCAGTAACTTTGTGTTTTCCTTATGATTGAGATATATCATTTGATAAATTATATATATCTATGGGCATATACATAAGTGGGGTTATCTATTGATTTCATACCTTGTGGTTTATCCTTGTTAAATTTTGTGAGACCATGAGTGTCTTGGGGTCCGTACTGAGTATCATTATACTCACCACTGCACGGGTTACACCCACACCTCATTGTGTTTGATGCAGACAATAGACAACACTGACTGAGGCTGAGTATTTTTTGACTAGATGGTACCTAGATATGGACCACACAGTGTGATGATACATGGAGGAGACAGACAGGCGTGGAGTGAAGTGGAGACTATATGTACCTACCCTTCAGGTAGGATTTCCCAGTGGACGATCCACGATCTATTTTCCCTTTTTCAAGTACTTTTACTTTTAGTTTCTTATACTTTACATTTTGTCATGTATTCGGGCCCCTTTTACTTTTCAGTAGTCTTTTTTTATACTGTTTTACTTAGTGTTTTTCTTCCAGCTTATACTCTGTTGTGTGAATTTTTAGGTTCTAAAGGCAACGCCCTCCCGTTTTTAAGGATTTATGCATTTGGTGCTAGTCTACAGCCCCTGGACTATGGAAGGCAGGCTTATGGTAGTCACAGTATGAGCCCCGAGGGATAGGTCTTGAATAATTGGTATCAGAGGAGTTTTTTCTACCGTAGAACATAGGACTCTGATATTTTCTGTGAATTAATAGTGTTAAGGGTACTGAGAGCAGTTTTCTATTCAGGGAGTCTAGTGATGGTGTGGAGGCTGACGTATCCATACACCAAGACTCTGAATTCTAATTTCCAAATTAGTACATGGAAACACTGATTGTGTGTGTGTTTTGAAGATATTTAGTTGTGATCTCATTGAGTTAACTCACTAGGTATAACTTTTTAACCATGGCGAAACTGTTTATTTTTAGGATGCCGCCACACAGATAGCCGACCATGGTTCCAGGCTTTGTACGAGATGGAAGCCCACTAAGCGAAAAGGTCTCAGTGAAGTGCCATATCACAGTGGAGAAACCAGAAGTACCACTACCCATTGGGCCATAGATGCCACCAGCCTCGGTACAGAGAGTGAACTCCACCTGAGCACTTTACACTAGTTCTAGAGCCATAGGCCGCTCAGGTACAAGGGCGAGATGGACCCGCAGGCAGCTGAGGATTGGCTGGAAGCTGTGGTGAGAGTCTTCAGACTGATAGGGACACCAGCTGACCTTATAGTGATCCTTGCCACAAGTATCCTTTAGGCATCATCAAGCATATGGTGGAGATTGATGCTACATGTGAATGATGATGCGACACTACTCTAGGCAGACATAGAGAGCCTGTTTTGGGTGGATCTTGTCCTAGATACCCAACGTGGAATGTGGATACATGAGGTACTTCATTTACAGCAGGGTAGCATGGTGGTGGCACAGTACTCAGCGAGGTTCACCAACCTCTCACTCTACTCCACAGATATGGTGTTGGACCCATTCTTCAGGGCTCAGACCATCGAGCAGGGGCTCAGATGAGATATCAGGGCTTTGATGATCTCCATTAGCATCCTGACGCAAGAGGGGGTGTTGGAGAGAGTCCTCTTAGTGGAGAGTTTCCTTGCTGTGTAGTCACCAGCAGCGAGACCCACCACTGAGCGTCACATAGAGGAGTCTTTTACAGCTGGAAGTAGAAAGATATCTCAAAGATCCAAACGAACCATACCATCTGGTGGATGACCTCAGGAAACAGGTTTGGTTGTGTGAGGCACACAATACAGAGCTAGTCATTCAAGGAAAAGGCAGTGTTTCACATGAGGTAGGCAAGGTTACATGTCTCGTGACTATCCGACCGTCCATTCGGATGATTAGAAGACAGTTTAGGGGGATCCCAAGAAGAGACAAAGGTTCGATCGAGGAGATCCGTAGGGCGCAGGCGGACATGGAAGAGGAGTTGTCCATGTTTCTAATGGTGGATGACATTACGTGGTGTTACCATCACCACCACCAGGAGGTCCACCTCGACCGTAGGGAACATGTGGAAATGCGAGAGCTCAGATCCAGGCAGGTGAGGCTTATGATCATGGTGCTCCAGAGATGATTTGAGGTACAGTCTTTGTCTACTCCACCTTAGCTGTAGTTTTTATAGATATATGTGCCAGTCACTCTTTCATTTCCACTTCCCTCGTTTGAAGATCAGAGATTGAGATAGAGTTGTTGGCTCGATCCTTATGACTAGAGAATCCTAAGGGATAAGATTCGACGATTACGCATCAGTGTCGCAGTGGGAGCTTACTCTAGGAAGCGATAGCTTCGGCTGGGATCTCCTAGTAGAGGTGTCGAGGCCTTATGACGTCATCTTGGGTATGGACTGGTTATATACAGTTCATGATCCGATTGACTGTATTAGGCACAAAGTGTGGTGTGTCCGCACGGATGGTACCAGGTTCACCTTCACCGGTGAGAAAGTAGCCTTTTCAACATAGGACGGACATACTCCCTGATGATGTCCCATGTCTACCTCCTCGTAGAGAGGTGAACTTTTACATTGAATTTTACCCTGGGATGACACCGATATCTAAACCAGCATATCAGATGGCTCTCGCTGAGCTTTGTGAGCTGCGGGTACAGTTGGAGGACTTATAGGGGAAAGGGTTCATTTGGTCTAGTTTTTCTCCCTAGGCATCCGCGATTCCTTTCGCCAAGAATGCGGATGGATGCTTGAGACATTGTGATGACTATCGTCTCCTAAATCAGGTGACCGTGAAGAACAAATACCCAATCTCGAGGATTAACGTCCAATTTGATTAGATAAAGTGAGTACGGTGGTTCTTCAAGATAGACATTAGGTCAGCCTATCACCATATCAGAGTTTGAGACGATGATGTGCAGAAGATGTTCTTCAAGTGTCACTACGACCATTATGAGTTCTTGGTTATGCCATTCGGCGTAACCAATGCTCTAGCAGTGTTCATGAGACTCGTGAATAGTATCTTCTATCCATACCTTGATCTCTTTGTCATAGTCTTCTTCGAAAAAATTCTGATCTACTCGACTACTGAGGAGGAGCATGCCTACCATTTTCAGGTAGTACTAGACACACTCCGATACCATCAGCTTTATTGTAATCTCTCGAAGTGCTAGTTTTGGATCCAGGAGGTTCAATTTTTAGGAAATGTCATCTCGGAAGCTGGAGTTACAGTAGATCCAGCAAAGATTGAGCTGGTACTTTCTTGGGAGCCACCCAGGAGTGTGACATAGGTATGATGTTTTCTGGGTTTAGCTGGATATTACTGGAGGTTCGTATCAGACTTCTCTAGAGTTTCATCACCACTATCATCCTTGAAAAATTAGGGGCAACCCTTCATGAGGTCGGAGAGATTCCAGTGGAGTTTTCAAAAGATGCGGCATAGGCTGACTAGTTCCCCCATTTTGAGGCTTCCAGAAGAGGGTGTAGAGTACGTAGTTTACTTGGATGCATTAGAGGATGCACATTGATGTGTCCTGATGCTGGAGCGAGCAGGGATCTCTTATGGTTCTCATCAGATGAGACATCATGAGTAAATTCCCCCCCCCCCCATGACCTTGCATTAGCCGCAGTGGTCTTCACCTTGAAGATGTGGCAGCACTATCTGATGGGTGAGCGTTTCACATTCTACTCTGACCACCAGAGTCCTAGGTATATCTTCTCCCAGAAGGACCTGAACCTAAGACAACGGAGATAGATTGATTTCCTATAGGACTATTACTTCAAGATAGTCTATACTCCTAGAAAGGGAAATGTTGTAGCAGATGCACTCAGTAGGATATCTAGTATACAACTGCTATGAGAGGTGACAGTGCAGCTGGATTCTTTATAGATATCCTTTGTGAACCGAGATGGATCATCTTTCCTCCAGTCTATTACAATCAATCTTCCACTTCTTCAGTGAGTCGGGAAGACACAACGTGGAGACGCTGACTACGAGAGATGGCGTGCATAGATATCCACAGGGAAGGCACCTGATAGATTTTCTGAAGGTGGGGAGCATGCCATCCTCTTCAGAGGACGTACCTTGGTACTAGTGGCACTTCAGGAGGAATTGTTGAGGGAGTTCCACATGTCCCCTCTAGCGGTACATCAGAGAGTGGCGAAGATGTACTAGGACCTTCGACAACAGCACTAGTTTCCGGGCATGAAGAAGGCAGTACCAGATTTTGTCTCTCGATGACTCACATTTCAGCAAGTGGAGGTGTAGAATCAAGTACCAGAAGGCCTGGTTCAACCTTTAGAGGTCCCAGAGTGGAAGTGGGATGGGATATCCATTGACATCGTGACAAGACATCCGTGTACATCCAGGGGTCTTGACTCAATTTGGGTGATCATCGACCGACTCACCAAGACATCCCACTTCCTACAAATCAGAGAGCAGGGTTTAGTAGAGAACATGGGTAACCTCTACGTGGAAGAGACTGTGGTGATACATATAGTACCTTATTCTATTGTCTATGATTGTGATGCACCGTTTACTTCCCGAATATGGAAGGGGTTGCAGGAGTCTTTCGGGACATTGCTTTGTCTGAGCACTACCTTCCATCCTCAGACGGATGGACAGACTGAGCAGACCATTCAGACCCTTGAGGACATGTTGCGTGCTTGTGTCCTCAACTTCTATCATAGCTGGGAGGATCACTTACCTTTCAGATCACCCTTGTCTTGGACTGACCCTGGGGAGTCAACACTAGTGGGACCAGAGATTGAACGAGCTACCACAGATAAGATGTAGATTATCCCAGAGAGGATGAAGACCACACAGAGTAGGAAGAAGTCATATACCAATAAGAGATGGAGACCTCGAGAGTTCTAGGATTGTGACCATGTCTTTCTACGAGTCTCACCCCGATGGGGTCTACAGAGATTTGGTTGAGGTAGCAAGTTATATCCGTATTTCATCGAACCTTTTCAGGACCTCAATAGAGTTGGCGAAGTAGCATACCGCTTTGATCTTCAAACTAAGTTGTACCATGTGCACGATGTCTTCCATGTATCCTAGATGAGTAGATATGTGCATGACCCTTCACACATCATCGACCTTGGAGATCTAGACGTCGATGATGGGGAGACTTTTACGGAGGTCCGAGTGGAGATTGAGGATCGACGGGAGTGGGTCCTTCGTGGACAATCGATACCTTTTGTGCATGTTTGATGGCATCACGAGAACCTCTAGGAGATCACATGGGAGTGGGAGGCTCAAATGCATGCTCAGTACCCCCACTTGTTCCCTTAGTTCGAGTTGTAGCTTATGTGGAC
Organism: Viscum album; assembly: GCA_963277665.1. Lineage (NCBI taxonomy): Eukaryota > Viridiplantae > Streptophyta > Magnoliopsida > Santalales > Viscaceae > Viscum > Viscum album. Next base: position 1,148,094,974 of record OY728156.1, read on the forward strand.
GTAAAGCCCTAAGGTGGGGATAATTTAATGACCCGAAAATTCTATGGAAATGTTTTTCAAAAATACATAGGAATTTTACACGTCTGCTAAAATTGACAGTGTGTGATTCTGAGGCCCGATGTGCTTAGAATCAATTTATGAAGTTTTGTTCGGGTACATTAAATAAATGTACGAGCTGGTTTTGATAACTTTTGAACTGGTGCTCGAAATTGAAATCTAAGGGAACCGTTGAACTAACATCGCTGATATTCGCTTAAGAAGACATTCACATCAACGTCATATGGTCAGAAATAAAAGTTAGTTTTTGGATTTTTAGTGAATGAATTAAATAAAAATAATATAGTTGTAGCATTATTTTTATTTTGGTTGGTTGAAGCCTCCATGTAGAAGTTGGAGGTGGGGACCATCACACCATAACCTCCCATGAGAGGTTATAGTGGTGGGGACCATCACACCATAACCTCCCATGAGAGGTTATAGTGGTGGGGCCCACCCAAACCAAACCTCCTATTCATGTTAAATATGGTGGGGCCAACCCGAGGTTAAAACCTCTTGAACTCCCCATTATGTGGGGAGAAATGTCTTGAGATCCACACTTTATGGTGCCAAATTCTCCTCAATAAAATATTAAGCCAACGCATCCAATTAATTAATTTGAATCGTTTTGAATTTTTTTCCAACAACTAAATAATAGAAAAATCTATTATTTTTTATGGGGATCACTTTAATTTTGGGGGAACTTTGGAGAGGAGAGAACTTGGGTGAAATCCCCAAGTGAAGAATGTGTTCAACCGACGATGAATGCTCGAACGGACGAAGAACGTCAACCTCGACCTCAATTTAGACTTCCTTCCTCAGAACCTCCTTCAACGTAGGACGCGTACATCTGAAACAAATCAATGTCTGCCTTCTCGGGAATTCATCAATGAACAATGAAAATAATTAGGGGTTCAGACTCTATTAATTGTTACACAATATTCATTTTACTTCAAGGATTAAGAATCGAAGACGCATGGTATCACCCTAACGCGGAGGGTGCAGGCTGAACAAACATAGCCCGACCCCTCCGTCTTCTTTCTAGAATTTGACACTAAATGTGGAATGAGACCGGGTTGAGAGATTATCATCATCAATGATTGAAGATTGAAGGTGACATCCCGAGGAGTTTGTGACTACTTCCGGAATGAGAATCGGGCCACCAGAACTCGTCCGGTGACCCAAAGAAAGTTAACCGGAAAATGGATCCCACCAATGTCACCGCGTGATGGTGGCGGTGAAACCGCACCACCAGAGGAGTAGAATGCGGCTGATGGGCCACGGAAGTGTTGTGGCGCCCGGCGCAAGCCCGACCGCGAAGAAAACTGGCGTCTCGAGCCGCCGGCTTGCCGGGGAAGGCGCGGCACATCCGCGCCGCGCAGTGAAACAAAAGGGCACTGCGGCCCCTGGATTCGGTGGTGTAGTGGCGGCCGGTGAAATTCCAACAGCAAGGACTGGTGGCCCGAGCCATCGAGTCACCATAGGCGGTGCGGTGCAACCGCACCTCGCGGTAGGCGGCTGGCCGCTCGGCCAGCCGGGAGGAGCGGGACCCGTCGCTTGGACCTGCGTGATGCGGACCGGTGCCACGTGGTGCCTATTTTGGAACACACACGAATGGCTAATACATTAGGGATACGAGGAGGCATAGCCTCCCCCTGGATGTGGCTAGGAAGGACCCCATGGAATGCCAGCCACGGGCCTAGCGTAGGCCGGACCCAACGCGGGCAGGTCCCAGCGCGAGCAGGGCCGCCAGCGTGGGTTGGGACGTCATTGTGGTTCAGGTTAGCACCATGGGTCGGGCCACCCCTGCAGACCGGGTTGGACTCTAGTACGGTCTCGGGATGGGCCGGGTCGGGCTGGGTCGGTCCGACTAGGCCGGACCGGACCCGGACCCGTTTGACCAGATTCCACTCTTTTGCCCATAATAAGATCAACGAGCATCAGATTGATGAACTGTTTACAGTGACATAAACCGTAGAAAGAGACAGTTCTTTTGGTATATTCCATTCACGGTTTTGACATAGTTTGGGTATGGCTAGGTTGGATCGAACATAAATCCAACTGGGCCCTCAGAATGAAAATGCCAATAACTCTCAGACCGGGCGTCCAATTGACGCACTGTCTGTCGTATTGGGTTTCTTTTGGAAATAATAATTATTTGCATATATCAACATGTGACTTCATGGAAGTTGATGTATTGTAATTTGGATTGAGGTGAAAAACCTCCCTTAATCAATCATTCTATGTGCAGAACCTTGTGGTAGGCTGTGCTCTGACTATTGTTCCTAGATCCTACGTGGGTTCGACAGCTCTGACTACTTTTCCTTGATCCGACGTAGGTTCGACAGCTCTATCTACTATTCATGGATCCTACGTGGGTTAGGAAACATAGACTACTCTTCTTGGATACTGTGCGGGTTTAATAGCTCTGATTACTTTTCATGGATCCTATGTGGGTTCAACAGCTCTCATTACAGTCCTGGATCCTGTGTGGGTTCGACGGTTCTGATTACTATTCCTGGATCCTATGTGGTTTTGACCGTTCTATTTTTTGTTCCTGGATCCAGTGTGGGTTTAATAGAATAGATGATTTAGTGGCTACATCTAATCATCTATAACACTTTTTGTGAGTTATAAAACTATGTGACCTGAGTTAGTAAAATTGTGTTTCCCTCATGATTGAGATGGATTACTTTATTACATAGGTATAAGTATGGAAATATACCTAAGTGGGGTTATCTATTGATTTTATACCTTGTGTTTTATCTTTTTGGGATATTTTGAGACTTTGAGGGTCTCGGGGTCCCTACTATGTATCATTATACTCACCCCTGTACAGGCTATGCCCGCACCTCATTGTGTTGGATGCAGACGATGGAAAACGCTGACTGAGGCTTAGTGTACAAGGACTGGATGGTACCTGGAGGTGGACCACATGACGTGAAGATACACGGAGGAGATGGACGGACATGGAGTGTTGTGGAGGCTATCTATACCTACCCTTTAGGTAGGATTTCCCAGTGGATGATCCAGGAGATGTTTTCCCTTTTTCGAGTACTTGTACTTTCAGTTTCTTGTACTTTACATTCGGTATTGTATTCCGGACCCTTTTAGTTTTCATCACTCTTTTGTAATACAGTTTTACTTAGTGTTTTGCTTCCATAAAATACTCTTTTGTGTGCGTTTTCAGGTTATAAAGGAAATTCCTTCCCAGTTTTAGGGATTTATTCCTTTGGTGCTAGTCACCAGCCCCTGGCCTATGGAAGGCGGGCATGGGTAGTCATGGAACTGTCCCCAAGGCATGGGGCGTGACACATACCCTGACTGTAAATCAGCATATATCATAAATATGGGACTCCTCACATCTTGGGAGAAGGTTTGTTTCCTTTGGGTAGCTTCTTATAGTGGAGTCACTCCCCTGAAGGACTAGGGTGTTGGTTCCAAGAGATGTTCATGAAGGATAACATGGTACTACCCTATGGGACAAGGGAGTGGGTCCTCTATCCATGGAATCGGTAGTCCCCTATATGACTATGGCATGTGTCATCCTTATATAATGAAAATATAGTCAGTAGTCCCCTACCAGGCGGTGTAAAGGTCCTCTATTATAGGATTCAGTACTCTCTTTTTGGTCGAGGATAGGGGTTCTCCACACAAGAACTGACAAAGTCGGTACTCCACTATCATAATAGGGTGAGTGTCCTCTAGTCACATAGTAGTACCACACTACTGGGTAGGGTGAGGGTCCTTTACATATGATGTCTTTCTCCCCTGTGGGATCAGGGAGTTAGTCCTTCATGATTCATACAACCCTATTTGATCAGGGTGAAAGTATTCACTTACAGAGTTTCACTTCCCCATCCTGAGTCGTGTAGGGGAGCCGATCCTCCCTTGGATTTGTGTCTCCCTCGGCTGTTGGAAATAGTTACAAGGATATGGCATGATGAGAATGAAACCTATATAGGAGATAGTTCTCCCTCAACGGACTGAGGTGACATCCACTCCATATAGGATCAGTAGAGGTTTCACAAGATGGTTATGAGTAGGGTTCCCTCATCTATGTATAGTAGTGATGGAGGGCCTTTGTAATTGATTTTTCATAGTCCATAATTTGGTGAAATATATAAATGAATTAACCTCTAGTGTTGATCACTGGATTTGAACCTAGTAGGATTTTCTTGATGGAGTGTACCTTTCAGATGGGTGCCATCTAGGATGGATGAGATTTTGGAGCATGTTATCTGGTTTTTATATGTTTCCTTCAGAACCGATGATGAGAAATTGTTTTTGTCTTTGATTTTGGAACCTTATGATTTTTAGGGTCTAGAAATAGTATATCTAGATGTTCTTAGTATATGTATGGGAATACACTTATGTATAACTAACGGTACCATCGGTATTTTCCTTGGGGTTTTCCCTTTCTTTTCAGGGTTCCCCTATGAGTATTGTTTTACTAACCCCTGTATGGGATTTGCTCACACATGTCATGTATTGTGAAGACGAAAAATTCTTTGGTGGATTACTAGGTCGAGAAGGACTAGGAAAAAGAAACACATAGTTCTTTGGGAGTTCAAACGAGCCGAGTTATTTACTAATGCATGCTACATCAGCTTATGTACCCTTATTATCATGTCATACATTTCAGTTTTATTTCATTTAGTGGGAATGCATTTTGGCCTGGTTTTAATTTACATCATTACATTCTTTCATACTCTATTATTAGCTTATAGTGGCATCCAATCATTTTCTTTACTTAGTGTTTTCACTTCCCATCATTTAGGGCATAGAGTTGTGTGCATGTATACAAGTTCTTTGGAAATCCATCCAATTTAGGGAATATGCCTTTATGGAGATAATCACTTGCTGCAAGACTCTTAGAGGTGGGATTGGGGTACTCACAGCATGAGCCCTGGGGGATGGTTCATGAAAAATAAATTTGTTAATATATTTTGAATTTTACCCAAAAATAATATCTGTGTTATATAGTTTGAAAATATAAATAATTTACAATGTTATAATAATATGATGAAATTTTTTCATTATTATATAAAAAAATTCATAATCAATTTTTTATAGAAATGGTAGATATCCATTTAATACACCATAAAACAACCATAGAGTATGGAGTGTGGGAGTGATTTTTTGTGGGGTGGTTCAAAATACATGGTCTGGGTCGTGATATGTATGAGCTTGAACTTCTTCCAAAACAAAGTTTCAATATGATTAAGTTTTCAGGTATCATCTTGGAGTTGATCATGGAAAATCTCCAAAGATGTTATCTCACATGGAATCCCTATTAAAGGGGCTTTAGGGAAAAGATCCCACTAGTTGAGGTCATCATATCGTTTTTCTCTGTCAGTTAAATTTCTTAAAACTCTTTATTTATTATAATCATGTGGTCACTATACAATAGGAATATTATCAATGATAAAGATAATTAATGGTCTATTAAATTCATTAATATATATCTAAATAGGTTAAGGCGTTTTATATAACAATATTAAATAAATAAAATTTTAATTAAATAAAAAGGGAATATTATTTATAATAGATTGGGTCGTTATTCCACCATCATTTGATACCACTTTGACATGAACAATCTTGGATACCCTAGAAACCATATTACTACGTCGGCACTGATATTTACCGTAGGAAATTTCCAATATCCATGTGTTGGATACTTGAACATGGAATCATTCAAATTTAATGTTGGAATGTTTTTTCAGAAATAATTTAAAAAATAGACGAACATGTCAATATGCATACAAGAAAAACACTACATGGAGTATTTTAAAGAAGTCAACCAGGAATAAAAAAACAAATTACTACAATAAATTACTAAAAAATTTATTGAAAACCCATGTTCCAATGAAATAAAATCTCAAATTCTAAGGATAATATAATACGACCTCCATATGTGACCTTACACTTCCATTAACATTGAAGAAGACAATCTATAAACACATGAAGGAAAAGGTAGGGTGTGAGATAAAATACTAGTATGATCTCACCAAGGATTCCATAAGATTTTTCTATATTTAATTAATTAAATAATTTAATTTAATTTTAAAAAATGGGTTTAAAAATTAAAAATTATATTTAATCATATCATACATAAATTTTCAATTGATCTCAATAAATTAATCAATTGGCATAATAAAAATTTTTTACAGAATATTTTATATAAATTATAAGTCATGAAAAAATGTTCACTATAATGGAATATATTGATTTCAACTACAAACAAGTAATCAACATGGACATATGCCGAAACGGTGTGATAGTTCTAAGATACATGACTCCACACACCCAAGGTGACTCGAAAATATGTGTACACACATGCCCCCTTAAGCACTATTCAATAGGTCTCCATCACCATCCCTCTCGGAATTTGATGTGTTACATATATGGTTTAAAACACTATAAATCGTAGAGTGTTGTCATAGTAACTCACTAACAACCTATTGATTGCATGTTCTATAGTAAAAAATAAATTTTGGAAAATTTTATTTAAGACTTATTAAAATTATATATATCCCATTATCCATTTCTTATATAATAAATTTCCATTTAAAATAAATAATGGTTTTAAATCAAGACATGCATTCTCTAAAAAACCCAATGTTTTATATCAAAATATATTTCGTCCATTTTTCACAATTAGGAATTTGAAATAAAATAATAATTAAATTTCAAAACATACTATCACAGTTTAAATTCCAATATTAAAATTCCACAAATTTGAATAAATTTATTAATCACACACTAACTTAATGGAATTTTGGTGTTTTCCCAAATTTCATTAAATTTATATTTTCCAAAACCAAATCCCCGAATTCAATGGAATTGGGATTTTATTAGTCAAATATCATTATAATCAAATCAATCATATTCAATTGAGAGTAATATAATAAATTCAAGGAAATTAGGTTTAATTAAAATGGACAATCAAAATTGAACCGCCTACATTTTCCATAGAAACAAAAACACTACAACAACACCCACCAACAAGCATGATGGCACACAAGATCTAAGAACTCATCAAAGAAACATTTTGAAACAATAGGAAGTTTAGATCCATCAATTCCAATATGATATATCATAATTAGATGAGGTAAAGAAAAAGCTAAAAAGTTACATGGATAGTTCTTACCTAATAAGTCACACTAAAACTATAAAAATGTTCATTCGCTAATCAAAATGACTTGGAACGGTTTGAGGACCCAAAAACCACTTGGGGATGACACTTCACCTATGAGAAAAGAAAATTATGGAGGGTGAAGTACAAATATCATCCAATATTACATTTTAAAAGTAAAACATGGGAATTCAGAAGACTTGTATCTCAATTACACATCATGTAATTAGAAAATACCCAAATCAACAAAAAAACTCATCGTCTTCTATTAATAATGGATTTATATACATTTTATTATTTTTATTGTGGGTAACCATATTACATTGTGTATAACTCCAAAGAAGGTTATAAAAAAATTAGTTTTATGGTCAAAATACAACACATATATGATATTACCATTCAAGGTATCCTTTGAATTCCTTTTATGCCCTTCCTCGATAATGAAAATGAAAAACCATGATAAAGATTAAAACATGTCTGACTGAAAGGTAATTGGATGTTATATAGATAATCACAAAAGGCTCCAAAATAGACCGTTACCATGATTTAACAGTATAATATCATAATTTGTACAGATAATATATGTTAGAAACGTTTTTAGTTAATTTTAGCGCATAAAGTTTTAGTTTAACCCCGTCTATAAATAATTTTTTACCATAAACATTATAAAATATTTTAATTGTTTTTTCTATTCATTATCACCATGAAATTTAAATAATATATTTAATATAAATTATTTTTATAATAAATATGAAATCTATTTTAACAAATAAAATTCACATAATTGGAATAATTTAATTCAAAATTAAACCAGTAGATGGGATGAAAATTATTTTTTTAATAAATATATTTTTCAAGATAATGGTGATTTCATATTAATTATATAACTAGTGATAATAATAATATTAATTTATATTTATATTTTTAGATATTTAATATATGAATTAAATATATGTCCTTTATCATTAGTGATTTTTTATTAAATAAAAATGAGAATCGTTATCTATATTAACACGTTTTTTAGAAAATTATTATTTTTATACCCAAAATTAAACATATTGAAAAATTTTATATAATATTTATTTTTTAAGATAAACAGAGAAATGGATTTCCCACCCAATTCATTCCTGAAATAAATTTATTAATACAAATAGTATTGCAATACAAACTCTAGGTGTAATGAGTTTACACCAACCCAAAAGTGAGAGATGAACATGTAGATATAACAAATAAGGTCAAACACATCAAGCAACAAGTGCGGCCACTCCAAGACACCTCCAAGGAAGGGGACATATAGGAATTTCATTCACATAAGAGTAGAAAACCATGCCATTGGAGTAGATCAACACTGTTAAAAGAAAATTAGGGAGTTTGGCTGTACTTTTTCACCAACCTCTTATTAAACAATTGGTGTTCGATATCATGAAAAGTTTCCACAAAACTTTATCCATATCTAAACCTTTGATAATCCAATTCATCCCATTTTTCTAAGAGAGATTACAAATTTTCATTTACCTCCAAAACATCCTGGTCCACAAACATCACCACCATGTTAGATATTTTGTTCAATTTATCATCAGGAGGTGCAATAGGAGGATCGATCTCATGTTGGGAAGAAGCATCTGTAGCTATTATTCTGAGAGATCCAAATATGTTTTCACTCTAGTAAACCAAATTCGTTGATTTTTTAGTTGCAATATTTTCCATTATATAAGTATCAAGTGGCATCATGGAAATTGTTCACTCTAGTTGCGAGTAGTCTCTAAATTTCCTCGTTTTTTTGGGATTGGGAGTAATGAATCCATCAGCATACACTATTGGTTTTCCATTTTCTAGATATTGATTTTAGGAAGTACTCTTCAATTTGATCAGCTATCTGATCAGCCTCTTACAAGGATGTTTTCTATGCTGGGCATGTGTCCAAGTCAGATTGAGAAAGAACCTCCTGATTATCCTATTTAGTGGGGCCATTCTGAACACCATGGAAAATATCAACAAAACCCTAGAAGATTCCAGGTTCAGATCCACTATCATCATTGAAAATGAAATGAGACTGGTCATCAACGGTCAATTCAATATCTTTGATTTGTTCACCAAAGGGGTTCTTAGTTCCATAGGGTCTATCAAGCACTATCTCATTCATAGACTCTTCTGTGTGAGCTATAAATTCCATCATTAGCGTTCCCTTCACAACCCATGTCTTGCAAGTAGTTGGACAGACTACCTTACCACATCCACTGGATAAATGTCTAATTTTAAAGCAATCTAAACAATAAGATGGAAAATATTCATAAATACCGTCTTGTAAGAATCCATGGTTTCCATTTTGAATCCAGATTTGTTTTGGAATAGTTTTAGAGACATCAATCACTGTAAAATTCCTAGCAACTGAAGGCCAAAAATGTTTTCTTATTTCCATGTCCAACTTCAGTGGGGAGCCAATCAGATCAGAAATTGGAAATAGGGAAATATGCTTAAATAGGTGAATCTGTAAACCAGGGAAACCAAAATCTATTGTATACATTATAAAATAAAAACTGAAGAATGGCATTATAGGAATTGAGAAAACCAATTTGAAATCATACAAACCCACTTTTTTCAAGATATTTCCTAAAAAATATTAACGAAGTTCTTCATCGAATTATTTTTCCAACAAGAACGAATCGAAAGTCCGTGGATACAAGATTTACCTCATTGGAAGAAAAAGAAATCACCAAATGACCTTGATACAGAAAGGTTTTCTAGACGAGGTGAAGCTTATCATCTGTAACCCCACCCCAGCTAGAAGGCTCTTTCATGTGTCGAGTTTTCCCCACCACAACATCTACAAATGATAGAGCATCGGCTCTAGGGTTCCTCCATTGACCGTTTGGGGGAAGAGACTCTGTCGTCCGTGGGGGGTTCGACTTCATACTTCCATATGTATATAATATTTATTAAATATTATTTTTTTGGATTAAATATAACTAAATAATACATACTATAATTGAAATAATATTCAAAAATTAATGGGAATTTATATTTACTTTATATATGGATATAAAATGTCAATTGTTTTATAAAAATCAGTATTTTCACTAAACACTAAAAACCCTATATTTTCTGAAAACAACCAAAAATTCCAACATAAGTAAGTATTGATATGATGATATCAAAAATGAATTTTATTTTTTAAAATAGTTTTTCTAAATTGGTCAAAATAGAAATCTACTATATTTTAACAAAATTCAACAGAAACATTGTGTTGGGAAAATAATTTTTTCAAAACATATACATCCATAACTAAAAATTAATTTATTTTTTCAAGTATATTTTCATAATATAATAACATTATAATTAATATTTTAAAATCAATTATTCATATTCATTTATCCAATATTAATGTCATAATAATAATTATCTTGTATGAAAAATAATATTGAAAACTAATTACAGTCCGTTAAAACACAGTTTTCTTCTAAATAAACTATCAATGAAAATAACCTTTTTTTAATAAAATTTCATAGTTTTGAAATTATAATCAATGAGATGATGTTTAATTTATTTAAATTTAATTTTTTTGTGGGCATAGATTAGATGATTTTTATAATCATTTCCAATTTCATTACTATATGTATTTATTATTAATTTGTTTGTTCATCCTTAGGGGAATAGATATTTATTATATAAATATAATGATCTAACCCATCATATAAAGATTATAAAGTTTATATAGTGTCATATTCATGACTGAGGTGGTTAGGATGAGATTTATTTTTTCAAATGATTCTACATAACATGAATTTGTGGCTATTGTTGGGTTATTTTTATGATAGGGATTTGAAGATATTACAATGTTTTGGATGTCTTATATTTATTTGTTATGTTAAATTTTTACATTAATAAATTTTTATGATATTAATAGATCATTTTTAAATATTATTCAGGGTTCTTAGGCTTGTAATTTATTTTAGAGCCTCATGTTGTATTATTTTGTGTGAAATTACTCTCATTTTCATTATTTATAACATTAGTTAAATTTCCAATGTTATGGTTGATGTGATGATTTATTTGCGAAGAAAAATGGGGTTTCACCTAAAATTTTGGGGTCCAAGCTAAATGGGTCAGAAAGAGTTGTATGATACCTTAGGTTTGAAATATAGTTTACAAAACATAGTTAGGCACATGAGGAATTATAATTTTATTTCAAAAAACTAAGGAATAATTTTTAGTAATATATTGGTTAATTATAATAGAAAATATAATCCCATATAGTGTGTGTATGTTAATTAAATATATGAATATCATAGTTAAGGATTAAATTTAAAATAAATTATATAGAAATAATATTTAAAACCATTTAATCCGATATAAAATGAACTCCTATCAAATATAAATTGATTAATTAATGATAAATAATATTATAAATTTTAATTAACATCTTAAGAATTAAATTTCATAAATTAAAAGGAAATATAACCTGTAGTATAAAACATTATAACAAAAGATAGAGAAAAAATAGTTGTCTTCAAGTAAAACTCGCCTATATCGAGTATACAATATGATAATACCATGAATTCATGGATATTCACCATCAATGAAAAATTTACCTTGGCATGAAAATGATCATTCAACATAATAAATTAAACACTAATCCTACACAAACAGAAACATGGTGTACATTATGAATGAAAATAAAATAAAAATATTTAGATATGAATTGAATCATTTCACAAGGATCTGGGTAAATAAAATATTTTAATCTAAAGTATAACGAATTTAAATAGAATATTAGAAACATCTCATTTTATATATTTCACTATTACAACTTCCCCAAATAATCTTCTAGAATGTTTTTAATCATTTCCAATATATTCAATATAATTTATTTACCTTATAGTAACGTTTCCCATCACGCTATGAACATGTACAAGGATATATCTAATCTATATACCTAAAAATTATTCTCCCCATTGAATATCTTAACATTATAAAAATATTCATAAACATTAACATTACTATAAAACACACTATTCTCTAATACTTATTCCTTTTCATTGTTCTTAATATGTAATCTTCCCATTACTATGACACACATTATTTTTTTCATTGTTTTATCTTTGGGTATATTTGTATTCGTACAATGTTATTTAAAAATATATAATATTAGTTTAAATTGATTATATTTTCTAGATTAGAGATACTTGTTTATATATTTTTTTATTATTATTTATTTAACAAAAAGAAGTTAATGGGTTTCAAGTAATTCCATGAATTAATATGAAATTTTAATCAGGCCACTATCCTTAGTTGAGGAACCTAAAGAGGTAATGTGAGTTATAAATAATTGGTCATATTTTAAAATTTTTTATTCTCATCCATATTTTTCTATTATAAGTCATACTCTAGAGGATATCCCACAAAATCATCCCTTACATATATATGAAATGTTTTTCTCCCCATAGTAGAAACCACAATGGAACAAAAATTCATGGGATGTTCTCCAAGGATTATTTATACCATTATAACATTGTTGACTATTTTTCAAGTGAATTAATCATATTAGTATAATCAAAAAATTATAGGCACATATCACAATAATTTTTTAAAATTATTTGGAATTATATTGATGACTTACAATATCAATTCGTATGATGTCTTATACATAGAGATAGTACAACAGTCACAGATTTCATCATCCCTATGATGAGTTAATGAAATGGATTTTGTGAATTTAATTCAATAATAATTCTTAACATACCATATATTATTCATGATACTCTTTTGAATAAAACATTTATTTTCAATTTAATATTTTAAATATAAAATTTACATCATAGATCTCACAAATAAAGATTGATATGGATTTTTTTGCACTAAAATAAGATTCCATCTCTAGCATTGATCAGATAGTGGTTTTTCACCATCATTATTGATAAACAATACATGGGAAATAAATACTATAGAATGGAATGAATATTCATTCCCAAAATCATTTGAAATAGTATATTATATGAATAGGTTTATGCCTTCATCTTATATTCCTTCACATCATCAAGGATCTCCATATAACTAATGTGTAGAAGATTATATTTCATTATATTATTAGGTTGCATTTTTTAATCAGATAATTTTTCTTTGAGCCTTTTGATTCTTAATATGAACGTACATTTAATTAATATTAATATGGCAACCAACAATGTTCTCTTTCATCATTTTAGTGGTCGGTATAGTTTCTCTTATATCTATAATATATTTTCAAAAAATATATACTCTTAATCACTAATTATATTTATAATTAAACAAAAAAATTACATTAATAATTAATGATAAAATAAATAATTGTGTAAGATTTTTTCAATATCACCAAATGTTATGTTTATATCATTTAAAATTTCAAAGTCACAAGAGATAACCTTTTTGGGTATAGAATTGGAATTTCCAAATCAGAATTTACTATAGAATTTCTACGAGTTATATTTCTAAATTATTCGATTCATATACACTATAAAAGTTTTATTATTAATAGAAATTTTTGCACCATAATCAATTGGAGAATAAAATTCATATAATTAAGTTGAAGAATCACTATTACTAATATAGTTAACACTTCTACCATCATTATAATTTTATATATGTGTAAAACTCCTAATACATAAACCTAAAAAGTATCATTACTAATTAATTAAGGATTATCGATAAGAATGTTACATTTAATGTTATAACTCATCCATACATTTAAAACTTTTATATAATGGTTGAATTTACACCAACATCAACAAACGAAGTGTATATATTTCCCAATAAAACAAGGTCTTCGATTTGTTATTAAAAAATTATTTAAGGTTTACTTATATCTGGAAGAATTATGGTATCTACCCCAATAATTTTTCTAAAAATTATTTTAGTTCCTATCTATTGTGTAGTGTACATGGAAATTCTAATCTCATTATACTAAATTTAAAATCACTTATGGGTAAATGAGGAATCTTGTTTTTGAAGGGAAATCGGGTGGATCATATACACTTCTATCACTATTCTCATTTATTTAATATCATATATATTTAAGGTTGAAAAAATCATTATTTTATTGATTTCATTATCAATGATTTTACAGATGACTTAAATAAAAAATTCACACGATGGATGAACTATATGAATATATTTAAACTACTTCTATCGAGGTACATATAGTTTCATCAGATATTAAATAGTTATATATACTACATAAAATGTATATTTCATGTTCAAAATTATATTATGAAAAACAATTCTTATAGGGATCATTATACTTGTTTCCTGTGTTTTTATTAATTCCGATTATAAGGAAATTAGATTTCAAAGTAATGAAGTCCCACTCACCCCGAGGTTCATTCTTTATGATTAATTGGACACAGAATTAATAAAGAATAATTTTAGAAAAATTGAGTGGGAATTGTATAGCATGCCTACAATTTGGTGTCTCAAAGGGGATAAATATAAATATGGTTTTATGGATGAATTCATTGTTACATTTTATAAACTTAATTATATTTAATACTTTTCCCATAGGGAGAAATCCTCCTCTTTGTTACTATGTGTATTATGATTTGGGACAGTTCTAAAATCATGAATCCCAAGGGATTAAAATTTTAATTTTGATATTATTTTTTTTTTCTCAATCTAAAATCTTCACTCAGTTCCCTTTATTGAAATATCCCATGACCCATACTATATAAGGAAATGTGTCAATCAAAACATCTTTATTCACATGTGATAATTTGTGGAGGTTTGATACTTTTCCAAGTTGAATGGTTTCAAGGGTTGGTATGAAATAAAATATATATGAATCATGGATATAACGAATCATTCAGTGTGAAGGTATTGTTATGTAACCTCATAGTTATATCATTTTTAAGTTTTCTTTTTTTCTTAGTTTTGGAATATCCCTTCGATATATAGACCAATAATCAACCACTACTATCACAATTTGTAGGATTGAAATCCAAAATATCTCAGTGGTTGATTATTGATAATACCTTGGTGATCAATGTTTTTTTGGGTCACTCTTATTGTCCTCAAACATTGTTCTCTCTATCACATATTCTAAATTAATGATACCTCTATATGTTGAATATTTTCACACATTAAGAGAGTGAAATATGGTGGATGATTTTCTACAATCTAATGGACATTTGGAAAAGGGGATGAAATTATATTTGAGTTATGCCTCCCTTCTGTTAGAATGTATTATCATTTTTAGGGGGTTCACATAGACGACATAATTTTTGACCTCATTAACATGTCCCGTTTTTTTACTTTTCTTCCCTAAATTTAACCTTAATTTTACAATTAGTCATTATTATAATTTCATTATACTAGGACCTTTACATATATAGATATTGCCTTTGTAATTTACGAATACACTAATAAGATACTTATAAACACATCTAAATATATTAATTGTTTTTATAACAGGATATATTACTATAAACCTTTAAAATAACTAAAGAAGGAATAAAATTTATCACAATATAATTTAGAAAATATTTAGATAAATTAATTCCCACCAAGTAGTCGAGATAACATTTTTCTAACTTATATTGCTCAGAAAATATAATATAGAACAAAGAACATTTAATTAATGATAATACCTCTATTGAAAACCCACGATATTTTGGAATAATTTTTCCTCCATAATAAAACTTTTTTTGAGATCTTGTTTTACAGGAAACGCCATAATAAAAAAGCCGCGATATATTGGATAAATATAACTAAAAAAAGAAATATGAATCATATAGTAAATAATATTATTTTAATATATTATAATTGTATAAAAAAATGTCATTTATAACACATAATGTCTTAAAAAATATGAAATTTTCAAACATGTTGTTTTATATCAATATATTTATTTTTAATTTAAATGATTTAATTTTTTTAGAAATATATTTCTAATTTTATAAAATTAATTGAACTTTTTTTAGGATATCAAAAATTTCTTCAGCGTAAATATTCAAAATTTTCAAAAGTAAATGAATTTTATGTAAATAATTAAAAATACATATTTTTCCTATACTACTCCTTTTATGAAATTATCATTATAAAAAATGATATAAAATTCATTTATGATTTTTTCTATTAAATAATATATTTATAAGGTAAAATAAATAATTCAAAAAAAATCCTTACAATTTTAGAAACATATGATTACTTCATTTGAATTATTAGAATTATTTTACTATAATTATTATCACATGTGTTAAAAATATATTTTCAATAGATATAAATATTAAATAAAAAAATTTATTTCAATGTTTATATAAATATTTAATGTTTTGTTACATGAATGAATTTATTTTATTAGCATAAAAATACGATTAATAGGATTAATATTAGTAAATTAAATAATGGTAAAAACATTTATTTCCTGAAATATTTTTAAGAATGTTTTATTTTTTATTTATAAATTAATTATGTGTATTTAGATAAATGACTAATATAATTTTTAATCTTTGATTCAAATACATTAATAATCATTTATTTCATAATAAAAATTGAATAGGATTAAAAATAGTTAATTTAAATAACAATGTTATTTTTAAAAAGAAATATATATATATATATATTGAATATTTTTGAAATGTAAGTAATCTATAATTTAGAAATTTAAATATCAAAAAATTACTATTTTCAAAATACAAATTTGTATATAAAATTTTCATTATAATTTTATATAAATATATACTGTATAATGGAAAACATGTAACCAATGTCAAAAAAATGAAAAAATGTAAAAATAACTTAAATATTATTCAATAATTTTTAAAACATGTTGTTATATTACTAATGGAGGATATATTGACATTAGACCACCTCAAAATCCATTATATTAATATTTTTTATCTATTTAACCTTTAATAGAGACATCCCATTATTTAAATATATTTTAATTCACAAAATATCCTTTTTCTTCACTTATTAAAGGGGAAGACTTCAACACAATAATAACTAACTTATTAAATTTAATTTCATTATAGAAAACATCAATTATTTCACTTCTATAATAATACCAATTTTTCTTAATCCTCATGTCCCAATTATTTTTTTGAGGCCATCATTTCCATTAATACATTCCCATTAAATTTTATACTCCCAATGTGAATATTACTTATTCCAAAACCAATTTTATTTTTATTTACAAATAACAAATATCCTGACCTTAGTAATAAAATGAAATCAATATCAACATTATATTTTTTTATTATTGAAAAAATATGTTTTTCCTTACTAACAACATAGAAAAATATCTTAACATTGACCATTATTTTATTAGGATTACCAACCCCATAAAACAACATATTATATTTTTCACCCCCAAAATTATTGGTTTGTAATAATGATTTATGAGATTAATTAACATGAATAATATTTCACAATTATTAATCTAAATTTACATTTTATCATATATCTTCATTCCATCCTATTTATTGACAAATGGATTCTCTAATGGACTTTGAGATCCATAAATTCTAAATTTCATTTTTTTTCCCAACCGTACATGGGTTGTTTTTAGAACTAATTTCATGAATGAAAATTATATTTAAGACATATTTATTATTATTTACCATTTAAAATATGATTATATAAAATCATCTAATTAACCTCAAAATACTTAAAACATGCCCTCATTTGGGTAGATTTTTACCACATAATAGAATAGTGATATTATGAATAAATAATTATTGATTAATTAATATCGTAAGTTTAAAAAATAATTTACTAATATGTTTTTTAGTATTTTTTATGTATGTAATAATTTTCTTTTCTATATTCACTATATCTAATAATAAGTTACTGCTTTATCATTGTACACACCATAACTTGTGTGTAAAAACTTATTTTATCAAGATCCACATCAATGTCAATCACCTAATTAAATGGGTCATAATAAATTAGTGGAAAAATATTATTCTATATGGATTAATTTGGGACTGATGAAATTTGGGAGATTATGTATTAATAAAACCTTTATTACGAATGTAGTTAAAAACAATCAATATTACGCTCATAAGATGTTTTGAATATATAATAAATAAATAATATAAATATAGATAATGATAATAAATTTTTTAAAGGATATATATATAAATTTCTAAAACTTAATAAGTGATTGAAATATTTATTATTATTAAGTACGAGGTTAAAACACATTTGAGTGATCGAGAATTAAATGTATGTTTTTTTCTCTATAAATTTAAAATCTATCAGCCATAAAAAAATATTACTCACCATGTTTTATTTTATACGGTGTGATTAAAACATAAATAATTTACTTATTCCATATATTATAATTTCATGTGGTCTAAATATTCATATAATGTTATATCACTTCATGAAATTCAAATAAATAGATTCCAAATTTAGGATAGTTTTTCTAAAATTCATTCTTTTCATTACGATATAATGAATCATTTTAAATTTTATTCTTCATAGATTTATTCTGTACACCATAACATAATATTTCCTTATAAATTCAATTTAAATCTTCTGAAGATTGAATATTTTAATTATAATATATATCCTTAATTATTATCACCACCATTAATAATATATAATTTCATAGAATAAATCATAATGTATTTAATGGTGTTTTACCCAACTTATTTCAATTATCATTTCTTGTTAATTATTTAATCTATAGTGGAAAAAATAATTGTGTGTTATCTACTAAGACCTACATATTTCCCTCCCCACTTTTTAAAAGGATTCATTACATTCTCTGCAATCGATTTTTGTTGACTAGAATAGAATTTCAAAATATTTTAATTGGATTTATCCTTTCAAAATAAAATTTTTATCCTCTAGAACGCACTTAATTATAAAATATTTGTGTATTTTCCAAGGCCTGAATAATGAATATTTATTTTAAAATTGAATAATTTGAAAAAACAACATCACATCACCTTTTCATAAAAATGAATTTTTATTGATATTGTAACATTTTATTTAACGCTAAACATACTATCAATTTAAAAAAACATTTGAAATATCACCACTATTTCCATATTCATTGAGAATTCCTATATTTATATAGAATATTTTTTCTAGAATCTACCTCAAAATTATTTTATAAAAAATCATATTCAATAGATACAAAATTCTGAGCATCCTTTCAAATTATATTTATATATTTCATTTATATCACAATAAAATGTTATAAAAGCAATATATTATTCTATTCATTCATAATAAAGAAAAATTATTATTTCCTTTTGGAATAAATATATATATATAAACTAATAATGGGTGATTCCCTATATCTCCCACCAAATAATTCAATATAGATTTATATATCGTGTAATAGTCATTTTTTCATGGGTACAATGGTGGTTTAGCTATTCTCAAAGATTTTTTAGGGTTATATTTTATGTTTAGTTATCTCAAAAAGTTGTTCATGATTATAATTTAAATTTAACTATTCTTACAGGGTTCTTTGCGGGTATAAATAAAATTTTATTACATTTAAAACTCCTAATTTTTTATGTTATTTTTATAATGTATTTATTCCCATATCATGTCCTATTATATGATTATGATATACCCATTGATGACATATTCAAGAGTTCTCCCCATATTATGAAATTAACCTCTCTCCATTTTTATGACTCCATTCCCCATGTTATAAAGATGAAAAATAATTATTATATAATAAGAATAGAGTCAAGTGTGGTATTATTATAGAGAGTTTATCATATGATTTGTAAAAATAATTATCCTACATAAATATTTCTCAAAGACACTAAATCATCCAATCATTTTATTGTGATTTGATTTATGATTTTAATTTTTATCTTATTATAATTTTTCAAAATAAAAATATAGCAATCTTAATTTTTATCAAAGATAATGTTTAAATAGGTTGTTTAATGAACTAGACCCAAGGGAAATGGTATAGGGTGTGTCATTTGGTATCATGGTAGGGATTAGTTATTATTTATTTATATATTATTTTTTGGGATTTGGAAAATAAATACATATTTAATTACTTAGGGATATGTTAAGAGGATATTTTAATTTATTGGATAACAAAAAAGGAATTTGTAATGAATATATTGTTTGCTTCTACTATAAATTACATCCCTTCAGGGTTAATGGAAGGTCAATGTAGTTTTAGGGAAAAATACATCAAGGGGTAATCAACTTGAAAAATTATCGTTGTGTATTATTCTAATCATCACTCAGGTCCATGATGACTTGGGCTATGTCAACACTCATTGATATAGACTCCGTTGGGATATTCATTGGTTAATCTACATTACCTTTATGATCCATTTTGGATGATTTAAATATGTAACGTTATTAGGTAGAACACTATTGTTGGATATTTACAAAAAATGTATATAATGAAAAATATATATTCGTTTGTTATGGTATGTATGTCAATTTTTATATATTTCATTTATATTCATTATTTTAATTCTTTTTCATCAATATTTACCCATTTTTAGGACCCCATTATTTATAGTAAGATATATAGTATATAGGAACAAATTTAATAATGAGAAATGTGAAAGATATAAATTTTCCAAATAATAAACCTTCAGAAATAAAATATTTAGCGAAAACCATCCTGAATATTTTTTCCATATTTAACAACATTAACACAATCCAAGTAGAGCTAAAAAATTTCATACGAAATAGTTAAGTCAAATATTGTTTTTCATAATCTAAGGGTCAATGACAATAAATGTATTTACCTTTTAAGTAATGATTGTGAAATAGATTAATATGACAGAAAATATAGTTTATGTTTTATAGAGCTTAGGGAATAAAAATATTAAATTATTTCTAAATCACTAGGAATGATAAATTGATAAATAGGATGAACTTAATCAGAATCATTATTCAAAAGTTTGAAATCCTCTCCATGAAATGGTAAGTTTCTATATGAATATTAATCAGTAAATATTTTCCCTGAAATATTCAAATAAAAAATTAAAAGAGAATTACTTCATTAAAAACAACATGATGTTGACTTCATTAGTGTCAGAGAAGATGAATTTATAGGAAATACACAACATACCTATAGTATTGTGATTGACCATAAATTTTTGGTTGATCTCATATTTTTTGGTTAGAATCCTAATCAAAATAAATAATCATCCATAAAGAACTATAGATTATATGAAGAGATTAATAAATGTTAACATAATGATGAAACAGAAAACTTGGACTGTAATTATTATCATGGATTAAAGTATAATTAAAATATGTAGTTCCACTGAAATTTAAGTTAAAAAAACACAAAGGATTAAAAATTTGACATTTTATATGTTTAAATTGTAAATAGAGTCATTGGGTGACTTTCACGAAGAAACAAGTTTGTGATTCAAGTATGGAAGTGATTATGTTGAACACATGAATGAATAATATATATAAAGAGACCAACTAATGAAATACATAGATGGAATAACAATATTAATATAAATCCCTCATTCTGTGCTCCTTCTGTATGGAGCATGGGAATATGAAACAAGTTCACTAAATGAGGAATTAAAAGAAATAATTGACATAAATATCTAAACAAGAGAAGAGAACATGGTGTTACTATGAAAAAATAATGACTAATATAGAGTATGATAATGATATGGATCTTGATATTTAATGAATACATGTCCTCCACTATAGATTTGTTTAATTTTTGTTGGATTATAATTATTGAAACAATTTTATATCAATTATTTTTTATAATACCCTAAAAAAATCATCCCAATGATTTTATATTTACTTGGAAAATATCTCAAATTATTGATTCACTAGATATTGTTTGATGAATATAACTCATGATGTACTAATTATCCACCCATTAGATGATACCAACATGATTTTGGTATTTTGTTGGTTATATCCACATAGAATCCATAGTAATCAATTAAACATGAAAATAAAATTTCAAATTTCAAACCAACGTATGATAAACTATTTGTGAAGGTTAACTATTATGTCTCTTTTAAAATAAATTATATAATTTTAATTATTATAACTAATCATGAGAGTTTTTACCTCAAATTATTGGAGAAAAATATCATTATTAGAATTTTCCTATATCATGGTAAAAATTTATATATCCTTTGTTTATTATGAGGAATATCTATATCATATGTACCATTTGTTAGTATCAATAGTATGTAAAAATTAAAATTGTGAGGAAACAATCCTTTGGGGGGTGAGAATACCCCCTAATATATTGGAATAACCACTTATCTAAATTAATAATATATGTGATATGTTGTTTCACACGAGACACAATATTTAAAAAAGTTGATCTATGTTTCTTGAATTTTATTAAAAAAATTTAAAAATATTGAAATATCTATTTAATAAAAATACTATAATCAATGAAAAATACATATAAAAATTGGATTTATTACTTATAATGTTTTAAAAATTAAATTTCAATTACACTATTTATTCATTATATTAAATATGTTTTAATTTAATTATTATATTAAAAAATTATATGGTAATTTTGAAAAAAATTAAATTTATATTTAAATTACTCATCATAAAATTATCATAAGGTGAATTTTTTAGATGCTTCTAAAATAATTGATTTATAGGTGAATAGTATATAAATATATATTTTTCTTATACTCTCACATTTATTAACTTATCATAATAAATTAGTGTAATTGAGGTTAATGAATCCTTTTTATATAATAATATATGTATATAATGTAAAATAAATAGTTTTAAAAACTATGCTAACATTATAATTTCTTTGTTTATAATTCAGTATACTTAAGATATATTTCACTCCAAAATTTCCTAATATTTGAATATATTAAATATAAATTTTCATGAATAAAATTAAATAAATATAAAATTAGAATTTCGTAATTTTTAAAAACATCATCAATTGATTTATTAAATGAATTTTCATTTTAAACATGTAAATATGAATACTAGTATTAAATTCAATAACAATAATAATGGTAAAAATACTGGTTTTAATTAGTTTTTTCATTATAAATGTGAATATATTATCTTATTAAACATAGTAATCAATTTTAAAAAATTACATATTAATAAAAAAAATTGTTAGGTAATTATTAAATAATTTTTATGAAATGTGACATAATTTTAATACATTTATAGATCGAATGGTTTAGTATATTTTGAGAATTAGGTTCATACAACACTGGTACACAATAAAACCTAAAAA
Source organism: Viscum album (assembly GCA_963277665.1). NCBI lineage: Eukaryota > Viridiplantae > Streptophyta > Magnoliopsida > Santalales > Viscaceae > Viscum > Viscum album. The sequence continues at coordinate 1,148,118,334 of OY728156.1, forward strand.
TTATTTATATGAAACTTATTTATTCTCTTAAAACCACCCACATTGTACATATTTTTTATAATCACCTGAGGATTTATATCAATGAAATTTATTAGATAATTTCCTATTAAAGGGGGATAACATAAAAGGAACAATATACATGCATTAATAATACATGGGTGAGAATACTTATTATAATTAGGACATAATAACATGATTATAAGTACAATATTAAACGAAAATATTGATAAATGAATGGAATGTAAATTATAAATAATAATTAATCATAATAACATAGTTTTCAAATGCCACACATATTTGTGAACAAATATAGCTTCATGTTATTTCATTACATATGTGAATGATTTGTAACATCGTAATTATAAAACATATAACACCATCCTATTTGTTGATGAACATAATATCACCTGATAAGTAATAATAAAACATGAATTTTAATGATATATAATTCCAATATAATTCATCACATCCTCTAAATCTCACAATTATGAACGTTACATGGAAATATAAGAGATAGAAAATGCAAACATGAAATAAGCCGATGGAAATGAATATATATCATGAAGGATATTTAAACCCCCAGCTATTGAAACATATATATTATATCATTTTTATGAAAATTTATTACATTACACACAATGATTCATTTTGATCATAATGGTATACTATCTTTGGAAATATAGGAATGAAAAAAACATCTTCATATAGAAACTGTAAAATCTTCCGTTATGATATTAATAACCAGAAGATATCATAGACATATAATATGGAATAAATTTATTAAAAAAATGGGGAAGTAAAATTAATAATGGAATAGATCATATTATCATCAACAAAAAATAATGAGATATGTAAGAATAAATGAACATAAAGCTACTAGAAAATGATCATTATATATCAAAACCATACCACGCACATCCAAGATCATCATATGATGTTATGTTATAATGATTGAATGTTCATAAGACATTAATCATAATATAATCAATGGACATGAGACATTATGTAATAAAATTTCCATAAGACATGTATTTGTTGCATAAACATATGAATAGAGAAAATTACATCAAGGGTACACACCATGACATTTTTCACTTGTCAGGATCTAGAAAACCACACATGTTCCTATTTTAGGATTTGGATGAACTCCCACATAACCTATTTTGGCCTTGATATAACCTCGCATGTAACCTATGAGCTCCAATAATATAAATAATTTTCCCAAGATCGCCTCCAATAGTACATGCGCTGGTGACCAATACCAAGTCATCATATCCAAAAAATGAGAGGCATTAGACTAGAGTATCATAAAAAAAATCACATCTACAAGCACAAAAAATGATTACATGTAAAAAACTGAATCAATTCATGCGTACAGCTAAGGTCGGAAAATAGAGTACGATATCAAAATACTTACAATAGAGAAGAGGAAAAAACATGCCGAAAGATTGTAAAGGGTAAAAAATGATCTAAGGGAGATGAATAAGTTAAAATTACATTCCTGGTAGACACCTCAATCTTTCAAGATCCAACTATTTTCAACTATCTCCCTATCCTCCAAGGACATCGTCAAAAGTATCATCGTTTTCATAAGACACGACTCGTGCGGGCAATGCTCGTGTAGGGGTGAGTATAACGATACTCACTAAGAAACCCTAAAAAGACTAAATACAAAAAAAATGTATTATGCACAATAAAATACAGAATAATTAATTTAAAATAAAATTAAGATATATAATCAAGACATATATCACATCATCATTCTCTCATAACCAACCGTTAGCCAAAGGATTTTGCACAGATCAAGGCTTGTTGTAGGATAACTCACATTATAAGCCATGCTATCATCATATACACATGAATAAAAGGTCTAGAACATTTTTTCCCACTCAAAGAGAACACACCACTCTAAAAAGATATTTATGTAGAGATATGGGTTCACAACTACAACCACTAAGGGAAACCAAGAACCCAATCTAGATCAACCTGTTACATAAGGGATTATAGTCAATGATTCCACAAATCCCACTGATGTGGCCTGATAGATGGAGGGTTGAAGTCCTACTAAGGTAGGTCAAAATGATATTACAAAAACAGACTATGTATCTAAAGATGATAGTGTATTTCACCCTAAACTCACAAAGGGACACCACAACTCTATTTGAAACCCGACATCTGGAGGGGATCACAATCTAGTGATGCAAATTTAATGTTTCAATATAACCTCAAGGGGAATGACCATGGGAATGGAATAAACCTATACTATTAAAAACTAATAAAATGAAGTTCCTCAAGCACTCTTGTAGGGAGTACACGACATATCTAATGGGTTACATTATGTGTCACCCTATCCCATGTCCCAACCTTATGGAAGATCCACACATGACATGTAGTCTCAATAAACATGGAATGTAGAGGGATATAAACATCATTTAGAGAAAGACAGTACCCTAAAAATGTTTCATGTCCATGGATGTGCCCTTAAGCTATGTCTATGTGATAATATATTTATGCCATGTTGTTTATTTTTGGGAGTACATGGTGTGTTAGAACACCTTTACTCCAACCCGTGTCCAAGTACTCAACGGAATACATGTCGAGTCAACTGGGAAGGGTAACAGATTGTGTTTTGGGATAACAAGACATGTGATAGCGTCCCATGTGGTGTGATATTTATTCTCATCATGAAACCCTAGAATCCACTAAATGGGCCCCACATGTCATGTAATCTAGGATTACATTTCGTGTTCTATGGTATTTTCCAGAATCTCAAATTCTTCCTCTAAATGCCTCGACCAATCTTGTGATCTTCAATAAGATGAACAGAGTGCCATAGAACTCAATATCCATTCTTTTTTTTCCATGACATCTCCAAATCAACACATATCTTTACCATATCTACTAGCAATATTGATTGAACTGGTGTTCTTTTTTCTGATTTGAAAAATGTTGAAGAACGTGAAATTGGGAATCATTCATATTCCAAATTGATTTGTATCCATATTCACACCTCCATAATTTCATTCTGATAACATATATATGAAATATAATCCATTCACCAAGAAATGGGTGAGAGATGATCGATTGATCAATAATAATTTAATAATGAACCAAACGAAGGATGACCATTTAGAATCATAGAATTGGGGGAGAAAAGCACAAGAAAAAATGAGGGGTAATGATACTTTATTGATGTTCATGTCGATCGCAATTTGTTTATATTAGATAAATAATGAAGATATTTAAAATATTTCTCCCAAATCACCATGTAATTATACCAATCCCACATGGAGACAGATATACAAATCAATCCATTTATCGACTGATTTCTGTTCATTTCATAAATTATGATTGGGAAAGAAAACCAAATAAACCAAATATCCATCCTCAATTCAATTAAATCGATAATGAAAAACAATTCTTCATCTACTTCATTGGAACAATCCATAGAATCTGTTTCACATTGATCATCAATCCATGATCTGTGGTTATTCACATAAGAGGTTCTCGAATGCACTCTATCTCTTGCGGGTCTCCAATGGTTCCAAGTATCTTATTATTACCCTTGAATTTTTACGTAAGGATTTATTTAAATATCAACCTAAACAATACATTTTAAATTAATTTACTAAATTATGTTTCTTATTTTATTCCTCTGACATATTTTCTACAAATGACCCAAACTAACTAATGAAAAGACCCACCTAGGTCATTCCCTCCATTCGAAACTCAATGGTTCCCTCATATTTCGGATTCAAGAAACTATTTAGTAGTTATTCCTCCTTGTCATGAAAAACCCACACAAGATCTAATTAGTATATTTAATATATTTCAAAAATTTGTTCTGAGCACTCCATGATGTAATAACACAATGTCTTAAATCCTGATCTCAGAAAAAATAATTAGAATAAAAAAATAATACACGGATGATCTAAGATGATAAATTATCCTCAAATTTTTCCTTTTCATTCCAAGAAGAGAAAACTACAAAAAGTGTTGGGGGTACTCAGTTTGCATATGGGTCTCCTCCTCCCAGGTGATCACTATAAAGATCTCATGTTTCCACTGAACATTCTTAAGGGGAATCAAAAACCCACAGAGGATCCTCTATTGATGATCCTCAATATCTATTGGGTACTCACCAATGGTCACTCTATCCATAAGGTCATGCTATCCCTAGTAGATATCATGTAATAGGGCATGCATGCACCTCCTCATATGTGACACATGGATGACATCGTGCACCCACTCTAACTGTGGAGGTATAGCTAAGAGGTATTCAACCTCTCTAACTATAAAAAATATTAGGAAAGGTTTGATGAACAAAGGAGTTAAATTTCTACCTCTAATAAATACACATAGCCCACATCAATGTGAAACCCATAGGAGCTCATGGTATCCTTCCGTGAACTCCAAAGGTTTCTATATCCTATTATTAAAATACTTTTGGTGGGTATATGTAGTATTCATCCACTCCAAGATAATCTACACCATCATTATAGTTTCTCAAACCAACTCTAGACATTCGATTTCTAACTCACCTAGATTAGTCCATCAAATTGGTGACCTATAGGGTCACCCATAGAAAGCCTCTATTTTTTCCATACCAATGGTGGAATGGTCACAATTGTTCTACCCAAACTCCACAATGGGTAGGCAGTCCTCCCAACTCCAGCCAAATTATAACCTGAAATCTCACAGAATTTTCTCTATAACATGAATGGTCTACTCAGTATGGATATTAGTTTGTGCATAGAATGTTATTCTCAATCATAAATGAGTCCCAAATGACACCAGTCATCTTATCTGTAACTAAGATGTATTGTGATCATAAATATCAGAAAAAATATTCATTGGATGTCCATGGAGTCATATTATATCCAGTATATTGAGACTTCCAAACCTCTCTACTGAAGTATTCTATCAAATTGCTACGAAGTGGGATGACATTGTGATTTGGTCTACGATGAAACAGATGGAATTGTGTCCCCTATATGTTCATGGTAAGAACGTCATAATGTCCATGTATATTCCATCCACTAAAACTATGGAACCTCATAGGGTTGGATTAATGCGTTTTGAAATTAGTTTTCATCCTTCACTTTCTTTAAAGTACAGATTCAACCAACAAACTCTACAAGTAAACTCCTTATGAATGGACACAAAAACTGATGTCACACGTCTTGCTACATATTATCCACACATGTATGTACTAAGAGAAGGGATGTATGAAATTCTATAACACCTCCTCCAAAAATCCCCAAGGTACCATTGTCCATCCGCTAAAAAGGATAGTTTTCTCCCCACCTACATAATATCCATCAAAAGCATGTCCAGTGAATATTTGAGTACATAAGGCCTCACAATCAGTATCTCCCTCATGATAATCCCTTACATATAGTTGAAGCGGATGGGTAATAACCATCAACTAAATATATAAATCTTTTTCCCTATCCACAAAGGACAACTACAATGATGCTAACTGCATTGAGACCACATACAACAACTAAAAACAAGATCTCCTACTAAACGCATCTGTTACTTTAATCCCCTTATTAGGAGTATATAAAATCTCAATGTCATAGTCTGGGTGGAACTCTAGAAATCATCATAGTCTCCAGTTAATATCCTTCTAGGAAAATATATACTTGTGACTCTTACGGTCAATGTATATGGTAAACCTCCCACCCATCATATATTTTCTCTACATATTCAATATGACACCAAATGTTTCAAACACATGGTTGTTGGTCACATAGTTTTGGTCATCTGGTCATAACTATAATGAACCATAGAAAATAAATACTTTACACTATATTAGAAAAAAAATTGGTCCCTTAGGCATTTAATAACACTAAATCCCTGACACCATCCCCCAATAAGCATAAAATGGGAGCTCATTTCAACCTCTACATATACTATTGAAAGAACTAGTGGAACTTTTCCATTGACACCAATGGTTATCCTTTCCTGTATATGGATGTAAAGGTTTCTTACACTCTGGATAAGCCATGTAAAAAACCACTTATCATACCCATCCAATCCATTTATACGCTGCACCTTGGTAACACTATTGGTTTTCTACCATGGAAGAACTGCCTAATCCTTTTTTGAATCTAAAGCAACTCCATCCACTGAGATAAAGTGACCTAGAAAATGGGCCTTTAGAATCTATAACTATTTCATTGTGAACTTCTCATATAGACAGTGCTCTCGGTGTGTGTGTCTTTGACCATCCTCATGTGTCTTTTGTGCTCCTCCTTAGATGATGAATATACTAGGATGTCATCGAGGAAGACTGTAATGGATATATCTAAGGAAGCCAGAAAGATCCATTCCAAGAGTCCCATCAACAATGTAGGGGAGTTCTTCATGCCAAAGGAAATAACCAAGTACTCATTGTCACCATAATGACATATGAAGGTGTCTTCGATATATTGTTGTCATGTACTGGTAGCTGGTGATAACCTCATACGAAGTTAATCTTTTTAGAAAATTGCGCCTCTTTTAATTGATGGAACATGTGGTCAATTATCCATGGGGGATACCATTTTTCAAGGTCACCAAAATCAAGATATTTTAATCCACATATAACCTCAATCTCTTGTCCTCATTCTTGAAAAAAAATCACTGGGGCTTCCCAGGGTGAAACACTGGGTCTCACGAATCCCTTCTTCAGTAAGTCCACCAACTATATGATTAGATATAAATGTTCTAGGGTATCTCTCTGATATTCTAGTGTTGAAATCATTTTCATATTATGTTTCATGTAAATTCCAAAATCTACCACTCTATTGGGACATACAACATGTTTGTCTTCAAGAAATGTGTCATTGTACTCCACCACCACTACAAGAAATTAATATATGACATAATACACTGCACCCATTCTCATGATTGATAAATAGTGAGTAATAGGTTGTACTCTCTTACACATGATCTTATTCACCCCCTATAAGGTTTATTTTTCACCCACAATGAAAAACCTTATTCCGTTACTAAATACACACTACATCCTTTTCCTAGAATAGTCGATATGGAAAATAACTGAAGACAACAAGTTCATACAGATAATTATTTCATAATTCCACATTTAAGAAGAAAATATGTACAATAAAAATCTTTATACTCATAGAATTAGATTGCATTGGTGTCAAAATTGTGAAATCACTGAGTCAAAACCTATCAAAGTCTCTAACTGCAATGGTCATCTCAAAAGCTCAATCAGATTCTAAAATTTTCAAAACAGTGAATTAGAAAGGAAGGAATGAATATCACCTATTTATATCAATGATACATCTACCATTGAAAAACAATTATTGTACCTACTATATTCCCTAGGGCCTCGAGTTCGTAAGCCTCCATATCTTGCAGCTAGCCTCGTCTAGGGCCACTAACTCCCTTAGCCTTTCTTGGACCAATTGGTGGTGATGGTGGTAATAGTTCAAACGTCAAACAACCTCCTAATTCCTGCCAGCCCCTCTGCCATGTATACCACCATGTGGACCACCCATCTCCAATATCATTATCTATCTCATTGGTCTATTTACGCTCTCTCGATAAGATGAATGATAGGTTGGTAAATCTCTTGCAGAATGTCCCCAGCCGTCACAGGAGAAACATTGCATGTGTCTTGGCTGATTCGAGCCACCCAGAGATCCCTACACCACTTGCCCTGAGCATTGGGATCTCCTCCTAAAGCATCTTACACACTTAGAACCCTTTGACTACTTTAGAATACTTGCTGCCGATGTCTTAGCTATCATGTGCCAAGTACTAAATCCCACTAATGGTGTATGCTCTACCAAGAAACTCTCTACCAATAAGGCTAGTTCATGCACTCCAAAATATGTTGAAATTCTCAGAGATACCAATAATTCCATGATGACCTGACCCAATTCCTTCTCAAAGGTCTCACCCTTGTAAAAATGGACTCTTACTATATCCAAGTGGTAATAGGAGAGATCAGTAAACATCACTATATACTCTGTCATATTTATACTACCATGATAAAAATGTTGTATCTCTTTTATGAATATTAATCATAATATGGCCGAATATCATTCACCTATGAAGAGACACTCAAATTCATTCTAGGAGAAATATTTTTCATAGTGTGACTAAGATACCAAGATCCACAATTTCCTTACAAATCCCTGATGAAGACTTGATGAATGGACATCCACCAGATCGGTAGGCATCCTCACAAGGAAGAAAACGTGATTGACTACCTCTATCCAATCCTCGTCCACTTGGGGTGTTTATATCACCTAGAAACCTAGGAGATTTCTACCACAAAAACTCATTAAATGAAATCATCTTACATGAATCCATATATGGTAGTGATGGAGAAATCTACATCTTAATGGATAGTGGTATAGCTGGAAGAACAACATAAGGTGCCATCTATGATACCAAACCTTATACCAATGCATAGTCATTGGGAAGATCATATTAATAATCCCATGGTGGAATCATGGGTAGCTAACAATGTGGACGCATCCTATAATAAATCATGATTTACTTTTTTCAAATAGTATATATAGGGTGGCGAATGAAGAATGATATAGAAAGAAAATCCTTCGTATATAATGCATGTTCCCAAATTTTTTCCTTCAACCAAAATATTAAATGCACTAAGTCGAAAGGTAGGAGATTCGAGTCCTTTTGTATAGATACATCAGCCACCACAATGACACAGGAATCCCCAACCTAGAAGGAAATCTCGAAACACTAATAAATATTTCCCCAAACCATTTGTAGACTCTCTTGTCTTATAGTATTACTGACCACTCTAATTACACTCTGTCATGACCCCACCTGATGAGGCAACACCTCTGACTACACCAATACCACCTTCAATAGGCCAGGGGTTAAAACAACCCTAGAGTAGGCATATCCCTCAAATGGAATGCGTTATCCAAAAGCACATGTACACATGCACACATCTCCAAGACCAAAAAATTATGAAATATTAAAAAAACTGAAGGAATGAATGTATACATGTGACACCCCACAATAAATATGAAGATAAAGCACTAAAAACAATAAAAGATCCAAAAAAATCCAAACCATAACATTAAAGATTCCAATATAATTTAAGGTCTAGGAATAAGTTAAAAGTATGATCTACAAAAAGACCTCATTCTATCAAGATATGTCTATGATCCACCCACACCTTTTCCTCCAAAGACACCGTTACAAGGTACAAAATCTGTATAATACATGACACATGTGGAAAATATCAATGTTGGTGTGAGTATGAAAATACATAGTCAGAAACCCCAAAAAAATTAAATACCAATCACCAAGTGTAGTCATATCAATAAATGATATAAAAATAAATCTATAAAAGAACCAACCATGGATACTAAAGAATGTCACTACTCTAACAGGTGGTCATAACCAACTATCAGCCTCATGATTATGGGGGAATGAATTCTCGTTCTGGTAGAAGTCACTCTAAAACCCATGCTATCATCAGAGACACTCAATGAAGAGTTTTTCCCATTAGGCCCTACCCTAGGAGAACACATTGTTCTAAGAATACTTTGATACAAAGATAAGGATAATTACTAGAATCATTGGACAAAATATGAACCTAATATGGATCAAACTGCTATATAGGGGATGACACATCTATGATTCCACCAACCCTACTGACTCAGTCTTATAGATAGAGGGTAAATGCCCTGGTTAGGGAGTTTATGATAATTCCATAAAATTTAACTAGATAATAAAGGATGACAGGGGATCACATTCGAGTCTCATGGAGGGACAAAAAACCCAATAATAAACTCGACCTTGAAAATGGATTACAATCTATTGATGTGGATATTATTTCTCAAATTATAATTAAGGGAAAAGGACCATGGGAACATAGAAAACCTATATTAGTTCAAACTATGAAAACAAGTAACCTTGAGAACTCTTTAAGGGGGGAAACAAAATGTCCCATGGGGTACATAAAATGTCCACCAAATCCATGATCTGGCAATGTGAAAGATCCTCACACTACTTTTAATATCCATATACATGACATGTAGAGGGATATACATGGTGTGTAGAGACACATGATACCCTTCCACTGTCTTTTGTTTGTTTATGTGTCCTGAAGCAGTGTCGGTATACCACTCCATGTATGCCACGCCCTATTTGAGTGGGAGTACACAATGTGTCCTTTCTCGTGTACACCAACCCATGTTTGTGTACTCTCCGGAGTACACGGAGAATCAACCAAGGAGGGTAAACCACCATGTGAAAGGTTACACATGCTGTGTGATCCTAATCCTCATACTAAACCCCCAGCCACTACTGAAGGGGTCCCAAATTTCATCTAATCCTTGATTACATGTCATGTTATATAGGATTTTATTAAATTACACATTCTTCATCCGTTTTCCTCAGACAATACTATTGCCTTTAATCCATTGACTGACACTCTGAAAAACTAGTGATGAATTAACATTTTTCCTTTCCATCACCAAGTGAAAATGTTTCATAACCAGATCTGCTCACAAAATGGATTGAATCGACGTTCTTCATATCGGGATGAGGAACACCTAAGAACACAAAATTTGGAATCATCCACCATCTGAATAACTACATATCCATCACTGGACCTCAATAATTCAATGCTAATATCAGATAAAAAATATGATCATTTCTCAAGGAAATAAATGCACATAAATTGGTTGATTAAGAATATTCAAACCCCATTCCAAATGATGAATGACTATAGTGAATCCCAAAACCAGTAGAGAAAATAACAAGAACAAATGAGAGGAAAATTCCTCAGTGGATGTTTATGTAGATATAGATTTGTTTTCATATGATGAAAAACTAATAGAATGAATATAATTCTCCCATATAACCCCATAATTAAATCTACAAGATGAGGTGACTCGTCTAAAAATCAATTCGTACATTGATTGAATTTAGATCATCTCAAAATTAATGATTTGGAAGAACTACACATAAAAGAAAAATGCTACCTCAATTTCATACAATCACTAATGAAAAATTATTTGATGTCTTCGTTTTTTGGAATCATCTATAAAATTGGTTGCACATTGACTGTCTCCCCATGATCCACTGTCGTTCACCTAAGAGTATTCTTCAATGCTCTCTCCATCTAGGGGCCCACCAAAGGTTTCAAGGTTATGTGGCTATCCTTTTATTTTTGAGATAAGTACCTATTTAATGATCCAGAAAAAGTTATTTTGTAAGAGTGCTTTTTAAATTTATTTATTTATACTATACATACCAAAAGGTTTCTATAAAGGACCACCAAGAACTATTGTAAAGCTAAGGGTAAGGTAAAACCACCATTATGAACTAAATGGTGCAGCCAGATTTATGATCTGAGTACCCATTTGGGATATCCATTTCATTGGATTTATGATTAAAAAAATATCAATGTTATATGTTAATTTTTTTCCATTTTCCCATTGACGAATATTTTATGTTACTAATAAATATTATTTTATTAGGTGTATATATAGCCACATTGACATGTAATTCAATAAATTTGATAACAAATCATTGTTTAAATCTTGTTAGGGGTACTAACATAATTTTCTTGTATATTTTGATATGTCATTTTTGGTCCCCTAACATTGAAAATGGTTCCATCATATCTATAATGTTACCAAAAATAAAAATATATTATATATTCATTACATATGTATCTTTAATGATCAATAAAATATAGATATACAAAATGAAATATATTGTTCTTTGAAAGTTCTTCTGTTTGTTGGATTTTTGGTAGCTGATGGTGAGATGGTGGGGGTTTTCCGACACTATCAAAATGATCTATTGGAGAATTTATTTTGATTCATATTCCATTATAGTTTGACTTTCCACAAAGAATGTTTTTCTACTTATTCAGTTTCGTAGATTCCATTTTTCACATTCAATTACAACACACACACATATATATATATTCATTTTCTCTCCAACTATTACCTTATCTATATGTGTATATATGTCACATTGTCTACATTAGTTTGGGAGAAATCATTTCCTTTATTTTCATTTATTTTCCAACCTCATAGATGTTATCCCATGGAAATACAGAATTCAATTTTGGTATAAGACTTTTTGGATAATAGACCTTTTTGAGATGAAATTTTATGTTGGTAATATCAAAGTTTGTTATCAAAGAATTATATATCTCCAATATTCTATACCCTAGGTTGTTTGTTGGACCAGTGATATGTTTTTCAAAACAAAATAGGTATATTAAATCGAGAAAATTTACTGATAATTCTATAATTAGACACAAGTTAAAATGGGATGTTGGGATATGTGTTTCTTGTCTTGGATTCTTGATATAGGTCTCTATTTTTTCTATGAAAATTACACACAGAACTTGTATTATCCTATTATTTTATTATTTTCATCTATTTTGGTGTGAAAAAATATGCATCTGAGAAATGTTCTATGATTTCTTTATGAGGGTGTAGCTGTTGATATTAATGGGATTCCTATGACGGATTAGAAATTTATTAAGGATATCAGGAAATATGTTTGTTGTGTGGATCATAATTTACCTCAAGATCAAAATCTAGTTGTTTGGGTACACGAAATACATGTAGGATAAATATTTATCATGATATTTATCATGATATTTTTCATGTAAAAATCCCTCATCCATTAAATGTATGATTAGACCTAAAGAGGATGAGTAATGGAATATAAATATCTATAATATCTTTTACCTACTGGTTATTCATGTGTTTATTATGTTGAAATCTATAGAATTAAAACATGAGGGTCCTAGAATGTGTTTGGGGGATTCCAACATTCAGTTGAATATGCATGTGGGCTTGGACAAGAATGGTTAAATGGATCCTTCATACAATTTATTTATGTAGTCACTCATGATGTAAAATTATATATATTTACCCTCTTGGAAGTAGGCAGAGTGATCAGTGTCAGTATACATTAATCATTTTATAAATCTTTTTCATTTTGTAATAGACATTAAAAACAATGACCTGCTAAAATCTGATATGTATCTATAATTTTTTCAACCTGATATCAGATTTCACTTATATATTATAATTATTTATAATTATATTGAGATAGTTGATAGAGATATAATGATAGATATGTATACAAAAGGTGATGGTGTATATTATTCTTCTTCTCTTCCACCACGAGGAAGATTCTGTGTCCTGACAGTAAAGAAGAGGAGTTGGAATTGTAATTTCTGGAGTGGTGGTTGTGGTTCACAGAAACAATCCTCTAGGGAACTTCCAGTTTTATATAGTTTTGTGCCACAAACATTTTATCAATGTGGCATGCTTAGAAAAACATGTATTTTTTCATCACTAGGAAAAATGTGAATATTTTTTTGACATTATAGTCATCTACACAATTTTTGTTAGGATACTTCTACACTCTATATGGTCACGGTTAATTGGATAAAATATCTACTATGGCATAGAATGATTATTATAAGACTTCATTTATCTATCCACATTCCACAATATTGATGCACTATCCCATAGTATATGAGTTTATGTTAGAGGTAGAAGAGGTTATGAAAATTGTGAATGGTACCCTCATTATTTCAAATTCACTAATGACATATTTATTTGATACTGGTGGTTACAACCCATATATATTAAAAAAATTAGTTGATATACTTACCCTTATAGAAAATCTCATTTCATTTTTTTGGAATCAGTTACACCTATTAAAAAGATGATAGAATAATGGTTTCAGTTTCCTTCTTGTTTGTTATATATTTCTAATACAAATTTTGTCTATGATTTATTATTACTGATCTAAGTTGGTTGACATCATCATCAGAATGGATTTGAATGTTTTTCATCATGAGGAGTTTGATTATTATCATTATAATTTCATGTTTTATGTATATTGTGGGATCTCACATGTATTAGTGGGATTTTGGTATATGGATCTAGGTCATGCAAGACCATCCCACCCCAATCACATGAGATTATGGTCTACAATTAGAGTTCATCTTGATGAAATTTTATATATTCATGATTTTTCCAAAACTTTCGTGAAATTAATAATTTTTTTTAGATGATTTATCTATGATTACTCTATATAAATCGGTGTAGTTCCTTATTGAATAGTTTTTATGCACCCAATGGATTTAGATACCTTTCTATATCATGTCACCATCAGGGTTGAAAATCACATAATGTAGTTGGAATACCTAATGAAAAAAGATTTAATTCACCCTACTATTTTTCTATAGAAATCCCCAATATTATTTGATAAGAAGGTAGATGGTTCAATTTGATTGTGTCTGGGAAATCAATGGTTGAACTCTGTAGTAGTTACTAATGAGTATAATATTCCTCATGTTCAAGGTTTTTCTAATTAATTACTTTGGTTAATCTAGTTTTTGAATATTGATGTTTGATTCGGTTATCATTAGTTTAGAGTTATGATGTGTTTAATGTCAAAAATGGAATTTTGGATCATGTTTTGTTGTTAGGAATATATTATGATATCATTCAGTACAGCTAACACTCCTTTAGTTTTTATGGAATCAAGGATTCAGATATTCTACCAGTATTTGAGAACAAGCGAGGAAATGTTTGTGTAAGATATTTGTGTTTATTCATGATTTGACAATGAGATTGAGCACTATATGATTTTGGTTTTCATTAATCTTGAGGATTCACCATTTCTGGGAACAACATCGAAATGATGTTTCAGAATTTAAAAATTGTGGTTTTTAGGGTATTTGATTTATAAGAATGTATTATTAGTTGATCCTGAGAAGTTGAATGCTATATTTTTATGGATAGAACCATGGAATCACAATGATATTTAGAGATCCCTTGGTCTTGTTGGATGCTATTGATGGTTCTTCAAGAATTTATGAAATTTTGATTAAAATTGACTAATTTTAGTATTAAGGTGGTGAAATACATATGATATTTAAATTTTCATTTTTTTCAACATGTTTAAATAAATTTTGACATCATCTCTTATTTTGATCTTACCTAATCCTGAGAAGAGATATTTTTTTTTGTGATTATTAATGAACTATTTTGGGTAGTTTTCTTATGTAGGATGATCATATCATATCTTACATCTCTCTTCATCTTTTCCCACATGATATGAAATACCACCACTCATGATTTAGAACATTACACAGTCATGTATGTGCGTATATGTTGGCGGAACTATGTTTTTCGGGAGAGGTTCAATGCCTTTTTTTAATATAAGAGACTGAACAATATCTCTTCTAAAATTTAAATTAATCGTCAAAATATGTGATGTGTGGAGAACCTGGAAATTTTTAAAATGGATATCACATTCATCATGGGGATGTGAAATGTTATTGTAGATTCTTTTACAAACATTCTTCCATCAAAATCTATTTATGAATCGAAGGAAGAGGGAAACCTTATGGGTTTTCTACTTTGCTTTATCTAAATACTTTGTATGATGTTTATTGAATGGTTATAAATAGGGATCATTTATCAACACCTCTCCATGATTATATTATACAAATTTATCATTAGGTAGGGATGTTTAGTGTAATTCGAGAATCTCTATATGGCGGGGAGGCCATTTTTTCTTGGTCTCTATCTTCAAATGGTATTCCTAATTTTGGTGACCATTTTTTTATCCTTGAATCGTTATGGATCACATTTATCTGTAACTATCATAGGTATTCATGGTCCATTATTGTGTGAAATACATTGATCTATTGTAAAATGAGATTATGTTTATAATGTCCTGGTATGGACAATGAAATTCTTGATTTTTTGCCTTGTTGTTACACCATACAATAAATCAAGGGAATGAATTGTAAACCTTCTAGTTTTCTCAATCATTTTTTGGTACTAGTTTGGAAATGGGATGATGTATCCATGTACTAATTAGTTTCATTACCATGGACTCTCCAAAGGATGAATTATATCTAGGTGGTGATCAATCTATTGAAAAAATCATCTCATTTCATTCCAATTAGGGACAACACTGAAGATGATGAATTGGTTTGGATGTATGTAAATGAAACTGTGAGGGTACTTTGGTGTCATTATACTATTATTTCATATATTATTATAGGTTTATTTTGATATTGTGGAGGATAATCTAGGAGTTTATGGGAACTCAGGTTAGGTTGAGGATAGATTAACATCCACAGACTGTTGGTTATAACATGCATTCTATTTAGATCATGGAATAAATTTTCAATATATATTTCTTGGATTATATTTGACATTAAGTTATCTATCTCAGTATGGTTAAGTATTATTATTAAAAAATTTATCATTCATTGATAAGAATAAATCATTTTGAGGATTTTAATACCCTCTGTGAATATCACTTCTATATTGGGAAGAGGTTGGTGAAGCATCTTTAGTGGGAATGAATTTGGTTATGGATATAAAGGTGAGGATTTGGGAAACACATAATCTTTTAGTTTGTTCTCAGATTATACATAATTTTTATTTGGATCAATGATGTTTTCCATTAGATATTACCAAAATTGACTAGGATTTATTGAATGTTTCTCCTCTATCGGGTCACAATAATTTGGAAAATATGAAATGTTGGATTCATGATTTGTTGAATAGTAAGATGTCAATGATCTTCTTTAGTAGGTTACATATTTGATAACATTTACATCTCAATTAAAATGAATTCATGATGTTCTGAACATATTGCAGCTCATGAAATATAATCATGGTCTCTATCATGTTTTTAGATGGGAAGAGATTGAGTTAAAGATATATGTTTATATTATTGATAATTTATAAGAGAATGATGAGTCATAAGTGAATTACTAAAGAGGTAATTCGATCATGCTAGTTAGATTGTTATGGGAGCACAGATCAGATTAACTCAATACATAGGAGCATTAGTCATTGATGAAGGAGAAGTAGCCTCAACTCATACAATAATACATTATTATACAAGACTTCTTGGGGAAAATAATTCTTGTTGTGGGGTATTTTTAACAAACCATTAGCAAAATTCAAATATTTTTCATCTCGTTTCATGTTTTCCTCTTTAATTGGTGGCATCATGGGACTACCGATGATGGATATAATTTGAAAAGAAAATTTACATAATGTTAGAGGATGTATGTTTGTTTTAAATATTGGTTTCTATTTATAATTGTGTTAATATATTACTAGGTTCTCCCCTAGTTTGGAAAACACCTAAGTTTGTTTGAGGTTTATGTAACAAATAAATAGTTTATTCAATCTCCTAGAGAAAAAATTTCATATAATATTGGTATATGTAGTGTATGTACATTAGATACAATTTTGGGAACCTGGTACAAAACAAGAATGGATTTCACTCCAAGTAAATATATGTCTCCATTTAATGATAAACAATAGTTATTCAATTTAAAAATGATTCATTTTTGGTTGTATATGATCCATATGGATTACAAGATGTGTAAATTTATTTCCAAACATAAAAGCATTGAGATCATGTATTTTGGGGTCCTCTCAAAATCATATGTTAATTCGTTATTTTGGGTCTCTCAACCCTCTTTACCTATGGATTTTCTATAGTTATTTTGAGATCCACAATTCGATTAGGATTGATTCGTTCAGAGATTGATCACCATTACAGTTTCCATTAATCATTTTGGATGAGTAGTCAATTCTTTATCATCATCTACTTCCATCATGGTAGAAACATTACAATATTTTATCAGATGTTTTGACTAGGGGTGATGTTTCTTATTTTGTATTCAAAATTAATTGTGATTTCTTATTTTTGGAGCAGTTTTCCACATTAGTTTTGGTGCTTAAGTTTTTATTTGTTGAGGTACGTGTTGTATCCTCTTGTCTTCCAACTCTTAAATTTAATTTAATTAATTTTGAGATGTATAGGTTGATTCTAGGGAATCATTTATCATTTTTGGTTTCTTCAATCTTGTGGATTCCAATACTAGAATGTGCGAACCATGTATTAAGGTAGGTGGTTCTATCGCAAGCCTATATTGGTGAACTATAATGATAATATTTTTTAGGAATTATTTTTTAAAATGAAATGGAATGATATGGATGATTTTTGTGTTTGTTGAACTTGGTTTTTATAATTGTTGTTCTCCTTGGTTTTAGTAAATTGAATGGGGTTCTTAGGATTGTGAATTTATTTTATGAAAATGTTTTCAAATAATAAAATCATGATATAGGTTTGATTGTATGGTTTGGAAAATAGATCACATGGGAAGGCATGGGTACATTGGTGGAAGGTATGGTAATAGGTATCATCTACTGTTGGGTGGTTTTCTCTAGGGGATTTCTTCAAATAACAATGCTAGTTGTTCTAGGTAATTATTAGATTTTTTTTGGGTTTACCATGTGAGGTGTTCCTCTAATGAGTAGAATTTATGCATATTTCTAGAGGCATGATTAGTTAATGATTTTCTACCATGGGTGTGATAGCCATAGATATTATGGCCTAGTGTGATCCTTGGCATGATGTAACCTTTGATTTTTTCTATCCTTTGGGTTTCTATTCTTTTGTAATGTTTTCTTTTACTTCCATATATTTGATATGAGATGAGGTGGATGATTTTTATTTAAAAAATTCTAATATTTCATATGGATATTTATTTCACTGAAACTTATTTAATTGCATTATTTAAAAATATAGAAATGGGAAATTTAAATAGCTTAAAATGATTTTGATATAAAATATGATAAACTGTAATCATGTGTTGTTTTATCTAAAATTGATATAAATTGGATTATTATATAGATACTTGTTTTGAAACACCTACATGAGATACTGTTTGTCATGTTATCTCACATCCAACCTAACTCTTTTTTGGTATGTGTATATGGTTATATATTTTCATGTAGGGAAGGCAAGGCACCAAAGTGAGTCATTGAGGTTGTTGGTAAGCTGTAATTTGTGAAATTTTTTGTAACATAGTGAGGGTTTATACATGATAGAACATGGAACTATTGGAGTAGTTATTTGGATATATATTCCTTTTTAGATTTAGTTTTTTACAATGGATTTCTTTTGAACATTTTAGTATTATTGTTTATATTATTCACATTATCACATTAAATATATATATATATATATATATATATATGAATTTTTTATTCTACTTTGGATTTATTTACATGTGTATAAATGAAATTTTTATCTAATTTAGGTTAGGTAAAATTTGTCTCTATATTTTTTTTGTTCTCTCTAGTGCTAGATGCCCTCCCATGGGGATTAAGAACACCCCTCGGGTATTTGGCGTTTAAGGTTGGGTACTATTGGGGGGGTGGTATTCAGGTCCCTTTAGTAATACTAAATATTATAGTATCATTATTAAAATATTTTTCGAACTTATATTCCACATATTTTCATTAAAAACATCTTTATTACCTTTTATTTAATAAGTGAAACAATTTCTTCTCTTCACAAGGTGGTAGTTCCCCATGAAAATGAACGACGTTATCATATTACCATCGTATGTTAAGTATGAAATTATATGTGATATAAAAATTACATAATTATAAAAATATCATTAATATTATATATGACAATTTAATTTATCCATATTACCATCAGTGAGTTCTGAAAATAGAAAAACTAATGAAATCAGATTTTCAGGCGGTAGTTTGTCATTCAGACAAATGGTGATTTCATAACCCATTTGATAGAAGTGGATATGGTTTTAGTTATTGAATTTACCATAATAAAATTTCATTATATTTAATTAAATAAATATTTAAATTTTTTTAATAATAATTTAATAATGTTGATATAGATATTAAATAAATACATCTGAGGAAGAAGATAACCTCTTTCTCTTGGATTTTTTTTCGATTTTCAAATAAATCATACCATATATGGATTTATAATAAAAATATGGATTATAAAATTATACTACTGAATTAGGGAAGTTAATTAGGTAGTTTATTGTGGAATTAAATGGATTGAATGTTTAAATAATTGAAGAGATTGGGTGACTAATTATAGTTCAGGTGAGTGGGACACATGGATTTTTTGAACTGAAAAAGGTGGACACACTTTTTCCCTATATAATGGATTTATATTTAATATTATTTATATATATGTATTATTGTTACTAATTATGTCAATATAATAGATATTAAACATTTTTTTTTCTCATATTAACCCTTTTAGTTAAAGTTTAACCAAAGGCAAAACCATTTTTACCATAATTGTGGAAAGTGATTTTTACAGTTTCAGCTATTCATTTTGGTTAAAAAATAATTATAACTCATTAAAAATAATAAATTATTATAATATAAAATGTTGAATACATTATTCAAATGTCAATTGAAAAAATATATAAACATTTATTAAAAAATAATCTCATAAACATGATGATAAATATGGTTTTCAAAGAGAAAACGTAAAAACTTTTCCAATGTTAATAAATCCAATTTCAATATGAAACTGATTAAAATGAACTCATTTGGATTAATAGATATATAATTAAAATTAAATTACATTAAATTCAAATTTATAATCCAATTTATTATTATGAATACCTTCAACAAAATGATATTTTTTGAATTAAATTTCATTGTTTTCTAACTATTCATCAAAAATAATTCTCTTATTAGAACATTATCAAACATTCACTATAAGATAATTTGAAAATATTTTTTCAAAAATGAATTTTATTTCTTCAGATAAATTTTATAAAAAGATTCCACATATAATTTTATTGTTTTTTAAAAAGTGAAATATAAAAATACATTTGAATAATGAGTTTTCAATAGATAAAATGAATTTACCAAAAAATTATGTACTTTTTTATAAATAGGTTTTCTGTATATAAAATCATTATAAAAAATATATAAAAAATATTTTATAGAATTCATATATCTAGGTTTACTTTTAAGTTTTTTTGTTCACATTTTGATTATAATAATAACATTAATAAATCTCGATTTGGTTAATACTCAACATTGAGTGTAACATAATCTTACAAAGTGTTATTTGGAATGAATCATCATTTTGAGTTACTAATAATTAAATATATCAATTATGTTTATTTTATTCATAAATATTAATTCAAAAAAACCATGTTCTTATATTTTAACTCTTATAAAATAAATATCACTCTCGAAAGTTGTCACTCTAATATGAACAAATAAGGATAACTATCCAACATAATTTCCTCAAGATCCCACATAGAAACTTGAAAAAGGTGGTTTAAGAAGAAACATTTTGACTGGGAGAGTTGATTTGGTGAATAGATAATAATTTATATGATCAAAAATGTAATAAAGTAGTTCCTCATAAGAAATATCATTCCCCAGTAATTTGACCTCAACGTAGAGTTATTTTAAGGGTCTAGTATGCACTTCCATGAGAAAGATACAACTAACACATCATGGACTAGGGCAGGGTTTGGTGGAAGCACCCATTAATAAGAATGGGTTCAAAAATTTTATATCATTTTAAAGGGATTGATATAGTTAGAGATTAGTTTCATTTTTCTCTGGAATCTAATAATCTACATCCATAGAGAAATTCATATAAATAACCTAATACATAATTCAAATTATAGATCATGTTGGGGATTCTCAATATATCATTTCTATAGACTCTTATCTACTATGATTTGATGTTAATTGGATCTATCCTTCTATTCCATTTCACAAGGTATCTCTTGTCCCAATAAAATTCATTCTCCAATATCATTCCAATATAATGGAGCTCCAAATTTACATCAATAGTCGGATTCATGGTGATGCATATGAATTCTTCAGTAAAAGAATTTTTTATGAGAACACAAATTTCGAATGGTTATAATAAAAAAATTGAAATCCAATGAAAAATATCTCAACATAACCTCTAGGGATGGATTTTTTTTTCAGACTAATTTTATATATAAGGATGATATGATTTGTTGAAACTCAACTCTATAACATGAGCTTATTATCACTCCATGAATTCTTACCTCATCTTGAATTTCTATCCTTGAAATTTTATCTGGGGATAACACTTTTTTAATAGGGATAAATTTTTCCTAATTAATTTTTTAATTAACATAAAAAATATATAATTTTTCCCTTTAGATGATAGTGAGAGTTTATTGAAAAATTCCATATTTATTTTCCACCATTGCAACTATGGTATGGGTAATAGATGTAACATCCCCATATAATACTTTCAATCAGACATAACTTACAGACATACCAAGTATCCAGACATAAAATCTATGATATATCTCTTCATTACATCCCATAAAAATTGTAATATGAATTCATTGGACATCATTGTACATTACTGATGAATAGAAAATTATGAATTTTGTTATTCCTATAATAATTTCATCATCAAATATAGAATGGATGAAACAAATACGGAGTTCCGGAAAAATACCAGTCCATCACAATCAAGGTTAAACTCCAAAATATTTCTTCCATTATGTTTCATCTCAAAATTATTCTTCTAAACCTATTTAATAATCACTTGGAAGGGTGGATGGAAATTGAATTTAGTAATACATGATTTACCACATTACATTAATATTTTGAGATACACACTTTTCAAATTCAAAAATAATGGTCCTTTTTTGGTCCTAATCATAGATACAATAGTGTGAACCTGTTGACTAAAGGCATTAGGCACGTTGTATACTTTTTTAGGGTGGTAATGTAATGATAATTTATAATATTTAATTAAATATAACCTACCAATTTTGAAATATTCACCTCATTTTTTTGAATATATAAATCAATATTTTGGGATCGATATATTATTAAAAAAATTCTCTATAATGATACTACCTCTGTATAAATTATAAAATCATTAGGATAGAAAACCACAATTTATGATTTCAGTAATTTTTCAAATGAAACATTATATTTCATGATACATAAGTTATAACAATGTTATTAAAAAAATAAAACATTTGAATCCCTTCATGGATAAATCACAATATATTATAAACCCATTACTACTATATGGTGATTTATGGATAGTTGAACAGACAAATCTAATATTCTGATCGTTAATAAGTTCCTCACATTCTAATGTCAAACTTATGTTGGAATCCTTCCATGTCAAATTGGTGAGTGGATTATATAATTGTGATAGAATATCCACAAACCATTAATAATATCCATCAAAATAAAGAATCATATGGATCACATTCAACATTGCTAGTCTTCTAGAAACTCAATGGCCTCTGTCTTTCATGGATGATTTGGGATGACCCCTTAGGATATTATATGACCCAAAAATTATAACTTTTAGAGAAAAATTAAATCTTAGTAAATTGTTCATATATTTCCTTCATTTTTGGTTCTTTAGAACAATTGTTAAATGATCCTAATTCTATTCTTTTCTATTATAACTATTTATAATAACAAATAATAACACAAACACAAACAAATAAAGTTATTCCTTAAACACACTATTCATTAAATCCAAGAATATGGAAAGAGAATTAGTAAGACCAAATAGAATGAATATATATTCATTTTATTAATAACTCGTATGGAATGATGTATTTCACATATTCCCCTTATTAACCATTAACTGATGATATCAAGATTGATGGTTAATGGTTGAAAGTTATTGAGATCTTGAATGTTGATAAATCATTTCATCAATAACTGAAAATGTATTTTTGTTCTTAATTGTGACATTTTCATCTTCCAATAACCAATAATATTCACATTGATTATTCTTAATTTTTTTGGAAAAAGAAAAGGTGTTCACCAAGGTGACCCATATTACCAAATGAAATTATTTTCATGTTTATCATGGATTTTATTTTTAAAAATCTACAACACATTATGTTTCATTCTGTACAGATATGTTGAATTTTTTTCACTACATATTTGTACCATTGATAATATCAGTTCATATATTAGAGTAAGACTAAACAAATATTCCAAAAACAAATCAATAAATTCTTATATAATATTATTATCATCATCATAGAGTTTATCCTTCATTATATGAGTTAATATCCCCCATAGAATAGAACTAAACCCATATGATTGATGTTATTTCAATCCAAATTTCAAATATATCATCAAACTGACTGAGTATCATTGCTTTTTTTGGGAATTAAAAACATAACTTCCCCTCCTTAGTAATTGATTTTGTCTTTATTTTGATAATTCAAATCCATGCATAAGATAACATCAGATTCAACTATATGATAAATGATAATGTTTATAGGATGCATATTCTAAAAATGTTAAACTATAGAATAATCATAGAATAGGGTAGTAATCATTATATCATTAGGGTATTTCACTACTAAATCTACATATTATAATTTTGGTGTAATATTGATACCCAAATAATATATATTATAAGTGAAAGAATAGATATATTTTGGGTCAAATAATACGTTATACATTCTAGAGAGAATAATATGTGTACTTTTCCCCATGTAGTAATGACATAAGTCATTATAAATAGTGACCACATAGGATCTCCCATTTTCAACCATGTTAATTAATCACTGTCATGAATCACCAAAATTAATCATCATATTTGGGCACATGCTAGCATAATTTCTAAAATCCATAAAATTAAAAAAAATGTGTATGAGGTAATTTATGATTATATTTCTTATTATTCATTATATTAGCTAGCATATAACAATGAAATTATAATTATGTTTCCCGATGAACTAGAACTCCACACTTAAAACATTTAGTAGTCCCCCTTTTAAAATTGAATCAATGATTCCTCACACACCATGGGCATATTAGAATGATCTTTTCCTTATATAAATGGTATATATAATTTCCTTTGAATTCTATTTTTCTCTACATATCAATATTTTGGTACTAATACATATCTATAAATACATTTCAAACATGATATCACATCGATAAATATTTTTATAGGAACTAATGAATATTAATGGTAAATCTCGTTGTAGAATTTTTTTATGACGCCGAATAAATAATCAATGTTACTATTTTGTATAATGATAAAATATGAAGCATACCTCAAATTCTATGTGAAATTTTTCTCATATTTACCAATAGATTCATCATCATTTATCTTTTACGTAAGGAATTCGTTTCCAAACATTTTAAGAAGAATTTGATGAAATTAAAGATTGAAAAATAAGTTCATGATCTCTTCACAATACATGGCGTCAATTTCCTCATGTTGGATTATATTATTGTACTTAGTCCACAATTTATCTGAATCTCATTCAAACAACTAGGAATCTAAAATATAATTTTCATGTCAGGAACACTAGTGAATGGAATAAATATTTTAATTAGTGAAAATTCATTGTTCTACTAAACATGCATTAGGAGTCCCACTGGAATAAGGTGTATATTTCCTAATGAATGGCTCAAAATAATTTTTTTTCTACATTTTTCATTTATAATTCAAGCATGATTTTTACCATGAGAATGTTGTTTGATATTAAAAAAATTATTTTACATTCTATCTTATAAGAATTATTTAATTTTTAAGAGGAAAATAATTGAATTTTTTGTCTCAATCACCATTAACACAAATCATTTGTTTTCCATTCACTGACTAAAACCAAAATGAATAATGTGATAAAAAAATAATCATTGTGGGGAAACACATAATCATGATAAATAACTTATATGATATCTAAATTAGGACACCTTATTTTAATCCATGAATAATATGGTTTATCCATGGTCATTTGAAAATTTAATATATTTGAATCCTTCATGATGGTACCTAATGGTTTTGTGACTTTCTGATGAATATCACATAGGAGTGTCAAAACTGTTCTGTATAAAGACTCATTTTCATAAACCAGGTGATGATTAATTCCATCTTAATGATCCCTTTTGTTGTTATTACATATAAAATCCTCTTTCCTATAGACAAATCCAGTTTTTGTATCTAAATAGTGATGTATTTTCTTGGAAACCACTAGCTCTATCGTTTACCAAAATTCTAACACATTTTTCTATAAATTAACCCAAACATTGACTTGTACATGGAAATTTCCTTTTGTTTTTCATTAGTGTTTTTTCATTTTAATCTATAATGAATAACAAAACATATCTTCTTATAAAAACTATTGATAACATAGCTTTTCATATATAGATATTAATTTATTTTGTGAAATTATATTAAATTGATCAAAAACATGCATATGGATCATATTGTTATACAGTGACTGGAAATGTGGAATTAAAACAACTAGTTCATTTGTATACATCATTATATCCCAGTATGTTCATCATAACTTGAACCCAAATTTAACATATTATATTCAATAAATTTATTCATAACCAAGGGAAAGGAAACATAAGAAATGGTGAGCTCTAATTCTTATTAAGGGTAATAAGGGTGATATGTAAGCACATAATGAATAAGGGTATACGAAAAATGATAATAATAATTGAAAACCATACCCTACATATCATACATCATAATCATGGGTCTTGGAATAAGAATTGGATGTTCATAAAACATGGCTCATAAGATAATAAAATAATATGATCTTTGAGAGATTCACATTATAATAAGACATTGATTTGTTCAATGTACATAAGAATGGTAAATTATAGTACAAGGCTACCCACTGAGACATTAAGAACATTCAAGGCTTGTGTTAAACTCCCATGTACCTAATTTTAACATGGGATGACTTCTCGGGTACCATATTTGAGACATGGGATAATCCCTCAAGTTAACATTGATATCATAAAAAGTTAATCACTAAACACAAAATTTGAGGGAGATATAGGTAAAACCCAATCAAATAATCTATAAATTTGTGTTCATTGTGATCATAGGACATTCATGGTATCAAAACCCATGAAAATAAATGGGTTTCAGTAAACATTTCATTATAGCATATCCCATGGGAAATATATGGGCTTCTAAAAATTATTGACATAACAAATATTGAACATCTGGGAAATAATAATAATGATATCAATATATATTATCCCCACAAAATTATAAGTAACATCAATGGAATTTTATTTTAATGAAAAATTATTATTAAATAAAAATCATACAGATCATTTATTGAAGAATATAGCCATTCCACTTTTTTAAAAAAAACATTATAAAACAAATAACATTATCAAAATTATACTCATTAATAATAGACTATGAAATATACAATTTAATCAACAAAATAGTGATTGGTATTAGGGATGAAAATATTATCCATACCATATGCATCAAAAAGATTCTTTTCACATTTCTATTAAAGGAAAACAAAATCGTTTATGAAAACTAAATCAATATTTTTTTATATTTTTATGTATAAAATGTGTTAATATTAATTTATTAAATTCTATTTACATTGTTAAAACATTTATTAATTTGTTTAGAAATCATGGTTTGAAAGAATTATGGTGTTTTTAACATGGAGAGAAATAAATATGATTTCTATAAAAACATTATTTAGAAATATTGAATACATAAAGTAGTAGAATGAAGGGGATACATGTATTATCAGTAAATTACCCTAAGATAATAAAAAATAATTAATCTATTGGGATATAGATCATAATATTTTATTATTAGAATCATGAACATAAATAAGCATGCTAAACAATGAGATTGTACCATAAAACCATTGCCACTATGGTAACATTGAATCACAATAACCATGAAATAATAAATAAAATTAAATAAAAAAATCTTCTAAATAAATAAAATAATGATATTATATGAAAGTTTTATTGTATATATACCTCATAATAGCATATAGGTTCGTAACAAAAAATTAATCTCAAAGAAGGAAAAATGGGAAAAAATATCTTACCACTTTAGTATCTTTTGAATAAGAAACCCAATGAATGTTATATCATCATATGAAAATGTAAATTTCCATAATATTGAGGATAATAATAACAAAATTCCTTTATAGAATTTATATACACCTCATGATGAAATATTTAGTGAATATGTCTTTCGTCACATTGAAATAAAATTGAAACAGAAACCCCTTACCTTAAGTCCCAAATTAAATCATACACATTCACACATACTATATAATCAATTTATGTTTATTATAAATTTATTAAATATAGATAATTATATATATCATACCATATATTTTTTACTTATGACCATTTATAAATTGTGTATAAAAATCATTATTAAAATCATGTCTGGGATACTAATCGCATTTTTTTTCATATATTATTTGATCAATTATTTTCAATCATCTTAATTTTATCATAATTAAATCATACATTGAATGTTATCATTGACATAAATATAATAAATATTAAGAATATTTGTTTTTATAGTTTTCTATAAATATTTGAAATTGAAAATGAGAAACATTGTTCATGGAGACTGTAGGTCATACGTACGCATGAACAAAGTTTCTATTTTCATGAGAGAAAGAAGAAAAATGGTTTTAAATAAAATAAAATAACCCTGAAATCATTATTACATCATATATATCACAAATATTAATTATAAAAATCTTTAATACCTTACATATATTGCGTGAATGAATCACATCGCTCTATGAGGTGGTAGTTTCCCCACACATGAATGAAATTATTGTATTCAAACATAATATAAATTTTGAATCTATGTTTCAAATAATAATTCATAATTATTGAAATTCCATAAATATAATATATAATCATTTAATAGTTCATTATAACTATCTTTTAGATGTGGTAATGAAAGCAAATGAACGACTTATTTTTGTGAGGTGGTAGTCCATTGTACACACGAATGACGATTCTCCAACCCGTTTGATTTAAATAGATATGGTTTTATGTTAAGAAAATATCATAAAAGATTAAAATTATATATAAGATATATATTATATTATATAATATTGGTTTAATATTATATTATGATTATGAGAAATCAAAAAAATTAAAACACTTGATGAATAATGATACATCATCATGGGGTATCCCTCTTGTGTTTCCAAAAATAACCTTCTGTGGTTGGATTTGTGACCAAAAGAATGACTATAAGATGAGTTTATGGATTTTAAAAATTTATTTGTGCTTTTATTTTAGGAATAAAATGTGTTTGTGGGTGTAAAGAAGAAAGGATATTTTGATTCCATTTATATTTGTGTTCATTAGTACACTTGTAGTTTTTTTAATAGGAAATGGTGTAACAACATTATTCTCATCTGAAAGGGCTAAACAATAATTTATAATCTTGAATAATAAATTATATGATCTTAATATTCCTTGAAAATATATTTTATATATGTTTACAGCTCATTTTAAACATTATATTGTTATGTTAACCCATGTTTAACCAAGTTTTTCATTAACTATGGTAATTAATTTTTATTACATTCACAATTCATTTTGATTAAAACATAAGTTGAACTTATTATATAATATTAATTTTACGGTTAAAAATATGGAATTAACTTTTACAAACTAAATTCAATGAAATTTAAATAATGTTATTAATAATGATCTTATATATGCGATGAGAATGCACATTGTCATAGAGAAAATCTTGAAATGTTTACGTAGTATTTATATCAATTTTCAATATGAAATTGATTATAATAATCTAAATTGGATTAATAGATATATAAATGAAATAATTTATATTTTAAACCAATTTAAGATATAAATTTTAAATATTCATAATATAAACGAAAATGAAATTTTCAATTAATTTTTTTTTTATATTTTAACAATTCATAAAAAAATAACTATTTTAAGTGTATTATATAAAATAAAACCTCTGATAACATTGAAATTATGATTTAAAGACTAAATGTTTTTTACCAAAATAATTCAATAAAAGTTTAATAATTTGATATAGGTATCTTTAAAATAATAAATAGAAAACATTTTTTTTGAGAAAATAGGATTTTCGAATCATATAAAGACATTATTAGATGACTTCTAATTTTATATCAAAAAAATTTAATAGTGTAGAATGTTATAATACATATTTAAAAATTAGTTATTAATATTCATATATCTATGTTTTATAGCTTGTTTATAATGTTTAAATTTTAATAATGTTAACAATATTTCAAGGTTCTTTCAAACCTTGGTGTCATGTGTGACACGTGCAATCCAAGATTTCATGTAACACATGTTTAAAACGATGTTTCATATAACGAATGATATCAAAGAAATTTAATCGACTAAACAATAATTATATATAAAATACATGGGATTTAATAAATATCATATAAAATACATCATATAATAAATAGTGGGAATAAAAATATAATAAGAGAGATAACACAGAAAATACCATTCATATTTGAAGAATAAATAACTCTAGAGGATCCAAATATTTTATTGGTTCAAATAATATCTTATTGGTCAAAAAAATTGTTTGAATAATTTTAGCAATATCAAATCCTGTAAATATCATGAATTATAAGGGAAATAATATTTAAATGATTTTTTAGAGATATAAAAGGAATTTCCTTATTATAAAATATTTTTAAGGAGTCAATAACACAAAATATAGGGAGTTTGGATTCAGAATCCCCTTAAAATATATCCCAAATTTTTTCATTAAATTTTTTCTTCATGAACAATAAATATATTTTTATTAAAATATTGAATCATAAGTGAAATATTATATATATTTTTACTCTTGATCATTATAATAAATGATTTATTTTTCATAATTTTTAATGTTTGATGTTGAAACATTTTGATATGATAATTTCATAAAAATATATCATCTTTAACTAAATTAACCATATTTCAATATTCCCTCTTATAAATTATTTATATTTAATCTTGATTTATTATTTATAATTAATGTATATGATTAAATATTATTAAAAAATGGTTTTACACTTCCATAATATTTTTCATAAGTATATACGTGACAATGTTCCCATTTCTATTAAAATATCAATTGATTGGAAATTCAATAAAGATGAAGTAGAGAACAATAAAATATAAATATATCATATTCATAATCATTACGATATGAGAATATAATTAATTAAATGTTATCATACTACTCAAAAAATTATATAATATTTTGTTAATTAAGGGATAATGATACTAATAAAGACAAAAGGCAAATGAGAGAAAGGTTTAATGAAATATTACCCTATTTTCTGTGTTGATACTTTTCAATGATAATGAACTCTTTTAATACATGGATTTGGTTAAATTTATAAAATACATAATTATTCTTAATGTTTTAATGGGGGTTTTTGGATAGAGATGTTTATTTGTCATGTGATAGAAGAGTGGTTTTCCTAGGTGAGTGAGAGGCTGTATTTTCCTATGAGAACACAATTATTTTTTGATTTATAATATTCATTAAAATATTATATTATTTTTATACCATTTATTTTTAATATTTTTTACATATTTAATATATGAAATATATATATTAATATTTTAGGACATTGAATCAAATTATATTTAAAAATAATTAGTTTAAAGAAGGAATTGAGAACAATGAAAAAAATTGATTATTAATAGGGAAAATATAGACATTTAGGTGTGAGAAAATAATTTTTCTAATTGGAAATGAATTTGAATTTATTAAATTTCTAATTTATATGATTAAATTTATATTAGGATTAAATTACAAAATTATTTTTTATAATTATTTAAAACATTATTATTATCTATTAAAACATTCCATATTTGAAAATATTATTTTATCATTCATGTACAAATTTACGTTTCTTAGAAAATGATGCAAATTTCACCTAGATGAATTTTGATGTTTTGACTTTACAAATATCATAAAGTATACTAAAATAATTGCAATCACAGATAATGTTACCTATTTACATAATTTTTTATATATATTTAAATTAAATTATTTAAAAGTCTTCATATATTACCTTTGAGTTTTTAAAATTGATATATAATTAATTGTATTAAAATATTTAAATTTTCATAAATTATGCAAGATAAATTATATAATGTTTTATTATTTCGAAGTCAAACCACTATTATAACAATCATTTTACTACTGCCAATGGACATAGTATTATTCCAAAAAGTCACATTACTATTCTTATAGTATTACTACCTTTAATAAATACCATATAAATCATTCACATAAGTTAAATGAAATTACTAAAAAGGTTCCATATTTTCCTTTTCAAAGATTATTATTCATTTAATAATATTCTATTTATTTTTCATCGGGTTTTTCATGGGGTGATGATTCTAATAGATCAAGGTGATATAAATTTTACAATTGTGTTTTCTCTATTTTCTATTTTTTATCATCTTGTAATGTTTTTAATTTCCTTGGGTTTGGATTTTCACAGATTTAAAGATATCTATAACTGAAACAATGTGTTTTTGGTTTCTCTAGGTGATGTATATGTAAAATAATATATAATGTAACATAAATTTATTAAGGAATTTTTATCATTTATAATTCCTTGGTTGTTACATTCTTCCCCCCATAAAAAATTATATTCCCAATATTTCAAATCAAATTCATGGTTGGAAATAGATAAGTGTAATTTTGTATCATTGATTACTCTACTTACGATATCGACTATTCATATTTTTATTTCATCAATTTCACATTAAGAATGTGATTTTTATTTTAGGATAAATCATTTTTTCAATGGTCTAATATCTTCCATGTCTTCCCCTCACAAGATAGATTATTCTCCAGCTGTACCATCACTATATTCAGTAGTTGTGAAGGATCATGTGGGCAATTAATTAATAGAGATACATGGAACATATTATGAATACGTACCATGTTTAATACATTCGTGCAAGATATTGTTGTATCATAACACAATTTATTATATATTTTGATCAAATCCACCTTTAATTTAAATTTGTTAGTATATCAACATGTCCATGATTTCTTGAATGGTCTACTAATATTGGTTATAATTTTTAAAGATAATTTCCATATTGATAGTCAATTAATTATTTAGAGCACATTTCTGACATCTCTAAATCATTTAATAGAAACATAGACCATTATTATATTGATAAAAATTGTCTCCCCATAAATCCTAACACAATCAATAACATATATCATGATATTTTATGGAAGAATTAAATCATCTAGAATAGTGATCTAATGGGAAGTCTTGGGTAGTAGATCACTCATAACTTAAACCTTGTTTCTTTATTCGTTGTATGAATGATATCAGTGAAATAGAATACAGGTACTTACCCCATTTTCATGTGAGTATTGGAAATTTTAAAATCATTACCTTGTTCTATTAATACTCATATTTAACTTTATAACATACCAAGTTGATTGAGGTAAACTCATAAATCTATTTTATTTGGTTTTCCAACGAAAAGTTATATCAAATATCATTGTGTATAGTTATTATCCCATTATTGAGGTAAAAATATGAGCTATATTTATTATCAAATGGCTCAATGATTATCTATGGTTATTTGGGAAAATAATTTATACATCCAATCAAAATAAAACAATCTTCAACTAATTGGATTTCATGATGATTATAGACATGTATAAACTCAACCATATTTTTAGGAGTAAATCATTTTTTCCAACATGGAATTCCCAAGGATTAAGGGATAAGAATTCATTTGGGAAAAGAAGGTATTCCCTATATTTATGATTTTATGACCCATCATTTATGAATAAATAAAAATGGGTTATTTCTCAATCTGAACCATAGATATTGTAGTTGGTTTTTTCTCATATCACCTTATGATACTTTGTTATATTTTTTATAGTAGTGAATATATATGCTTTATTCCATCATTCAGTCAAACCATCATTATTGATTCATGTTAATCTTTCTATTTGTGAATATATTTTGTTGAATTTTTTCATCTATATATATCTCACTCATATATTTGTTAAAATAGTTTTATCTAAATCAATATGGATGATATCAAATTTTATAACATGTTATAATGTTCCATGTAGTATTTTTAATCGATCATCAACATTTATGAGGTACAGAATATTGATTATCATCCACCCTGAGTACATGCCCCACTTATTTTTCAAATCATTAATGTATAAAAAACATTCTCCACATAATAGTAGTTTGTTTCTAGGAAAACTGAATAAACTTAGGTTATTATCATTAATGATTTAATAACATTGTTCAAAAAATTCACAAGGATACCCTTTATGGGTTATAATAATTATTAATATAGATAATCATGAAAAATTACACATAGTGATTCTGTATTACCAACCTAACACATGGAAACTATTAATTTCTATGACTCTTGTTGATCTAGGTCATTACTCAATTGTATTTTTATTTTAATGGTCTATATTGATTCCCTCATAGGTGATCACATCCCAATGAAAATGAATTCCAATGTAAAAAAATTCATACATGATGAACTTAATGTTTATTTCTTCAATTTTTAATATCACTATAAGAATCTTAATATTTTATTTATATTCCTTATTACTCTTGGGGTGAATGAGAATATAACAAATAATGACTATAAAATTTTTATCAAGGATGTATTTTTAGTCCCATATTTAACAAATCCATTATGAATTTATGGTTATTATATATTACTATCTCATTCAATATGAACTCATAGTTTCCCAACCATGAATGATTTTTTTCATATTTTATTCCCTCCACACAATCATATTATAACATAATGAGATAATATATATCATTGAAATGTATATTTCCCATTTATGTTTTTCAAAAATTAATTACCCAATGGTATGGGATACATATTATTTGTGATGGTTTTGTTGGTCTCTCAGTAATCGAAACATATACCAATCGATCCATTGCATTTCAGGACAAATAGATCCACACTACCCCATGTTGATTACCTATGGTGTACAAACCAATTTAATGAAATCCCATAAACCTAATTCTTTAATAAATGAATTTCTATTCTGGCCATTTTATATAAGAATTTATATATTGGAGTGGATCCATGAATAAGATATATTGGGAACACTACCATATAATTTTTGGGATGGTAGGGTAACTCTTCAAGATGTAAATCTATATATTACAATTCAATAGAAATATCCTCAAGGATGGTATTTTCTTCTAACTAAACCATTTGGGAATAGTATGCATTTACACTGGGTTAAATCACACTTACAAATGATATATTTTTTCAAAGGATATTATTGACCCTAATTTCATCTCTACATGATTGTGTCATCATTTATCATGTAGTAGGACAATACCTTTTTCAAATAGTTTATTTGAGCTCTATATTATTATATCCAATTAATTTGATGTTTGAAATCAATATCCCTAAATGGAGGGATTGGGTTCGTCTCTTGAAGAGACATTTTATAGTCACTGATTGGTGAATAATATAATACTCTAGTAGAATTTATCACACAACTAATTAATTTTATGGATATAACAACTTCACCATATCATGGGTTTGATTAAATATTTCTAAGAATCATAATTTATATAATGGAATATATAGAATATAAATAGAATAAACCATTTTCCATTCAAGATTTAGTAGGCCCTTTACCATGTATGACTTTATATTCAATTCCCACAACATTTTTAGTATTTTCATAATTATTACATTTACCCATTAACATTGAGGGCTAATAACTCTAATTAACCAAGATATCCCATGGTTTAGTGAAATATCTTGTATAATTCCCTCGAACCCTAGAGCTGAATAATTGGAACATTGGGGGTTCATTTGGATGTTCCTTTTTTCGTCCTTTAAGATTGTTCACATCATCATTTACCTTTTATATTCATGAGTTTAGGGGCCTTAAAACCAATACATAAATCATTTACATTTCCCTTTGAAAAAAATTTCATGATGATTATTCATATTATATGACATTTGTGTGGTTGGATATGTTTTCCTCTTTTTTCATTTGATTCTCTAAATTGAAACACCATCGTTCATTTTAAATATAAAAACCCAAGATAACATTCTATAAACATTATATCTATATTGATAGAACACAAAACAAATAGCCATATCACGTAATGACTAATAAATATAAATCATTTTGGAATTGTGGTATGAATCTACTAAAGAATCTTATGATTTTAATATCAATTTTAATAACAAAACCTAAATATTATCATTCATGACTTTAGAAATTTTCCTCATATTTGAAGACAGATTAAACATTAATTTTCTTAATACATAGTAAGTTTCCCAAATAAATATTCGGGATTCTTGGAAAATACATTTTATGAAATAAATTATTACGGTATTATAAACTTGCCTCTCTCATTTCATGTTTTAGCTTCATATTCTATATCAATCCCAAAAAATATCCAACCTCTACATATAAATTATAAACATAAAAGGAAAAGTAATCCTTCCTCAAATATCGTATAACAAAAAAGAGTATATCTAGTGTTTTCATATAATTTTTTTTAACATATTGATTGGTAGTACCATTAATAATTGGTGGTTGTTTTATAATTAATATCACAATATATAGTTGATCCTAATTAGGTAATGGTAAGTGATTAATATAGTTCATGTTATTGTTTATATACTCAAATAGTTGAGTAACAATAAAAAATATTTTTTGAACAACATCTCCAATCAAATTTGTACTTTCATTTATAAAATAATAAAATTTATTCTTATAGAAATAAGTTTTTTATATTGTATTTTTATCTAACATATTTTAATATATAACAGGTTTGAACAAGGAAAGAGTCAAAAATGAATAAATATAAAATTTAATTTATAATGAAAATAGTTGTAACATAATATCTTATTGGATCCTAAGGTTTAAAATTTTTCATGAATGATGCCTCTAGGATAATGTTATATAATCATTTTATAAAATTTAAAGTCTAATTTACATTTAATATATAGATCATAATGTATTATATAAATTCTTTGATCAAATGAATCATTACCATTGGGAGGGCCAAACCAGGTTTACAGCATAACCTATTTGTCATGCATATGGTTGTTGTAGTGCTACTATCCAATATCTGCATTTAGGTGTTCTCACTCGATAAAATTGTGAAATAATAAAATCTTTTATATTATCTATATAATAAATTCATTTGTAATAATTCCCATACACCAATTAACTACAAAAAATATAATGTTTTTGTTAAATCATAATCATTTCAAATGGGTTTCCACTACTAACTTATATTTCTAACACCAAAATTAATATAACTATAACTATGATAAAAAATTGAGAGAAAACATTTCTTTAAATAACTATTAAATTATTTTTTGTACAAATAACATTGATGTAATATATTAAAATATATAATGGTCTCCTGCTTGTGGAAAATTAGGCACACACAGAAATTGTTCATAATAAAACATAAATATTATTTAAATTATACTTAATTGTCCTCCTAATGAATTTCAAATTATCATTTGTAAATTTAATCACATGAGGATATGAATCAATGAAAATTGTGAGGTAAATGAGAAGTAAAATAATGGTAACATAGATTGAATATTAAACCTGAATCAATAGTACAAGGGATAGCATATTAATCAAAAGCAGTTCCTCAGTTAGGTATCATCATTAGATTAATATGGGAAAAATTTTATAAAGGCATGGAATATGTAATATGAAAAATAAATAATCAACATAACATAGTAGTCAAATACCAAATTCATCTATTTAAAATATCATATCATTTTCAGGATTATCATATGATCATGAATCATAATATCATAATTACGAACAAATTTAGAATAATATTCATGCATAAATCACAAAATATCTTCATATATTACTCATTCCCAATTTCATTAGAGGGATATAAAATATTTTTCCCACTATTGAAATTATATTATTATCATAAAAAAATTCCACATAGAATGATAACATAAAAATAATGTACTCATGAAATAAACTAAAAGAAAAGAATGACTGTCAAAATAAATTTCAAATATAATGATTTATTGAATAATCATTACAGTTCCATAATGAACCTGGGATATCAAAATTTTGCATAAAATATCTCTTGAAATATATCTCATTATCTATTTCATTATAGGTATATAAAAATTTGGTCCCACTGTTCAAATTATAATATGATCATTAAAAATCACGCCACATAGAATGATTACATTAAACTAATGTAGGGAAAAGATATACCCATAGAAAAAAATGAGTTTCATAATAAATTTAAAAAATAATTTTTCATCAATTAATTACTAGTGTTCCATAATAAATAAGGGACAACAAAATTTGGCTTAAAATATCACTATTTTTTGAATGAGAAACAAAAAAATGGGATTGAATTATGTTTTTATATAAAGAAATGTATTTTTTTAAAATGAATTATGTATATTAAAAATTATTTTGGAAAGGTAAAGAAATTTATATTCAACAAACCAGAAGGTAAAATATATATTAATAATTTTTTTTGGTTATTATAAGAATATACATACTAATTTTTTTTGGAACATTCCATAAAAGAGAACAGTGGAAGATGGGTTAAAGAGCCCCCTTAAATTAAATCCCTCAATATTTTTTTCTCTTTTATGACTCCCAAATAAAACAAATGTTTTTTAAAAGAAAATAACAAAAGTAAATTATTTTCTTTTTAATGTGACATTCCAATACATTGATATAATTTAATTTTTATAATAAATTTAATTTTTATGGTAGTTTTTATATGAAACACCAGGATAAGATTATGCTACAAACAATAATTAGTATTCTTTCATTACATGTAGGTTTGAATTTCACCGTACAAAATGTTTTTATCAAAATACTATTATCTATTATAATAATATATAAAATGGTTGTTATGTTTATGCTTATGAATAATATAAACAAACTTATGAAAAAATTTGGTTTAATTCATTGGTAAAAAATTAATTATAAATGAATATAGGAAATAAATTATTGTATAAGAAATGTTTTTTAAAAGATTCATTTTTTTTCTCACAAAGTCATTTTACCCTCACAAATTAAAGTAAATATAAACATTTAATGATATTAATTTAAAAATTATTCAATAATTATTTTCAACATTAATCTAAAAGATATAATAGTTATAAGATAATAATAAACCCACTTTTAGGCATAACACAATGTATTTTTCTAAAGGATGCTTTATCATTATTTAAAAGAGACATATATTAAATCATTTTTTAACATTTATATATTTTATTTTTTTAAATAATTTTCATCCTTTAAATTGAATTAAAAAAAATATGTTGCAAGAATTTTTGGTATTTTCATGATAAAATTCATGTTTTGAAGAAAAGTGACAAAATGTTTCATTTTAATCGAAAAAATACAATTAATTTTAATAATTTAATATGATGAATAATATTTTTAATTTTTTAAAAAGTATAATTAGATTATTTTTATATCATTTATTAAAATTTAGGTATTTTTATTAAATTTTATATTAAATATAAATAAATAAACATTACAATCTTCTCTAGGATTTCACTTGAAAACCTAATTTTTCATTCCATCAATGGTAATAATTTTCAATTAATTTCCACATATTATATTTATAAATGATTATAAATGGATTACATATTTTTAATAATTGGTTTCAAATTAATTAAAAAAAATATTTTAATTTTACTGGCATATGAATAGTAAATTTAGCCATTTTTTAATTACCATTGTTTATGGTAAATCGGGAAATTATACATACAATTAATATTATGAGGACTGTAAAATTACCTTCACACATATATTAACATAAATTTAGGAGTTTTGTTCGACCATAATTATCTTTGGAATGATATTATATCATTCTGAAGCCATATGGTTGATTTTATGACAATAATAGTATAATATTCAATAAAAATTATATTTTTTCAGACATTTATTTTTAACTAGTAAAATAATTTTCATATGTCCTTATATAGGAGATATATTCAACAATATAATGTATTAATAATTCTAAAATCATTTTATTTATCGTGACATTATATCTGTATATTTATGATAATAAATAGTTAAAATAATGGATTTCAAACAAATGTTGTTGTAATTGCTTTAATAAAAGAAATAAAAAATAAATCATATTAACAATATAAAAATAAATTTAATTTCAGATTTATAATGTAATCCCCTAATTATATATAATAATTTTATAAGTTATTGGTGTTTTTGAATAATTATTTCAATGGTATCTTATTGTTATGATGTTTTTAAAAAGTCATGGAAGTAATAGAGTCAAAAATGAAATTAATGAAATTTTAAAATAAAAAATATTTTATTAAATGATATATAATTTCTGAAAATATATATTTATTAAAAAAATTGGTAGAAGTCATAAAATTATTTAAATATCTCAATTATTGGTCTTTTTTAGAAAATATATTAATCCACAAAGCTTAAATTAAATGATGTCATTGAAATGGATTAGTG
Source organism: Viscum album (assembly GCA_963277665.1). Lineage (NCBI taxonomy): Eukaryota > Viridiplantae > Streptophyta > Magnoliopsida > Santalales > Viscaceae > Viscum > Viscum album. The sequence goes on from OY728156.1 coordinate 1,148,158,525, forward strand.
TTTTAATGAGGGTTAAATTCAAAAGATAATTGTAATAATGAGACATAAACATGTCAAAAAATAATTGTTTGAGACTATTAAGACACATCCGCTTTTTATATTTGAAAAAAAAACTATTTAGACATTTTTAATTGGTAATAAATTTAATTAATTAATATTTTGGGTGTTTTGAAATGTTACCTGCACCACAGTTATAAAAGGGAACTCTATCCCTCACTTCCTCACAACACATTTTTAATTTTTGTTCAAAAAACCCCAACATATATATCCTCCCAAAATACATATCCATGTTATGGTGGTTTTGGTTCTCCCAAAAGACCTATTAGAGGTCCTTTAATATGTGATCTAATGGAAGTCCACTGAATAAGAGGTAATTGTTGTTACGAAAACATTCAAGTTAATTTCATCTTATACTTCTTATTAATGTGTTTTCTCCATGATTAAATAATTAAACCAGAATCATATATAAGATTATATGTTATTATGTTTATTTTAAAAACATATTCCATTTTTATCCACAATATACAAGAAAAATCACCACTCGTGCGTACGTATGGCTTACTATTTCCACACTATGCTGTAATATTTTTTTCATCATCACATTTCATGGATGGGTATAATAATTGAAATAATTTATATTTATTAAAATTAATACATTATATCTATCCTATAATAAAATTTATATCCTAAAATTCATTATCATTTTACTTGTTATGGGAATTATATCATCGCCCGTGCGTGTGTACCACCTACCATCTCCACGACGAGATTCGATTGATTTTCCATATCGAACCTTCAAGAATTGATCTAAATATAATTTAAATAATTAAATACGATATTTAATAAATCAATATAATTATTAATATTATATATATATATATATATATATCCAATGAAAATGATCTGAAACATTTCTGATAAAACATGCATAGGAAAATCAATCGATTAACACTTGAATCAAGGGTGATAATGACATATTACCAAAAAATGGGTGACAAAAAAATATAGGAAGATCAAATATGATATAATAAATATTAATAAGGTTGTGATATAAAGTAATAACATCTTTAAAAACATTATACCAAAGGTTTAAATACACACAACTAAAAATAAAGTGTTTGGTAAGGGATTTTTGTATCACATTTATATGTGTGGGACACATGACTTATACACTAATTATTTCTTTTTTATGGTGTATAAATTTACCATGAATATTTTTTATGAAAATTATTATAAATATTATGATATATTAATATCTATATAGTTTAAATTCATTCATGGGTAATATGATTATATAGTTTATAATGTCTTAAGGGGTTATTTCACAAACTCATCGTTATTCGTGATTGTTTTTTATGACTCTACTAGTGAATATTTACTATAAATGTTACTGTTTTTTAAAATTGTTGTCAATATTTTTTTAAAAAAATTCTCCAATATGTTTTTAATATCATTTTTAACTTTTTTTGACTTTTAAAATTAATTAAGGAATATTCTTTTCATTTTCACAAACCAAGTACATTATTGATTTTCTTAAAAAAGTAAAAGGAATTTTTGTCTTGAACATAAATTAATTGAATAGAATTTCCCATAGTTATGATTACCTAGTGATTTGAAAAATAATATACATGTTAAAATGGATATTTTGAAATAACATATTTTCTTTCAAAAATTTACATCTTTTTAATTATACAATTACAAATTATTAATGATTGTATCATCTCATTTTTAGTTTTATGAGATATTGGTCTTATTGATAAATTATTAATTATATGTGGTATATGTATACTACCCTTTGACATATTGTATCAGAAATATTATTATATTTATGATATTAAATTTTTTTCAATCTAATATGGGACACTTTGATTTAAAATATCCTTTTACTCGATTATTCGATATATGAAGAATGATTTGGACTAGTACGACATGGGTTTAGGAACATGTAAAGAAATCCAACTGATGCATCAGTTTTCCCATGAGATAAATGAATTGAAAAAAATAGGATGTGTCTTTACACTATATTACACAATTTCTTATGAAATGTCTTGATAGTAAGGGTATCATGTACCTTGGAAAGATGGAATCTAATAATTAAGAATTTCCTCTATTGACAATTCAATTATTATTATTAATTTCCATGAGATTATTTCGTTGGAATTGTATATGGATACATTCCATTCTCATAAAATTTATTTATTTTCATCTGTTTTAGTTACTTTTTGTGAATGTTTTGTTATGCATTATCCATTTATTTGAATTTAATGTGTTTTAAATTATTTACATTGTAATATATATTTGTTCTCAATGATTAATTAATACATCTTATGTAATTATCCTTATAATTTTTGGTCACCCTTACTATGTTTCCTTTCAACATGTTTTGAAGATGAATCCATTGAATTATTTTCAAGGATGTTTTTTTAAATGTTTTATACTTTATTTCTATGTCACAATGTAGTATGGGTATCATGTATGTAATCATGACTTCAAAAACTTATTTACTATTCTGTACATTGGGACTTGATTCCTTATAATTATTTTTCTTTAATAGAATAATGCAATTGATATTGGATTTTGGTGTTGGGGAGTTACTAATTGTATCATAGAAAGTTTATTAGGATCTTTGGGAGCTACATTTAGGAAAACATTAATTAATAAACACATCCCTTTTGGTTCAAAATGTGCGAAAAATTTATTTAATAAATAATTCCTTTTCATATTATTGAAGTATTTTTTACCGTAAGGATAAACTTTAGGGTTTATATAATAATTATATTTAATATAATTTTGGTTATTTATATTTATGGGAATAAAAAATGAAACATATGAGATAACCATTGTGATTATAAAATAAACAATAGGTATAGCAGGTGAAAACCCTCCATATGAGGAAAGGCAATGAATTTGAACCCCTTACAGAAGGGAGACAAGGGTACAACACCTAACACAAGTCTATATGTTTTTTTGGATAGCATGATGATTTTTAGACATACTATCCAATGTATAATGATTAGGTTTATTTTTGGGAATTTTTTTATCAAATAGATTAACTATGGATTGAAAATAATTTTGTGATTAAGTAATTAATGTTATTTTAGATGATGTTTACTATTTTTGAAAACCAATGTGGTCATGGTAAAAATAATACCATTGGATTTTATGTGAGAAGAAAAATTTGAATTATATTTTATAATAATATATAATTTAATTGTGGACTTATGTTGATTCATGTAATTTATAGAAATAGTTAGCATATGTCGCAGATTATTTGATTAAATAAATTAAATTTTTTATAGAAGACATTATGAGTTATTAATGTTAGTTGGGTGAATATATGTTAAAATAATTGTAATTTTTGGGTTTAAATCCTAGTCTATAATATATTAATGGAAGGAAATTTATTTTTTGAATACCCAATGTAGAAATTTGGGTGTCAGTTTTGAATTTTAGATAGTAAAGTTTTTTTAATCATATAAAGGTTCTCTATTTTAATTAATTATCTTATATATTCCTAACTATTTTGGTCTTTGTTAATGTATAAATATAGGAGGAATAAATTGTTATACTATTTTAGATTTTGTAAAGCATCGAAATTGAATCACACTCTTCAAGCAAGGAAAACAATTTATCTTAAATACTCATCATTTTGATAAAAAGATGAGTTTGTGGTGTATTTTCATTGAATGATGAAACAAAACTTATCACGTAAGTATGTTTCCTTAGTTTAATAAGTTAATAATTAACTAAATTTGATAATTTTAAGAATAATATTGAATAATAAATACATCATTTATATAATTTTTCTAATAACAAATAATTTTCCTCTTTAACCCATAACATATTTATAATATATTTATAGTTGACATTCTAATGATTGTGTTCTCTATCATTCTCCTTAAAGTAATGTTAGACAGATTCATCTTTTATATCCATATTTTCACTATTGTTCTATTTTCTGAAAAAAATAGTTTTGTGGGGTCCACTGCATTCCATTTTACCTATTATTATGAATATTATTTATTGTCCATATTTTCAAAGTGGGTTTTTCAACCAATTCTTATTTTCAAATATGAAACCCAAGAATATGGAAATCATGTTTAATTTTTAAAGACACAATTTAATTGAGTTGAGGGGAATGTAACACAAAATAAAATTAAAATATATTCAATTTTTCATATATTTACTTTTTACATGTTTTATTATATGAAACACTATGATAAGGTAATTATACACACAAAAATGAGTTACCTTACGTTACACGTATAACAGAGTTTTACCGAACAATAATATGTTATTAAAATAATAATTATTATTATAATAAGATGTAATGTAGATATTGAATTTTTGGTTATGATTAGTGTTAAATAACATTTTAAAATATATTATTTAACACTTTTGTTAAAATATATTATAAATCAATGTAGGAACCAACTGAATATATAGGATCTTCTCTTAGAAAAACTATTCATATTCTCACAAAAGTTTTCCCCTAAAAAAATAAATTATTTTAATTTATAAAATGGTATAAATATAATATATATTAATTAAAATATTTGTGGCACTATTTAAATATATTTATTTTGGGAAATATAGGAACAACCCAAATTTTAAAAAACGTATTTTAATTTTAGTTTCACATACATTTAATGGAGAACTTATTTTCAATATAATTATTGAATATTTTATATATTAAATTTTAATAATTTATCAAATTAATTTATATTATATAAAAAATGTACTTTGGTTGAGTTTTTTGTTATTTTTCTGATATGATTCAGTTTTTGATGAATATTGATATAATGTTATATTTAAATTGAAAATAACCTTTCGATCTGTATAATTTATAGTATTAAATGGTATTTTTTTATTTTTTTTAATAATTTTTTTAAATAATTTAATGATTTTTTTTCATTGGAATAAATTTTACATTGAAAATTAATATACAACCATTATAATATTTTTTATTTTTTTTCAATAAAATACTAATTTTCTTGTTTTCTTAATGGAATTTATTTTACGTTAATTACTAAACCTCATGTGTTAAATCATTTTAAAAATGGTCTCTATATTTTTATGAAGTGGGTTGAAATTATTTAAAATGTTTTATTTTTATTTTTTGGAATATTAATAGTTAATTTATTACCATTTTTATTACTATTTTTAAGGGTAAATTTGGAAATTAAATATAAAAATAATATTATAATTATTATAAAAATACCCTAAATAGTGTCATAGATTCATTAGATGAGTTTTTTGACCTAATAATTACATGGTCTAAAATTATATCCTTTTAATCAACATGGACGAGGGTGTCACATTTATAATATTTCATTCAGTGAAATGTCAATTTGGTCAGAACGTTGTTTTTAAAAAGTGAATTATTTTGTATATGGTGTTTTATATGGGATATGTTTGAAAATAAATAGAATTTTTAATTCTAAAGTATTTAAATTTATCATGATAATTTTTTATGATATTTATATAATAGATAACTAATTTAATTTCTTACACAATGATGATGTAGTAACCATATAATTAATTAAATTATAAAATTATTGGTATGGAAAACACTAAAATAAATATAATTTAAAAGATTAATTTCATTCACAGAATTTTTATATTACTTTGATATGATATCTGTGTTTTATATCTATTTTCTAATATAACTTGAATTTTTGATAAAAAGTACATGTATCGAATAGTGTCAAAATTGACATTATTCATATTTTAAAATAAAAAATTTTCATTAAATGATATAAAATTTCTAAAAATATCAATTTCTCCAAAATTATTGGGATAAGTATTAAAATATCATCAATTACTCCTTCATTTTATGTTTATAATTTTATAAAAGTTATATTTACAATCAATATGTAAATTACATGATGTCCCTGTATGTTTTAAAGGTTTTAACTAAAATTTAGTGCCAAAATATATGAGTAAGAATATGATTTAATAATGTATAAATATTATTGTATTATATTATTTACAAACATAGACCTATTTTAATTGAAATAAATCACTTTGTAGCCATCTGAAAATTTTAATTAATTTATATTTATTTATTTTTTAAGAGTTTCCAAATGAGACCCTCGTCTCAATTAAAAAGGGATCCTCATCCCTCTATTCCTCACATAGAATTGTGATTCATATCCCAACTAAACCAAAATTATTTATGTTATAAAAATACTTGTCCATATTTTATTTTTTTCCTTACAAAATATTTACCATTGATCCTTTATAAAGTGATCTAAAGGCAGAATACTGAAGAAGAGGTAATAATTTTTACAAATACATTCAAGTTCATTTCTTATTCTAAATTTATTTTAGGTGTTAAATTAGTAGATCTAACATAATATATATAATTATATTTTATTATGGTAACCAGAAAACCACATTCCATGTTTTATCCATTCTATGAAAGGAAAAATCACTATGCCTGTGTATATGCAGCTTACCATCTCCATGTCATGGCATAATTTGTTTTTCATCACCACTTTACATGGATCGGTATAATTATTGAAATAATAGATATATATCTAAATAATTAAAATATATTAAACTTTTTAAAATTAATATATCATATAAAACATTATATTTACAATTACTTTGGTAAATATATTTTTGCTCATTCATATATACGACCTACCGTCTCCCCGACGCGACGTGAATAATTTTCCATGTCGAACAATCAATAATGGATCTGAAAATGTATTTAATTACTAAATATAATATTTATACATTTAATAGTACTCAGAAGATTTTGGATATATATATATATATCTATCCAAGGAAAAAGAGCTGGCACTTTTATGATAGAACATACATAGGAAAATAAAGTAGTTTACACCCAAAACAAGGGTAACAGTTAAATATTATAAACAAACGGCTGATAAAATAATATAATAAGATAATATATTATATCATACTCATTAATTATGTTCTAGTATAAATTAATTAGATGTTTTACATAATTATATTTCATGTCATGCCACATACAGTTAAAAAGGAAGCGTGAGTTAAGATATTATTATCTCACATTTGTTTCTATGGGTCACATTCCTTATACATTACTAAGTTAATTTTTGTGGATTATATACTACCCATGAATGTATTTTATTACTATTATTCTAAATATTATAGTATTTTAATATACATATAATCTTTTTTCTTCAACGAGGAATAAAATTCTATTGATTATAAATTTTTATGGGATTATTTCAAAAACTTTTTTTATCTAATACTATATGTGATGAAGTCTCTACTAGTGAACATTTCATTTAAATTATATTATTTTAAAAAAATATATCTTCAAAAAAATTCAAATATTATCCATTGATCTGTTAATATCATTTTTCAACATTTTTATTTTGTACAAATTTTTTTAAAAGGAATCATATTTTCATTTTCCAAAACTCAGTACTTTATGCAATTTATTAACAATGTAAAATAAATAAATGTTTTTAACTAATATGGAATGCATATAATTTCCTACCATCAAGAAATCCTAATGGTTTTATGTTTCCCTTACAATTATACATTTTTCTTGTCAAGGAAAATATTTTCATTTATAAATGAAAGACAATTTAATTAAATTATTACAAAGTGGTATGGATTGTACCATCTTCCATTTACTTCAATGAGATATGAGCCTTATTCACCACTTACGTATTGTGTGTGGTGTATGTATTATATATTTTTATATATATCAGAAAATAAATATCTCATTGTCTTCATGGTATTTAATTTTTTCAATGTGGTATGGGACAATTTGATTTAAAATATTTTTTAAATTTGTTTATCTAATATATAAAGAATTATTTTGACTGGTATGACATGGTTTGGAGGCCATATAATGTAATACCATTAAATAAATTATCGTATCATGAGATGAATCCATTTACCAAATCAAATAAGTTATTACCAGATATGATAATCTGTCTTGTGAATGATTATAATGGTATAGGTAACATATATATTGTAAACATAACATCCAATATTTAATCATTTCTTCAACTGAGAATTCGGTTTTTATTATAATTATACATGATATTATTTCAGTAAAATTACCTATGGAGACATTTCATCGTAATCAAATTTATTAAATGGAATGTTTTTAGTTATTTTCAATTACGCGATGATTATGTTTTTTTAAGTTACTAAAATTTATGGTGTTTTAGTTTGTCAGATTCCCATATATATTTGTTCTCATTGGTTCATTATTTCTTCCACTATACTAACCCACACAAATAATTTGATATCAACCTTATTGTGTTTAATTTCCCTAGGATATGAATAGGAATACTTTGAATTAGTTTCAAGGATGCTATGTTTCTACTTGTGTTATGATTTATTATATTTTCCCAATGTATTTCTGGTATCATGTATATAATATGGATTTAAAAAATCTATTAAATTGATCATTCTATCTGTATTTGATTCATTTTAATCATTCCAATTTAATATAATAATGCAACATCCTTGGTTTTCTGAGGTTGGGGCATTATATATTATCACTCTCAATCAATTATAATGATATGATTATATTTATTTATTTCTAATTTTTAGGGTAAAATGTTTTCAAATGTCATTATTCTTTAAAATTTCCTTTATTGATTTAATTAAATTATTCCTTCCTTATTTCTACTAACACATTTGTGACAACCCTGCTTTTTATTACAACTTAAATATGATTCATTTCATAGAACTTCACTTGATACAACAAAGAAGATTGAGAGGTTTAGTGTCTTTGGGGATTAGTATCATTACATTAAAACTTAAAATATTAGATACAACATCTTTATTGAAAACTTCCTTTACATGACCACTACATTCCCTCATACTTAGCATTGCATGGGATAACTTGAGGACATGCATAAGAAAAGGATGAGCTATAATGCCCAGTAAGGGAGTACACATGGAATAACATGAGGAGTACAATACATGTTAGACAATAGGCATATCAATATAGCATAAAAGAAACATGAACATAGAGGCATGATAAAGCATGATAATCATAACATGGAAATGTGGCAACAACACTTAACATTGAATTAGCATGAGCCAAGGCTCATTGCACATGGAGAATGAGTAAACCCTCATTGAACATGAAGCACGAGTAAACCCTCGTTTCCCTTGAATTAGCATGAGTCAACACTCATTACACTTGAGGTATCATGATACTATACTTTACCCAATGCATTTGAGCGCTATAAGGGCGCACCCTTCTTAAACATTTCATTTCATGAATAAGTGTGCCACATGGATCATAAAACATGGATTCATAAAACATAATCATTTATTCCATGATAAAGGAATGTATAATTCATACATGAAACTTTATAATCAATAAGTAAATATGTATAAAGGTGAATACCCTTGATAGAGAAATAGGCATGGTATTCACTACACAATGACATTGGTTTAGAAAATCCCTGCGATTTTGGTAGCGTAACAGCATGACATATAAATTCATAAAAATGGTTGATGAGAGAGAAAGGGGTTCCTCATCATATTTACATGTAATGGACAGTATCTAGGTCATATAGATACATGTCCCAACAATTGAAATGGAATTTATATTCATGATACAAAAGTATTGCTTGAATGTAAAAGAAGAGAGAGAAGTTCCTTTCAGAATTTTGGCATAGTAACGGGCGTACATGGGAGGAATTAATGAGAGATAAAGGGGTCTCCTATCATTAAAACAATAAGAGGGAATTATGGGGGAGGTGTGAAACCATAACCCAACATTCATAATTGAAATTAAAAGGGAAATACAACTTAAAAACAATTTATAAAAATGAGAAAGGAAGAAAAAACCCTTACTTGGAAGTGTGCTTCCAAAGGCTAGAGAGAGACTTGTGAGAGGCTTCTTGGGAGTTTGGGGCACCTTGGGAGGATTCTAGAGAGAGTAGGACAGAGGTTGGACAAACTTCAAGGGCTTTGAGTGAGGAGGAAGTGGGATCTTGGGTGGGTTTATATAGGAAAGGTGAGAGAATTCTTTATTATTTAGGTTTGGGACCCCTTATATTAAATTAATCCAAACCACAAGCCAACCCATGATTTTTTACCATGGTTTCTGGAAAAGGAAAGATGAAAACAATATTTTACAATCCCAAGGTCCGAACGTATTAAAATATTAGGGTTGCTTATGTGCAGGTGAGTCACACTCCCATGGAAAATAATTTAAAAAGGAAAATTGTTGAATAAGTCTTGAGGGGTTCATTAATGATTTGAAAAGTAAGTCAAACAAACCCAAAATCACATTATTTTAATGGTAAAACATATATTGTCTGAACTTAAGGATTATGGTATTTTATTACATCACCATTGGGTCATTATGATGTCATAAAACACATTATATATTTAAACGGTATTTAATTTTTACCCAAAAATTTGATTGTCTCAGAAAATTATGAAAAATTAACCATTGGATAATTTCGACGTCCTGATTCCAGAAATGACATTTATTTTATCTAAAAAAATTTCAAAATATGTTAATTTTCACTTTTAAAATAAAATCCAACATTTATCGAAAATTCACGGGTTTTGACAAAAATGGCTTTCAAACCATAATAAAAATTTTAATTGCATTCATAAAATTATAAGATCATTTATATTTAAATGAAATTAATTTAATATTAATAATAATATTTTATTAAAATATTATTTAATTCTAAATCCCTTAATTTAATAAAATTGAATTCTTAATTAAATAATAACTAAAAACACCATTTGTATTTTAAAAAACTATTTACAATGTATAAAAATGACTAGAAATTATATTCATTATTATATACAAAAAATAATGTACATGAACATAGTACTACTTATTTGTTACATAACCCCTTAAAATAGCCGCATAAGACCTAAGGTTAAGGTGTGCAATGGTGGCAGACTTTTGGGGCGGCTCGGATAACATCGCTTGAGTGGTAATCTCAATCAACATCCACTTTTCCCGTAGATGGTCACGTTCGAGCTTGACATAATGAAGCTCAGCTTGGGCTTGGTCAAGGGAGAAGCCCAAGGATGCCACCTCTTTTCCGAGCTCCAACAAATGGGCTTCGTATGGGTCAATTTTACTGGATGAGGCCATCGCTTCCTTTGTCTGAGTAAAAATTGGCTTCGTTAAAGCCTTATATTTATACTAATCATGTGATCACTGTTCAATGGCTATAAAAGTAACGGTCACAACTCTTATCATAAAACCAAAGAGGTTGACATCTTATAAAAAAAATTTCATAAAGAGACATTTAATTGGATCAAGAGGCATTTTCTATTAATGAAACTTTGGGTCGTTACAAAATTCCCCCCTTAAGAAATTTCGCCCTCGAGATTTTTATTTTCCCACACTAAAACAAATATGGGTAACTCAGCTTCATCATATCCTCCGACTCCCAAGTCTCTTCTTCAAACTTGTGGTTTCTCCAAAATACCTTGACGAGGGGCATTGTCTTATTTCGTAGAACTTTTTCTCTACGATCTAAGATCTTCACTGGTTGCTCCTCATAAGAAATATCATCTTCCAATTGTACCACCTCAGAAGAGAGTACATGTGAAGGGTCCGGTATGTACTTCCTTAATAGGGATACATGAAAGACATCATGCACCTTGGCCATAGTAGGTGGAAGTGCTAGTCGATAGGCCACAGTCCCAACACGATCAAGAATCTCGAAGGGGCCGATTTACCTTGGACTTAACTTCCCTTTCTTTCCAAACCTCATGACCTTCTTCCACATAGATATGCGTAAAAACACCATGTCTCCAACATTAAACTCAAGGTCTCGTCGACGATTATCTGCATAACTCTTCTGTTGACTCTAGGCTGCCTTGATATGCTGCTGAATGGTTTTCACCTTATCCACCATTTCTTTGACCATTTCTAGTCCAAGCAGCTTACGTTCACCGACCTCATCCCAACATGTCGATGTTCTGCACCTTTTCCCATAAAGGGATTCATATGGTGCCATTTGGATGCTCGAGTGGAAGCTGTTATTATAAGAGAACTCAACCAGAGGAAGATGTTGATCCCATCCTCCTTTAATGTCCATTGAGCATGCTCTCAACATATCCTCAAGTGTTTGGATAGTCCTCTCTGATTGGCCATCAGTTTGAGGATGATAGGTCGTACTAAATTTTAGTTCAGTATTCAGAGCATGTTGAAGACTCTTCCAAAACATAGAGGTGAATCTTGGATCTCGGTCGGACACAATAGATAGTGGTACTCCATGCAACCTTACCACTTCCCTAATATATATCTGTGCCAGTTGATCCAATGAGAAATCCTCCCGAATAGAAATGAAGTGTGAAGTCTTTGTAAGATGATCCACAACAACCCAGATTGCATTGTTGCCTTTGGATGTCCTCGGAAGTTCGGTGACAAATTCCATGGTGATGTTCTCCCATTTCCATTTTGGTATGGGAAATGGTTGCATCATCCCCTTAGACTTCTGCCTCTCGACCTTAACTTGCTGACACACCAGACACTTTGATGTATATTCAGCGATCTCCTTCTTCATATTATCCCACCAAAAGTTTTCTCAGAGATCTGGATACATCTTTGTGCTCCCTGGGTGTATAGAGAAATTTGAACTATGTGCATTATCAAAAAGTTCTTTCTTCACCTCCGGACTTTATGGAACACATAGTCTTTTCCCGAACCGCAAAATTCCTTCTTCATTAACACTAAACTCCGAGGATTTTCCCTTTTTGATAGTTTCTACTTTTTCTTGAATTCCCACATCATCCTTTTGAGCATACTTTAACCTTTACAAAAGAGATGGTTGAGTAATCATTTGTGAAAGGATTGATGATTTTCCCTTCTTTATGATTCCCACATCCATCTTCATCAAGTCTAAGAAGATTGGATCCTTCTCAATTCTCATCATTGATAGAATCACTGGATCCTTTCTACTTAGGGCATCCGCCACCTTATTCGCTTTCCCAGGGTGGTAATGTATTAAATGGTCATAATCCTTGATGAGCTCTATCCATCTTCTCTGGCGCATATTAAGATCTTTTTGTGTGAATATATATTTAAGACTCTTGTGGTCCGTATATATCTCACATTTCTCTCCATAGAGATAATGCCGCCAGATTTTCAGGGCAAAGATCACAGTCGCCAACTTCAGATCATGCATTGGATAGTTTCACTCCTGGATTTTTAACTACCTTGAGGCATAGGATATCACTTTATCATTCTGCATCAGCACACAGCCTAAGCCCTTCTTTGAAGCATCACTGAATACCACAAAAAGTTCCCCACTTTTGGGTAAAGTGAGCATTGGCGTAGTGATAAGCCTCCTTTTCAACTACTTGAAGATTTCTTCGCATTCATCACTCCAAGAAAACTTTACTCCCTTTCGAGTTAGCTTGGTAAGAGGGTTGGACAATCGTGAGAAATTCCTCACAAATCGTTGATAATATCCAGGTAACCCCAAGAAGCTACAGATATCCGTTACCGATGTTGGCCTCTGCCAACCCTCAATTGCATTTTTATTGGAGGGGTCCATAGATATCTCATTGCTTGTGATGATATGGCACAAGAATGAGACCTCCTTCAACCAGAACTCACACTTTCTGTACTTTGCATAGAGCTTCTCCTTGCGCAAAGTCTCTAGTACAGTTCTAAAATGCTTGTCGTGATCCTCCTTGGTTTTGGAGTATATTAGAATATCATCTATAAAGACTACCAAAAATTTGTCAAGGTAATCTCTAAAGACTCTATTCATCAAGTCCATGAATATTGCTGGAGAATTGGTGAGTCCGAAAGGCATTACTATGAATTCATAGTTCCCGTATCTTGTACGAAAAGCAGTCTTGGGAATATCTTCCTTCTTCACCCTTACTTGATAATATCCCGACTGCAAGTCCACCTTGGAGAAGTATTGTGCTCCACACAACTGATTGAACAAGTCATCAATTCTTGGGAGTGGATACTTGTTCTTTATCGTGATTTTGTTAAGTTCATGATAATCTATGCAGAGCCGCATTGACCCATCCTTCTTTATGACGAAGAGGACTGGTGCACCCCATGGTGAAGCACTTGGCCATATAAACCTTTATCCAGATTCTCCTGTAGTTATTTCTTCATCTCTTCAAGCTCAACAACAGCCATTCTATATGGAGTCTTGGATATTGGTAGCGCCCCAGGTATAAGTTCAATTGAGAACTCAACATATCTTCTTGGAGGAAGACCAGGCAGTTCCTCGGGAAACACTTCCGCAAATTCCCTCACAATAGGAATTTCTTCAAGGATGGTTTCTTCTTTGGGCTCAATAATATAATCCAGATACACGTTCTCATTGGGAAGTAATATCCATGCTTGATATGATGGAGCTAAAGGAGATTCATCTTCCTCCTGACACTTGTAAAGAATCGGGGGTCGATTCTCTATATGAAGTGTGATTTCCCTCTCCTGACAATTTATGTTGGCTCTATATAAGGAAAGCCAACCCATTCGAAGAATTGCATAAAATTACACCAAAGGGAGTATGACGAGGTTCACCAGGAAATTAAATCCACAGATTATAACAGGGTAGGACTTATATTCAAGGGATGCAATGATTTCCCCATTTTCCGTACTCACCGACATCTTTACTTCCATGATTTGTGGTGGTGCTGGGATTGTTCTACTAAACTTTAGAGATATAAAAGAATGCATAGAACCTGAATCAAAAAGTGTTCTTGATATTCTTGAAAGAATAACTAGCGTACCTATCACCACTTCGTTTTCGGGGTTCACTTCAGCAGAAGTGATGGAAAAAGCTCTTCCTTGCTGTCTTGGAGATTGTTGGTTGCCTCCGATAACCCTTGTATTAGGGCACTGACTTGTAAAATGACCCAGTTCTTTGCATTTATAGCATTGAACAACGCGTTGAGGTTCTAACGGAGTGTTCCTCTCCTCTGTCGCAATGGCGGGTCCTTCTTGCCGATAGTTAATAGCTAGGTACCCATCTCTTCCACACCTGAAGCATTTTCTCGTCCCCTTAAAGAAATTTCCAGGGTGCTTCTTCCCACACCTTTGGCAAGTGGGGTGCTGGAACTTCATAGCACCGTTGGATTTATCCATCAGACCACCAGTATTGAATTCCACCTTATGATTCTTGTCCCCATGATACCCCTTTGATTCCTCGATCTCCATTTCGACCTTGAGGGAACATCGGACAATTTCCTCATAGCTGTCGAAGTCACGGATCGCTAATGCTTTTCGCAAGCTAGGCTTCAGCCCACCAAATAAGCGGTCAACCTTGAATTCGGGGGTCATGACGAAGACAGAAGTGTATCGTGAAAGCCTTGTGATGTTTTCCTCGTATGCTCCCATAGATTCTTCATCGTTTTGCTTGAGGGAAAGGAATTACCTTTCCATATTAAGACGGAGGGTGCGCGGAAAATATTTATCGAAAAACATCTTCCGAAATTCCTTCCATTCCAAAGCCTTGATCTCCTCCTCAGGCTTCGTATTTTTGATCAATGTCCACCATTGATCAGCTTCACCCTCCATACGATAAGCATCCAGGAGAACCTTCTCTTGTTCAGAACATTGAAGGATGGAGAATATCTTTTCAATGGAGTTGATCCATTGTTCAGCGATCATGGGATCAGATTATCCACTAAAAGTAGGAGTCCTTTGTCTCATGAAGCTCTCGATAGCAACTTGTTCTTCCTTAGGGGGGGTTGAACGTTCTTCTTGACCTGTGTTTCTATTCAAAACCTGAGTTAGCTGAGAGAGAAGCGTGACAAAGTTCGTGATTCCCGCTCCCATTGGATTGGGCATCTCATTAGTACAATCATCACACTGATCTTCACAACGTTTGTTAGCCTGAGTCCTCCTATTACCGGCCATTGGCTGGAAAAAGGAAAGTTAGGGGTAACACATAAAGGGTAATCCAAAGACAAAAGTTGATGACTTATAAATAAACATTAATTTCTTCAACTCATGAGTCTATAGAATTCGATTTAGGCCTTTCATGATCTACTTTATAACATATATTATTAGGGGAATTTTTCCCTTAATAAGGGTTCATTCCAAGATTGTGAATTTATCAAAACATATCTCTCGGGAGTGTCGTAACCAAGAGTGCATCAAGGCCCGTTGTCGTGCACCAGTTCATGTTCGAGTCTAGCTCAAAGCGGTGTTTTCGGGGATTACCCCTAGGATACATATGTGCCAGATCCTCCTCTACCTGCTCGTATCCATACAGGGATGTATTTGTTTGATAAACCACTTACATAGTATTTACCAAAACGTAGGGATGTTTTTATTATACTTAGTATTGTATCTAAGGCTTTACTAGGGTTTCTTAATCCAAAAAATAACTAAACCTCCCTCTGATACCAACTGTGACAACCCTGCTTTTTATTACAACTTAAACATGATTCATTACATAGAACTTCACTTGATACAACAAATAAGATCAATAGGTTTAGTGTCTTTGGGGCTTAGGATCATTACATAAAAACTTAAAACATGAGATACAACATCTTTATTTAAAACTTCCTTTACATGACCACTACATTCCCCCGTACTTAGCATTGTATGGGATAACTTGAGGACATGCATAAGAAAAGGGTGAGCTATAAAGCCCAGTATGGGAGTACACATGGAATAACATGAGGAGTACAATACATGTTATAAAATAGGCATATCAATAGATCATAAAAGAAACATGAACATAAAGGCATGATAAAGCATGATAATCATAACATGGAAATGTGGCAACAATACTTAACATTGAATTAGCATGAGCCAAGGCTCATTGCACATGGAGCATGAGTAAACCCTCATTGCACATGAAGCACGAGTAAACCCTAGTTGCACTTGAATTATCATGAGTCAACACTCATTGCACTTGACGTATCATGATACTATACTTTACCCAATGCATTGAAGTGCTATAAGGGCGCACCCTTCTTAAACATTTCATTTCATGCATAAGTGTTCCACATGGATCATAAAACATGGATTCATAAAACATAATCATTTATTCCATGATAAAGGAACGTGGAATTCATGCATGAAACTTTATAATAAATAAGTAAATGTTCATAAAGGTGAATACCCTTGATGGAGAAATAGGCATGGTATTCACTACGCAATGACATTGGCTTAGAAAATCGGTGCGATTTCTGCAGCGTAACGGTGTGACATATAAATTCAAAAAAATTGTTGATGAGAGAGAAAGGGGTTCCTCATCATATTTACATGTAATGGAAAGTATGTAGGTCATATAGATACATGTCCCAACAATTGAAATGGAATTTAGATTCATGATACAAAAGTATTGCCTGAATGTAAAAGAAGAGAGAGAAGTTCCTTTCGGAATTTCGGCATAGTAACGGGCGTACATGGGAGGCATTTAATGAGAGAGAAAGAGGTCTCACATCATTAAAACAATAAGATGGAAGTATGGGGGAGGTGAAAAACCATACCCCAACATTAATAATTGAAATTAAAAGGGAAATACAACTTAGAGAAAATTGACAAAATTGAGAAAGGAAGAAAAAAACCCTTACTTGGAAGTGTGCTTCTAAAGGCTAGAGAGAGGCTTGTGAGAGGCTTCGTGGGATCTTGGAGAACCTTGGGAGGATTCTAGAGGGAGTAGGGCAGAGGTTGTATGAACTTCAAGTGCTTTGAGTGAGGATGAAGTGGGAGCTTGGGTGGGTTTATACAGGAAAGGTGAGAGAATTCTTTATTATTTAGGTTTGGGGCCCCTTATATTAAATTAATCCAAACCACAAACCATCCCATGGTTTTTGCCCATGGTTTCTGGAAAAGGAAAGAGGAAAACAATATTTTACAATACCAAGGTCCGAACTTATTAAAATATTAGGGTTACTTATGTGGAGGTGAGTCACACTCCCATGGAAATTAATTTAGAAAGGCAAAGTGTTGAATAAGTCATGAGGGGTTTATTAATGATTTGAAAAGTAAGTCAAACAAACCCAAAATCACTTTATTTTAATGGTAAAACATATATTGGCAGAACTTAAGTATTATGGTATTTTATTACATCACCATTGGGTCATTATGATGTCATAAAACACATTATATATTTAAACGGTATTTAATTTTTACCCAAAAATTTGACTATCTCAGAAAATTATGAAAAATTTACCGTTGGATAATTTTGATGTCCTGATTCCAGAAATGACATTTATTTTATCTAAAAAAATTCTAAATATGTTAATTTTCACTTTTAAAATAAAATCCAACATTTATCGAAAATTCACGGGTTTTGACAAAAATGGCTTCCAAACCTTAATAAAAATTTTAATTGCATTCATAAAATTATAAGATAATTTATATTTAATAAAAATTAATTTAATATTAATAATAATATTTTATTGAAATATTATTTAATTCCAAAATCCCTTAATTTAAGAACATTGAATTCTTAATTAAATAATAACTAAAAACACCATTTGTATTTTAAAAACTATTTACAATGTATCAAAAATGACTAGAAATTATATTCATTCTTATATAAAAAAAATAATGTACATGAACATAGTACTACTTATTTGTTACATAACCCCTTAAAATAGCCGCATAAGACCTAAGGGTAAGGTGTGCAATGGTGACAGACTCTTGGGGTGGCTCGGATAACATCGCTCGAGTGGTAATCTCTATCAACTTACACTTTTCCCATAGATGGTCACGTTCGAGCTTGACATAATGAAGCTCAGCTTGGGATTGGTCAAGGGGGAAGCCCAAGGATGCCACCTATTTTCCGAGCTCCAACAAATGGGCTTCGTATGGGGCAATTCTACTGGATGAGGCCATCGCTTCCTTTGTCTGAGTAAAAATTGGGTTCGTTAAAGCCTTATATTTATACTAATCATGTGATCACTGTTCAACGGCTATAAAATTAATGGTCACAACTATTATCATAAAACCAAAGAGGTTGACATATTATAAAAACATTTTTCATAAAGAGACATTTATTTGGATCAAGAGACATTTTCCATTAATGAAACTTTGGGTCGATACAACATTACTATAAAAAATATAGAAGAATAAAAATAAAATTTTCTATAAAATTAAATATTATAATTAAAATTTTATAATCATACATATTAATTATGATAATTATATTGTTGGAAACATCCTCATGGGTGGTTTATCGGTTATTGACAAGGCATTGTCAAAAAAGGTGAAAGTAAATCCTAAAATATAATTAATTCAAAAAAATATTAATTAATCATTTTTAACATCATTAATAACATTTTTACATACTAATTATTTTATTTCATATGATTTGATATTTACGGAATAGTAATAATGATGAAGATATGTGGAAAATGATTAAAATAGTTGATTAAAACATAATATCTTCTTGGGGTCTTTTGGCACCCTCGGTTTGAGGTATGTGCCCTTTTTATGAATTGTTATGTGTTTAAAGTGCATGGAATTAGTTGGGAAGATGATGAGAGAGTTTGTAATGGATTTGGATGAGTTTGGAGTCCTTTAATGGGGTGCACAGTTTGAGCACAGTTAGTGGAAACCGTGTGGGTTCTCTAGGAAACCGTGTAGGGGAGACAATAGGCTTCGCATGGCCAATGCACTATTTTACAAACCATGTGAGTCAACTTTGCATTCCCTTGCTCCCGAGGAAGTAGCATGCACACGGTTAGAGCACGGTTTTCCAAACCATGCGGGCTAACCGTGCGTCCACTTAAAAATAGGGTTATAAGTTCTGAGATTCTTCGTGCTTAACCTATTTCACTCTAATCTTCCTCCCACCCGATCCTCACTCGAGATTTTTAGTTCTCATGGGTTAAGGGTGCTCTACCACTCAATTTGGAAGAATTTGAAAGTGGTTTCAAGGTGGTTTGAAGGTGGTTTCTCTTGGGTAAGACTCTACTCTTGTATCTCTTGTGTTTTCTTCTAGATCTACATCCCTCTCAATTGTGGCTTTCTAGATCTACACTTGTTTTTTGTAGATCTAGGGTTTTGGTTTCCCTGTATGTTAATATTAAGGCTTGTGGATGTTAAGGAATGGGGATCTTGATAGGTTTCGGTGGTGTGTTCGCCGGATTTGAGGTGTGGTGGCTTGTGGGTCGATTTCTCAAGAACCCTAAAGGTAGGTTGATTCTATCTCGACTCTACATGGTTAGAGATAATGGTTTTGGTTAAAATTAATTTGTTGTGCTTAAAATTAATTTTTTTATGTGTGAAATTGGTTAGAAATCTCATGGGTGATGTTCTGGGTATTTTTTTTGGGGAAAAGAGGGTTTTGTGGTGGAATGCTATTGTTTCGGATTTTAAAATGGGGATTTTAAAATCAGATGCCTTCGGTAATTTGTGGAAATGATTGATGGAAATGGTTTTCAATAAAAATGGTTGTTTTATTGAAATTTTGTTTGGCATGGAAAATGGTTTTCAAAAAATGGGTGATTTATTGAAGTGGATTGATATGCAATGGAATTGGTTGATTGCTTGTGGTTGAGACCATGGCGGGTTATATGCTTGGTTGTGATTGATTTAAATGTTGTGTGGAAGTGGGCGGGATGTCCCACTATAAAAGGTGATGGATAGTGGTCAGAAGAACCTCTATATGGGTAGTGGTCGGGAAGTACCGCTAGTTGTGAATGGGTGAACGGGTTGGGTGGAAGTCCCACCGTTTTGAATGCTTTGTTGTGAATGGGTGAACGGGTTGGGCGAAAGTCCCACCATTTTGGTTGTTTCTTTGTGCATTTCCTTACAAGGTGGAAATGGTTGTGCCAATGTGTGAATGATGAAATTGCTTGTGGAATGTTTGGTTGTCTTTCCCTTGGTTGATTGGTTTGGGTGTGATGGCTTGGTAAGGGCTTTTTTGGATTATGAAAATGGTTCCACTTTGGATTTAACTTATATAAACTATTCTATTTAAATTTTCTAACAGTTTTATCCTACTGGCGTGTGTAAGGAAGTCATTTGGGGAAAACCTACTATGTTTTAGTACTCACCCCCTACTTTGGCACGTTGGTGTCATTGCAGATGTTGCATATCATGAAGTGGGAAAAGGTAAGGAATCTCCCTCCTTTGGTGGAGTTTTGTGATCCCTTGGTGGAGCTTGGATATTGGAGCTTTGTGTGGAGCTGTGGTGGTGTTACGACTGTTGGTGTTTGGTTGTTTAGTTTCCGCAGTATACTCTGATGTTTTGTGGATGTGTCTGGTTGTATTGATTTTGAGTTGTGTTGTGGAACAACTTAGTTGTCTTTTGGGAATGCATGGTTTGACAATTTATTTGACATGCATCATATAGTGGATGTTATTGGATGGTTTGGTTTGTTTTTTCTTAAGGGAAAATTGTTCCCCAACTTGATCTTGAAGCCCTCAGAATTTATTTCTAGCCTTTGGCGTCTTGGTAATGTCGCTTAAGGCCATGTATCCCTCACCACCTCCTTAAGACAATTAGGTATCGGTGGGGTGTTACAAGTCTCTTATTTTATACAGTAATAAAATAATTTGATTCTTATTGTAGGGTTACTCCATAATTATCATATGTAATATTCAATTCATATTGTTGTGAATTTGGGTTAATAATTTAGTATGGTAAATGAGGAAAGAGTTGTTTTCAACGTGGTTGTAGAGGGGAATATATAATGAAATAGACTATTATATTTAGTTATAATATTATATAAAATAGTTCATCAAAAGTATATCATTCAATATTAAATTTTTTGAAAATATAAAATATATTCCTATTAATTGAAATTAATTTTTTACAGTAAATTACTTTATAATTTGATTTTATTAGTTTAATAAAAAATAATGTAAAATGTAGTTGAATAAATGATTATTTATTGGTAAACATTAATCATTTAGACATTGGATAACAATTTTAGGTTTGAAAATTAATTTTATTATTTTTAAATGTACTACATATCATATTTAATTTATTTTTGGACAAAGATACTCTTATATAATTTTTTAAGTCATTATTACATGATAGTTATGTCACAAAACATGAATTATTGTAATTTGTTTTACTATTTTCATATAAATTAAACATTCTCAAAAATTTATTAAAAATTCACTCTAGGGAATTTTTAAGGGGGTGACTATGAACATGAAATTAAAATTTTCCAGATAATTTTTAATCAGAAATATTTTTATTTTTTATCATAAAATTTTTTAAATTTAAAAAAATACATTGAAATATAGTTTTTTACATATATTTGTAACATTTAATTTAATTTTCAATATTTCATTTTATTTTATGTTATCATACTATTTTAATTTTATTACATTACTAATTAAAAATATTTGATATATTACATTTTATTTTTTGATTTCAAATTACTATTCTAATGGTCATGTTATTATTCCTAACAGTTCAGTTATAATTCCCATATATCCACATTAATATAACTAAAGGTTATTTTACTATTCTAATTTCCACATTAATAGTATAAAGATCGTATTAACTACTATTAATACTAGTTCATTACACCATTAAAGATTCTATAAAATTACTTTAGAGGATCAATATTTTATTTATAAAATATGTTGATATATTCACAAATATTCTAATTCTATTCCATATTGTTTTTAGAGCGATGAGAAAACATAAGGATTGAAATGATAATTTTTTTTATTTTTTATGAATTTAAATTTTCATCATTTTCATTGGATTTTTTATAGACCAGTGTAAAGATATTTATAAATGGAACAATGTTTTATTTATTTATCAATGTGTTATACATGTATAACATTATATGATATAACACTAATTTTATCTCAAAACTAATGTTATATATAATGTATTTGTCTTTACATGAATCTAAAATAAATTTTAACACTTTTTATAAATAAATTTACACTCACTGAATTGTAAATAAAAAATAAATATGATCAAGATCACTAAATGATAAATCAATATATTTGAACAACGTAGGTTTTCTATATATTAAATGATTTAATTTAAATGTTCATTATCAGTGAATAAGATATTTATATAGAATATATAGTCCCTTGTTTTAGTTTGGGGACATAAATATTTTTAGAATAGTTACCATATGTATATTTAATAATATATAAAAATATGATAAATCCAAATTAATAAGGTAAAAATGGAGATTGTATAATGTAAAAATAAAGTACAAAAATGATTTAAATTTATATAGGTTTAATGGAAAAATTGGTTGTTGAGGATAGAATGGCCATAACTCACCCAAAACTATAGTATTATAATATTTTTATTCCTTTTAACAAGGAAATGGATCATGAAATAATATAAAACCTCATTATTCGAAATATATCGCTTATAATATCTTATAAAAGGGGGAGACATCAACCCATTTACTTTATAATAATTACGTTTAATTTATAAAAATCCACTAGAATTTTTATTATCCTAGAAAAAAATATAATTTATATTCCTTTTATCTCAATTAGTCATACTAATCCCTTTATTTCTTTGTATTCTTTCAATTTAAATATCAATGTTCCAACATGAGTATTATTTAATTCTCAATGTTTTTTTCTCAATTATTCATCTGAATACATATAATAAATATAATAATATATATTACTAGGGATAATTATTGTGGAATTACCCCCCACCACTCACTAGATTTGAAAGAGATGAAGATTCCACAAACCAATGGTGATATCTCAATGACAGAAAAGGCTGGAAAATAATTCCAATGGATTAGAAGAAAGTAGGTGTTTGATTTTCCCTATAAAAGTATCTCATCCAAATAAGGTTAGAGTTAAACAATTAAAAAAACATTATATGATTAATGAGTAATATCAATACATATCATGGGAAACAAACATAGAAATTCATTATAGAAGCAATAACTAGGGATAAATATTACATGGGAAAACAAATGAAATACCAATTCAACAACACCAATGTGATATAAATCTATTGAATCCAAGAGAAATTAATAATCTATAAACACCATATGTGATAGAAACACCATGATTATCCATAAGATAAATGTGACACCTTTTCATTTACTATTTCTCAAAATAAGATATCCCCACATTCACAAAAGTTCCAATGTTGTGGTAGATTATGAACTCTATTGGAATTCCTCAAATACAACCTGTCACATTTTTCGAGGTTAAAAAAATGTTAGAAAGTTGAACTTAAAATATGATAAAAGAAGATATTTTAAAAAAAAGACCTAATTAATAATAGTGTAAATATTTTTACAAAAATTTTAATCCATTTCAATTAACATGGAATAACCACCCAATGATCATACACACACAAATGAATTTCAATCATGAACATACTGATACTCAATAATTATTAGTAATACATTTAATAATTTATCACATGGTGAACCATTTTGATAGGTGTATGTTCATGAACTTTGTAAATCCATTTTATATGTGATAATTATAATCATGAATCTGTCCAAAATTATCATCAAAATACACTATTTTTATATTTCATATTATCATATCAATACATTCTATACTGAAAAGTCTATATGAAAACTAATTTCATTATAAATTTTATTCTAAACATTGGGTGAATTATTTAAAAAAAAGAGTAATGTACTAAAAAATATTTTTTCTAACAAAATATAATATAATATAAGTAATTAAATATTTCATTATGTTTTAGGAATAATATACAAGGAGGGAGGCCACACACATCTCAATGGGACACACAAATGGATAAATACATAGAGAAAATTATTGATTCGGCCTCAAAATCCCTTAAATTCCATATATATAACTAAATATCATCATGAATATACTTATATTAAATAGACCTATAAATGAATTAATATATTTATTAATTTGACAAATATGGGTATAATAAATCTAGAGAGATCATGGAAAAACATATACTCATAGTCAATTTGATATCTTCAATACACAATGATTTTCTGAATCGACTTCTAAAACAGAACAAACATGGGGAGTCTAAGAGGGAGATGGAAATTCTTTATCCATGGATAATATGACATGGATGAGGTTTCTGGTGCTTTATTCACAATTAAAATATAATTTTCAGTGTATTAAATACACTTTGCAGAACTAGGCTACACTGTTTGTTTAACGATGAACTAAATTTTTACATGATACTAGTTATCATATAGTTTTCCCCATGGTATGTATCATAATATTTAGAAGTTCATAATCCAATTGTGTAGTGATTCTATCTAAAGGACACCACTATGCACCATTATCTCGCATGGTTTGACAAACAATGTTCCAAATATTTAATCTCCCTCAGTCTCCACCTGATTTCATTCTAAAATAGTTAACATTGATTGGACAAACCATGATCTATCTTGGTTCCTTATCAATGAATTATATAATATAAAATATGTTTTTCATTTATATATTTAACTATTTCTAAAAAATATTCTCAAACATTGAACCTTTTAAAACACATTCAAAAATTTGATATCTATAAAAATGATACATAAATATAACCCATGTACCATATAATATCGAAATATATATTAAATATATAATATAAATGAAACTGAGGGTTTAATATTCTCCATATATTTTACCTTTTTCTTTTAGAAAGTGGGAGAATGAAATTTCATATGAAGATCTCAGGACACTATTCAAGAATGAACTTATCCAATTATGATGTCTCATCTTGAATCTAACCATAAATTGTGACAACCCATACCAATATTATGTTTTTCCTTAGAAATGTGCCTATGTTTATTATCCATAATATTTATTATCATATGAATAAACATATAATCCATCTTGAGATCAACATGTTACTATAAAATCACATCATCGTGATCATGATGGTATATTTTCAAATGGGATCAATGAAACATACCACGAAAACAATTGAACCATGGAGGTAGAGGCAGATGATAATATATATCAGAAACACATTTTCGTATCTCAAATTGTCCAATTTAATGAGGAGAAACAATTAATTTCTTATAAAGAAGAATATTCCAAAACCATGTATAGATTCTCAAAAAAAATATTCTCACACCTTAAAGTAAAATGGTTGAGGATGATGACCCACCAAGGATTTCAAATGAATCTATACCATGGTCATTATTTTCCTCACCATCTGTATCTTCTATGTTGATTCATGAACAAGGATATTTTTTATATGTTATGCCTCACCAAATTCCACCCCATAATGTGGATAGCGATAATGATGAATATACGATTCCCTAAAGGGAAACATACTTATCATGGTATGGTAACAATTACTTTACGAGAAATCCATTGAAGGTGTATTCTACCCCAATGAGTTTCCAAAATTCTTTATAAAATCTATAATCATATCATTGATCGTTTTTAATGAAACCTTATGGTGTCTGTTTTTTTTAGTATAATAAGCTATGATCATGCTCAAATTAGATACATGGTCATGTTATAAAGATATCAAAAACCAATTTGTAAACCCACAGACCTAGTTAGACAAAATATAAACTCATACACCATACATAATTACAACATCATGACTATAGATTTTGGAAAACTCATACACCATGTTGGATTCATAAATAGGGATGAAGTGAGATGAATTTCTATGTCTATCAATAATCACCCTTATATTTTCATGTTTCAGAACAATTATTGGTAAACATGTAAAAAATTATATAATGATCTACTCCCAGTTACTCATTGGGATTGGTATTAAAGGAAACAAAATAGCTATTTATTGGAATTATTTATTTACATAATCAAATGTTAGAAATCTCAAAACATATTTTATGACCATTATTTTCATGAAAAACACAAATATTAAGATTTCAACACATTTATTCAAAATTTTAATACCTATATGAAATGACAATGTGGAATGGTGTTACCCAGAAAAAATCTATTTAATATATTTTTGACAAACCAGAACAAGATCTATAAAAAGAACCAGATATCACACATCTAGTTCCCAACCCCCATGGCATCTACACCACTGAGTTTAGTCCTCATGGATATACATTAAATATAATACATTAGGTTATATATAATATTCCCATAAAAAACATGTTGAAAATAAAATAAAAATAAAAATATAAGATAACCTTGCTAAGAAAATATAGATGCATATAATCGATGACTAAAATAAGAAAATGTTAACCGGAAGCCTTATTAAAAAAATGGATATATGAATTACAACATGAAATATCATCCACAAGATTACATTAATGTTATTTATAAATCAATTAAATATATAATATATGAAGGTATTTTATCCATCTTTGTTACCACGGGTTCAAATCTCTCTATGATGAAATGTGATTCAAGATATTATGATCTATAAATTCCATAATTTTCATACCAATAATATAGTAACACCATATTCTTCATTCATGTACTAGAAAAACTAACATCCAATCATGTTTTTGGTTATTTTCCTCATCAAAATGTAACATTCATGAGTCATAATCTAAAACATGATCTCCCAAAATTATATTACCACCCATCCTAGATCCCAATGCATCGCAAAAACACCCTAAACCAATAATTATTCATAATATATAAGGATTTGTGATGATTTTAGCATAAAATTAATATCATGAAAATATTATTGGCACTCATCAACCCTTTTTAATTGAACATTTCTCCTTATAATAGTTTCAATAGTGAGGGAGGTCTTGAAAAAGCATGAATCGTGTTTTGGTAATATCATGATAACGAAAGGAAAATGTGTGTCTCAAAAACATTATCCAATGGTTTCTGTGTAAAAATATCCCCAAACATTTAAGATATATTGAAACTCAAAATTCAAATATTTAATGGAAAATAAAATGTTCCTCTTTTATTAAAACAACCTTTTAAAATCCTATCATAAAGGAGATATTCCCATAATATACCCAACAGTATTGCCTTGGGGTTTTCATTATTTTCCTTAGACAGGAATATACTAAAATATCATTGATGATCCACACTATAAAAGAGCCTATATACCTATGAATAATCATATTAATTAATTACATTAACATTTTTAGGGAATTGTGAGACCAAAAGGAATAATGATGTATTGATAATGTCTATAAAAACATCTGAAATCTATTTTTGGAATATCACAATTTAGAAATCATTGTTGAGTGTAACAATATATTAAATCTTTCATATAAAACCGTGTTTAACCTCAAAATTAAAAAATATATTATAGATTTATAGAATATGATATCAATTATTAATTGTGACATGGTCGAGCTTATGATAGTCTATGCATTGTTGAAGGGTTTCTTCATCTTTCTTGGAGAACAAAAGTTTTGTTTCCTAAGATCAAATACTTGGTCAGATGAACTATTTTCTTTCCAACTCATCCACTAATAAATTAAATTACATGAATTCTATTGGTGAAAATTTATAACTTATATGTGAAATAGGTCCAATACTATATAGGGGATAAATTATAATTTCCATGTACCTTTTGGGAAGAAACCCATTGAAACTTTTGGGTAAAACATTTGGAAATTTAATGATGCTGGATAGAAAATAACTATGTTTTATTGATTCAACAGATTCAATGTTACCACTTATAACTGATAAGATATAGTTCTAACCATTAGTACCTAGGTTCCCACTCTAGTTTCATTCTCATCCAAACATACATTAGTTTCATTCTTAACACGATATAAATATAGTAAACTTACATATCATAAATAATATTTTATTTGTGACTTGAAGGCTCGTAAAAGAATTTAATCAATGTAGTGGTTTACATATATATCTCAAGAATAGGGAAATATAAAACATGTAAAATCACATTGATAACTATAATATATACTCCAAACATAAAATATTGAAACACTTATTGGAAAAGTGGTATTGCAGTTCCAAAATTGAATGAATCAACTAAAAATGTAATCCCAAAAGATTAATAAAACAATACTCAATGAATGGTTGGGACATCCCCCTATCGAATTATGGATTACATAATCATATAATTTCGGATAAAATATCCTTTCGACATGAAAGGGTTATATTTTCATCCATTCACATCTTATCCAAACCATACAATTTCATACTCTCTCCCATTATTTATGTCATCCATACTATGATTGCACTACTAGAGGATTCATTTTATTCCTAGAATCACCATGTCTCACTTGGTTCTGAAAATGAGTGTTAGTCAAGTTATATAATCCATTTCAACTGTATGATTTTTGAGATATATGTGATATATCTCAATAACAAGAATTTTATGGTCAACGACAGTAATTCAAAATATGTCACATCTTATTATTACTATTTAAAACTCAACATTATATCACACAATATTAATCAATGTGAGTAAAAAAACACAATGAAAATTTCATGTCATTCATTTTTTGGGTGGAATATTTTAAAATTATAAGGTTTGAGCATCATGGGTAACAACTACTTGATACTATGTGTTGCATTTTCACTTATTGAAAGAATTAGAGTTCACACCTACTATCATTGAGACCGACATTGTTTCGCTCTAAGATTCATAGAAAGTTCACATTCTACCACAACTAACCTTTTAACAATCTTGATATAATCAATAATTTTGAGTAAATATATTTTAGAACGGATCTACTATAATATAAAAAATTCATTATTTCATTAATTTATGGACACAATAGAAGCAACTTATGTAGAATAAAGTAGTAAATTAATTTATTTATTTATATACATATTTATTGAAATGACCCCTTGATTAAAGTAGATTTAGTACATATTTATGGATATCTAGAATGGTTGAGGATAGAATCATTTTATGTACATCTATTCAATGTTGTCCCACATGATACAGTAGTATACTATTTATTTTATCTCTATAGACAACCACTGTCAAAATATATATTCTAACATATTCACTATAATATTTACCTTTATCTCATCAAATGATCCAAAGAATATAGTAGTCGAATCATTCCATTCATCCACACATCCACATTTTATTTTTCTAAATTCCCCTAAAAGATGTGTAGATTATTTTAATGTATTAGTATAAAGTGATAAAATTTACATTGTTTATAATCCATATTTTTACTATCAAGGGAATAAAAATTGTGAATGATGAACTAGATATATATTTTTTCATTTGGATTAGGTGAAAAAACAACATCAACTGAGTCTTATTACTACTATAGTTTTAAGATTTTACAATGTACTCACGCTTATAAGGTCCCCTTACATAAAATGTAAACACAAATACATTTTATTTTCAATGGAACAATATAAAAATAACTTCTTATGATATAAGTTTGATCATCAATAACAAATAGCATCACTAGTTTTAAAAATAATAATGAAATGGAACATCATAGATAATAGTTATTTGAAATGAAATTATATCTTATAAAAAAGAGAAATATAAATATTTTTTAAAAACCAATTTAGATGGTTAGTGTAATACATCATATTTATTTAGAAAATTAAAATAAGAAAAAAATTGAAATAATGTTAAAAATTTAATGAATAAATAAACATAATAAAAACAAGTATAACATCAATATATATTTTCATACATAATATGTTTATCAAATAAAAATACATATATATAATAAAAAATTTAGGGTCAAATTTTATAAGGGGGAGGAAAGTCTACTAAAGGGTTAGGAAGGGTGAACATAGTAATAACACCATGTGCATGAAATCTTATATGCTTCAAAATTTTCTCAACTCTCTGATGCTTCTACTCTTTCTCTTCCACCTGCTATCTCTGAATACACTATATCATATCATCCTATGTTCTCATACTCTCTTAACAATATGTATCATATCTCATTGATGACTACGTACTTGTTTCCTTTGAGCTTAGTGCTAACATCACACCAGTAACATAATAACTAGTATGTGTCAATTGTGAACTAACATTGTCACTCAACAATTCTCTACACCATGAAAAGTCACTAGTATCTAATCCCAAACAATCAAAACTGATTCACAAAAGGAAAAAACTTTTATCTGAGCAATACCTTCTCATTAATTCGATGTCACAGCCCCTTTAATTAAAAAAATTGACATGAAAATAAAAAATATTAATATTATTAATTTTTTTTAAAAAAATAATAATCATAATTATGTTCCTTATGTTTCTGAAAATATTTCCTATACGGGGATCAATTCAAATCATCTTATGTACAATTAAATCCATAATAGAGGTGTTAGTATAGGCATGTTTAATTTAATAAATATTTTACATTTGGTGTATATATACATTAAAAAATATTATTACATACCATGTGTCCTTGAAATATAAAAAATTCACAACACCCAACCATATGTGTGTCCTCATACCACCCCTAGTTCGTTAGTCTATTTTATTAAATACCCCTAAATATATAATATATCTAGTAAAAGAACAATCCATCAAATACCATAGATGATATATTTACTTTCCAACGAGATACACAATACAAATTGAAGAAATTAACAAAATATAGACCCATTGGATGAATTCTTAGTTTGTTAAAAATTAACAAAAACTATCATACATAAAAATACCTAATTCCTCCTGAATAAGATAATTTATGATATCATCAAGTGATGACTGTAAATTCTTAGAGAAAATTAAAAGAAAATTGTATTGATAAGTAAAAAAAATTAAATATATTTTTTAATAAATTACAACCCGATGGCCAAACATATACTAAATAAAAGAAATGGTAACAATATCCACTGGCACCTATGGTAAATTAGAATAATTTTTTAGTATCAAACCATAATTTTCAATAGATAAATGTGGGAAGGTATTAAAATATGTTGAAAATAATAAATATATTATTTCCAAAATGTGAACAAAAACATAATAAAAAATAAATAACACAAACAATTGATATTACCTATGTAATAGAGTATCTATAAGGATCTAGTTATTTAATTATATGACATTGAAACCATTATACATATATTTCCAAAACCAAGGGCTGATACAACATGTGATTTCGAGCCCTGGTGGTCTTAAAATTAATTTTATAAAAATATAAAGTATTTCAAATTTCCCTCATCAAATTTATTAAAAAAATGGGATAACTCATAAATGGAATTTCTTATTAAAAATTATAGACTATGGTTTAGTAAAAAACTTCATAATACCCTAAGAACAACATAAAATATGTTGTCCAATGGTGTTTGAATATCTCTTACATTGGAAGTTTGTTTTGTTGGATAATTATTTAAATTAATTAATTAAATATAATTTTTTAACCTACATAATATGTCTATAAGAATACATCCATAGGGAATACTCTAGGGTTATCTGCATAAACACTTGGAAGACTACAAAGCTTATTCATCACCTTCAATTGGCAAATCACCTCGTACAATAATGAATCTCTATATCAAAGTATATCAGAATGAAGCGAATGAAACCACATCCTAAGATCATTAGTGATCACATTCTTGGATGAGGATTGTTCCAATCATCATGTAGGACATGTTGATTTTTAGTTTACATGATTTTTAATTAAATTTATTGAGTAGAATCATCTCTTTCATGATCTATTATACATTAATGAACATCACATGTTCTAGAGAACAAATTAAGTTTGTTATTATTTTTTATAAATAATACATCCTTGTTATTGTTATTCACATAATAACTGTTGGCCAAAATGGAGAAAAATTTGTCATTATGGATCCCCCCAATGTCTTTTCATTATTTCACACCTGGAAATCATGCTCCCATATTGACATTGTTGGCCAGTATCGAGCCTAATCAGATTCCTGGAATCACATAAAAAATTATGTGTGAGGGATATAATGATGAATAGTATAATGATGCGTGTTTTATATGGAATTTGGAATATCATTTTTATGAGATAATATCATATCATCATTCACAAAATGAACTGTACTGTGAGGTTTGTATGACAAAGAACTTATGTGTTGAAAAAATCAGTTTCTAGCCATCAGATGTCTTGAAATGATAAATGGTTCATGGATACACTATTTTCATGTATAATAAAACCAAAATGGTTAGATATAAAGCATGGAAAGTGGATATAGATATTAGTAAACAACAAACTATAGATTGTGTACTGTGATGAACACAATATGTGTAGTCCCTTGGCTATAGTGGCTAGGGTTTTGGAAAATTTTATTGATTTAACACAGTGTGAATCCACTACACTCCATGTATCCTATCCACTCTGTGGATGAGTCATGTGATAGATCATTTGGCTAGCTAAATTTAATGTGACCAAGTTCACAAACATGACTAGAGAATATGGGAGGCACCCTCTGTGGACAAAAAAACTATGTACTAATGTACATGGACATAGTATGGGTATAGGGACATGACCAAGCACATGAGTGGGACACCGTATGTCCTAGGAACACATAATATATCCCCCACACATCGTGTATTACTATATGTTTGCTGAGCTCTGTACATAAAGGGACATGTCCAAGTGACAGAGAAGGACCACACGTAGTGTGGTTCCCCTTAAAATTATATACCCCTAGCTAATTTTGAGGAATGTTCAATCTTCCAAATTTCCATTTTAGAAAAATATATTATAACGAAATTATCATATCTGGTGTTTTATTCATGTAGAAGGTGATAGTTCTTTAGGTTTTGTGACTTGGGATATGATTTTGAATGTTTTAGGAACGACACTTGGTTATGTGATTCTAATTGATGAAATTACTCACATAGGATTACCATAGGAATGCCTATTAGAACCCTCCAGTTGGGATGGCCATGGGTCCTCAAAGAAATCTATAGTGGAACCCTCCATATGTTCTGGGAATGGTTCCTCTACTCACATCTATAGTTGAACCCTCCAGTTGGGCTGGGAATGGATCATCTAAAAACATCTAGAGTGGAACCCTCATGTTGGGTTGGGAATGGGTTCTATACCACCTTCTAGAGTAGTACCCTCTAGTAGGTCTAGAGATGGGTCCTCTACCAACATCTAGTGTGGAAACCCAAAACTAGTCTAGGAATGAGCCCTCTATTATCATCAATATTGGATCCCTCTAGCTTGGCTTCGAATGTGCCCTTTATTGACTTCTAGAGTTTGGGTGTTGGTACTCTACTAACATTAATTGAGGAACCCTCTATCTCATCTTATCATGTGTCTTCTATTGTATTCTAGAGCGGTACCCTTCATATGGTTTGGGTAAGGGTCCTCCACTATCATCTAGTGTGGAAATGTATAGCTGGCCCATGTATGGGTCCTCTAGATACATATTTAGTGGAACCCTCCAGCTGCGCTTGAAATTTTCTCAATACCACTGATTAGAACCCCACTGTCACAAAAGGTCGTCATTATTATACCTAGGGAATTTGGCCTCTCAAATTTGCACGATAGTTAGAAGGCATGGATTGACATGGATGTTTAATATTTGGAATTGTTGAAGGGTTTTTTGATTTGATAGTAACTATTTTTTGGGGCTGATATGAGAGATGTATATCCCCTTACTATCTCATTTGGTCTTCTTTTGAATGAGCCTATATATATACCCACCTATATCGTTACCTCTTCATTTGGTTAACCCATTTCTATGAAATTTGAATATGTTCATGATATTCTAAAATCATTCTATGTTTATATTCTCATGTTGGAAGGAATTTCGTCTTCTTAAATTAGTGGAAAAATACTTCACATAGAGTTCATCTAATCACTATGTTGAGCCCCGTGTTCTTGGATGATTTTACTCTTTTTATTTCTTATTTTGAGATACATCTTTTCCACTATCTATATTATTTAAATTCATTTTCATATCTCTTAGAAGACCCCCATTATCATTTGTGTAATCGTAATATGTATGTATATACTCATCCTTACATGGGACATTCCCTAAGGTGCGGTGTCATATATAGATGATAGAAAGGTCGGTGGTGACTTCAGATGAACATAAGAAAACCTAGTACATTAGACTGCATATGATGATCATAGCATGGGGTTTAGGTGATTGTAACTCTCAATGTTTTACTTTCTAATATTTTCAAGAGGGAATGACTTTCTGTTTAGGAATTTATGTACCCCTTTTCTTATATGTTTACACCACTGTACTCTTGTATTGTCTAGAGGTTTTACATGATTGGTTGTTCCCTTAATATTTTTCATCTTTTATTATTTTTCATATAAACATTCTCTTTGAAATATATCTATGTTTACATATTGGTACTTAAGAAGAGGCATCCCCATGTTATTTTTGACATTAGAGGCCAGTCGTGATCCCTTAGCCAGTAATGGATGTTTTGGGGTAGTCGTGGCTTGAACCCCATTTGGGTAGGGTTTTGTGAGATTGTAGTTAGAGTTAGTTTGATCCTTGGAACTATGGATGGATTAATACCCTTATAATTATTTTGTTTTTAATTAGGGATAAATTTTTTGAGTTTCCAAAGTTTTTCATTCAAACTACAGAATCCAGTGAGGGTACGTGTAGTAAAAATATTTACTCACCATTACCATTACTGCATTCTTGTCTTACCAGCATATAAATACATTGGTTATAGTGAAAAACTATACATTCATCATATATGATTGATTATTTTTCCTTAAATATTTATTAATATCCTAATTATTATTATATATATGATCATATGAATTTTTTATCTCTTGATTAAATTTTACGATGCCTCGGTAAAACCAAATTTTCAGGATTCTAGTTTCAGATGATACTGAAGATCCAATGAGAAATTAGGACTAAATTCATGTTCTATAATGTGAGATGATTCATACAGGTGGAAGGTAGTAGTACCAAAACCTATTGAAAATAAAATTGTCCTCGCAGTTTAGGATATGGATGATTACATGAATTGTGTGCTCTGTGAGTTCCAACACCATAGGCTGTTAAGCATTCAGTGCAATCTAGAACCTCAGGCAGAAGAGGATTGGCTAGATTTGGTGGTAAATTTCATCAAGATCATCTGTGTTGATCTGGACCATGTGGGGCACTATAAGCTATAATTTCCATGATGTTTTTGTGTCCTAGTCGTGTCTTATTACCTAGATGCATGATGATTCAATAGTATCATGTCATGACATTCAACAGCTACTTTTCCAGGAGTAATAACACATAGGTTTGTGCTCAGATGGGATTCATGATATTATGGAGATAAAAAATGTGGAATGATGGGGGATGAGAACATACTAAGGATCTAAAAAATACTTGGTACTCCCTTAACATGATATGGGATGGATACTTCCATGAATGGAAGTTTGATCAAGGAATCCAGAGAGAGATCTGTGCCACTATGGTTACCTTGTTCATCCCTACATTTTTTTGGGAGATGGAGAGTGAACTAGTGAAAAATATCATTCTTTCACATGGATTCTAGTTCACTAGATATGGTAGTGGGAATCCCAAAACTGTGTCATATAGAACAAAACGTAGGTTCTAGTTATCATGATATGATCGCATCAAATAGTATCGAAATCAGACTCAAGAGGTTTTTCATGTGGTAAAGAGGACGTTATGAGAAATAGTGAATCATAGAGATGGTTGGTGATATTCATGTGATGGACGGGGTCATATAGCGCGATACTACTTAACCAAACATTCTGATGAGTGCATAAAGGTAAATGATAGAGAACCATGAGAGAGGCCACACCGTGATCAGCGTTCTCCCGTGAAAGGGGAGGGTGGTACCCAATGAGGTGGAGCTAGAAGGGGAGCATGAGGTATGGGATGTGGATGGTTCTATGAAATCCATCCACCATCATCGTGAGGAGGCCCATGTTAGGCTTTGGGTGATGGAGGTTGGGGACACAAAATATTCTAGGTGATGAAGGCCTATGACCCCATGACACTAGAGATGGTTAGATGTATGATATAATTTTATCCTACAATTACTTCATTACTAGTAGAAAAATGTTCTAGTAATTTAATCATCTCTATACTCATTTTGTAAAAAATAGTGTTCCCAGTCGAGGCGTTATTCCATCATCTTTTTATTGATGTTTCTATAGGGGATTATTATTCTGTATATTTTATTATCTGGATGTGCGACCTATATATTGGCTGAGAAAGGTTCACATAGGACACTATGTTGATCATGATGGAACCCTATTATGTCATATTGGGATTTAATTGGTTTTTCAAGGTCTGATCCCAAATTGAATTTCTCCATACATGAGTCAGATGAATACACAATGATTGGATGAGATTCTCATTTATGTGGGATAGATATCTCATGAATGGGTGAATGAGTTTAGTGTTTAGGAGGCTTCTGCCCACATCTAATCAGTTGTAATGTATATCCATTGGTGTAGTATATTTTTCTAGAATATCTAATCTGTCAGTTGTGGTTGATTATATGGTTGTATTATTTGACGACATTATTGGAATACCTCCTCAGTGGGAGATAGTGTTTTTCATCCACATGTATCCTTGAATAGAAATGATATATTTTTAAGAATATCATATGGCCCTTACCATCATCTAGGATTTACGATTGATTTTGGTTGACCATCGAGAGAAGCGTTTCATCTAACCCAGGGTGTCCCCCTAGTCATACCTGTGTTGTTCTTAAAAAATATAGACAAGAACCTACATAATTACCTAGATTATTATAACCAAAACTATGCCATGATAATGATAAGGTTCCCAATTCTATCGATTGTTGATATCTTTGAACAACTATGAGGCATGAAATTGTTATTAAAGATATATCAATGGTATGGGTACAACATGTTCAAGGTTTTCTAGGCTATTATTCCAAAGATAAAATTATAATGTCATCATGGGACCTATGAGTTCTTGGTGATTCCATTTTGTGTGATGAAGGTACCCACCTTGCTTATGGATTTTATGAACTAGACCTTTTAGCCCAACATGTGCTAGTTAGTGATTGTCTTCATTGATTAAATACTCATATACTCTGCATTAGAGAATGATCATTCATGGCACTTGATAATGGTATTAGTATAGTTTTGATATTACCATATTTATGAAATTTCCTCAAGGATCTTGTTCTGGATTTATGAGGTTAAATAGTTGGGTAATATCATTTTTGAGCCTTGTTTAGCCATTGAACCAGTGAAGATAAAAGTATTTCTTTCTTGGGATCCACCTAGGAGCATGTTAGAGGTCTAGATATTTCTAGTCATGGTGGGGTACTACATGAGGATTGGGTCATTATAACCCACAATTAAATCCCCCTTTACCACCATAATGTGGAATGTACGTCCATTTACCTATACTGAGATGCTTCATATGTCTTTCAAGTGGTTAATGATATGGATGATGAGTGATCTAATATTCGGACTACCAGATGAGGGCATGGAGTAAGTAGTTTATTGTGATTATTTAGGAGCTGGGCTCTTTTGTACGTAGATGTAGAGGCATGAATTTACCACATATAGGTTGAGGCGATAGAGATTCCATTAGAAGAACCATATGACTCACAACCTGTAACTGGAACCTGTAGTCTTCTGCCTAAGGACATAGAGGAAAAACCTTCTGGGGGAGAGATTCATGGTTTTCTCAGACCATCATAGTGTCAATTTCAACCTCACATAGAGAGACTTAAACCCGAGACAACGATACTTGTTGGAGTTATTTTATAACTATGACATTGATATAGTATATAATCTATTGAATGTGAACATAGTAGCTAATTCCATTAGTAGTAATTTCCATACTCACATGGTGAAAAAGGCTTCTGAGTAGGTGATTCCTCACAGCTGACCCTATTGGATCTTGATGGGAAACATTTTCTGTAGTCAATGTCATTGAATCGTCCAGTTCTTGAGCCCGTGAGAGAGTCCCATATGAGAAACATTGAATATTAGTTTTTGTTTTACCATATATTTAGGGGGATTAACCATATGAATATTCTAAATGAGGGAATTTCGTTATATCTTTACAGGTATAGACAATGAATCTAATACCAATGTAGAAGTATGTGATGCAAGAGTTACACAGTTCTTCCTTAGATGTACATACTTCTATGGGGAAGATGTATAAATACATTCAGTGATAGTTTTTTTGGAATGATATTAAGAGTAGAAAATTTCATCCATCAACATCTCACCTGTCAGTAGGTGATGGCTGAGCAGAATTTTCAAGCAGGTTTTTTAATTGCCATTTAAATACAAGATTGTATGTCAGTTAGAATATACATGGAATTCATGATATGCCATCTGAGTGTAGAAATGTTCTATGATTTGATATGGGAGTTATATGAATGACTCAAGAGATTGAGACACATCATTTTTATTAGTTTGAAATGTTCAGTGGATATCTTAGGGTAGTTGTACATGTGGGGGATCATTCTCGGTCAAGGTGTTCCTTTGAAGATTATATTTGATCATAAAAAATTTTTTACATCATGATTTGTGAGTGGAATACATTTGTCATTTGGTACCCATATGTGGATCAGTACAACCATTAACTCCCATTCCAAAGGGAAGACCATGCTCACTATCAATGTTTTGGAGAATATTTTGAGGGATTTCTTATTAGAATTTAGCTTGAGATGGAAGGTCAGTTCACCTGAGAATAGTTTTCATTAAATACCAGCTTCAACAAAACTGTCATTATTGAACCTTTTGAATCCATGTATTGGATACCATGAAATACAATCACATTCTAGGATGATATTGGGGAAACTTCTCTTGTGGGCCTAATGATGGTGTAGGTGATGACTAAGATGGTCCATGCCCTGCATGAGTATACGAGGACTTCTAAGAGTAAGTAGAAATACTACTTAGATAATCATCCTATTCCATTTTTCATCAATAAATGAGACCATGTTATCTTGAGTGTCTCCCAACAATGAGGAAAAATGTGAATTAGCTAAGGAGTAATGTTATCCTAGAGGTTCATCAAGCTATTCGAGATCATACAATTGCCTAACGAGGTTTCATACCACCTCAAACTACCCCCACAGCTAGAGTTGGTTCATGAAAACTTTTATGTGATATAGTTGAGGAGATACATGCATGAACTACTTTTAATGGTGATATTGGGGGCACTCTCAAATGATGTTTGATTTTTTGGTTACTTGGGTGCAACAGAGTGACTGACCATGGTCGTCTCTCAAAAGAGAAATTAAATTAAAAAATAATCTTAAAGGTATTATAAAAATAAAATAAATGATAATAAAAAAACTTCTTAAACATGATGAAGGTTTTTCCCATTTATCAAATAATAATAAGTATATTGGAAGAATATTATATTTTCATGTTTTTGTTTTTGAAATGAAACGTGATTAATAAAACACAATAAGAATATTTTAAAAAAATATATTCTTAAAGGTGTAATCGATCTATCTATACATCTTCACTAAATTATTTATCATTATAAAATAAATAAACATCCACTTAATTATAATCCCATAATTTTTTAACCCTCTAACCCTATAGGAGTTAACTTAATAAGAATGATGAAATTACATAAACCCTAGGCTAGCTTTAGAACATGCAATCGGAACACCAAACATTGATTTATGTTCTTAGGTTAGCTTATGGTTAGTGGATAATTAGGGAAAAAATACATTATCCATATGAGGATTAATTGATTTTAGAGATTATATTTTAAATATATAAATTTATCCCTTGTGGTCTTGTATTACTGATTAAGATTGCACTCTCACAATTAACAAAATCTTGACCTCATGTGTTTTAGTGTCAATTGTTCAATTTCTTTCTTACTCTCATTTAAATTGAAAAATAAATAAATAGATTATATTAAGTGAATTAACGAAGATAATTGATTCAAAATAAATAAATGAATATGTTAAGAGATAGATCGATTACTATGAAAACATCTCTTTCATGGGCGGTGTAGTCAACGTAGAAATAGATTGCATTTGCAATGATTTAGACAATGTATAATCCAATGTCATTTCTAATGCTGAATTAAATCATAAATAGGACGATTAATTATGAGTATATGTGAAAAAAGAGTAAAATAGATGAATTAAAAAAATATCAAAAGAGTTTATTATGAAAAAAATGTATTAAAAAGTGAAGAAGAAGAAGAAGAAGGCTTCGTCAACGGGATCCTTGCTTCAAGAGATACCCTTGTTAAAATGGTTTCTGAATTATAGTGGATCCATTTATCCTCTACCATAAACATCCAAATTCATGTCCCAACCCCTCAAAATGAGAAAAATTTATATTTATATATTGGAGGGGATGTTGGGTTACTAGTGAGTTTAACTGTGAAAGGGGAAATCTGTCCAAATATTTTAAGCCAATTTGAAACGTATGTTTGTCCTCTAAAAGGGGAGATTAATTTTTCCTTTATGAATAATGAAATGTGAAGAATTGGTACCCAGATAACCTCTTAAATTTTATCCAAATCCAAGATATTATGAAGAATATATGGCCCAAATAGAGAACTGATGTCCAAACTAGTGGGTCTATACCATCTTTGACTTCATGGACCATTTACACCCATCAAATGCACAATTTATCTCCAATTTCATGAAAGAAAGTTGTATCCCATTATGTTAAGAATATATTAGAAAAAAAATAAGTTCAAACAATTCATATAAAATTAATTTTTTCCAAATGTTTACATTGAATTTTGAAAGGTTTAAACTATAATTTTCATCAAATTTTCAAATTAATGATCTAATCCCAAATATTTTATAAAAAAACATATTTAAAAAAAATGTGTGGAAATATTTTAATTTATTATTAATAAAACAATAAAAAATTGGGTTTTATCAACTTCCCCACACTTATCCTTTCTCACTCTTGAGAAAAAGCTCAAATCATGTATTTGTAAAAAATGTGACAAGATATGCATGTTCAAATTTCCCAATCTATAGTAAAAATATAGGAAAAGTAGTAATACCATTATGAGTAAATATAAATACATTTTAAAGTCATTGTCTCATAAATTGTGTTTATAAAAAATCCAGTGAGTTTCATAACACTAATAATATTGAAACAAGTCACGGGTCTACCATGCCACTAATTTTCCACGTGTGTGTGTTCCAACCATTCCATGATTAGAAATCCACCATTTATTTAGAATATTCAGGACTAGTTAAAAAATTATTCTAACCTGGTTTATTTCAATGAACTTTTTCTACATTACATTGAAATAAAATGTCAAGACCCACTCACTTATGAAATCCCAAAAGTCAAATTGTAGGCTTCCGACTAAGATATCCTCATATGTTGTATATTTAGTCACTCCCCTCACTTTTTTTTAAGTTTCACTCAGAAAAAATCTCACAGTAAAATGCCATCCCATGTTTTATCCGCTCACAACAATAATTTTATTTTTTATAACAAGATAAAAGGTCGATGAAGAGTGGTTTCTGACCTGTCCCAGACACAACCCATAATTTTTTTGAAGGTGTAAAATAGTCAAATAACATGTACACACACATAGGTCTATTAGGTACAGTAACGAAACTGATCAGAAGAGAAATGAATGTTTGGATTATCCAATGAATTATTTTACCTAACTTTTCTATAAATTCCATTTAGTAGAAAAAATTTCACAACTCGTAGTTGAGTGAAAATTTTGTGGATAATTAAATGAAACAATTAACCATGAAAAAAATACCACAAACAATGATGTCAAAATCTAAAAGGTTTTATAATAAAACAACCATTCATATCATCATCAAATTCAATTTTAATAAAAATCAACCCTTGATGATGAAATATTACTCATGATTATAATTTTACCAATGAATTTTGAAATCAGGCATTTTCCATATATTTCATATGAGAATGTTACATGGTATATTTGTTTTTCAATTTTATTTAAATTTTTATCACGGAACATAATAGAAAATACCCACAGAACACACAAATGAATATCTTAAATATCTACCACAAAATGTTGAACCCTCCCCCACACATAATATATTTCATTTTTTTCAATGTGAATCTATGAGATGATATATTCACATGAAATTTATAATTTTAAAAAGGAAAATAGAATATAAAATTGAAAGGGTTAGGAATATCCTGATATGCTCAAGTGATGATGGGGTTATGTAGTGTAATAAAATCCACTACATCAGTTGGAAGTCCTTTAATGTATATCAGCAAATGTTTCTCGTTGACTTCAAATATCCTTGCAGTGTACTCTTGTGCTATCTCCACTGCACCATAAGGAAAAACATTAGTTATAATATAATTACCTAACCATCTAGAACACAACCTACCATGCATCATATCTAGTCGTGAACAATAGATTAACACATTCTCTTCAACTTGAAATTCTCTTTTCGGGATCATTTTGTCATTAAATGCTTTGGATATTTCCTTATAGAGCCTTGATTTCTCATAATAAGATAATCAAATCTTCTCAAGCTCTTGAATTTTCAGCTTTTTTTGAATTCCATCATGGGACAAATTCATGTTGAATTTCTCTATAGCCCAATAAGCATGATGCTCGACCTCCACAGGTAAATGAAAGGATTTAACCAAAATAATACAAAATTGGGACATACTGATGGGAGTTTGGTATTATATCCTATAAGCCAAAAGTGCATCATCCCAGCCCTTACTCCAATCCTTCCCATTCGTCTGAATAGATTTCTCCAAAAAAAAAACAGTCAACACGCAATTTGAAACCACATCTATGCCATTAGTTTGGCGGTGGTAAGGGGTTGAAGTTTTGTGAGTCACCTTATAATTCCAAAGAAGAGAATCCAAATTCTAATTATAGAAGTGTGTCCCTTGGTCACTGGTGATGGCACATGGTACTCCAAACCTACAAAAACCTAAGTCTTGAAAAGTCCACTACAACATGAGAATCATTAGTCTTGGTGGCCTTAGCCTCTACCCATTTACTCAAATAATCAAAAAAGACCAAAACATTCAAAAACCCCAATGGAAATTAAAAAATGAACCATAAAATTGATTCCCCATACATCAAAAATATCATAGACTAATATGGGTTGTTGGGGGATCTCGTGTCTCTTAGAAATGTTAATAGTGTGTTGGCAACATGGGTGCGGCTTAGAAAACACATGTGCATCATCGAATAAGCTAGGCTGAAATAATATAGAGTATAATACATTACTGGATGTCAATTGGGGTACAGAGTGTTCACCACAGACATCTGTATGACAAAAATGTAGAACAGACTCAAAATCATGATCAATAAGACACCTTTTAATAACTTGGTCACTCTAACACCCTAGAATTTTATGAGAAATATTTTGTTTTGAAATCATCAAAGGAATCTCTCACTACACACAACACTAGATTGTCTTTCTTTACACGCAACCGCGGCCTTCCTCAATAGCTTGCGTCGTACGCAATACCAAGTTTCCCTAAACAATGATATGCTATTAAAATATTATTAAAACTAGCCGTTATGAATAGTAATAACTACTTTTTGAAATTTTGTAAATTTTATTTTTTAAAATGGACTTCATTTTTGGATTCGGAATATCGAAATTAGCCTAGGGTGAAATTTTGGTATTTTTCTGAAAACTTTCAATTTTTGATGAATAGTGAAACCACTAACTAGTAGTTAAAAAAACTGAATTTTTCATAAAACATAATTTTACCATTTCTGTGAGTGGAATTTTGAAAATCTG
Organism: Viscum album; assembly: GCA_963277665.1. NCBI lineage: Eukaryota > Viridiplantae > Streptophyta > Magnoliopsida > Santalales > Viscaceae > Viscum > Viscum album. The sequence continues at coordinate 1,148,202,888 of OY728156.1, forward strand.
AGAGACACGGTTAATATCAAGGACTAAAATGTGGTTCAATGAGATGAAAATAGTTTTTGGTGAATAGTAACTTTTTGCTTTTTTTTACCACGGTTAAAAGTAAATAGGGTAATTAAGGGTAAAACTGTTATTATTATTACCCTAACACATGTCCTAATTCTATTGTATAAGTTTAATTATACCAAAAATAACCTTAGGAATAAAATATGACCATTTAGGCCCACTTGGATTAGATTATTACATTTATTATTAATTTATTTAAAGAAGGGTTAAAATAGTTAAAATCAAAGTTTAATAAGTAAATAATTTTTAATATAGGGTTATACATAAGATAAATTCTATTGTAAATATTAATTAGAAAGATAATAATATTTCCTACATAATTATATTTTATTTATAATTTTTAGACATTAAATAATTTAATTTATTTATGACACAATGATGATGCAGTAATTACCATAATAGTGAAAAATTAGAATTATTGATATTATAAATACCTAAATAAATAAAATTTGAGACTTTATATGAATTACACTAATTTTATAGGTTAATATGACATGTTAGTATTGATTTAATTATCTTTTTTAGAACTAATCATTCTTTTATGAGTTTTAAAAAAATCAATTACTAAATAGTGTCAAAATTGACATAAAATTGTTTTTAAAAAAAATATTATATTATTAGTTGTTATTTTATTCCTAAAAATATAAGGTTCGTCCAAATGACTTTGATAAGGTTATATATATTAATAATAAACAACTTGGGGTTCGTTTGGCTTGATATAGTATGTTTATTAACCTTATAGTGTAAGCAAACAAGAAGACACGGTAAAGGTTAAATTATCTAACTTAAAGTTAAATCTAAATGATAAGGTTAAAATTGATACCTAAACTTGTCTAAATTCTATTCTATGAGAGTATTTCGACCTATAACCACCTTATCTTATAAATATATCAATTTGGAGCTATTAGAAACCGAATTGGACTTTATAATAAAATAATATTTTTAGTTATTCCAAAGGTGCCCCTCTCCTCCCTTATAAAAGGGCACCTCCTCCCCCTCTTCCTCACACCACTTTGAGCCTTCAATCTCGGCCACACCCTGCAAATTTCTTCTCTCCACTTCCATAGAGACATCCTAGAGGTCCTGGTCTTCTTCAAAGACCAATTTTAGTGCCCTAAAAGGAGGTCTCAAAGAAGCGCTTCAAAGAACAGGTAATGTCCGTTACCGATTCTTTCACCTTTATTTCTTCTTCCAATTATTCTTATTTAGTTGTTTCATTATGAAGTAATAACATAAGTATCACTAATATACTGATATGTTATTATAATTATGAAACAACCCTATTTCAGCATCTATCCGTCATACGGAAAATGAAATTACCGCACGTGCGTACGTACGGAATACCATCTCCACGCCGTGGTGTAATCGATTTTCCACCACCACCTTACATGAATGCGTATAATGGTGTAAATAATTACTATATATGATTATTATAAATTTATATTGATTCTTAAATAGTATACATACACTCCAATACAATTCCATGATCATGGGAACTATATCATCGCTCGTGCATACGTACGGAATATCGTCTCCACGATGTGATGCGATTCGTTCTACATGATATTCATTACATAATGATTATATAAATGAATTGAATGAATAAATATGATATATAGTACATTAATACCATTCTGGAAATGATATATCTATAACCTAAAGAGAAGAATAAGAATTTATTCGACAAAACACGCATAAGAACAAAAACTTATAAACACCCGGATAACAAGTGGGAATGAAATATTACTACTAAGAAGCTAAGAATATGACCATAGATGATATAATAACAATAATTATGATTCTGGAATAAGTCAATAACATTATTTAAATCATTATACAGGAGGTCCAGACACTTTCAAAGCAAATCAGACATAAGGTAAGGGAAATATCACAATCTCATTTTTATCTGAGATTGTTTATACTTTGCAATTTACTGGGGTGTATTTTATCATCCACATACATGTTTCTTCAATATGTAATATTATTTCCATCCACATAAAAATTTTTAAATCCAATTGTACCCTTTGGTGAGTTTTTAGTAAAAGATATGAAAGGAATCTTTTGTCGTTTTTCGTACGAGGTACTTTTTGACTTTTCTGACAAAAGTACGAGAGGAATGTTTTTTTTAAACTTATACGGCATGAATGGATTTTTAAAACATTATTTCCCAGAAGATTCATTTACAATATTTCAAGTTTATTTTTAATCAACTTCTTTTAGTTTAAAATTGTATGACATGTTAAGAAAGGAAAATGTTTTTGAAGTAGAAAGGATATTTTCCTCATGAATGGAGTTCAAGTGTTTAATCAAAATTATTTTCCATCTAAGATAATATAGGGTTATGTTTTTATCCCTATTATCACATTGATTTGATTATGTTGTGATGGAATTATTTTTATGAATTCCTTTATCTTATATGAATTGTTTTATGATGTCATGATGTTTAAGAATCCCATTTTTATTACATGGGTTATGCAATGATGTATGATTTGTGATTTTGTGGCACGCATAAGAATGGTATAATTATGAGATGGGTGGGACCTATATCTCCCTCCAATGCATTGGGTAAATATTTTATATCTCATGAGATAGATATGGCTGGAATGGCAGGTTATACCGGTTCAGTGAAATAGGACTGAAACGAGGAGTGAACTCGGTTCAGAAATGGACTTTGTCCACTAAGATAGACTTGGCAATGAGTCTTGACTAATAAGAAATGATTCTCTATGATTATTTGTGTATGAAACAATGTTTCGTGTTTTATGTTATGATTATTGTGATTACATTTCACTACTATGATTTATCCCATGTTATGAAATTATGCTCTCTTTTGCAGGTTAAGATTTCCAAAATTTATGTTCTTATGAATATGATGTGATTGATATTTCTTTTGTTTACCCTTACTAAGAATTTGAGATCACCCTTTTTTATGTTTTCTTTCCCCAGGTCAGGAAGAAGGTTATTAAGTAAGATATGCCAAAAGGGACTATAGATATGATGAAATAAATGGGAGACAGTGTAGACGCTTTATGAACCAGTTGTTTATGTTTCCCAGTTTCTAAAGACACTATACCTATACGGTCCTTTCCATGGTTTTTTTATATGTTGTAATAATTATGCATCAATTTTGAAGTATTAACAATGTATGTAAAGTATGGGTCGTTACAGTTGGTATCAGAGGAAAGGTATAGTCAACCTTTGGAAACTAGTATGTGAAAGACTTAGTAAGAATCCTAAGGATAAGTCTAAGCATAGAACACAATATTAGTGTTTTAGAAATGTCCATGAATAACCTAGGATAAGACCTTAAGTGTGAAATTTTATTCTTGATTATGTGGTTTTCCTATTATAATTGGTGTTTCTTACACTATTCTTCTTGGGTTTAGTCAATGGTTGGAAACCGAAGAAACTGTGTTAATACGGAATGCGATGGGAAATGAAATGATTGTCCCCTTGAGAAACCAAACGTTATGGGAGCTGGAATGAAAAATCTTGTAGCCATGCTCACACAACTTTCTCAAGGTATGAATCATGAAGGACATTCAAACGAGCAAAGGAAGGAGCAACATTCTGTTGAATCCTTCATGAGGCAGCCTCCACCTTCTTTCAGCGGGTCTACTGATCCATTAGTTGCTGAACAATGGATTAGTACTACTGAAAAGATATTTCCAGTTCTTCAATGTTCTGAACATGATAAAGTCATCTTAGCAGTGTATCGTTTGGAAGTTGATGCTGATCAGTGGTGGAATCTTATCAAGAATATGAGGCAAAGAGATGTAATTGAGTCCATGGAATGGGACGAGTTCAAGAAGTTATTTTTCAATAAGTATTTCCCTCGTATTCTTCGAACAAAGATGGAGAAGGAGTTTCTTGAACTAAAGAAAAAGGATGATGAATCCGTTGGTACCTACGATGAAAATTTTACAAGACTTGCAAGGTACGCTTCTGGTATTATTATCCACCCTAAGAGTAAGATCGATTGATTCATTAGTTTCTTAAAACCAAGTCTTTGAAGGGTGTTAGCCATAAGGGACTTCAATAGCTACGAGGAAATCGTTCGATGTGCTCTCAAAGTTGAGATGGAGATTGGAGTAACCCATCAGTCATATGGGTTTGATAAGAAGAGGAAAATGGAATTCAGAGGGAAATCTAAAGAGCACAGTGAAAAGAAGATGAGCTTTCCCTTATGCTCAAACTGTGGAAAGAAACATGGAGGGATTTGTCTTAAAGGGACAAGTAAATGTTTCAAATGTGGAAAGGAAGGTCATCGGGCATTTGAATGACACAATGATGGGAAAAAGATGTCAAATGATGAAAACAAAAGAAGGGATACACAGAATGAACCTACTACACTTCAATGTTTCAATTTCAAGGAGATGGGGCATTATGCCAATCAATGCCCAAATCCAAGGGTTGATGATGATGGTCGACGTCAACAAACCCTTAAGGCTAAAGAAAAAGGAAAGTCACATGCAATTTCTATCAACGATGTGGAGTACGATAACGATGTGGTAAAAGGTACACTTACCATCCACTCTAAAGTAGAAAATGTTTTATTTGATTCTGGATCCACCCACTCTTTTATTTCTGATGATTTTTCTAAGGATATCACTGTATTACCTCAACAATTAGATGTTCAGTTAGCTGTGACAACCCCTAATGGCACAACAGTCGCATCAATAGTTTATAATTCTTCTCCGATTGAAGTTTGTGGGAAAGTGCTTCCTGCAAATCTTGTGATCCTTCCTATAGTGGAATTTTATGTGATTCTTGGCATGGATTGGGTTTCTTTATATGGAGCTCATATCAATTTCCAAAGAAGGGAAGTCACATTTCATATTCCAGATCAATCTATGATCGTCTATCGATGCAAGGATGAACATAACCTTCTAGTGAAAATTTCTTCCATCTTATGGGTCGGGATTCCACTAAATGAAGGTTATTTATCTCAAATGGTTGGTGAGAAACTCACGATTAAGAATATGCCCATTGTATGGGAGTTTGAAGATGTCTTTCCAGAGGAATTTCTGGGTCTTCCACCAAATCGTGAAGTTGAGTTTTCAATAGAACTTGTACCGGGTGCTTTGCCTATTTCAAAGACACCTTATAGAATGGCCCCAATTGAGTTGCAGGAGTTGAAGAAGCAACTCCAAGAGAATCTTGATAAGGGATTCATACGCCCTAGTTCGTCACTTTGGGAAGCACATGTTCTATTTGTTAAGAAGAAAGATGGATCAATGAGACTCTACATTGATTATCGAGAACTTAACAAGATCACTATCCAGAACAAATATCCTCTCCCACGCATTGATAACTTATTTGACCAACTACATTGAGCTCAATACTTTTCCAAGATTGATCTTCGTTCAGGGTATCATCAATTAAGGGTCAAAAGGGAGGATATACCAAAGACAACTTTTCGTACAAGGTATGGACAATATGAATTTATAGTGATTCCATTTGGTCTTACTAATTCCCATGCTATCTTCATGGATCTGATGAATACAGTCTTTAGAGACTATCTTGATCAGTTTGTGGTAGTCTTTATAGACGATATTCTTGTCTATTCAAAGAGAAATGAAGATCATGAAGATCACTTGATAATTATATTGAAGACCCTGAGAAAGGATAAGCTTTATGCCAAATTTACCAAGTGTGAATTTTGTCTTCAAAGAGTTTCATTTTTGGGTCACATAATCTCTAAAGAGGGGATATCTGTGGATCCAGCAAAAACAGAGGTTATCGAAAGATGGTCGAGACCAACAACAGTAACTGAGATCCGAAGTTTTCTTGGTTTGGCTGGATATTATTGATGTTTTGTGAAATATTTTTCACGATTATCTAATCCACTCACCAAGTCGCCTCGGAAAGGAGTTAAGTTTGTCTGGACGGAGGAATGTGAAGAGAATTTCAAAGAGTTGAAAAGAAGGTTATCCAGTGCACCTGTGCTCACACAACCTTGTAGTGGAGAAAGGTTTGTGATCTATAGTGATGCATCCAAGAAGGGATTGGTGTGTGTTCTTATGAAAAATGATATGGTGATAGCTTATGGCTCCCGACAGTTGAAAATCCATGAGAAAAATTACCCAACTCATGATTTGGAGTTAGCTGCGGTAATCTTTGCCTGAAAGATTTAGAGGCATTACCTTTATGGTGAAAGGTGTGATATTTATACTGATCATACAAGTTTAAAGTATATTTTCACACAAAAGGAGCTGAATATGTGCCAAAGAAGATGGTTGGAGCTGATTAAGGTTTACGACTTCTCAATTCATTACCACCCTGGGAAAGCAAACAAGGTGGCAGATGCATTAAGTGACAAGACCATGCCAGTTTATCCATGATGAGGATCACAAAAGATCCAATATTTATGGATTTACAAAGGATGGATCTTGGAATTATAATGGAAGGGGGAAAATCGTATCTTTCTCAAATGAATGATCAACCATATATACATGTGAAGATTAAAGAGGCACAAAAAGAAGATGCCGAGTTACAAAAGAAGGTGAGAAATGTTCCTGAATTCAACCTTGATTGTGATGGGATAATAAAGTTCAGGAATCGGGTTTGTGTTCCTCCCCTCCCCGAATTAATGAAGGAGATATTGGAGGAGGCTCATAGTTCTTCATTCTCTATTCATCCTGGAAGCACGAAGATAAATAGGGACCTGAAAGAGTACTTCTGGTGGGATGGCATGAAAAGAGATGTTTCTGAATATGTCTCTCGATGCTTGGTTTGTCAGCAAGTTAAAGCTGAGAGACAGAAGTCTAAGGGGATGTTACAACCATTACCCATACCAGAATGGAAATGGGAAAACATCACTATGGACTTTGTCATCGGACTTCCTAAAACATCTAAAGGAAATAATTCTATCTGGGTCATAGTTGATCATCTTATAAAGTCGGCACACTTCATCGCTATTAGAGAGGATTTTTCTCCGAATTAGCTTGCCATGATATATGTAAAGGAAGTGGTAAGATTTCATGGAGTACCACTTTCTATTATATCTGATTGGGATCCGAGGTTTACCTCAAAGTTCTGGCAAAGTCTTCAGCATACTCTGGATACAGAGTTGAGTTTCAGCACTGCTTATCATCCTCAGACGGACGGTAAGTCTGAGAGAACAATTCAAACTCTAGAAGATATGTTGAGAGCTTGCTCTATGGATTTAAAAGGTGGTTGGGATCAACACCTACCTTTGGTGGAATTTTCTTATAATAATAGCTTTCACTCTAGTATTCATATGGCTCCTTATGAAGCTCTCTATGGAAGGAAATGCAGGACTCCAACTTGCTGGGATGAAGTTGGGGAATGAAAGCTATTAGGACCTGATCTTGTTGATGAGATGGCAGAAAAGGTCCGATCTATTCAACAACACATAAGAGCAGCTCAGAGTCGACAGAAAAGTTATTTCGACAACCGAAGAAAAGACCTAGATTTTGAAGTGGGTGATAAAGTATTCTTACGAATATCTCCCTAGAAGAGGGTCATGAGATTTGGAAAGAAGGTGAAGTTGAGCCCTAGATATATCGGTCCTTTAGAAATATAGGATCGTGTTGGGAAGGTAGCTTACCGATTGGCGCTTCCACCGAATCTCATTGAAGTTCACGATGTGTTCCATGTATCTCTCCTGAGAAAGTACATACCTGATCCTTCACATGTACTCAGCTCAGAAGTTGTACCGTTGGAGCAAGATCTTTCTTATGAAGAACAACCGATAGAGATTCTGGATCGTAGCGAAAAAGTCCTACGAAACAAGACCACTCGATTAGTGAAAGTTTTATGGAGGAACCACCAATTAGAAAAAGCTACATGGGAGCTTGAGGATATGATGAGGGAGAGGTATCCTCATCTTTTTGTTACAATGTGACGAATTTCGAGGGAGAAATTCATTTTAAGGGGGATAGAATGTAACAGCAGAGACTTTTATGAGAAATATTTTGTTTTTAAATCATCAAAGGAATCTCTCACTACACACAACACTAGATTGGCTTTCTTTACACGCAACTGTGGCCTTCCTCGATAGCTTGTGTCGTACGCAATACCGAGTTTCACTAAACAATGATATGCTATTAAAATATTATTAAAACTAGCCGTTATTAATATTAATAACCACTTTTTGAAATTTTGTAAATTTTATTTTTCAAAATGGACTTCATTTTTGGATTCGGAATATCGAAATTATCCTAGGGTGAAATTTTGGTATTTTTCTGAAAACTTTCAATTTTTGATGAATAGTGAAACCACAAAGTGGCAGTTAAAAAAACTGAATTTTTCATAAAACTTAATTTTACCGCTTCTAGGAGTGGAATTTTGAAAATCCGAGAGACACGGTTAATATCAAGCACTAAAATTTGGTTCAATGAGATGAAAATAGTTTTTTGTGAATAGTAACTTTTTACTTTTTTTACCACGGTTAAAAGTAAATAGGATAATTAAGGTAAAAGTGTTATTATTATTACCCTAACACATGTCCTAATTTTATTGGATAAGTTTAATTAGATCACAAACAACCTTAGGAATAAAATATGACCATTTAGGCCCACTTGGATTAGATTAGGACATTTATTATTAATTTATTTAAAGAAGGGTTAAAATAGTTAAAATCAAAGTTTAATAAGTAAATAATTATTAATATAGGGCTATACATAAGATAAATTCTATTGTAAATATTAATTAGAAATATAATAATATTTCCCACATAATGAAATTTTATTTATAATTTTTAGACATTAAATAATTTAATTTATTTATGACACAATGATGATGCAGTAATTACCATAATAGTGAAAAATTAGAATTATTGATATTATAAATACCCAAATAAATATAATTTGAGACTTTTTATGAATTCCACTAATTTTCTAGGTTAATATGACATGTTATTATTGATTTAATTAGATTTATTAGAACTAATAATTCTGTTATGATTTTCACAAAAAAAATTACTAAATAGTGTCAAAATTGACAGAAAATAGTTTTTAAAACAAATATTATATTATTAATTGTTATTTTATTCCTAAAAATCTAAGGTTCTGTCAAATGACATAGATAAGGTTATATATATTAAGAATAAACAACTTGGTGTTTGTTTGGCTTGATATAGTAAATTTTTTTACCTTATAGTGTAAGAAAACAAGAACACAAGGTAAAGGTTAAATTATCTAACTTAAAGTTAAATCTAAATGTTAAGGTTAAAATTGATACCTAAACTTGTATGAATTATATTTTATGAGAGTATTTAGACCTATACCAACCTACTCTTCAAAATATATCAATTTGGAGCTATTAAAAACCGAATTGGACTTTATAATAAAATAATATTTTTAGTTACTCCAAAGGTTCCCCTCTCCTCCCTTATAAAAGGGCACCTCCTCCCCCTCTTCCTCACACCACTTTGAGCCTTCAAGCTCGGCCAACCCCTGCCAATTTATTTTCTCCACTTCCCTAGAGACATCTTATAGGTCCTGGTCTTCTTCAAAGACCAATTTTAGTGCCCTAAAAGGAGGTCTCAAAGAAGCGCTTCAAAGAAGAGGTAATGTCCGTTACCGATTCATTCATCTTTATTTCTTCTTCCACTTCTTCTTCTTTAGTTGTTTCATTATGAAGTAATAACATAAGTATCACTCATATACTGATATGTTATTATATGTATGAAACAACCCTATATCACCATCTATCCATCCTACGGAAAAAGAAATCACCGCGCGTGCGTACGTACGGAATACCGTCTCCACGCCGTGGTGTAATCTATTTTCCACCACAACCTTAATTGGATGGGTATAATGGTGTAAATAATTACTATATATGATTATTATAAAGTGATATTGATTCTGAAATAGTATACATACACTCCAATACAATTCCACGATCATGGGAACGATATCATCGCTCGTGCGTACGTACGGAATACCATCTCCACGATGTGATGCAATTCGTTCTACATGATCTTCATTGCATAATGATTATATAAATGAATTGAATGAATAAATATGATATATAGTACATTAATAACACTCTGGAAATGATTTATCTATAACCTAAAGAGAAGAATAAGAATTTATTCAACAAAACACGCATAAGAACAAAAAGTTATAAACACCAGAATAACAAGTGGCAATGAAATATTACTACTAAGAAGCTAAGAATATAACCATCTATGATATCATAACAATAATTATGATTCTGGAATAAGTCAATAACATTATTTAAATCATTATATAGGAGGTTCAGACACTTTCGAAGCAAATCAGACCTAAGGTAAGGGAAATATCACAATCTCATTTTTATCCGACATTGTTTATACTTTGGAATTTACTGGGGTGTATTTTATCATCCACATCAATGTTTCTTCAATATGTAATATTATTTCCATCAACCTACAATTTTTTAAATCCAATTTTACCCTTCGGTTAGTTTTTAGTAAAAGATATGAAAGGAATCTTTGGTCATTTTTCGTACGAGGTACTTTTTGACTTTTCCGACAAAAGTACGAGAAGAATGTTTTTTTAACTTATACGACATGAATGGATTTTTAAAACATTATTTCCAAGAAGATTCCATTAAAAGATTTCAAGTTTATTTTTAATCAACTTCTTTTAGGTTAAAATTGTATGACATGTTAATAAAGGAAAATGTTTTTGAAGTAGAAAGGATATTTTCCTCAAGAATGGAGTTCAAGTGTTTTATCAAAATTATTTTCCATCTAAGATAATATAGGGTTCCGTTTCTATCCCTATTATTATATTGATATGATTATGTTGTGATGGATTTATTTTTATGAATTCCTTTATCGTATATGAATTGTTTTATGATGTCATGATGTTTAAGAATCCCATTTTTATTACATGGGTTATGCAATGATGTATGATTTATGATTTTGTGGCACACATAAGAATGGTATCATTATGAGATGGGTGGGACCTACATATCCCTCCAATGCATTGGGTAATGATTTTATATCTCATGATATAGACATGGCTGGAACGGCAGGTTATACTGGTTCAGTGAAACAGGACTGAAACGAGGAGTGACCTCGGTTCAGAAATGGACTTTTTCCACTAAGATAGTCTTGGCAATGAGTCTTGACTAATAAGAAATGATTCTCTATGATTATGTGTGTATGCCAAAATGTTTCATGTTTTATGTTATGATTATTGTGATTACATTTCACTACTATGATTTATCCCATGTTATGAAATTATGCTCTCTTTTGCAGGTTAAGATTTCCAAAAGTTATGTTCTTATGAATATGATGTGATTGATATTTCTTTTGATTACCCTTACTGAGCATTTGAGCTCACCCTTTTGTATGTTTTCTTTCCCCAGGTCAGGAAGAAGGTTATTAAGTAATATATGCCAAAAGGGACTATAGATATGATGAAATAAATGGGAGACAATGTAGACACTTTATGAACCAGTTGTTTATGTTTCCCAGTTTCTAAAGACACTATACCTATACGGTCCTTTCCATGGTTTTGTAATATGTTGTAATAAGTGTTCTTCAATTTTGAAGTATTAACAATGTATGTCATGTATGGGTCATTATAGTCACTACACATGTAGTTTAGGTATGGATCATCCCAAACATAAAATCTTGACTCACTATTTAACTTTTGGACTTCTTGTTACATTAAATTTATAGGGATTTTAGAGGAAACAAGGTAGTTAACTAAATCTCCATATCAAGGATGCGTACCTGAGATGTAATAATGATGTCTGTTAGGGAAAGTATACCGAAGTTGTCCCTGGTCTAAGGTGTCATCCTCTAGTGTTTTATTAAGCCTACTCTTATGCTACACTGCCATGTTTTCCAACCCCTTATAGTCCATTATCTAAATATTGAATAATTGAGAAGGAGCATACATCGGATGACTCAAGCCTTAGTAACTGACTTCTTCAAGTGGTACCTCAGATCAGCATGGTCAGAAAAAACAACTACTTTAGATCCCAAAAAATATGAACGGAATTTATATAATGCAAATATGACAGCAAGAAACTCATTTTTCAAGACCGTGTAGTTCGATTGGGCTGAATCAAATGCCCTCAATGCATAGGCAAACACATGTGAACGTCCCTCCACCTGCTTAGATAAGATAGCTCCAACTGTGAAGTCAGAGGTGTCACATGTATGCTCAAAATGAAGCTCCCACTGTGGTGGTTGTATGATCAGTGCAGTGGTCAGAAACATCATTAGAACATTAAAGGATGTCCTGAAAGAATCATCAAACACAAAATCAGAATCCTTTTGTAGTAATCCTGACACAGGAAGATAAATCTTACTAAAATCATTGACGAAGAGCTGATAAAATCATACATCCCCAAGGATAGATCTAACATCATGCACCCATGAAGGATAGGGTAAGGATGAAATAATATCTTTCATAGATTTATCAACCTCTATCCCATGTTTTGACACTACATGCCCTAGGAAAATTCCATGATCTATCACGAAATGACACTTTTCAATCTTCTCAATACAACGATTCAACACCTTTCCCAATCTAGAGATACTATCATCAATTTAAGACCCATACACTGTAAAATCATCCATAAAAACGTCCTTGAAAGTCTCGATGAAATATAAAAAAAATACTCACCATACATCTATAAAAGTTACATGGGGTATTTCAAATTCCAAATGGCATCCTTTGGTTGGAAAATGTGCCAAATGGACAAGTGAATGTTGTCTTCTCCTGATCCTACAAAGCTATAGGAAGCTGAAAATATCTTGATAATCCACCCTGAAACAATAATGTGGCTTTCCATCTAGTATCTCAATAATTTGATCAATAAATTAGAGGGGGAAGTTTCCTTTACAAGTAGATTGATTTAGTTTCCATTAATCAATACACACATGCCAACTGTTTTTCACCCTTATTAAAACAAAATCCTCTTTATCATTTTTAACAACAATAACACAACTTTTCTTAGGCACAACATGAATAGGACTCACCCACTGGGAATCTGAAATGGTAATTATTATACATGCCTCATGATATTTTTCAACCTCTTTATTAACAACCTCCAAAATTGTTGGATTCAGTCTTTTTGTGGCTGCCTAACAGATTTATCCCTATCCTCCAGAAAAATCTTATGCCTGAAAATGGAGGGGTTAATACCTAATATGTCAGCCAATTTCCACCATATTTCCCTAATGTTCTACCTCAAAATATTCAATAGTTTTTCTTCATGTTCAAAAGGAATATTACTAAAAATTATAATAGGTAATATCTCACAAAATAAAAAGTATGAGTATTTGAGATTTGGTGTAAATGGATTGAGCTCCAATGTAGAGGGTGATGTATGGATTCAATCACTGAAGGAACTGAAATATGTGCACAAATAACATCAGTATCAAAATGAAAATCATCATTATCAGAGAATAATTTACCAAATCCATTTGCATACTCAATAGCCAAGTCATAATCAGAATGAACATGATCAAAATCAGACTATGAATCCATTTCCAAATCAAATCTAAGAGAGTTTGGTTCATTCGAAATAGGAGTGGAAGTACTATTAGACATCAAACTATAACCAATGATCATAATCTCCCTGAAGCGTAGGAAAATATAAATCCATGGGGTTCTTACTTGGTGGTTCAAATTGTTAGATCACAAAAAAAAGTTCTTATGAGGGGTACTTCATGGAGTCTATAACATTAAATATCACAACATTATCACCAAAATCCATGGAAAGTGTACCTCATTAACAATTATGATAGTTTTTTGTAGGTTTGAGAAATGTTATAACTAATATAATGGGATCATGAGAACTTACCTAACCTTCCTCCATGTTAAGTATATACAAATATGATGGAAAGATCATGCCTCTTACCCGAACAAGTATATACTCATGGAATCCCACTGTATATGTTGTTGCTCTATTCGCCAACTACACCACTACTCTCATAATTATCAACTGAACAACCAATAAATAAGATAATACATATTGAGGCATCAAATTTATTGAATCCTTAAAATCACAAAGAGCATCATAAAAATGAAATTCCCCAATTGTTCATGGGATGGGGAATGTTCCGAGAACCTATCACTTTTTTGGCATTGCTAGAGTTGGTGTTATGAGTGCTGACACATTCCTTCCAATATTGATCTTCTCATTTCCCTTGAGCTCTCTTCTATTGGTACAAAGTTATTTAAATAAATTCTCATACATTGGGATTTCATTGATGGCTTCATGTAGAGATATGTTGATCTCCACATGCCTGAATGCATCCAGAAATTATTTTTTTCATCACCTCCTCTACCATCATCTTGGGTTATACAACCCAATTTTGAAAATGGAGGGGGTTTAGAAGGAACATCATCAATATTTTTCTTACATTTGTATTTTTCATTTGTTTTCTATTTAGTTAGTACATAATGGGGCTTATACATGGTTGAGGTGAATTCTAGTGGAATGATAGGTGCAAATGTATCAGTTGTTTTCTTCCCACTTCTCAATGTGATGGTACATACATTTCCCTTGGGATTTGGAGTAGGTTGGGAAGGTAGATTTCTAGAATTATTACTTACCAGTTCATGGAGGGGTGTATATATCTAACTAATTTGAGTCTTCTACTCCCTAAGCTCGGATCCTTCACTAATCAGCTCATTATGTTGATTTTTAATTTTTTTTCAAAAGGTCAACAGTGTTAGAATCTACCAAGGGAGTCGGATTTCGTTGTTTATGACTTTTTGATGCCTGAACTTCAAATATCATTTGGGGTTGTTGGAAACCCTATTGTTAAGGAGAAGGCAGTTGAAACTTTTGTTGAAAAGGGACCCTTTTGTTGTCTAGAGACATAAATCATGTCTAATTGATCCTTAAACCCTTGTTTGTATGTTGTAGATAATTAATCATACTTATTTTGGAGATGTGGATATTGTTGCGGCTTGTATGGTCTCCCAGGAAACACTGTTTCACAATCATATAACTCTTGTAATTAGGGTAAATAATTAGTTGGGTGGTATTTTTCAGTGAAAATACAACATGGCCTCATAAGAGTGGGTTGGTATTTTATTTGAACCAATGCAATATACCTCACCATAGTGGTCAATTATTCTAACTTACTATTAGTCAAAGGATTTCCATGATATGAAGGACACACATGATGTACTTCTAAAACATGTTTCTACCTCGATCACCAAATTTTTGGGATTTTGGTGCCATATTTTCGATCCACCAACATACAAATGATGGTGTTTTGTGGACAAATATGCATCTAGTGGCGACATAAACCATGCTTCTCTCCATAGGTGTGAGTCTTTCATAGATGTATTGGATGTGGAGTTTCTCACTAATTTGGTGATGAGTGAATCTTGCATAGAACATCTTGAATTACTACTAGTTCACTTACATTAACTCCCCTTTTTTTTCTTGTTCCATGAGTCCTCATTTTGAATTAATGTGGTCCTTGAGGCTAGGAAAAACACTACTAGAAATGTCATTTCAAATCATTCTGACAAGTTACATTTTTTAGCTTGTATATCATACATCTAATATTTTGAAACACCATCAAGTGAGAATGATAATTCTATTAGTTTTATTTGGTATTTCGATACATTTCAGGGTTTTAGGGTTGAGAAACCCAAATTAAATTTTTTACGGCACTTGTTTTGGCCCTCACCAGATAATCCGTGAAACTTTAGAAGAAGGGTAATTACCCTAGATTTTTGTTCAATGTCCAATTCGAGATTTGGGTATGCAATACAATTTGGTTGATAATTAATTTCAGGAGTGGCCAATTCTAGAATGGTTCTATTATGTTCATTGTTATGATTTTCATCAATTGGTTATTGTTTTATGTAGTATTTAAAAGTATTTTAAATATCAATGTTCTTCGAGTGGAGGAATTCTCCAACTAGTAGAATTTTGAAACATCCCACAGACTGAGAGTGTCTAATTCAATCCCTAAGACAATGTTCAATCTTAGGGTCATGATATAAGAGATCATCTGGATTATTTTGTGTCATATATCATATAAAAATTAAAAGAAGGAATGTCTGCCATGATAAAAATTATATGTTTGAGTTGATGTTACAAAAACAAGAAGAATAAAATAAAAGATGAAAAAAATTAGTTTGGGCTAAGAAGGAAAAAGAAGAAAAGAAGAGAATAAAAGGTTAAATAAAATAAATACCTCTAATTTTATGAAATAATTACATGCCTATATGGAAATTGTGCTAATTGGAAATGCACTATCATAGGTTCTCTCAAATTATTTTTGTTTTTTTGGGTACTTGGATGCTGTAGAGTGGCTGACTAAGGTCGTCTCTCAATGGAGAAAGTAAATTAAAACAACTTCTTAAATGTATTTTAAAAATAAAATAAAATAAAATAAAAACACTACTTAAAAACAATGAGGGATTTCTTACCAATTATAAAATAAGAATAAGTATATTGGAAGAAGATTTCATTTTTTTTTTGTTTTTATTTTTGAATTGAAACTTGATTAATAAAACACAATAAGAATATATATTTTTAGAAATTATTTTAAAAGTAGTTATTGATCTAACTATAAATATTCACTCAATAATTTATAATTATCATTTAAATTAAAATATAATTAGTTATAATCCCCCAATTTTTTTAACCCTTGAACTCTACTGGAGTTAACATCACAACAGAGATGAAATTACTTATACCCTAGGCTGGCTTCCGAACAGGAAATCGCAACACCATGCTTTGATAGATGTTCATAGTTTAGCTTATGGTCAGTGGTTAATTAGAGAACATATACAATCTATAAATGAGGTTTAATTGAGTTTACTGATTATATTTTAAATCTAAAAAATTATCCCTTGTGGTCTTGTATTACCGATTAAGATCGCAGGCTGAAAATTTACAAAAATATCAACCTCGTGTGTTTTTGTGTCAATTGTTCAATTTCTTTATTAGTTTATTTTTAATTGAAAACTCAATTAATATTAAATATTAAATTTCTTATAGTAGATCATTGATTAAAAATAATCTAATTAATAAGGAAAGAGGTATATCGATTACTTAGGAAACTACACTTTCATGGGCGATGTAGTCAACGTAGAAACAGATTGCATTTGTAATGATTTAGAATGGGTGTTACCAAATCTCATCTATACTCTTGAATTCATTCTTAAAGAATAATATTATTGATGAATATATTTGAAAAAAAGAGGGAAATAGAATAAATTAAATAACTCAGGATTATATTATAGAATAAAGTGTTATAACATGAAGAAAAAAAAGTAGGCTTCGTCGAAGGGATCCTTGCTTCAAGGAATACCCTTATAGAAATGGATGGAGAATTGGAGTGTATCTAATTCTAATCTTCCATAAAATTTCTAATGCATGTATAAAAACATTTAAAAGAGAAAAATACACATTTATTGAGTGCAGGGGAATCTAGGATACTAGTGGTTTCAAGTGTGAATGGTGGAATTCATCCAAATATTTTAAGCCACCTTGATCCCCTTTTATACCTCTAAAATTCTTTACTTAGCTGTGCTTCCTGCAGGATAAAATGTACAGAATTGGTTCCTAGAACTCCTATAAAAATTTGGGACAAGTCCAAGATCTTAGGAAGATGATATGGCCCAGATATAGAATGAAGGTCCAAACTAGTGGGTCCAAACTATCTTTGATTTCATGGTGCTTTTACACCCATCAAATGAACGATTTAGCTCCCATATCCTTAATGAATGTTGTAGCCCATTAATTCAGGAATATATTTAAAAAAATTATTTTCAAATAATATATATCAAAATATTTGTGTCCAAAATTCTATAGTGAATTTTTAAATTATAAAACTAGAATTTTTATCAAATATTCAAATGAATGATCTAATTCCAAATATTTTATAAATAAACATATTTATCTCAATACGAGGAATTTTTTTCATTTATCATCAAATAAATATTCAAAAAAATGTTTTTTATCACCCACATATCATTTACTGGGATGAGATGGATATTAAAGATGGAGAAAACCTTGAGGATCACCCGAAGGAAATATTAGATCGACAAGAGAGTAAATTGGTTGTATGGAACATTCCCTTGGTCTACATGTTGTGGAAGCACATGAATGTGCATGAGATATCCTTAGAGTGGGAGAGCCATATGAGGGTTGAGTATCTCGAGTTTTTTTTTACATTTTGGAGAATGAAATCCGGAAGTATGTAATGATGGAGAGAATTTTCTTTTCCTTGTAATACTTTTAAATATTTCTAAATATATATCTAGTGCCAGGAAATGAGATGGAATTCATTTCCGAGACCTGGTGTTCTCATATTAAATTTTATAAATATATTAATTAATTTTTAATCCGTGAAAACATTTTCAAAAATAAATTGGGATAACTCGTAAACGAAGACTCGTATTCGAAATCTGAGAATAAGGATGAGTTTGGAATGTGGGGATTACCTTCAGTCTGAAAAAAATTAATAGGATGGGACGTTCAAATATCTCACCCATTGGAAATACGTTCAGTTGGATAACAAATAAAAATAATTGATTATTTTAACCTAAATAAAATTTATATTAGAATAATTCCATAAGGAATCCTCTAGGGTTAGTCACAATACCCTAGGATGATTCCAAATATTATTTCGTTCATTCTATTAGAAAATCACCTTAGATGACAATGAAACACTAGATCAATTCCAAACAGGATTCAAATAATGAAATGATTTCCTTAGATATTTGTAGTGAATTTTATTTGATGATGAATCTTCCAATTTCTAGGTATTACTCATCAATTAGTTATTCACTCAATTTTTTTATAAATAGATTGAAAATAATCATCCTATTTTTGATATTCAACAATTACCGGACCTTTTCAGGCACCTAAGTTCAAATTAAATTGGTTATAATTGTTTTATAACTCGGATATCTTCATTATTGATAATTTCCCATGATTTATAGGCTAACGATGGTTATTTTTTAAAAAAAATTCTTTCCCTTAAATTTCTCTATGTTTTTTCCCATTTGGACCTTGTTGTCCCTAATCGATATTTTTGGGAGGTACTCATCTAGAGAGGACCCCATTTAATCATGATGACATAATGTGCGGGGGAAAATCAATGAATTAATGATGGATATAAATTGTTTGTGAGACATGGGTGATTGTTTTTATGACTAGTGACTAAATCATCATTTACAAAATGATCTAAGGAATGTAGAGCATGTGGTGGAACCGATGCTAGTTGAAAAAATCAGTTTCAATCCATCATATGGCCAAAAATATTGAATAATGCATAGATCCATTTTTTAGGAATAAATGTCAGAATCAAAGGATAATGGATGAATTTGATGCATTAAATACCAATTTGTAGATCTGGGAAAAATGTGACTACCATCTATATACAGTGACAAACACATGGCATGTAGCCCCATAGCTATGACATCTACATTTTTAACAAATTATAAGGATGAAACATTTTTTGGGTAGCATAAACCATATATCACATTCTCTATGTGTATGAGCCATTTAAAAGTGCATAAGGCTTTGAACATGCCATATTACCAAGATCATAAACGCAACAATAGAACACATGAAGAACCCTTTGTGGAGTGGTATGAAGTGTGCTAACATTAACATATAAAAATTTGGTATAAAAACATGACCAACCACATAGGAAGGACATCAAGTGGAATGGGAACTCCGTTTATATCCTCAACATCCTATGTATCACTACATAGTTGGAGATATGTTCATTTACAGGGACACATCCAGGTGAAAGTGTGTAACCGCAAATTTTTTGGGAACCCTATATGCTGCATACCCATTAACACACACTAAAAAAAGTACAATATTCGATATATCATTCATTTGGGATTAGATTTTTTTCCTCTGTGTATCCTATACTATGATTTTTACCATTTAAAACATGATGGTGCCCTCATTTTTTGGATCATTATGTATGATGTGGAATTCTCTAGGAATGAAACTTGTTGAGGTGACACAACATGAAAATTGAGGTAACAGAAGATAACCAAATGAATCTCAATTAGAACTATCCAGCTGAGAAGGGAATGGGTACTCAATGAATTATAGAGTGGAACCCTCCAAGTGGGCTGGGTATGGGTCCTCTACCGAATTATACTATAGAAACAAATAGTTGTGTTAGGAATATGTCTTTTACCAAATTCTATTATGGAACCATCCATCTAGGTAGATAAGGGGTCCTCAACCAAATTTTCGATTAGAATCCACTAGTTTTTTTTGGAAATGGGTTTCCTACAGACTTCTAGAATGGAACACTCCAACTAGGCGGGGCATGGGTCATCTATTTTATTCTATAGTGAAACCATCCAGTTTGGTTTTCATTGGTTCCACTTCCAACTTCTACAGTATAACCCTCCGATTAGACAATGCATTAGTACTCAACCAACATTTATATTTCTTCCATGTAGCTAGGCTAAGCATGGGTCTTCTGCCAAATAATACTATAGAACACAAATATAGGTCAGGGAATGGGTCATCTACAAAAATCTAGAGTGTAAACCTCCTGTTGTGAAGGGAATGGGTCATCTATCAACATCTAGAGTAGACTATTTCATCTTGGCTGGGCATGGGTCCTCTACCACTGAGTGGGAAACTAATGTTTTTCCAGGAAATGGTTCATATACATATATATTTTGGCCTCTGGGCGGTTCTAATTAATGATGAGTTGTGTCTTGATATGGAAGGTCTCTACTGGGCATCATTGGTGGACTTTTTAACTATTTTTGACTCATTTCGTGGGCTGAGCTGAGTGAAGAAGATCCAATTACTCCATTATTTTAGCTTCTTTTGACTGATCTTATATATAAGCACATGTATCCATATCCATTGATATGGTTACACTGTTTCCATTAGTGGCGAAGACATGGGGGCGTTCCACTAGATTTCTTTTTTTATATTCTCATGGTTGGATAGTATACTCTCCTACTATGGGTTGAAAATACAAGATGTGTAGTTCATCTATACACCAGATTTAGAAAAATGTGATTTGATGAGGTTAGTAGTAATATTTTTTGGTTAAGCTTCACCCTATTTATTATCTACTATATTTTTATTCATTTTTTATCTCTTACTATTCACCCTTAAACTTTTAGGGTCTTGTAATTGTTAGGTATATAATCACCCATTCATGGACATTTACAACATGTGTTGTGTCTTATGAGGACAATACAGAGATGGAAAGTGACTTAAAATATGTTCATAGATATAAGTTAATTTGGACTGAATAAAGTGGTGTCAAATTAGAGATCATAAGCTAGGGACTCTTGTAATTTTCATTCCAATTTTTTATGGCTGGGACATCTTTCTACATGGGAATTTATATTCCCAGTTACATTTCATTTTACAGTACCATACTCTTATACTATCAAGAGGTTTTATATTAAAGGTTTCTCCATTATTATTTTAACATTTTACTTATTTCTCATAAAGACTTATGCATCAAGATGGCTATGTGTGAGAATAAGAGGACTAAGGGAAATCCCATCGGGTTAGTTATGCCTTCGGTGCTAGTCGTAAGACCCTGTTCTATAGAGGTGGGATAATGTAGTTGTGTCTAGACCCTCGAAATAGGTATGGTCATGAAATGATAAATGTAAAGAGATGTAAAACTTTCTTGAAGAGTGTATAGAATCACCAATATCGAAATGCCACACAACAATATAATAAAAGTATCATTCCAGTTAGATGAATCAGGGTCATCCTCAGAATGTTCAACATCAACATGAGAATGAAATAGATCTTATGGACCATCAACTACCATCTGAATAAAAAAATATAATATGTTTAAAAAGTTAATATGGATATAAAAATATGGAAAAATAATAAATAATAGAATTTTGTAATCCTTAATATAAATAAGTTTTAAAAAATAAAAAAATTTAAAATACTACTAAAAACATGAATATAAAAATAAAAAATAATTAAATACAGAATTATAATAATTAAACCCATAACGGATTTTTATGAAAAATAAAAAATATAATAACTATAAAATAACATATACATTATAATATTCTTACTTTTCACTAAATTTTAATTTATATATGTAATATAAACATCTGAAAAATTCTATCATTAGTGATAGAACCAAACTAATTTTTAGGAATATGTATTTCCATTAGAAACAAATTATATTACAAGTAAATAATTATTAACAAAAAATTTAAATTTAAAAAAATAATAAATAGTTTAATATAATTAATAATTCATCACCTATATTGATAAAAATTTCTTCATCTTCATCATCATCATCATCAAATTCCCTAAAACTTTTAGTTTCATCATCCCATATTACATCATTTGTATTATCAATACCAAAACCCCTTAACTAGGGGGGTCATCATTGATATTTTTATATCATCTAGTAAGAGATATATTTTTGGTATTTATATTAAAATATTTCAATATGTTTCATTTCAATATTACAAAATAATTTTTCCTATAATTATTATCATGTGATTTCATTTTTATTACACTCCAATAGTTATTTAAATATCTTCAAATAACAAACATTGTTATATTGATGCACCAAAAATGGTTTATTTGAAGATAGAAAGCTGTGATTTTTAATGTCAATAAACCCATATCAACGATTAATTCAAAACCCGTCAACCATCCTCAAACAGATGCAAAAATACAAAGAAATTATGTAATAAGAATATTTATTCAATATCATATATGATATGGAACAGTGTGCTAAAAAAATATGGAATTATATTCCTTTAAATTTAATCGATATGATAGCATAAAAAACACAAAAAAAGGATATGAACAAACCATAATAAAGCATTATTTTATAATCAACGTATTAAATTTGAGGATATGAATAGTAATAACAAAATTATGAATTTTCTATGGGTTATATATATAAAAAACTAATTTGTTATCTATTTATTAAAAATGAAATAATAATCATTTAAAACATTAAGAAATGTTTTCTAAAAAATTACATTTCTCTAAATGAATCATTAGTCCATTTTTTGGAACATAATTTAAAATTTATATTTACAATAATCGAAAATTTAATCCACAATATTAAATTTATTATTGAAAATATAATTTCAAAAATATTTATGGGGGTTTACTTTAATTTTTTATAAATGATTCATTTTTTGATGAAAATTGAAAATTGAAAAATATTAATTTAAAATTTTATTTTAGTTTAAATTATTTATGAAGATGAATTAAATATTTGATTATTTTTAATGTAAAATTAGTAAGTTATTTTCCGTTCATCATATTTATGATATTCAAATCATTTTTAAAAATAAATACTATATAAAAACAATGTAAATATTTTATAATTTTCTTATTGAAAACAAGTTTTACGTCCCCATTAACATGATTATTTTTAAATTAATATTTTCAACTTATCTTATTGAAATAAAAAATTGTTTAAATATTTTTAGTTATGATAATATATATTATTTTTTATGTACCAGAATATTTTTCAGAAATAGGTATATTGATAACTGTAAAGATTAATTATTCTGATTTTGGAAAGAATGGATTTACTAGTTGTAAAACTAAAAATATATTTGTTAAAATGACATAATGAATAATATAAAATATATTTTATTGTATTATTTATACCCAATAATATCAAATTTTCCATATTACTCTATTTTGGACCCTTTCTCTTTCGAAATATACGAGTAGACATATTACTTCTGTAAAATTACAAATGTGCCACCCACATCACCTATAAAAGGCCACCCATTATTTGTTCTTCACTAATGATTTACATGGTAGTACATGTTTATAAATTTCATGAATATTGTTAAATATATGAAAAAATTTAGTTTTAATGAAATATTTACCACTCATAAAAGTTAATATTTCATTTTTATTTTATGCTGAAAAATGATAACATTGTTTGTGTACATGTGGACTATAATCTTTTATAAACAATGTGACACTCATTTCATCACAAAAAAATAGATGATATATATTAGTTAATTTTGATAAATAATATCGTAATTATGATATTATGATCATTCTAGGAAGATAAAACAATAATTACACTTGTATATAATGATCATTGAAAAATGAAAAGATTAGTCAGGCATAATTACGGTCGACAATCTCAATGATTGTAACATAATTCATCTTTAATAAACATCATCCATGAATAGTTTCTAAAGTGAAATTGATTAAACATTATTTTAATTATAACATGACTACTATTATTTATATTATTGAACTATATTATTTGAACAATAATCCGACCATTCATTTCAAAACATGCGTGACAAAAGGATGCAATTAACACATGAAATAATGAATATAATGAATGCATATTAACGAAAGAGTGTAAATATGATCTAAAAGGATCATATATAAAATTATATATATTAATATGGTTTATTGATAAGTTAATGAAAATTTAAAAACACTATATGTAAAGACCCGTAAATTTCAAGGAAATTTTTTTCTTAATTTTCTTTGGAATTTTTCAAGAGCGCAGTCTCTGACGGCACCTGATTCCGAAGCCCGGTGTGCCCGGAATCATTTTCCGAAGTTTTGGCTCGGGTACGTTCAGTGAACGGACGAGCGGGTTTTTTTAACTTTTGAACCGGTGCCCGGAATCGAATTCTGAGGGCTCCGATGAAATCGCAGCGCCGGTATTCTCTTAGAAACGCCTCTTCCGGAGTTGTGTTTGCTCGGGTGTGGTTTTTAATTTTTCGGGCTTAAAGTTAAGAAATAAAATAATTTTGCGACAACTTTATTTTATTTCACTTAAGCCACTTGGAAGCCACTTGAAGCCACTTAATGGTGGCTTGAACTGAGTTAAACCGGATAGGATGCTATCCAGAAATATCATACCCCTTGGTAGGATATTTGTTAGGTGGGGACCGCACGAGCCCCGCCGTTTCTTTTCGCTAAGAAACGCACCCACGAAAACCCGTCTTTATGAAAGTCAACGGACGCGTTTATTAAAATCTTAACAGACCATTTAATTGGGCGGTTTATTTTGTGAATCGAATGAGCTGTTTCTTTCGTTGAATTAATTCAACGAATTGATGGGTCATTTCTTACCCGTTATTGTGTGTTGGCATAATAATAAAATAAGACCAATCAAAATCTTTTGAGGGATTACTCGTTGAGACAGAATCCTTGTTTCTTCTTTCTCCTTCGCGAAGAACGCGAAGAACGCAAAGAACGCGAAGAACGCGAAGAACGCAAAGAACACCGAACCCGGAAATCGACGACGCGACGACGTGATCTGCAACGCCGACAACGTTCTTCTGCGACGTCTCTTCCTCCGCGACGGATCTTCGATCGGCTGCTTGAGGTAAGAGTCTCGGACCTTCCTTTTTATCTCCTCCATGGTTCTTAACCAAAACACGGATTTAATTAATTAAATTAAATTTGTTGTTTCATGGTGCGTTGAGTTCGCTGACTCAACGTCGTGTTCCGCGACGATGCGACGATCCCCTTCTTCCGCGACGAGCTTTTCCGCGAAGAACGCCCGCGCGCGACGACCAACGAGGTAGGGATTTATTTTGGGAATTACCCCCTTTTTATTATTCCCGTATGTGTTTCTTTAAAAAGTTAAATAACCGGATTGCGAACAATTTTAATTTTATTAAAATTGTTGTTTCCTGTGTGGAATAAAAATTCTCCCGTTGTTTATATCTAACGCGGAGGGTGCGGGCCAAATGAACACGGCCCGACGACCCTCCGCCGTTCTTCTTTTTGTGCAGATTTGACGGGTGATGACGGAACATGCCGCAACGGAAGTTTGATTATCCCGCAGTGAAGAACGAGTCCCGGGAGAAGCAGCGGCGCAGATGGGAACAAAATCAGACCACCGGAGCGATCCCGGTGGCCCGCGGAACTCGCCGGCGGTGCGGGTCGCCGGCGTGGCGGCGGCGGCACCTGCGGCCGCGCGGGTCCAGTGCCCTTGGACGCGGCTGAAGTCGCGTCCTCGACTCAGCACGGCCCCACGCGGGGGGCCGCGACACCACCAGGCTGCGGGGGCAGCGCCCCGCGGCGCCAGGCCGTTCGGCCGCTCGGCCGAACCGGACCAGGCCGGTCCGACCGGCCGGGCCGTGCCCCTGCCGGACCGGTTCGGGTGACCCGGTTCGGCCGACTCCCCGGGGGGGGTCGGGTCGGGTCGGCCCGGGCCCGTACCCCCCCGTCTTCGGACGTTTTCGTTCAAATGCCCGTAACTTGAGCTACGGGCCTCCAAACGACTCGCCATCAGCGTAAACACGATCCTTGGATCGAGATGGTCGTTTCGGTATATCGCACTCAAGGTTTCAGAATACTTTGAGTTCGGCCGGGTTGGTTCGTACACGAAACCAATCGGGACCTCGGAGCGGAAATGCTCATATCTTAAGCTACGAACGTCCGATTGACATGTCGTCAGCTTTGTTGAGTTCCTCTTTGTGAGAAGGATCTTTTGGCATACTGCGCCCGAGGTTTGGACGCAGGTGGAGTTCGGTCGGGTTAGTTTTGCCTTAAAAACCAACCAGGCCTCTACGACAAAAAAACAAATAACTCTCAGACCGGGTGTCCGATTGACGCGCCGTCCGCGACGTTGAGTTCCTGTTGACGATACGGAACTTTTAGATACATCAACTTCGTACTTTGTGTTAGTTGATGTATCGGCCTCTCGGCTCATGGAGCAGACCCTCCCGAACGAGCTTGCTGTGTGCGGGAACCCTAGAGCTGGCTGTGACTGCTTCTTCGATAGTGACGACCGTGAAGAGATCCTCAGTGGACTACGGCGACGACTGTGCAGAGATCCTCAGTGGACTCCGACGAAGACCGTGCAAGGATCCTCAGTGGACTGCGGCGATGACTGTGCAGAGATCCTCAGTGGACTGCGATGACTACTGCACTCAGCGATCCTACGTGGATCAGTGCTACAGGTCCTGTGTGGGCCCGGTCCTGTGTGGGCCCGATCCTCTGTGGGTCTGATCCTGTGTGGGTCCGCGCTCAGCGGTTCTGTGTGAGCCAGCGCCTACAGGTCCTGTGTGGGCCCGATCCTGTGTGAGTCATTGCGGGGGTTAGTTACCTATCGATCCTTCGTGGGTCCGACGACTTAGATGGATCAATGATCATCTTTATCGTCATCCGAAGAAGTATACCTGTGTGAGCGTAATCTTGTGTTACTCTCCTTTGTGGATTGTGTTGAGCTATCCTGTGTGGATTTACTGTTTACTCTCCTTTGTGGATTGTGTTGAGCTATCCTGTCTGGATTTACTGTTTACTCTCCTTTGTGGATTGTGTTGTGCTATCCTGTGTGGGTTTACGTTTGCTTTCCTGTGTGGACGGGGTTGTGCTTGGGCTCGAACTTTGGATCCGAACGGGAATTGATGACTTAGGTATATGTATGGGGAGATACCTAAGCCGTGTCAGATGTTACTTCGTGATTGTATCTTTCCTTTTTGGATTATCCTTTATGGATTTCAGGAGACCTTAGGGGGTCTCGGGGTCCCTACTGAGTAGCTTATACTCACCCCTTCATGGGCTTTGCCCGCACTACATTGTGTTGGTTTCAGACGACGGACAGCGCTGATCGTGGTGGAGGCGTGCGGAGCAGGACGGTACCTGGAGGTGGACCACTGGGCGGGACGTACTCGGAGCGGTCAGGTGGACCCGAGGAGCAGTGGAGGCTATCTGTACCCACCCTTCAGGTGGGACTTCCAGAGGACGGCTCGACGCTGCAGTTTTCCCTTTCAGTTGCTGTTTTTCCTTTCAGTTGTACTTTACAGTTGAGCTTGTATTTCCGGCCCCTTTTACTTTCATCACAGCTTGTACCGTTTTTACTTAGTGTTTACTTTTCCGCTTGCTTACTCTGTGGTGCTTGTTTACTTTTCAAAGGCAATTCCTTCCCTTTTGTTGGGATTTACGCCTTGGTGCTAGTCGCCAGCCCCTGGCCTATGGAAGGCGGGCTTGGGGTAGTCACGGCACGGGCCCCGAGGACGGGTCATGACAAATTGGTATCAGAGCTGGTCGGTTCTACCGCAGACTCTGATCATTCTTATATGTGAAGCAATAGTGTTTAGCGTATTGAGTGTGGTTATCAGTCCAGGGAGTCCAGTGTTGGTGCGGCGGCCGACGTATCCATACACCAAGACCCTGACTTCTGATTTCCGAATTAATGCACGAAAACATTGATTGCAAGTGTGTTTGAAGTTTTCTTCGTGATTACTTGTGTCAGCTCACCAGGTATACTGTTCTGACCATGGCGCACTTGTTTCCTTTTCAATATGGCACGACGAGAACAGCCAGCTTGGGTTCCTAGAGTAGATCGCGACGATAGCCCGTCGAGCGACGAGGCCTCGGTACAGGGCCCGTTGACAGCAGAGGCACTGGCAGTACCTTTACCCGCCGAGCCCCCGATGCTTCCAGCACTGGCAGCTGACGACGCACGACGCCTCGGAGCTCTGCACGAGTTCCAGCACCAGCGACCACCCATGTTTCGTGGGGAGTCGAACCCCCGGGCAGCCGAGGACCGGCTGGAGGCGGTCGTCCGAGTTTTCAGGCTAGTGAGGACACCAGCAGACCTCATGGTGATCCTCGTAGCGAACCTACTGCACGGAGCAGCAGGGCGATGATGGAGCCAGATGCTCTAGGTACACGATGAGGCCTCCCTCATCTGGATGGACATCGAGAGCCTCTTCCGCTCAGAGTTCGTCCCGGCCACCCTCCGTGCAGTGCGCATCCAGGAGATTCTTCAGCTGCGGCAGGGCAGCTTGATGGTTGCCCAGTACGCGGCGAGGTTCACCGACCTTTCTCGCTACTCGACAGACATGGTACGGGACCCCTTCTTCTGGGCCCGGACCTTCGAGCAGGGATTGAGACACGAGATCAGGGCATCACTGATCTCCCTCAGCATCCCGACCCAGGAAGGAGTACTGGAGCGAGCCCTCCTAATCGAGAGCTTCCTGGCTGAGTCCACAGTGAGACCTACCGCAGGGCGGCAGATAGCGGAGTCTTCGACAGGAGGTAGCCGACGGATGACTCAGGGTTCCAGGCGGACCAGACCTTCCGGCAGACGACCTCGGGACACTGGCTCAGCAGTGCAGGGCACTCAGCGCGGAGCCAGTCTTCCGAGAGGCAGGCAGTGCTACGAGTGCGGCGGGCAGGGCCACATGGCTCGTGACTGCCCGACCCGCCGTACCGAGGGGCAGCAGACGGTGGAGGGACCACCTAGGCAGAGCCAGAGGGTCGATCGTGGCGGTCCGCAAGGAGGAGGCGGACAAGGCAGAGGAGCTAGCCGAGCAGCAGGTGGTGGGCGACGCTTTGAGGCTCTGCCACCACCACCACCAGGAGGCCCGCCCCGACCACAGGGAGCTGGCGGGCAGAGACAGGCGCAGCTCCAGGCAGCAGAGTCCTGCGACCACGGCGCGCCAGAGATGATTCGAGGTACAATCTGTGTCTATTCCACCCTTGCTGCAGTTCTGATAGACACAGAAGTGAGTCACTCTTTCATAGCCGCTGCCCTTGTTCGGAGCTCGGAGATTCTGACAGAGCTGTTGGCTCGATCCTTACAGCTAGAGACTCCTACGGGAGCAGACTCGATGATTACGCATATAATGACCCATACTTTACATACATTTTTAATACTTCAAAATTGAAGCACACTTATTACAACAAGTGACAAAACCACAAAGGACCGTATAGGTATAGTGTCTTTAGAAACTGGGAAACATAAACAACTGGTTCATAAATCTTCTACAGTGTCTCCCATTTGTTTCATCATATCTAGGGTCCCTTTAGCATATTCTACTTAATATCCATCTTCCTGACCTGGGGAAAAGAAAACATAAAAGGGTGAGCTCAAATGCTCAGCAAGGGCAAATAAAGGAAATAAAAATCATATCATATCTTTTTGAAAATCATAACCTACAAAAGAGATCATAATATCTTAACATGGAACAAATCATAGAAGTGAAAATGAGATCCCCATAATCATAACATGAAACTTGAAACTTTGTGGCATGCACACATAGTCATGGAAAATCATTTCTTGTTAGTCATGACGCATTGCCAAGACTATCTTAGCGGACAAAGTCCATTTCTGAACCGAGTTCACTCCTCGTTTCAGTCCTCTTTCACTGAACCGAAATGACCTTCCGTTCCAGCCATGTCTATCTCATGAGATATAAATCTTTACCCAATGCATTGGAGGGAGATATAGGTCCCACCCATCTTATAATGAATCCTTTCTTATGTGTGCCACATAATCATAAACCATACATCATAGCTTAACCCATGTAATAAAAATGGGATTTTTAAACAACATGACATCATAAAACAATTCATATAAGATAAAGGAATTCATAAAAATATTTCCATCACAACATAATCAAATCCATGTAATAATAGGGATAAAAACAGAACCCTTTTATTATCTTAGATGGAAAATAATTTTGATAAAATACTTGAACTCCATTCTTGAGGAAAATATCCTTTCTACTTCAAAAACATTTTTCCTTTCATAACATGTCATACGACTTTAAAACAAAAGAAGATGATTAAAAATAAACTTGAAAACTTGTAAAGGAAGCTTCTTGGAAATAATTTTTTAAAAATCCATTCACGCCGTATAAGTTAAAAAAACATTCTTCGTACTTTTGTCGGAAAAGTCAAAAAGTACCTCGTATGAAAAAAAACGACAAAAGATTCCTTTCACATTCTTTACTAAAAACTCACCGAAGGGTAAAATTGGATTTAAACTATTGTAAGTGGATGGAAACAATATTACATATTGAGGGAACATGGATGTGGATGATAAAATACACCCCAGTAAATACTTACGAATAAACAATCTCGGATAAAAATGAGATTGTGATATTTCCCTTACCTTAGGTCCGATTTGCTTTGTACGTGTCCGAAGCTCCTGTGTAATGGTTTAAATAATGTTATTGACTTATTCCAGAATCATACATATTGATATGATATCATATATGGTCATATTCTTAGCTTCTTGTTAGTAATATTTCATTGTTACTTGTTACTCGGGTCTTTATTGCCTTTTGTTCTTATGCGTGTTTTTCCGAATAAATTCTTATTCTTCTTTTAAGGTTATAGATACCTTATATCCAGAATGGTATTAGTGTAACATATATCATATTTATTCATTCAATTAATTTATATAATTACTATGTAGTGATGATCATGTAGAACGAGTCGCATCACATCGTGGAGACGGTATTCCGTACGTACGCACGAGTGATGATATCGTTCCTATGATCGTGGAATTGTATTGGAGTATATGTATTTTATTTCAGTATCAATATGACTTTATAATAATCATAAATAGTTACTCATTACACCATTATACCCATCCTTGTAAGGTGGTGGTGGAAAATAGATTACACCACGGCGTGGAGACAGTATTCCGTACGTACGCACGCGCGGTGATTTCATTTTTCCGTAGGATGGATAGAAGGTGAATTAGGGTTGTTTCATATTTATAATAACATATTAGTATGTAATTAATACTAATGTTATTACTTTATCATGAAACAACTAAAGAAGAAGAAGTTGAAGAAGAAAGAAATTGAAAAGATCGGTAATGGATATTACCTCTTCTTTGGAACGCTTCTTTGAATCCTCCACTTAGGGAACTAAGATTGGTCTTTGAAGAAGACCAGGACCTCTAGGATTATTCTATGGAAGTGGAGAGGAGAAAATGTCATGGTTTGGCCGATCTTGAGTGCTCAAATTGGTGTGAGGAGGAGGGGGAGGAGGTGCCCTTTTATAAGGGAGGAGAGGGGCACCTTAGGAATACCTCAAAATATTATTTTATATTAATGTCAAAATCGGTTTATAATGGTTCCAAAGGGTCTTATTTCGAAGCTAAAGTGGGGATGGGTCGAAATCCTATCAACCAATACGATTTAGACAAATTTAGGGTATTATTTTAACCTTTTCAATTAGATTTAACTCTAAGTTAAATAATTTAACTTTTACCGTGTCTTTTTGTTTTCTTTCACTATATGGTTAATACACTTACTATAACATGCCAAGAGAACCCCAAATTGATTATTATTAATATATATATCCTTATCTAAGTCATTTGGCCGAACCTTAGATTTTTAGGAATAAAATAACAATTAGTAATATAATATTTGATTTAAAAACTATTTTGTGTCAATTTTGACACTATTTGATATATGATTTTTTTGAAAGTCATAACAGAGTTATATGTTCAAACCAAACTGATTAAATCAACACTAATATATCATAGTAACCTAGAAAATTAGTGGAATTCATAAAAGGTCTCAAATTACATTTATTTTGGTGTTTATAACATCAATTATGTCAATATTTCATTAATAAGATAATTACTGCATCATCATTGTGTCATAAATAAATTTAATTATTT
The DNA here is from genome assembly GCA_963277665.1 of Viscum album. NCBI lineage: Eukaryota > Viridiplantae > Streptophyta > Magnoliopsida > Santalales > Viscaceae > Viscum > Viscum album. The sequence goes on from OY728156.1 coordinate 1,148,235,286, forward strand.
AATGTCTAAAAATTACAAATAAAATACTATTATGTAGGAAATATTTCTAGCTTTCTAATGAATATTTATAGTCGAATTTATGTTATGTATAACCCCATATTAAAAATGTTTTAGTTATTAGACTTTGATTTTAACTATTTTAACTATTAATTAACTAAAATAATATTAAATGTCATAATCTAATCCAAGTGGACCTAAATGGTCATATTACATTCATAAGGTTGTTTTTGGTCGAATTACACTTATCCAATAGAATTAGGACATGTGTTAGGGTAATAGTAATATCATATTTACCCTTAGTTACCCTATTTACTATTAACTGTGGTAAAAAAAAAGTAAAAAGTTACTATTCACCAAAAAATATTTTCATCTCATTGAACCACATTTTAGTCCTTGATATTAACCGTGTCTGTCGGATTTTCGAAATTCCATTCACAGAAGCGGTAAAATTAAGTTTTATGCAAAATTCAGCTTTTAACCTACCACTTAGTGGTTTCACTATTCATCAAAAATTGAAAGTTTTCAGAAAAATACCAAAATTTCACCCTAGGCTAATTTCGATATTCCGAATCCAAAAATGAAGTCCATTTTGAAAAATAAAATTTATAAAATTTTAAAAAGTGGTTTTTACTATTCATAACGGCTAGTTTTATTTTAATAGCATATCGTTGTTTAGTGAAACTCGGTATTGCGTACGACGCAAGCTATCGAGGAAGGTCGTGATTGCGTGTAAAGTAAGCCAAGCTAGTATGTAGTGAAAGATTCCTTTGATGATATATAAAAAACAAAATATTACTCATAAAAATCTCGGGTATTACATTCTACCCCCCTTAAAAAGAATTTTTCCCTCGAAATTCGTCACTTTGTAACAAACAGATGAGGATACTTCTCCCTCATCATATCCTCAAGCTCCCATGTAGCTTCTTCAAGTTGGTGGTTCCTCCATAAAACTTTCACCAATCGAGTGGTCTTGTTTCGTAGGACTTTTTCGCTATGATCCAGAATCTCTATCGGTTGTTCTTCATAAGAAAGATCTTGCTCCAGTGGTACAACTTCTGAGCTGAGTACATGTGAAGGATCAGGTATGTACTTTCTCAGGAGAGATACATGGAACACATCGTGAACTTGAGAGAGATTCGGTGGAAGCGCCAATCGGTAATCTACCTTCCCAACACGATCCAGTATTTCGAAAGGACCGATATATCTAGGGCTCAACTTCCCCTTCTTTCCAAATCTCATAACCCTCTTCCAGGGAGATATTCGTAAGAACACTTTATCACCCACTTCAAACTCTAGGTCTTTTCTTCGGTTGTCGGCATAACTTTTCTGTCGACTCTGAGCTGCTCTTATGTGTTGTTGAATAGATCTGACCTTTTCTGCCATTTCATCAACGAGATCAGGTCCTAACAGCTTTCTTTCCCCAACATCATCCCAGCAAGTTGGAGTCCTGCATTTCTTTCCATAGAGAGCTTCATAAGGAGCCATCTGAATACTGGAGTGAAAGCTATTATTATAAAAAAATTCCACCAAAGGTAGGTGTTGATCCCAACCTCCTTTGAAATCCATGGAGCAAGCTCTCAACATATCTTCTAGGGTTTGAATTGTTCTCTCAGACTGACCGTCTGTCTGAGGATGATAAGCAGTGCTGAAACTCAACTCTGTATCCAGAGTATGGTGAAGACTTCGCCAGAACTTCGAGGTAAATCTCGGATCCCGATCAGATATAATAGAAAGTGGTACTCCCTGCAATCTTACCACTTCCTTTACATATATCCTGGCAAGCTGATCTAGAGAGAAATCCTCTCTAATAGCAATGAAGTGTGCAGACTTTGTAAGACGATCAACTATGACCCAAATAGCATTATTGCCTTTGGATGTTTTAGGAAGTCCTGTGACAAAGTCCATAGTGATGTTTTCCCATTTCCATTCGGGTATGGGTAATGGTTGTAACATCCCCTTAGACTTTTTTCTCTCAGATTTAACTTGTTGACAAACCAAGCATCGAGAGACATATTCAGCAACATCTCTTTTCATGCCATCCCACCAGAAGTTCTCTTTCAGGTCCCTATACATCTTCGTGCTTACAGGATGAATAGAGAATGATGAACTATGAGCCTCATCCAGCAGCTCCTTCTTTAATTCGGGGATGGGAGGAACACAAACCCGATTCCTGAACTTTATTATCCCATCACAATCAAGGTTGAATTCAGGAACATTTCTCACCTTTTTTTGTAACTCGACATCATCTTTCTGTGCCTCTTTAATCTTCAAATGTATAGATGGTTGAACATTCATTTGAGAAAGATAAGATTTTTCCCCTTCCATTATAATTCCAAGATCCATCCTTTGTAAATCCATAAATATTGGATCCTTTGTGATCCTCATCATGGATAAACTAGCATGGTCTTGTTGACTTAATGCATCTTCCACCTTGTTTGCTTTCCCAGGGTGGTAATGGATTGAGCAGTCGTAATCCTTAATCAGCTCCAACCATCTTCTTTGACGCATATTCAACTCCTTTTTTGTGAAAATATACTTTAAACTTTTATGATCAGTATAAATATCACACCTTTCACCATAAAGGTAATGCCTCCAAATCTTTAATGCAAAGATTACCGCAGCCAACTCCAAATCATGAGTTGGGTAATTTTGCTCATGGATTTTCAACTTTCGTGAAGAATAAGCTATCACCATATCATTTTGCATAAGAACACACCCCAATCCCTTCTTGGATGCATCACTGTAGATCACAAACCTTTCTCCACTACAAGGCAGTGTGAGCACAGGTGCACTGGATAACCTTCTTTTCAACTCCTTGAAATTCTCTTCACATTCTTCCGTCCAGACAAACTTAATCCTTTACGAGCAAACTTGGTGAGTGGATTAGATAATCGTGAAAAATCTTTTACAAAACGTCTATAATATCCAGAAAATCCAAGAAAACTTCGGATCTCAGTTACTATTGTTGGTCTCGACCATCTTTCGATAACCTCTGTTTTTGCTGGATCCACAGATATCCCCTCTTTTGAGATTATGTGACCCAAAAATGCAACTTTTTGAAGCCAAAATTCACACTTGGTAAATTTGGCATAAAGCTTCTCCTTTCTCAGGGTCTTCAATATAATTCTCTAGTGATCTTCATGCTCTTCCTTGCTCTTTGAATAGACAAGAATATCGTCTATAAAGACTACCACAAATTGATCAAGATAGTCTCTAAAGACTCTATTCATTAGATCCATGAAGATAGCAGGGGCATTAGTAAGACCAAATGGCATCACTATAAATTCATAGTGTCCATACCTTGTACGGAAAGCCGTCTTTGGTATATCCTCCCTTTTGACCCTTAATTGATGATACCCTGAACGAAGATCAATCTTGGAAAAGTATTGAGCTCCGCGTAGTTGGTCAAATAAGTCATCAATGCGTGGGAGAGGATATTTGTTCTTGATAGTGATCTTGTTAAGTTCTCGATAATCAATGCAGAGTCCCATTGATCCATCTTTCTTCTTAACAAATAGAACAGGTGCTCCCCAAGGTGACGCACTAAGGCGTATGAATCCCTTATCAAGATTCTCTTGGAGTTGCTTCTTCAATTCTTGCAACTCAATTGGGGCCATTCTATAAGGTGTCTTTGAAATTGGCAAAGCGCTCGGTACGAGTTCTATTGAAAACTAAACTTCACGATTTGGTGGAAGACCCGGTAATTCCTCCGGAAATACATCATCAAACTCCCGTACAATGGGCATATTCTTAATCGTTAGTTTCTCACCAACCATTTGAGATAAATAACCTTCATTTAGTGGAATCAAGACCCATAAGATGGAAGAAATTTCCACTGGAAGGTTATATTCATCCTTGCATCGATAGACGATCGTAGATTGATCTGGAATATGAAATGTGACTTCCCTTCTTTGGCAATTGATATGAGCTCCATGTAGAGAAAGCCAATCCATGCCTAGAATCACATCAAATTCCACTAAAGGAAGGATCGCAAGATTTGCAGGAAGCACTTTCCCACAAACTTCGATCAGAGAAGAATTATAAACTTTTGATGCGACTGTTGTTCCATTAGGTGTTGTCACAGCTAACTCAACTTCTAATTGTTGAGGTAGTACGGTGATACCCTTAGAAAATTTTTCAGAAATAAAAGAGTGGGTGGATCCAGAATCAAATAAATCATTTGCTACTTTAGAGTGGATGGTAAGTGTACCTTTCACCACTTCGTTATCGTACTCCACATCGCTGATAGAAATTGCATGTGACTTTCCTTTGTCTTTAGCATTAAGATTTTGTTGACGTCGACCATCATCATCAACCCTTGGATTTGGGAATTGATTGGAATAATGCCCCATCTCCTTGCACTTGAAACATTGAAGTGTAGTAGGTTCATTCTGTGTATCCCTTCCTTTGTTTGCATCATTAGACATCTTCTTCCCATTATCGCGGCATTCAAATGCCCGATGACCTTCCTTTCCACATTTGAAACATTTACTCGTCCATTTAAGACAACTACCTCCATGTTTCTTTCCACACTTTGAGCATAAGGGAAATCTCATCTTCTTTTCAGTGTGCTCTTTAGATTTTCCTTTGAATTCCATCTTCCTCTTCTTATCAAACCCATGTGACTGATGGGTTACTCCAATCTCCATCTCGACTTTGAGAGAACATCGAACGATTTCCCCGTAGCTATGGAAGTCCCTTATGGCTAACGCCCTTCGAAGACTTGGTTTTAAGCCACTAAAGAATAGATCGATCTTACTCTCAGGTTGGATAATAATACCAGAAGCGTACCTTGCAAGTCTTGTAAAATTTGCTTCATAGGCACCAACAGATTCATCATCCCTTTGCTTCAGTTCAAGAAACTCTTTCTCCATGTTTGTTCGGAGAATACGAGGGAAGTACTTATTGAAAAATAAGTTCTTGAACTCATCCCATTCCATAGACTCAATTTCATCCCTTCGCCTCGTATTCTTAATAAGATTCCACCATTGATCAGCATCTCCTTCCAAACGATACACTGCTAGGATGACTTTATCATGTTCAGAACATTGAAGAACTGAAAATATCTTTTCAGTAGTACTAATCCATTGTTCAGCAACTAATGGATCAGTAGACCCACTGAAAGAAGGTGGACGCTGCCTCATGAAGGATTTAACAGAATGTTGCTCCTTCCTTTGCTCGTTTGGAAGTCCTGCATGATTCATAGCTTGAGAAAGTTGTGTGAGCATGGCTACAAGATTTTGCATTCCAGCTCCCATATCGTTTGGTTGCTCAGGGGGACAATCATTGCATTGCCCATCGCATTCCGCATTAACACGGTTCCTTCGGGTTCCAGCCATTGACTAAAACCAAGAAGAATAGTGTGAGGAACACTAATTATAATAGGAAAACCACATAATCAAGGATAAAATTTCACTCTTAAGGTCTTATCCTAGGGTATTCATGGCCATTTCTAAAACAATAAGATTGTGTTCTATGCTTAGACTTATCCTTAGGGTTCTTACTAAGGCTTTCACATCCTAGTTTCCAAAGGTTGACTAAAACTTTCCTCTGATACCAACTATAACGACTCATACTTTACATACATTGTTAATACTTCAAAATTGAAGCACACTTATTATAACAAATGACAAAACCACAAAGGACTGTATAGGTATAGTGTCTTTAGAAACTGGGAAACATAAACAACTGGTTCATAAATCTTCTACAGTGTCTCCCATTTATTTTATCATATCTAGGGTCCCTTTAGAATATTCTACTTAATATCCATCTTCCTGACTTGGGGAAAAGAAAACATAAAAGGGTGAGCTCAAATGCTCAGCAAGGGCAAATAAAGGAAATAAAAATCATATCATATCTTTTTGAAAATCATAACCTGCAAAAGAGATCATAATATCTTAACATGGAACAAATCATAGAAGTGAAAATAAGATCCCCATAATCATAACATAAAACTTGAAACTTTGTGGCATGCACACATAGTCATGGAAAATCATTTCTTGTTAGTCATGACTCATTGCCAAGACTATCTTAGCGGACAAAGTCCATTTCTGAACCGAGTTCACTCCTCGTTTCAGTCCTGTTTCACTAAACCGAAATAACCTTCCGTTCCAGCCATGTCTATCTCATGAGATATAAATCTTTACCCAATGCATTGGAGGGAGATATAGTTCCCACCCATCTTATAATGAATCATTTCTTATGTGTGCCACATAATCATAAACCATACATCATAGCGTAACCCATGTAATAAAAATGGGATTCTTAAACAACATGACATCATAAAACAATTCATATAAGATAAAGGAATTCATAAAAATATTTCCATCACAACATAATCAAATCCATGTAATAATAGGGATAAAAACATAACCCTTTTATTATCTTAGATGGAAAATAATTTTGATAAAATACTTGAACTCCATTCTTGAGGAAAATATCCTTTCTACTTCAAAAACATTTTTCCTTTCATAACATGTCATACGACATTAAAACAAAAGAAGATGATTAAAAATAAACTTGAAAACTTGTAAAGGAAGCTTCTTGGAAATAATTTTTTAAAAATCCATTCATTCCATATAAGTTAAAAAAAACATCCTTCGTAATTTTGTCGGAAAAGTCAAAAAGTACCTCGTATGAAAAAAACGACAAAATATTCCTTTCATATTCTTTACTAAAAACTCACCGAAGGGTAAAATTGGATTTAAACTATTGTAAGTGGATGGAAAAAATATTACATATTTAGGGAACATGGATGTGGATGATAAAATACACCCCAGTAAATACTTATGAATAAACAATCTCGGATAAAAATGAGATTGTGATATTTCCCTTACCTTAGGTCCGATTTGCTTTGTACGTGTCCGAAGCTCCTGTCTAATGGTTTAAATAATGTTATTGACTTATTCCAGAATCATACATATTGATATGATAACATATATGGTCATATTCTTAGCTTCTTGTTAGTAATATTTCATTGTTACTTGTTACTCGTGTCTTTATTGCCTTTTGTTCTTATGCGTGTTTTGCCGAATAAATTCTTATTCTTCTTTTAAGTTTATAGATACCTTATATCCATAATGTTATTAGTGTAACATATATCATATTTATTCATTCAATTCATTTATATAATTACTATGTAATGATGATCATGTATAACGAGTCGCATCACATCGTGGAGACGGTATTCCGTACGTACGCACGAGTGATGATATCATTCCTATGATCGTGGAATTGTATTGGAGTATATGTATTTTATTTCAGTATAAATATGACTTTATAATAATAATAAATAGTTACTCATTACACCATTATACCCATCCTTGTATGGTGTTCGTGGAAAATAGATTACACCGCGGCGTGGAGACGGTATTCCGTACGTACGCACGCGCGGTGATTTCATTTTTCCGTAGGATGGATAGAAGGTGAATTAGGGTTGTTTCATATTTATAATAACATATCAGTATGTAAGTAATACTGATGTTATTACTTTATCATGAAACAACTAAAGAAGAAGATGTTGAAGAAGAAAGAAATTGAAAAGATCGGAAATGGATATTACCTCTTCTTTGGAACGCTTCTTTGAATCCTCCACTTAGGGAACTAAGATTGGTCTTTGAAGAAGACCAGGACCTCTAGGATTATTCTAGGGAAGTGGAGAGGATAAAATGGCTGGGGTTGGCTGAGCTTGAGTGCTCAAATTGGTGTGAGGAGGAGGGGGAGGAGGTGCCCTTTTATAAGGGAGGAGAGGGGCACCTTAGGAATACCTCAAAATATTATTTTATATTAATGTCAAAATCGGTTTATAATGGTTCCAAAGGGTCTTATTTCGAAGCTAAAGTGGGGATGGGTCTAAATCCTATCAACCAATAGGATTTAGACAAGCATAGGGTTTTATTTTAACCTTATCAATTAGATTTAACTCTAAGTTAAATAATTTAACTTTTACCATGTCTTTTTGTTTTCTTTCACTATATGGTTAATACACTTACTATAACATGCCAAGCGAACCCCAAATTGTTTATTATTAATATATATATCCTTATCTAAGTCATTTTGCCGAACCTTAGATTTTTAGGAATAAAATAACAATTAATAATATAATATTTGATTTAAAAACTATTTTGTGTCAATTTTGACACTATTTGATATATGATTTTTGTGAAAGTCATAACAGAATTATATGTTCGAAACAAGCTGATTAAATCAACACTAATATATCATAGTAACCTATAAAATTAGTGGAATTCATAAAAGGTCTCAAATTACATTTATTTTGGTGATTATAACATCAATTATGTCAATATTTCATTAATAAGATAATTACTGCATCATCATTGTGTCATAAATAAATTACATTATTTAATGTCTAAAAATTACAAATAAAATACCCTTATGTAGGAAATCTTTTTATCTTTCTAATGAATATTTATAGTCGAATTTATCTTATGTATAACCCCATATTAAAAATGTTTTATTTATTAAACTTTGATTTTAACTATTTTAACTATTAATTAAATAAAATAATATTAAATGTCATAATCTAATCCAAGTGGACCTAAATGGTCATATTACATTCATAAGGTTGTTTTTAGTAGAATTACACTTATCCAATAGAATTAGGACATGTGTTATGGTAATAGTAATATCATATTTACCCTTAGTTACCCTATTTACTATTAACCGTGGTAAAAAAAAGTAAAAAGTTACTATTCACCAAAAATTATTTTCATCTCATTGAACCACATTTTAGTCCTTGATATTAACCGTGTCTTTCGGATTTTCGAAATTCCATTCACAGAAGCGGTAAAATTAAGTTTTATGCAAAATTCAGTTTTTAACCTACCACTTAGTGGTTTCACTATTCATCAAAAATTGAAAGTTTTCAGAAAAATACCAAAATTTCACCCTAGGCTAATTTCGATATTCCGAATCCAAAAATGAAGTCCATTTTGAAAAATAAAATTTATAAAATTTTAAAAAGTGGTTTTTACTATTCATAACGGCTAGTTTTATTTTAATAGCATATCGTTGTTTAGTGAAACTCGGTATTGCGTATGACGCAAGCTATCGAGGAAGGTCGCGATTGCGTGTAAAGTAAGCCAAGCTAGTATGTAGTGAAAGATTCCTTTGATGATATATAAAAAAAATATTACTCATAAAAATCTCGGGTGTTACAACGCACTGGTGCCGGCAGTGTGAGCTTACTCTAGGAGGTGAGAGCTTCGGCTGGGATCTTCTTGTAGCGGCGTCGAGGCCTTACGACGTCATCTTGGGCATGGATTGGTTATCTACGGTCCATGCTCAGATTGACTGCATTAGGCACAAGGTGCGATGTGTGCGCACCGACGGGAGCAGGTTCACCTTCACCGGCGAGAAGGGAGCCTTAGCAGCACAGGATGGAATCACGCAGAGGAGAGGTCAGCCCATCACTCATCAGTTGGCTAGCCTCATCCTGGGAGCAGTTGACGTGCGGAGTCCCAGTTTTCCTGCAGTGGTGGATCAGTACGCGGACGTCTTTCCCGATGACGTTCCGGGACTACCTCCTCACAGAGAGGTAGACTTTTATATTGACTTGTACCCCAGGACAGCCCTGATATCCACTCCAGCATATCGGATGGCCCCCGCTGAGCTTCGAGAGCTGCGGGTACAGTTGGAGGACTTGCAGGGCAAGGGGTTCATCCGACCCAGTGTTTCACCCTGGGCTTCCCCGATATTGTTCGCCAAGAAGGCGGACGGGAGCTTGCGATTGTGTGTCGATTATCGTCGCCTGAACCAGGTGACAGTGAGGAACTAGTATTTGCTACCCAGGATTGATGACCTCTTCGATCAGCTCAAGGGAGCACAGTGGTTCTCGAAGATAGACCTCAGGTCAGGCTATCATCAGCTCAGAGTTCGAGACGAGGATGTGCAGAAGACGGCATTCAGGTGTCGGTATGGCCACTACGAGTTCTTGGTTATGCCTTTCGGCGTTACCAATGCTCCAGCAGTGTTCATGAGCCTCATGAACAGGATCTTCCAGCCATACCTTGATCGATTTATCGCAGTCTTCATCGACGACATTTTGGTGTACTCGACGACGGAGGAGGAGCACGCCTACCACTTGCGTGTTTTACTAGACACACTCCGAGAGAACCATCTTTATGGAAAGCTCTCGAAGTGTCAGTTCTGGTTAAGTGAGGTCCACTTCTTGGGGCACGTCATTTCTGAGGCGGGAGTTGCAGTGGATCCCGCGAAGATCGAGGCAGTGCTAGCTTGGGAGCCACCCAGGAGCGTGACGGAGGTACAGAGTTTCTTGGGCCTAGCCGGATACTATCGGAGATTTTTGCCGAACTTCTCCAGAGTTTCCACCCCACTCTCAGCGTTGACGAAGAAGGGGAAACCTTTCGTGTGGTCAGACAGATATCAGCAGAGCTTCCAGGAGCTGAGGCAGAGGTTGACCAGCGCACCTATCTTGAGGTTGCCTGAGGAGGGAGTTAGATACGTAGTCTACTGCGATGCATCAGGGACCGGGCTTGGGTGTGTCCTGATGCAGGAGCGGGCCGTGATTGCCTACGGATCATGTCAGTTGAGGCCGCATGAGCAGAACTACGCTACCCATGACCTGGAGTTAGCAGCAGTGGTCTTCGCCCTGAAGACATGGCGGCACTATCTGATGGGCGAGCGCTTCACAGTCTTTTCTGACCACCAGAGTCTCAGGTACATCTTCTCTCAGAAGGACCTGAACCTGAGACAGCGGCAATGGCTCGAGTTCCTCCAGGACTATGACTTTGAGATAGTCTATACTCCTGGGAAGGGGAACGTGGTAGCCGATGCCCTCAGCAGGAGGACGGGCATCTAGCTACTTGAGGAGGCGACAGAGCAGCTAGCCGCCTTGAAGATATCCTTCGTGGATAGAGATGGAGCAGCCTTCTTTCAGTCTCTCACAGTCACTCCTCCACTTCTACAGGGGGTCAGAGAGGCACAGAGTGGGGACGCTGACTGTGAGACACAGCGTGCACAGATATCCTTGGGACAGACACCTGATGGTTTCTCTCTTAGAGAAGAGCACGATGTCCTTTTCAGAGGACGTACCTTGGTACCAGTCGCTTTGCGAGAGGAGGTGCTGAGAGAGTTCCACACTTCTCCTTTGGCGGTACATCCTGGAGTGGCGAAGATGTACCAGGATCTCAGACGTCAGCACTGGTGGCCGGGCATGAAGAAGGTTGTGGCAGAGTTCGTTTCACGGTGCCTCACCTACCAGCAGGTGAAGGCAGAGCATCAGGTACCATCAGGCTTGGTACAGCCCTTGGAGGTCCCGGAGTGGAAGTGGGACAGGATATCTATGGACTTCGTGACTGGACTTCCACGCACTTCCAGAGTTCACGACTCCATTTGGGTTATTGTTGACCGACTCACCAAGTCGGCACACTTCTTACCCATTCGAGAGTAGGGCTCGGTGGAGAGCTTGGGGCATCTCTACATTCAGGAGATTGTACGGCTTCACGGTGGGCCATCGACTATCATCTCCGATTAGGCCGCTCGCTTTACTTCCCGGCTTTGGAAGGGGTTGCAGGAGGCGTTCGTGACACGGCTACGTCTGAGAACCGCCTTTCACCCTCATACGGATGGTCAGACGGAGAGGACCATTCAGACCCTCGAGGACATGCTCTGTGCATGTGTCCTCGACTTTGGTCGTAGCTGGGAGGACCACCTACCCTTGGTGGAGTTCACGTACAATAACAGCTACCACTCCACCATCGGGATGGTACCCTATGAGGCGTTGTACGGCAGGCCTTGCAGATCTCCTTTGTGATGGACAGACCCTGGAGAGTCAGCACTTGTGGGACCAGAGATGGTCCGGGCCACGACAGAGAAGGTCCAGGTCATCCAGGAGCGGATGAGGATAGCAAAGAGCCGGCAGAAGTCATATGCTGACAGGAGGCGGAGGCCACTAGAGTTCGAGGATGGAAACCACGTCTTCTTGCGGGTCTCACCTCGACGTGGTTTGTGGAGATTTGGCCGAGGCGGCAAGTTGTCTCCACGCTTCATCGGACCCTTCCAGGTCCTCAGCAGGGTTGGTGAGGTGGCTTATCGCCTGGCTCTACCGCCTCAGTTTCACCGGGTGCACGACGTCTTCCATGTATCCCAGCTGAGGAGATACGTGCACGACCTGACGCACATTATTTACTATGGGGATCTAGACGTGGATGATAGGGCGACTTTTGCGGAGGTCTCAGTGGAGACAGAGGATCGACAAGAGCGGGTCCTACATGGGCGATCGATTCCTCTTGTGCGCATCAGATGGCAGCACGGGAACCTCTAGGAGAGCACTTGGGAGCGGGAGGCTCAGATGCGTGCTCAGTACCCACATTTGTTTCCCTAGTTTTTGTTGTAACTCTATGGGGACGTAAAGTCCTGAGGTGGGAGTAATGTAAAGAACCATAAATTTCAAGGAAATGTTTTTCTTAATTTTCTTATGAATTTTTCAAGAGCGCAGTCTCTGACGGCACCTGATTCCGAGGCCCGGTGTGCCTGGAATCATTTTCCGAAGTTTTGGCTCGGGTACGTTCAGTGAACGGACGAGCGGGTTTTTCTAACTTTTGAACCGGTGCCCGGAATCGAATTCTGAGGGCTCTGATGAAATCGCAGCGCCGGTATTCGCTTAGAAATGCCTCTTACAGAGTTGTGTTTTCTCGGGTGTGGTTTTTAATTTTTTGGGCTTAAAGTTAAGAAATAAAATAATTTTGCGACAACTTTATTTTATTTCACTTAAGCCACTTGGAAGCCACTTGAAGCCACTTAAAGGCGGCTTGAACTGAGTTAAAACGGATAGGATGCTATCCAGAAATATCCTACCCCCTGGTAGGATATTTGTGAGGTGGGGCTCGCACGAGCCCCGCCGTTTCATTCCGCTAAGAAACGCACCCGCGAAAACCAGTCTTTATGAAATTCAACTGACGCGTTTCTTAAAATCTTAACAGACCATTTAATTGGGCGGTTTATTTCGTGAATTAAATGAGCTGTTTCTTTCATTGAATTAATTCAATGAATTGATGGTTCGTTTCTTACCCGTTATCGTGTGTTGGAATAATAATAAAATAAGACCAACCAAAATCTTTTGAGGGATTACTCGTTGAGACAGAATCCTTGTTTCTTCTTCCTCCTTCGTGAAGAACACGAAGAACGCGAAGAACGTGAAGAACGCCGAACCCAGAAATCGACGACGCGACGCCGTGATCCGCAACGCTGACAACGTTCTTCTGCGACGTCTCTTCCTCCGCGACGGATCTTCGATCGGCTGCTTAAGGTAAGAGTCTCGGACCTTCCTTTTTATCTCCTCTGTGGTTCTTAACCAAAACACGGATTTAATTAATTTAATTAAATCTGTTGTTTCATGGTGCGTTGAGTTCGCCAACTCAAAGCCGTGTTCCGCGACGACGCGACGATCCCCCTCTTCCGCGACGAGCTTTTCCGTGAAAAACGCCTGCGCGCGACGACCAACGAGGTAGGGATTTATTTTGGGAATTACCCCCTTTTTATTATTCCCGTAAGTGTTTCTTTAAAAAGTTAAAGAACCGGATTGCAAACAATTTTAATTTTATTAAAATTTTTGTTTCCTGTGTGGAATAAAAATTCTCCCTTTGTTTATATCTAAAGCGGAGGGTGCGGGCCAAACGAACATGACCCGACGACCCTCTGGCGTTCTTCTTTTTGTGTGGATTTGATGGGCGACGACGGAATGTGCCACAACGGAAGTTTGATGATCCCGCAGTGAAGAACGAGTCCCGGGAGGAGCAGCGGTGCAGACGGGAACAAAATCGGACCACCGGAGCGATCCCGGTGGCCCGCGGAACTCGCTGGCGGCGCGGGCCGCCGGCGCGGCGGCGCCGGCGGCCGGGAGCGGCGGCGCGCCGCCGGACAGGCCGCCGCGGCCGAAGCGGCGACGGCGGCGGCACCCGCGGAGCCGCGGTTGCGCGGGTTCGGTGCCCTCGGACGCGGCTAAAGCCGCGTCCTCGACTCAGCGCGGCCCCACGCGGGGGACCGCGGCACCACCAGGCAGCGGGGGCAGCGCCCCGCGGCGCCAGGCCGTTTGTCCGCTCGGCCGAACCGGACCGGGTCGGGTAGACCTGGTTTGGGTTGACCCGGGCCCGTACCCCCCCCCCCCCCCCCCCGTCTTCGTACGTTTTCGTTCAAACGCCCGTAACATGAGTTACGGGCCTCCAAACGACTCGTCGTCAGCAGCAACGCGATCCTTGGATCGAGACGGTCGTTTCGGTATATCGCACTCAAGGATTTGGAATACTTTGAGTTCGGCGGGGTAGGTTCGTACACGAAACCAACCGGGCCCTCGGAGCGGAAACGCTCATATCTTGAGCTACGGACGTCCGATTGACGTGCCGTCAGCTTTGTTGAGTTCCTCTTTGTGAGACGGATCTTTTGGAATACTCCGCCCGAGGTTTGGACGTAGGTGGAGTTCGGTCGGGTTGGTTTTTCCTTAAAAATCAACTGGGCCCCTGGGACGAAAAAGCCAATAACTCTTAGACCGGGCGTCCGATTCACGCGCCGTCCGCGACGTTGAGTTCCTGTTGACGATACGGAACTTTTGGATACATCAACTTCGGAATTTGTGTCAGTTGATGTATCGGCCTCTCGGCTCGTGGAGCGGACCCTCCCGAATGAGCTTTCTGTGTGCGGGAACCCTAGAGCTGGTTGCGACTCCTTCTTCGACAGCGACGACCGTGCAGAGATCCTCAGTGGACTGCGGCGACGACTGTGCAGAGATTCTCAGTGGACTCCGACGACGACCGTGCAGAGATCCTCAGTGGACTGCGACGACGACTGTGCATAGATCCTCAGTGGACTGCGACAACAACTGCACTCAGCGATCCTACGTGGATCAGTGCTATAGGTCATGTGTGGGCCCGGTCCTGTGTGGGCCCGATCCTGTGTGGGTCCGATCCTGTGTGGGTTCGCGCTCAGCGGTTCTGTGTGAGCCAGCGCCTACAGGTCCTGTGTGGGCCCGATCCTGTGTCGGTCATTGCGGGGGTTAGTTACCTATCGATCCTTCGTGGGTCCGACGACTTAGATGGATCAGTGATCATCTTTATCGTCATCCGAAGAAGTATACCTGTGTGAGCTGAATCTTGTGTTACTCTCCTTTGTGGATTGTGTTGAGCTATCCTGTGTGGATTTGCTGTTTACTCTCCTTTGTGGATTGTGTTGAGCTATCCTGTGTGGATTTACTGTTTACTCTCCTTTGTGGATTGTGTTGTGTTATCATGTGTGGGTTTACGTTTGCTTTCTTATGTGGACTGGGTTGTGCTTGGGCTCGAACGTTGGAGCCGAACGGGAATTGATGACTTAGATATATGTATGGGCATATACCTAAGCCATGTCAGATGTTACTTTGTGATTGTATCTTTACTTTGTGGATTATCCTTTGTGGATTTCGGGAGACCTTCGGGGGTCTCGGGGTCCCTACTGAGTAGCTTATACTCACCCCTGCACGGGCTTTTCCCACACTATGTTGTGTTGGTTGCAGACGACGGACAGCGCTGATCGTGGTGGAGGCGTGCGGAGCAGGACAGTACCTGGAGGTGGACCACTGGGCGGGACGTACTCGGAGCGGTCAGGTGGACCCGAGGAGCAGTGGAGGCTATCTGTACCCACCCTTCAGGTGGGACTTCCAGAGGACGGCTCGACGCTGCAGTTTTCCCTTTCAGTTGCTGTTTTTCCTTTCCGTTGTACTTTACAGTTGGGCTTGTATTTCCGGCCCCTTTTACTTTTAGCACAACTTGTACCATTTTTACTTAGTGTTTACTTTTCCGCTTGCTTACTTTGTGGTGCTTGTTTACTTTTCAAAGGCAATGACTTCCCTTTTGTTGGGATTTATGCCTTGGTGCTAGTCGCCATCCCTTGGCATATGGAAGGCGGGCTTGGGGTAGTCACGGCACGGGCCCCGAGGACGGGTCGTGACATTATACATGAGAAAAAAGCACATTCCAAAAATAGATGTGTGAAGTAATGGGCTTCATCCCAATTTCCCATATTTGTGGTATATTTTACTATTGGGGACCAAATTTTGATTTTTATGTTCAAAATAAATACCCTTTAAAATTTTATATCATTATTACTCATTAATTCATGGTATTTTTAGTTTCAATTTTAATTATTTAATTCATGGATATTTGTATTATCCTTACCAAGGAGTATTTAATTTTATAACTAAATTAATTACTATTCAGTTATATTTCACCCATATCATCTTAAATAATATAAAACAATTTATATAAATGGTTTTGAATTTATATTTTTCTATTTTAACTTGTATTATATAGATCTAAAATTATTAAAATCAATAAATTCTCTGGTAAATACACACATCAAAGTTATGATCATTGAAAGGGTTTATTTCAAAATCTGATTCTACTGAGATTATTTACTCTTGAACATAATTTAAAATAATTTATTAGATATTTTTAATATTATACAATTTAATATTATTCAAGCATTATTATTGAAGATATTTTCAAATAATATTTCCATTCCCACTCTTTTTTTACTTAATATAATTGACAAAATGTTTTTATAAAACATTAATTCCTTTATCTCATCAATTAGAAATGGGTTATCCACAAAAAAAATTCATCACTAATAATTTTCTAGTTTTTATAACAATTTTATAGTAGATTTATTAATGAAAATGTTACCCATTTTTTATTTTCTAGAATTATTTTAAATTATATATTTATCATGATTTCATACATTTCATGTTTGGATTTTACAAAAAAATAGTGAATGGATTCATTATTTTCATGTTTATGAAATTAGTGGAATTTCATCTATCATGAATAGCCAATTGTTTTAAATTATAATTTATCGGTGTATATATTTATTTTAAACTAATATTATTTTATAATTTTTTCATAGATATGTTTTTAGAAAAGAAATATTCATAATTAAAGGGTTATTTTCATCAAGAGTTACCTTTAAGATCCCTTTTGGGCATTTCTATTTGGCAAGGACAATAACCCTTTACAGTTATATAATTATATATTCATATATAATTGAAACCATTATTATTACTTTTATGGATTATTATTATCATTTTTATAATGGAATGTATTAAAATTGACATCCAACATTCATTTATATAGCCCTTAAATTTCACCTGAATTATTTACATTCACATGGTCATTTAATTTCCCATATCGATCATTTTTTACTTTCGTAGATGTATTTATTTTTTTAAACCATATATAATTTCAACTTATGGTGTTATAAATTATATATATATTTTTTGCCTTTTTAAATTTTGATAAATCTATTTTTCTTTAACAATATAGTTATTTGATGATAAAGAACATTGTTCATCAATTAAATCATTTATTTGATATATGATGAATTATTTAGACATGAAGACATAGGTGGGGCCCTAAAATAGAAATCCTCTTGATGGATCAGTAGTCTCATAAAGAGAATCAGTAAGCTATTATAAAATTATTTAGTCAATCTAGATTGGTTTATACCCATTATTTTTAAACTATCTAGGTGATATAACATGATAGTATAGGTATCTTATGCCTACGACATGACATTAAATAATTAATCATTTAAATCATTAAAACATAATTAATTATTATACATGATATTTTCACAATTATATTATCTACAGATTCATTCCATTAACAATTTATTAATTAAAAGACATTGGTTTTTAGTTACATACATTTCCATATTGATTATGTCATATCTATCTATGGTATTCATGTTATTGATTAAATGATTATTTTATTTCTTTTATATAACATTCTATTTTTAAATTTATATACTATATTATCACTTTGATATTATATATTGAGAACTTATTTTTCAGTTTATTCACCAGACGGAAGGTGTTCTTAGTTATTTACCATATAATATTGATTAATTAGAATGTTTCATGATTTTTTCATTTTCAATTAACACTTATTATCATTTGAAATAACAATAATTTTTTTGTTTAATAGGATTCTATGAGGTGTACTATGATTTATTTGAATGTATATTCTAGAGGGAATATTATTAATCTCTAATAAAATTGTGTTGTATATTTTGTTTTAAATTGTAATCCAATAGTCAGATATGTATCGATTTTTCTAAGAATTCTAAAATATTTGGTATATTTGGATGTGATTTCTTGTATCATATGAAAATGTAATAAATATGTCATTTTTTCCTAGATACAGGGGTAGGTGCTACTGTTTGTGGTAACAATGTATGTTTTATAGAGCCTTGGGAACTAGATTTAGGAAAACATATATTAGGGATCAAAACTCTATGAAATACATTTACTATAAGTATTGAATATCATTCTAATGTTTTGGTATTCTAGATATTTATTGGTTTTTTTAAATAGATGCCTATTTGGATAAAAAAAATTGAAATCTTCCATAAAACAAGTCGGTTCTCCATCTGTACCGGCTCCCGACCCAGTATGTGGCTAGGCCCGAAGGGAGTCCCCAATCCCTTTGGGCTAGCACAAGTTATCGAGTATCATTGATAACATGTGGGAATGATTTACTAGAATATGAAAATACCAAACAAAAAATTAAAAAAATATATAAATTGAAATCCACAACCAAAAAATCTTTAAAACATTCCAGATTGAGTTACATGTCTCATACAAAAAAAACAATATGGTATATCAGAAAAAGGGGATAAAATCATAATGCTACCACATGAAGGGTGTCCAAAAACCATCTCAAAAACCTCCTCAGGGAAAGAGGACACCACCGAAAATCCATCTCCACAACACCACCCATGAAATATCACTAACAACTCGAACCACCATCTCTATAAGATTTACCCTTACATATATCAATCGAAAACAATCCTACATAAACCCAAATCTATATATAGGGTGTGAGAGAATTCCAAACATGATGACACCGAAAAGGATTCCATGAAATAAACATCAAATGACGAATAAACATGCATGTTTAATAAATTAGTGGAAATTTATGAAAAAATGCAAATTAAATTATAATTAACTAAAATGAATTCAATGGAATTAAACCTTAGTTAATAACTCTTTTTCATTTTATGCATTCTAAATTTTACACAGTATGATGATGGTGAGATCCAAATAGCTAAAGATCATTAAACATGGGAGTGGCCCCATAGGTACTCGCAAGTATTAGGAGTATATAACATTGCATCTTAGTGAAAAGTGGTATAAGAACCATGAAAACCCTTATTCTGATGCTTTATCCACTAGTAAGGGTTATCCCCTTAACCCTAGCTATCACCAATAATTAACAAAATATTACGTTAATGTTGTTATCATTAATCACACTATGTAAAAATCAGGACGAAGCCACTTCTGTACCACTATAACACCAATCCTAATCCACCCACCTAGTTACCCAAGCTTTCCATAGTTCCCATTCAAGTTCCATATCCATATAATATGCCACACTCAAATAAAAAACCATACAAGGAACCAAACACACCAAAAACCACCACTTTCACACCACAACCATTTTAAAAAGTCACACACCCCAAAACATAATCCATTCATGGTTAAAATAGTATAATTCACCTTCCATATAATTTAATAAAACATAAATAAAAGTTTATTAAACAATTTCAAGAAGTATCATATGGGTTTACTAAGAAAAGATCCTTAAAATACTCTTTTTTGATCAAACTCACACCAACACCACCAGAAAACATAATTTTATTCCATTCCACAATTGAATAAACAAGATTCATAATTTTTAAAACACTATCCAAAGAAAAAATATGGGTTTTCATCTTAAAAACCCACATTTTATATAAAAATTTTACTTAAAAAGTAAATACATTAAAAACTCCATTAAAAACTAATTTCCCATCAAACATCAAAATCATAGAACATACTAAATTAATTGAGAAAGAAAAATAGTTTTACAAATAATGATAATACATGGAAACACCTACCATTGGTGTCTAACTCCCTAGAAATTGATTTGAACCTTTAATACTTTCCAGTCACACCACAAGAAGGTAAAAAAGAATCCTAATTCAAGAGGGAAAACCTAAAAAATGTCATGTTAGAACCCTAAAATTGGAACACCAAAGGAGAATCAAAACCCTTTAAAGGGAAATAATGTTTTATTGAAGCAGATCCTGCTGGTAAGGAGGTCATTACCAAGGATATTTGCTGGGATAGGGTTTCATAGGAGGGAATTCATGGTGGATAAGGGGGTTTGGCCAGAGATATGTCATATAAGGGGCGGAATTAGGGAAGTAGAGTGGCGTGATTGAGGTTGGTGTGATTTTGTGTGGTCGTCAGACGGATGGTTCACCGGCATGAAGGTTGTCGGAGGGGAGATGTTAATCCATCCAAGGGAGATCCCAAGGGGAGGAGGAGTAAGGCACACCAATTGGGGAGCGGTTATGGAATCATGACAGGATAAGATAATAGAGAAAAGAATGAAGGTGAGAAAAGGAGAAAAGAAAAGGATAAAAAAGGGAATGAAAAAAAAGGGGGAAAGATAACCATAAAAACATAAATATCAATAAAATGATAATAATTATAAATAATAATAATAATAATCATAAAAAACCCGACTTCTCTATTCGGTGACTATCTTCGGCGATGTCCTAACACTAATGTCATGCGGCTTCACTCCCCCCTCCCAAGCAGGGGTGGGTGGTTTGCATCCTCCTCTGATTGAAAAGGGTTGCTCCTGTTTACTGTCCTCAAACCTATTTTTTTTCCTTTCCCAAAGATCTCACTCACTTATAGTGCTCTAGATTCCCTCCAGGAAGCGCCACCGCTCACTCTACTCCCAGTGGATCTCAATGGGGCCATGATTTCTTCAAACTCGCTATGGTGGTTCGGTTCCACCTTCATCGCCCATAGATTATTGATTTCGATCAGTTCGGCTCGGATTCAAGGGATCTATAAGAGTGTATAGTCATTAGAAATATTGAACAGAGGAACATCTTGATCCAGTTTTAATCGGAGTAGGATATGATCACTACAAGGTCCAGATCCCCTCAAAGATTCAATGACTCTTCCTTTAATATATTTATATAGAGCTTCGAGTTTCACATGCGGTGGGATACTTTGACCATTGCGACTTGGGTAACCCTTCATGGTTTGATCAATCATTTTAGAATCCATTCATTCTATTTGCTATCAGAACTATTTTAAGACAATATCTCTCGTATAATCATCAAATGGAGGTGTTTTGTCATTGAAATTGTCCATGGATCTGTGTTCAGGTTGATATCGCATGCCCCCCTGTGAAATGGGTCTACACCACTGATGGAAAGGAGTTTCATTAGATGTAAGATGTCCTCTTTTTGTCTTGGATGCATTTATGTGTTTCTTGTGGTTGTCTTGGTCATTTGGAATTAGTATCTAGACGACATAGGTTTTATGGAGAATCACGAATGGTGGAGAAGTTGAGTGTTAGTTGTCGGGATGTGACTGGAGTTAATCAGGTGTTGAAGATTATTCATACTAATTCTCCATTAAGGCAAGGGGTGCATATTCTAAAATGGTTTGTGATGATACGGGTGGATAATTTGAGTAGGGATATTGTGAGGGGTAATATCCCTTTGGATCTATAGTGGTTAAGGTAAGGACTGAGCTAATAGAGGAATACGTGACTCCAGTGGCATTTAAAGAGGTGTAGTTATCATCGATTCTAACAGTCAAGAAGGATTTTTATCAATATATATCGGATCTAGGGGTAATAAATCTATCTTTATTGAGAGATGATGTGGAGCCTTTCCATTTTGAGACCTTGGGCGATATGGATTGTAAAGACGGTGTAGCAGACATGGGTTTTAACACGTTGGGTGAGGAGAAACAAGTCAATGATCTCACTTCCAATCACTGTGAAGGAGTAGTGGTAGTGAAGATATCCCTTATGATGGAAGGACCTAAAGTGTATGGAGAAGACATCGGGTCATTTTCCTCAAATAACCACCATGTGGTAATTGAAGTTGATGTAATGGGAATGGTGTCTCATGATGAGAATTCCAATGTCGTGTAATCTCAAATCCTAGCCATGATTGATATTGAGAGGCCCTGTCAGCTGATGGGAGGAGGGATTTTGGATTCTTCAAAGGGTGATCTGTTTGAAAAAAAATAATGGGCACATAAATTATGGCTCTTTTGATAACACTGACATGTGGGGAGATGTTTCAAGTAGTGATAACGAAAACGATAGTTTCATTTTCCATACTTTATACAGTTATATTTTGAAAGGTGGGAGAACTAAGAAATTTGAATGTGAAGAATCTAAGAATGCTCCACCCAGAAGAAGACTGAGGAAATCAAAATCTTATATACTGAAGCTAGTGAATACTAGGTCTTCTTCTAAGAGGAAAAGAGGAGATTCCCTCTCATCGACTTGTGCTGATAAGAAATTCTATAAGGGTATCTCTCTTTGGAACAATTCAAGATTCAGGAGTAGTATGTCAAACTCTTGAACTCTTATGAAATGGATTCAGAGTGGGAATCGAGCACTATGAAGAAATTCACTTATTATGGATTTGGGGAGGAATATGATTATTATGGATTTTAGTTGCCTTTTATGGTTAGAATTTTCGTTTGGATGTGGGCAAGGTGCACACACTCATCCTTTTTTGTTTAACGTACTTTTTCTTTCTCTATAATAAATGGTCAGAGGCTTCTACCTATGATTGGACATGCTTGGTAAATTGCAATAACAACAATAATAATAATTATTCTAAATTAAAATAATAATAATAATAATAATAATCATATTTATAATAATAACATAATAAATGATAATAAAAATATTCATAAACATTATTTTCATTCTTATTTTTATTATTAAAATTATTAATATATTTTTTTCTATTATTTTTTTCCTTTCATTTTATTAATGATCTTATTTAATATTTTTTTGAACATCGATTGTCCACACGGTGACCTGGGCGAAGTCAGATGATTTTTACAATGGTCATCCTATAATCTAGATGATGTAAAGCCCAAAAGATTCATTTATTATAAAGACACCAAATTCCAATCAGGACTCTTCCCATTACTTGACAACAACATTCAAATAAAATAACAGTAGTAAAAAAATTCTTTCCAATGTTCGTCTATGCCAATTCTCCCCATTGTGAAACATTTTCACCCGCTGAAAGTCAACTAGAAGCTTGATTATGGAATATAAATGGACACTACTTCTCAACCCATGAATTCTGCTCCCAAGTAAAATGCACATCATTCCCATGATTCCAAAGTATACAAAATAATAGAATAGACATACCATTAAGCCCGGTCTCTTGGTAATCCACTATCCATACTAACCACTCAAATAATGATAAATCGGGATCTAACTCCAACTCATCCCAATTCAATAAATGAGACAGTCCCGGATTATACTTCTTCAATTTGGAATAATTAAATACTACATGAAATGACATCAAATATGAAGCTAAAGCTAACATTTATTCAACATTCCAAATCTGTTCAGTGATTACAAAAGGTCTGACATACCTCAATGTTAGCTTTCCCTTCTATCCCATATGGCATTGACCCCAAAAAGGGGCCACCTTCAAGAAAACATCATCACCCACAGAAAACTCGAGATCTCGATGCCTCTAATCAGCAGAAGATTTTTGGAGACTCTGAGATAGAAATAACCTCTTCCCAATCAACATGACTTTCTTAGATGTCTCTTATATAAGGCTCTATCCCAAAAGTGTTTTTTCTCAAAACTTATCCCAATATAAAGAAGACCGAAATGTCCGACCATAATGTACCTCAAAAGGATCCACTCAAATAATGGATTGGTAACTATTATTATAAGAAAATTCAACCAATCACGAATGTCTATCCCATGTTTAAAGACCCAGATTTTCCATTTAATTTTTTTAATTATATGGAATTATTACGATTCTACAAATATTAACATCACATGATTCTGAGGCCCGGTGTGCCTGGAATGAATTTTAGAACATTTTTATGTTATGTTCAGTAAACGCACAAGCAACAATTTCTAAATTTGTAACCAGTTCTCAGAATAAAACTCTGAGGGCACTATTGAATCTGCAGTGCTGTGATTCGCTTAAGAGAGGCTTCACTTCACCACAGTAGGTCTTGATAAAAAGATAGATTTTTCAACATTTTTTAAAAGTATAAATAAAATAACTTCGTTATTTTGTTTTCTTTATTTTCCTCTAATGGAAAAACAACAACGTGGGACTAGAAACAAGTCTAGACAATAAATGTCATGACCTTCCAATCATAAGTAACAACATTGTTGGATAATTAAGAATGTTCCAAATTAACAAGGCCCCATTAAACCCCATGACTGTTAGAAACCCTCCCCCTATCCTATTAATAGGGAGATTAGGAAGAGGTATCGACACTACTTTCCCAAGAAATGATGTTCTAGTAAGGTGTTGTGACACCAACATTGGAGGACAGAGCCAGTTCCAGTGGGCGGTGACGAGTGCCACCGAACAACGAACACCGACCCTTCCTCAAGCACAGAGGCTATCCAAGTATCTCGAGGTAGGGTTTTATCTTGTTTAAAATTCCAAGAGAATATGGAATTATTTATATCCCTTGTGTTACAAAGATAACATGGAGGGCACATGCTAACCTAACAAGGCTTGAACCCTCTACCTTTTGTTAGAATTGATGCGTTCTTCGTAGGCTTTTTAATTCAAGTGGGATGGTACTTGAAGGGCCAAGTGATGGCGGTGGCTGACAATGGCCAGACGTGAAGGACCTAGTGGCGCACCATCACGCGATGTCATCAAAGAATTCCATGACCATAGTCACAGTAGGGATGGGAGCGGCCAACACCAGCCAGCCGCAAGGGAGGAGGCAGTGCACCCACGCTGCTGGAGGAACCAGTTGCGGATCATCAGCCACATTCGTCAGAAGAGGTTTTTGACAAACTGGTTGGCTACGGAAGCAGAGGTTGGCGTGACCAGCACACCCCTGGTGGATCCGTGGCTTTGATGCCACTGCCGCGGGACCCAAAATGGGCCCTGCAAGTGACTTGGTAGTGCCAAATTCTCTGCCACTTCCCCTAATGAATGAGGGAAATCCCCCCTACCCATGCTTGGTCGGACCGCGGGCTGCGCCTCCTACAGGTCGAACCTAATGCAGTCGGGCTGCCTACCCAGTGGGCCATGCCCCCCTTGCAGGCCTGGCCACACACCCCATGAGCCACACACCCTCAGGCTGTGCTACACCCTTGCGGATCGGGCTTCCCATTGTGGGTCGGGCCGCACCCCCTTTGCGGGTCTAGCCTCGCCCGCCACGACCCATACCAAACAAGTCAGACCCAGATAGGCTCAGGTCAATGTGAACTGGGTTGGGATAGCCCCGACTAGGTCGGACTCGGTCAGTACCACTGGGTCGGACCAGACTCGGGCCCAACTGAACCCAAAAACACATAAAAGGAAATAACATGAGAATAGGGCATCTGTTTGACGAACTGTCTGTGGCGCTGAGACTCTTGTAGTGATATGGTCCTTTTGGTATACTAAATTTCAGTTTTGGAGATAATTGTAGTATGTCTGGCTGGGATCAAACCCGAATCCAACAGAGCCCTCAGAATTAAAATGCTTATAACACAGAGACCTAGCGTCCGATTGACGCCTAATTTGCCGTGTATGAAACCTTAGGACATGGAGGGCCTATATGTTACTCTATTTTGGAACATAGTGTCGTTAATGGTACAAAATATGTCTCAAAGGAAAGATTCTATGGAACTCGAGTGCACCGTGTTCGAGGAATCATGTGGCAGGCTATAACGTGGAGAAAGAACATCAATCCTGTGTGGGTCTATATATGTCGATCATGTGAATTTCAAATTCTATAAAATCTTATGTGGGTCATTTCTGAGTGATAATATGTGGGTCAGCACATACCAATCCTATACGGGTCAGATCCAATATGGGTTAGCTGGGGTTAGTACATATAGATCCTATCTGGGCCAGCAAGATTTATTCTAAATATAATAAGATGATATAGCTTACGAAAAATCATATGTACTATTAAACATAAGTTATACCTGATTGTGAGCTATGTCTTTTTCCCTCATGGTGTTATCTTCATGGGGTTACCTATGTTGTAATTCTATCTTTGTGGTGTTACCTGTGTGGTACTTCTACCTTCGTTGTGTTGTCTTTGGGGTGTTAACTCTGTGGTACTTCGTCCATCATGGTGTTACCAGTGTGGTACTTCTATCTTCGTGGGGTTACTTATGTTTTAATTCTACCCTCATGGTGTTACCATTGTGGTATTGTTCCCTCATGAATGAGATGAGTAAGCCTTTATAACTTAGCAAAATGGATGGGAATATACTTAGGTAGAGTTGATGTCTACTTCTTCGTGCTTTGAGATTGAGGTCTTTCTTTGTGGTATTTTCATTTTGGAAATATTGAAGAGGGTCTCTAGGTCCCTAATGAGTATCGTTATACTCAACGCTGCTGGGGTTCTGCCCGCACATTATTTTTTCTTGTGCAGATGATGAATAACAGTGGTCGGGGCTGAGGGAGCCAGGACTAGGCGGTACTCGGAGGTGGACTATTTGGCATGATGTGACGCTGGGACTACGTATCGGGTTCTATACCTACCCTTCAGGTAGTATCCTAGGTGGAAGATCTAGGAGCTATTTTTCACCTTTCAGTTGTACTTGTACTTTTCAATTGTGCTTGTATTCCAACCACATTACTTCCAGCATGCATTTACTACAAAATTTTACATCGTGGTTGCTTCTTATTGTGTTCTTGGATGGTGTTTCTTGTACAGGTTAAAAGGAAATGCCTTCCCATTTTGGGGATATGGCTTTCTGGTGCTATTCGCCATCCCCAGACATATGAATGGCAGTAATGGGTTTGTTAGGGAATGGGCCCTAATGGATGGGTCATGACAAAGTGGTATCAGAGGAGTCGGTTCTACTGAAGAACTAGGAATCTAATCTTTTCTATGTGGAAATAGTGTTATGTGTTATGAGTATTGTTTTCAGATTGGGGAATCCTATGTTGGCACAAAGGCCGATGTATCTATACACCAGGACCCAATGTTCTGATTTCCGACTTAGTGCATGGAAACACTGATTTCTTGTGTTTTTGAAGAGTTTTTTTATGATCTCTTAAAGTCAGATTACCTGGTATAAATTATTGACTATGGAACACATGTTATCCTTCAGGATTTCACCACGTAGATAGCCTGACAAGATTCATGAAAGAGTACACGATGATGGCCCACCAAGTGATGAGGCCATGGTGTAGGGCCCTCTTAAGGTTTTAGCACCTATAAGTGGTGTACCAACAGAACCACTACCCGTAGGGCAGTCATTTCCACCAGCCCCACCAGTAGAGGATTCACTCCGACTGAGCGTGTTGTATGAGTTTCAGTGGCAGAGGCCTCTGAGGTTTTCTGGCGAGACGAACACACATGAGGTTGAGGACTGGCTGCAGGTTGTATCCAGAGTTTTCCACCTGGTTGGGACACCAGCTGACCTTATAGTCATCTTAGCAGCCATTCTTTTTCAGGAACCAGTAGAGAGATAGTAGTTTTTGATACTCCAGACACACGACATGGTGACCCTCATCTGGGCAGACTTTGGGATCCTTTTCAGCACAGATTTCATCCCAGCGAGTCTACACTCAGTGCGTATACATGAGTTGTTGCACATAGAGCAGGGTAGCATTAATGTGGCCCAGTACTCGGTGAAGATCACTGAACTCTCATGATAATCCACCAACTTGGTAAGGGACCCTTTTTTAGGGCCCGAACATTTGAGAAGGGTCTCTGATAGGAGATCAGAGAAACTATGATATCGCCTATCATTCTATCTTAAGCTGGGGTGCTAGAGATATCACCTTTGGTGGAGAGCTTACTATCTGAGTAGGCACCGACATCAAGATCCACCCCCAGACGTCAGGTAGTAGAGTTATCTGCATCAGATAGTGGGAGGATGATGCTGGAGACCAAGCAGGCCAGAAATTCTAGTGGATGACCTCAGGATACATGTTTGGTGGTGTGGGTCTCACAGGAGAGAGGAGGGTAGATTAGGAGGAGGCAGTGCTACTCGTGTGGTCGGTGGGGTCACATGGCTCGCGACTGCCCGACCCTTTGTACGAATGATCAGTAGACAGTCGAGGGACCGCCGAGGAAGAGGCAAAGATTTGATTAGGGATTTTCGTTGGCTGCATGCTGACATGGAAAAATAGATGGCCACACAGTAGGAAGTGGGATACTATTCAAGGTCTATCGCCACCACATCCAGGTGGTCCACCCTGACCACAGGGAGCTAGTGGATAGGGACAATCTCTTCTCTAGGAACCTGAGGCCTATGACCAGGAAGATATGGATATGATTAGAGATACAATATGTGTCTACTCCACCTTAGTTGTACTACTTATAGACACATGTGCTAGTCACTCTTTTATTGCCATAGCCCTTGTTCATGGATCAGAGATTCTGGTGGAGCTGTTGGCTCGATTCATACTTATAGAGACTCTTACGAGAGAGGATTTGATGATTTCACACTAGTTCCAATAGTGTCACCATACTCTAGGAGATTAGATCTTAGTCTAGGATCTTCTAGTAACGACATTGAAGCCTTACGACGTCATCTTGGGTATGTACTAGTTACCAATAGTCCATTCTCAGATTGACTGTATTAGGAGAAAAGTGCAGAGTGTTCTCAAGGATGGGATAAGGTTTTCCTTCACCGGAAAGAAGGGAATCTTTTTAGCTCGGGATGGAATTACATAGAGGAGGGTGCATCCGATCACACACTAGTTGGCTAGCCTTACCCTCGGACCAGTAGATGATGAGAGTCGTAGCTATCCTATAGTGGTGGAACAGTATTCCAATGTCATTAGGAATTATTTTCTAGGACTACCTCCATGGAGAGAGGTTGAATTTTAAATCGACCTATAACCCAGAAGACACCAATATCTACACCAGAATATTAATGTTCTCTCGTGGAGATTGATGAGTTACACGTAATTTTGGAGGACATGTAGAGAAAGGGGTTCATAAGGCCTAGTTTTCTTCCATGGGTAGCCTTGATTTTGTTCACCAAAAATGCATATGGGGTTTGAGACTCTATGTGGACCATTGATACCTGAACCATGTGACTGTGATAAACAAGTATCCACATTGGATGAATGATTATATTTTTGATCAGCTGAAGTGATCTCTTTAATTTTCGAAGATAGACCTCAGATCAGGTTATCTTCACCTCAGAGTACGAGATGAGGATGTGCACATGACGACCTTCAGAGGTCGGTAAGACCACTATGATTTCCTAGTTTTTACATTCAACATGACCAATGCCGCTGCATTGTTCATGGGACTCATGAAAAGTATCTATTAGCCACACCTCGGTCGCTTGGTGATGGTCTTCATCGATAAAATCTTGATATAATAGGCATCAAAGGAGGAGCATTCCATTATTCGGTAGATAGTTCTGGATATACTCTGAGAGAACCAGCTTTATGGTATGCTCTTGAAGTTCAAGTTCTAGATACGATAGGTTCACTTTTTGGGACACGTTATCTCAAAGTGTGGAGTTGTAGTAGATCTAGTGAAGATAGGGGTTGTACTTTCATGGGAGCCACCCAAGAGTGTGACTGAGATCTGATGTTTTCTAGGATTAGCTGGGTACTGCCAGAGATTTGTTCCGGACATTTCCAGAGTTACAGCACCCTTGTCAGCATTGATTATGAAGGGAAAACACTTCATATGGTCAGAGATCTAGTGGCATAGTTTCTAGGAGTTGAGGAAGAGACTGAGGAGTGCCCCCATCTTGAGGTTACAAGAAGAGGACGTTGGGTATGTTGTTTACTAAAACACATCAAGGACTAGACTTGGATGTGTCCTAATGCCAGAGTGAGTAGAGATCATCTATGTTTCACTATAGCTAAGACAACATGAACATAAATACGCTACCCATTAACTGGATTTAGTAGCACTGGTCTTTGCCTCGTGGATTTGGCGACATTTCTTGATGGGAGAAAGTTTTACAGTGTACTCTAATCACAAGAGTCTCATGTATATATTTTCTGACAAGGAAATGAACCTAAGACATTGGTGATGGATAAAGATCCTCTAGGACTATGACTTTGATATAGTATATACTCTTGGGAAGGGGAATGTGGTAGCAGATGCACTTAGTAAGAGGTCTGGTCTACAATTTATGAGTGAGGTGACAGAACAGCTAGCCACGTGGAAGATATCCTTCATTAATAGATATGGAGTTGCATTTCTCTAGTCTATGAAAATCACTCCCCCACTCCTTTAGCAAGTCAGGTAGGCATGGTTTATGGATATTGACTCTGAGGCTCAGCGTGCTCAGATATCCTCATGATAGGCACCTGAAGGATTTTCTGAAAGTGGGGAGCACATCATCCTCTTTAGAGGATGTACCATGGTACCGGTGGCGCTAAAGGTGGAGGTATTTAGGTATTTCCATATGTCCCCTCTGGCGATACATCCCAGTTTGGCGAAGATATACTAGGACCTCCGACGTCTCAAAAGTGGCTAGGGATAAAGAAAGCAGCAACAGAGTTTGTTTCACGATGACTCACTTGTTAGTAAGTTAAGGTTGAGCATCAGGTACTAGCAAGCTTTGCTCAACCCCAAGAGGTTTCGGAGTAGAAGTGGGATGGAATATCTAAAGACTTTTTGACAGGGATTCCACATACGTCGAGGTGAAATGATCCCATCTGGGTGATCGTTGACAGACTCACCATGTCATCCCATTTAATACCCATCCAAGACCAGGGATCAGTAGAGGGAATGAGACACCTCTACGTAAAAGATATTGTGTGACTTCATGGGGTTCCATTTATGATCATCTCTCACCATGACACATGTTTTACTTTCCTGTTGTGGAATGGATTGCAGGAGGAGTTTAGAACATAGTTACGTTTGAGATCAACCTTTCATCTTTAGAGGGATGGTCAGATGGAGTGGACCATTCGAATGGTGGAGAACATGCTTTTTTGCATGATTCGTAGATTTTAGCAACAGTTGGGAGGATAACTTTCCCTTGGTGGAGTTCTCATACAATAATATTTATCACTCCACCGTCAGTATGGAACCATTTGAGTCCTTGTATGATAGACCATGTAGATCACCCCGATGTTGGATGGACCTAGGGGAGTCAGTACATATGGGGTCTAGAGTTGGTATGGACAAACACTGTGAAGGTAAAGATCATCTAGGAGCAGATGATGACTACAGAAAGAAGACAAATGTCTTATGCTGATAGGAGGCAGAGACCTTTGGATTTCCAAGAGAGGGACCATGCATTGTTGCGAGTCTCTCCTCGATAGGGACTACATAGATTCAACTGATCCCGTAAGTTATCACTAAGGATTATCAGACTATTTCAAATTCTTTCAGGATTGGCGAGGTGGCATACCGCTTGGCACTTCCACCACATTTGGAGAGAGTGCACAACTTATTCCATGTATCCCAGTGGATGAGATATGTGCAAGACCCATCTCACATCATCGACCTCGATGAGATGGACATTGATGACATGGTGATGTTTATGGAGGATCTAGTAGAGATTGAGGATCTACTAGAGTGATTATTTATTGGGAGATCGATACCTCTAGTGCGCATTCACTGGTATCATGTGATCCACCAGGAGTGCTCATGGGAGTGAGAGGCTCAGATTTGTGCTTAGTACCCCATTTGTTTTCTTAGTCTATGTGGTGGATTTCGGGGACGAAAGGCCCTAAGGTGGAGAGAATGTAATGATCAGGATTTTCCACATATATTTTTTAATTATATGGTATAATTAAAATTTTGTGAAAATTGACGGCTCGAGATTCTGAGGCCCGTTGTGGCCGAAATGAATTTTTGATCTTTTTTAAAGGTATGTTCATTAAACGAGCGAACCACATTTTCTAACTTTTGAATCGGTGCATGAATTAAAAATCCAAGGGCATCAGTGAGTTCGCATGGCCGGGAATTTCATAATGGAGTATTCCCATCGACCGTAGTATGTCTTGAGAAAAAGATAAATTTTTTGACTTTTTTTGAAATAATAAATAAAATAACTTAGTTATTTTATTTTATTTCTTTTCTTCCAAAGAACAAGGGGCAACATGGGATCAGGAATGTGTCAATCCAATAAATGTCTTTACTTTTCAATCCTATGTAACAACAATGTTGGGGAATTAGGAAGGTTCTTAATTAATAATCCCCTATTTAATCTCACGAGAGTTAGACACCCACCCCCTCTCATATTTATAGGGAGCTTGGGGAGAGGTATCATCACTACTTCTCCAAGCAACGAAGTGCTGGTAAACTATTTTTGACGCCAACCATGGAGGATAGAGCCAGTTCCAGCGGGCGGTGACGAGTGCCACCGAAGGACGGACATCGACCTTCACTCATGTGTGGATGATCTCCAATAATCTCTAGGTAGGGCTTTATATTCTTTAAAATTCCAATATATTGTCGAATTATTCATCTCCCTCATGTTACCAAGCTAACGTGGAGGGTACGGGCCAAACGAACAAGGCCCGAACCTGTCACCTTTTGTTAGAATTGATACGTTCTTCATGAGATTTTCAATTTGATTGGAAGGTACCCATAACGCTGGATGGTGGTGGTGGCTGGCAACAGACAACCACAGAGGAGATAGTGGCGCACCGTCACACGCCGCCAGCGGAGAAGGTCATGACCATAGCCACGGCGGGTGATGGCGCAAGCCGGCACCTGCCATCCACGAGGGAGGAGGCGGTGTACCCATATCGATGGAGGAACCGGCCACAAATATTTAGCCTCGGTAGTCATAAGAGGATCCCGACACACCGGATAGATGTGAAAGTGGAGAGCGGCATGACCAATGCGCCACCAGTGCAGCTGCGGCTCCGATGTCATGGAAGCAGGACCCACAGCGTGTCCCGAGGGTGACTTGGCAGCACCAAAGGCACTCCAACTTCACCGACCAAACATGGTAAACCCCCCACCCCTCTTTCCATCTAGGGTGGACTGCGGGATGCACCATGTTGGCCATGCCCCCCTGAGCCTCCCTCTCCACCTTGCGGGACGTGCCACCCGCATGCGTGCCCGGCTACCCACTTCCAGGATAGGCCATGCCCCCCTTGTGGTTCAGGCCGGACCTCAGCCCAGTCCAATCGGGTCAGACCTAGACCATGTCAGGGAGACCGGAACTGGGGCGGGTTGGCCCGACCGGGTCGGAGAGGACCCAGACGAACTGGACCCATAAACACATAAATGGAAATAACATTAGAACCAAGTGTACTTTTGAAGAAATGTCTGCAGAGCTGAGACCCTTCAGTATAGATAAACCTTTTGGTATACTCCACATGAATTTTGAAGGCATTTGGAGTACGACTGGGTTGGATCGAACCCAAATCCAATCGGGCCCTCGGATCTATAACTATTATAACTCATGGACCGAACATCTGATTGACGCACCGTCTGTCGCGTTGGAACCCTTATGTTATGATAGTCCTTTGGGTTAATCCTTTTTGGTGATTAGTGTAATTTATGATATGAACAATATCTCAATGGGAAGATTCTACATAACTCGAGCGCACTGGGTGAGAGGAATCCTTTGGTAGACTATAACGTAGAGAAAGAACATCGATCCTACGTGGGTCAGCATCTATCGATCATGTGTGGGTCAGCTTCTATCAGATTCAGTGGGTGTCGGTTCCCATCGATCCTGTGTGGGTCAGTGCTTACCAATCCTATGTAATATGTATCCTATGTGGGACAGTGGGGGTTAGTACTTATCGATCATGTGGGGGCCAGAAATAGTGCTTCTTAATAGAATAAGATGATCTATCTTATGAATAATCATCTGTACTACTATACATAAGTAATACTTGATTGTGAGCTAATTCATTTAACCTCATGGTGTTATATTCATGGTGTTACCTATGTGGTACTTCTATCTTTTTGGTGTTACCTATGTGGTACTTCTACCTTCGTGGTGTTGTCTTCGTGGTGTTACTTGTGTGGTACTTATACGAACTTGATGTTGTCTTCGTGGTGTTACCTTTGGGGAACTTATATCATTGTGGTGTTACATGTGTGGTACTTATTCATTCGTGGTGTTACATTGTGGTATTCCCCCATGTATGAGATGAGTATGTATTGATAACATAGGTATATATATGGAAATATACCTAAGTAGAGTTGATGCCTATTGCTTCGTGCTATGGAATTGAGGTCTTACATTGTGGTATTTCATTTGTGGAACCCTGGGAGACCGACGGGGGTATTGGGGTCACTACTGAGTATCATTATTCTCAGCCCTGTAGGGGCTATGCCAGAACCGTGTTGTGTCTTGTACAGACGATAGACAACATTGATCGGGGCTAAGGTAGCCAGGACTGGACGGTACTTGGAGGTGGACTATTTGACGTGACGTGACACATGGACTACTGGTCGTGAGATGTACCTACCATTCAGGTATTATCCTTGGTGGATGATTCAGGAGATTTTTTTTTTTCATTTTTCAGTTGTACTTTTACATTTCAGTTGGGATTGTACTCCGGCCCCTTTACATTGTGAACACTTTTACTATAGTAGTTTACATTGTGGTTGCTTCTTGTTGTGTTCTTGGACTGTGTGGCTATACATGTTAAAAGAAAATTCCTTCCCTTTTTAGGGATATGCCTTTCTGGTGCTAGTCTCCATCCCCTTGCCTATGGAATGCGGGGTTGGGGTTGTCACAGAACGGGCCCCAAGGGATGAGTTGTGACACCATGATCCTACGAAATCTAAAACACATGCACGAATCATGTCATCCAGTATCTAATTTTTAGGCTCTACCTGACCATCCATTTCCGAATGGTGTGTCGTAATCATTTTATTCTATGACCACAATTCTTAAGGGAGTCCTTCACAAAAAAATATTTAAAGCATGTGACACATTCAAAAACAATCAATGACGACACACCTAAAGGCTAACCACTTTCTGAACGTACAGTCAGCTCAGCTCGTTCACCTTTCCAGTCTTAAACATTTTACATTATGGCTTTCACAGCTTCATAGGGAGTTATTGTTAGAATAGAAATCCTAGTATATTCCCTAAATATCATAGCAGAAACATTAACGTTGACCTCTTCCATGTTACCCAATGCATTGGAGAGCTTTCTTAGTCTTACCCACCCTATGTTTATCACAGAACCACCCGTATTAGGATTATCACATAACCACCCATAAAATATCCAAGTAACATTCATTATCATAACATGTAAAAAAAGAATAAATGAAAGATAACATTTACACATTACAATCTCAAGACATTAATTCAATATATTTACATAATAAATTAATTCTTAAAAAACACATTTAAAACATTTAAAAAGAAGAATTTTGAATCAAATAACCCCATACAACTTTAAAAATTTTTAATTAATGTCATTTTAAAACATTAACACCCATATAAATAAATCCTCCATATAAATTTGAATACATGGAAATTAATGAGATATATTTATAAAAATAAATATTTAAAACACTTAAAATGATGCATTTGTTAAAGAGTCCCTTACCCATTGACAAATACTTGAATAAAAATAACTAATGAATAACATCATACCAAACACATAATATCATGATAATAAATATATTCATGATATAATATGTCAAATGGAACTATATACGCAATATAAAAGAAAATTGGATCATAACAACAAGTAAGTCTCAAAAGAATGTAAATCGAGACGAAATCCCTTACAATGATCGTATCCTTAGATTAATGACAAATCAAGGACATAATTATGTGTGAAAAATATAAATATAGATAATACAAGTGGATATTCAGTGTAAATAAATTAGAGGTAATTGAAACATATTCATTAAAAAAACCAATGTCATTGATATTTAACTCAATAAAAGAAGATTCAATTAATATTCCCCTTAAAATATTCGGATACATGACATAAAAATTTATCAATGGGATGATTACTTGTAGAAATAGTATATCCAGAAAGAGGGAAGTGTATATTACAACATAAATAAAAAATAGGGATTAAACACATAATCTTGGCATAATATAATCGATGAAGTATATGCAAAACTGAAAGGCGGGAAATTGAGTTCAGAAATTCCCTTACGAAAATTCTACAGCCTAATGACATCAAATAAAAATAAATAAAAAGAGTTGATGATAGAAAAAAGGACCTATCATCACATAGACATAAAATTTACTGAAATAAGGATATATACGAACATATCCTAACACATGAAAATGGAAATTAAAAGTCATAACATAAAAGAATTATTTGACTAAAAGAGGAGGGTGAAAGGTTCCCTTACCTTGAGTCAACTTGTCTCATTCATTCTTTATATTACTGAATAATAAACATCAGTTAATTTATACTTTATTAAGAACTATTTTAATGTTTATTATTCCCTTCATATCACTTGTTACCTTTCTATAAAAATTTTATAATTATTCAGGTTCATATCGATCATTTATTCGATGCTCAGTACTTGAGTCAAAAATTAACTTTCTATAGTTACAAAATGTCCTTGTGGTCAAAAGTCCATTATCTTCAGAATCTCATTAATTATTTAAATATCATATATATCAAGTATATATGTATTTATATCTAGTATATATATATATTTATAATAGTCTATAATATTTTGATATAATAAATGAAATGCATTGTTCATGGAGACGGTAAGTCGTAAGTACGCAAGAACACTACATTCATTTGATATAAATATTTAAAGGAATGAAAAATAAATGATGCATAGGAATATTATAATTAAATTATAATATATATGTTATATATGTTACAGAATTTAATTAATTTCATCCTTTCAACATCCCATGAATGGCATGGATGGGCAATATAACTTTGGGGGACAGTAGTCCACACTTCCTCAAATGAAATTATCGTATTCATAAAATATGGAAATAATAATGGTACTCTGTAAATGAAAAATGAATAGAAAGAAAAGAAATATATATATAATATATATAATATATAAATACAGTTCCATCGTAATGGCTACCATTATAGGAGGTAGGGGAAAATTAAGCGAGCATCACTTTGTGAGGAAGTAGTTCACCGTACATAGAAACAGAGTGTTCGTATACATTAGATTGAGGTGTGTGTAAGATTAGTTCGAATAACTATCATAAGAAATCATATTATTTTCAAAATATTGGTTTTGTAATTTAATAAAATAATAGGAATAGAATAGTTCATGATGAAGTAAAATAACTTATAGTTACTTTAGAGAAGACGTTGCCTCTTAAAACATGCAACTACCTTTGATATGAGCCAAAAGGCTTTCTTGAATTGTCTTATGCCCAAGTTAAGGACTAAATGAGGAATAGAGAGATCTTAGGAGATTATTTGGGTAGATTTTGGACATGACAAGGTGCTTGAGAGGTGTGATTAAATGGGTGGGGGTGATTCCAATTTATAAAAGGGAGGATGGGCACTTTATGAATGTTTTGAAAAATTATTTTATTACAAAATAATTTTCAGTTCTAGAAGGTTCTTAAGTCATTTATTTCTATGATAAGATGCTTTTGGGTATAAAACCTCTCAAACAATATGTTTTTGAAAAGTCTAGGACACAAATTTAACCTTTTACTTTTGTTTTAACCCTTAGATAACTAATTTAACTCTTACTATGTCTTATTTTAAATCCATACTATATGGTTAATAAAGTTTATATAAAATGCCAATAGAACCTAAAGTAGATCATTAATGAAATTTTTGACAATATATAAGTCATTTTTTAGAATATTATATTTTTATGATTATAATATGATTTAATAAAATAGTATTTTTTT
Source organism: Viscum album (assembly GCA_963277665.1). Classification (NCBI taxonomy): domain Eukaryota; kingdom Viridiplantae; phylum Streptophyta; class Magnoliopsida; order Santalales; family Viscaceae; genus Viscum; species Viscum album. The sequence goes on from OY728156.1 coordinate 1,148,273,082, forward strand.
TAACTCATTTAGGACAATTTTTATTTTATTCGTATCATGACCTTTTTAAATTCAATAACATGATTATTTTGAAAAAAATTCATTAATTAAAATTTAACATGTAATAATCATCCATAAAATCAGTTTATGAAATAAAAATAATCAAATTAAATTTATTTTAATATTTATAATAATATTTATTTTAATATTTCATTAATGAAGTAATCATTGCATCATCATTGTGTCAAAATTAAATATATTTATTTAATATATGAAAATTAAAAATAAGAAGCATAATGTAGTAATTCATTTATATTTCAGATGAATATTTATATACTATGATATAACTTATATAATCTAATATAAAAAATTTCTTTTTTAAAAATTACATGTTTATGTAATATTTTTCTTTACATTATATTAATTCTTATAAAATGAAATTCGCACATCAATTTGGCTCCATGGGGTCCCAAAATCAACTCAAGGAAGCCCATGGTCGGATATATCTCATAAAATATGATTAATACATGTGTTTTGGTATTTTAATATTAATATAATATTTTTTTACCCTTATTTACCAGATCTACCATTTATACATGGTAAATAAAATAATTAATTAAGTTACTATTCATAATGTCTAAAAATAAAAGGTACCTATTTACACAATTTGGGCATCGAGATTCCAATTATGGAATCAATTTTTTTCCAAATTCTAAACACATATATTGAAGAGATTAATTTAAAATTAATTACCATTGTCAAAATAAAAAAGCATCTTTTTAAGAAGTAAAAACTATCGAAAGATTTACATGTATTTTTTTCCAATTCCAAAGTGAAATTATATTGAATGACATAAAATGGATTAAATAATAAAAATAAAATCCAATTTCACTTTAAAAAAAATTAAAGGACAATCTAACTATATACATTAATTATATGAAAAGAAATTTTTGAATTAAAAAGAGTTATTTTTTCAATATTCATTAAAAACTGAACTTTATCAGAAAATTACCATAAATTTATCCAAAGTAAATTTTGATGTCCCAATTCTATAGGATAAGTTTATTTTGTGAGATAGAACATATAAATATGACAAAAAATAGACTTAAAAGGGGGTTTCCATTAAAATTTTGTAAAATAACCTTTTAAATTTTTTAAAGTATTTCATGCTTAAAATCATATTCACTTTTATTTTAATCCTCTGAAATTTATCGGATAAAAGAACGAATTTTAAGAGAAATTTGTAATGATATTTTTGTTAGTTTAGTAAATTTTCTCCAATACAAAGTCTAGGAATTAACTACCATATAAAATAATAATAATATATTATTTTTCAGTATAACTCAATATTGTGTGAAACCAAAAATTTCCAAGAAAACCATTGTTGCGTGTTGAGTAAGCTATCAGAAAAAGAATCCACTTTAGTGTAAAAATAATATCTTTTTCATAAATATTAATAGAAATGAATAAAATTATTTATCTATAAATATCAAGGTCATTAAATGCATCCACATTTTAGTGTTGGGATAGAGATTTCATTACTAGAAATCCAAATAAAAAATAAATTAAGAAAACGTTATGTTGTTTTCCTATAAAAAGACATAAAATAAGGGTTTTAACAAATGTTATTTATGAATAATTTAGAAAATATCAAAACCCTATTATAATACTTAATGATGTCTTCACACCCCACTATTTAAAAAGGAAACATTATGCCCAATCTCATACAAGATACACCACATCAATATTAAACAAATGACTAAATATTATTATTTTAAAGTGATAGTTATCAAATAGCTCTTAGAATGGAAGGAATGAATGAGATTAACTAAATTATGAAATATAGTATACACATGTTTACCAAATGAATTCATTTTTACTAATTAATTTTAAATGAAAATAAATCCAATTGAATATAATGGATGTGTTAATAGAACTATTTTCCCATGGTGACATTTTCTCATAATAAATAAAATGAAATAAATTTTTTGAAATATATTACATAAATTTAACAGGTTTATATAAAATAATTTTTTTTATATTCATCCAAAATGTGTTAAGTACTAATGATAATAATAAATACAATTTTGAGCATAAAATATAGTACTTTTCTAAAATAATAGTTTTTTGCCTTTTGAGAGAGAAATTTTTTAAATCCTTATTACAAAATTTTTTGTATTTTAAAATGAAAAAATAATATTAATTTATTATAGAGTAATATAATAATTCTTTTTGGTTGAATTTTTTGTATGTTTATGACAAGTTTCTTTTTTTGATGAATATGGTAAAATACTACATTTTAGTTATAAAATAGTTTTTCATTTAAATATTTTTTACAGTATAATTATTTTATAAATTGGATATCAAGTATATTTATTTATATTTAGATTAAAAAAATTTATTCCATTGAAAGAAATTTTAAATGGAAATTGGATATAAAAAAATTTCCAACATAGATACTTTTCTCATTAAAAACCTGCAATTTCATTTTTTCGGTATGATTAATTTTAAATATAATTTTTTTAAATTCCAGGAATTTAATTTGGTAAAAATTATTCCATATTTGGAATAAATAGTTCGATATTAGTATTTTTGGTAAATTTGATTTTTATTTATAAAAAGTTTACCATGGTGGAAATATTATTTACCGTTTTATAAGTAAAGTAGTCACAGGGGTAAATGTTAAAAGGAACAAGAATAACATTCATAACAATTAAATAATTTAATGTATTTTTTGAGGTAATTATTGACCCTCATGATATTAATTAAAATTAAATAACCATAAATTTCTATCAAATTAATACCACCTTAATGTGGTTGGCGTTAAATATAAAATATTCATTGTGTAATCACTTAAATCCACCTCTCCGAATGTATGAATACCAACCTCACCACCCCATTTCGACCCAAAAACATGAATCTCATAAAATCTCATCCCAAACCACTATTCTAAATTTTCCCCATTTTTATGTTCTATATTTGTCACCAAAATAAAAAAATTGAATTTCATAAAGGGGTTTTCAAATAGTTGATATTCAATAGGTAATTTAATAAATGTACCTATTTTAATTTCATTTTTTATACTTTATCTACACATAAATCATAAATAAAGTCATGATCACTACATTAAAATTAATATAATGAATTTTTATATATCTAATGTAATATCTCAATATCATTTCATATATTATCTTATTTTATTAAAATAAATGATACTATTTCCCAAGTTATATCGTTTAATATTGTCTCCTAATAATGATTTTGTTTGTTTTATATTACCTCCTTAATTTCCATTAATAGTAACACAATTAAGATTTGATATATTTTTAAAAGGTAAATTATATACTATTTCATGTTATAGAACTAATATACACACATAATATTATATAAGACAAAACTAGTTCGTGATGTTCAGAAAAAATGCTAAAATAGTGTAAACCTTTATCATTAACATTTTATCTAATGAAACATAATCCTAAGTGAAAAAAATGATAAATGGGACAAATAACACCTATTTAAGATTATTAGTAAAATTTAATTCCCCTTCAGTTGTTGTATTTCCATTTTTACAGAACATCCAAAATTATACAAAAATGACCACATCATGAATCCATGAAACAAAAACACCATAAAACCAGTAAATAATTAAATATTATTAATGAATTATTCATGAGATATTATAAAATAAAAATATAACGTATTATAAACTCTGAAATATTTTTTTAATGATTAATTATTTGGAATTATTACGAGTCTCTAAATATTAACAGCACAAGATTCTGAGGCCCGGTGTGCCCAGAATGATTTTTAGAGCTTTTTTAAGTTACGTTCAGTAAACACACAAGTGGCATTTTCTAACTTTGGAACCGGTGCTCAGAATAAGACTCTAAGGGCACCGTTGAATCTGATGTGCTGGGATTCTCTTAAGAGAGTCTTCACTTCAACACAGTAGGTCTAGAGAAAAAGGTAGATTTTGGGACATTTTTTAAAATAATAAATAAAATAAATCCGTTATTTTATTTTCTTTCTATTTCTATAATGGAAAAACAACAACATGGGACGAGAAACATGTCTAGACAATAAATGGAATGACCTTCCAATCCAATGTAACAACATCGTAGGATAATTAAAATTGTTACAAATTAATAATCCCCAATTAAACCCCACGACCATTAGACACCCACCCCCTCTCCTATTTATAGGAAGCTTAGGAAGAGGTATCGACACTGCTTTCCCAAGAAACAATGTTCTGGTAAGTTGTTGTGACGCCAACATTGGAGTTCAGAGCCGGTTCCAGTGGGTGGTGATGAGTGCCACCGAACGACGAACACCGACCCTTCCTCAAGAACTAAGGCTCTCCAACAATCTCAAGGTAGGGTTTTATCTTCTTTAAAATTCCAAGAGATTGTGGAATTCTTTATCTCCCTCATGTTACCAAGCCAACACGGAGGGCACATGCTAAACGAACAAGGCATGAACCCTCTGCATTTTGTTACAATTGATGTGTTCTTTGCGGGCTTTTTAATTCAAGTGGGACGGTACCTGAAGGGCCAGATGATGGAAGTGGATGAAAATGGCCAGCCGCAAAGGACATAGTAGACCACCATCGTGCGCTGCTAGCAAATATGTCCATGGCCGAAGTCATAGTGGGGACGAGGGCGGCTGACACTATCCAGCCGCAAGGGAGGAGGCGGCACACCCACGCCGCTGGAGGAACTAGTTGTGGATCATCAGCCACGGTCGTCGGAAGAGGTGTCTGACAAACCGGTTGGCTGCAGAAGCAGAGGTTGGCGTGACCAGTATGCCTCTGGTGGTTCCATGGCTTTGATTCCACTGCGGAGGGTCCCACAGTGGGCCCCGCAGGTGACTTGGTATTTCCAAATTCTCTTCCACTTCCCCTTCTGAACGAGGAAAATCCCCCCCCCCCCTTCCCATCTCGGTAAGACCGCAGACTACACCTCTTACAGGTCGATCCTCAAGTGGTCAGGCTGCCTACCCAGTGGACTACACCCCCCCTTGCCGGCCTGGCCACGCACCCCACAGGCCACGCCCCCTAAGTTTGTGCCGCACCCTTACGGACCGGGATGCCCCCTTGTGGGTCGGGCCTTGCTCCCCTTGCGGGTCTAGCCTTCCCCGCCATGACCCAACCCAGATAGGCCAGACTCGGACAGGGACGGGTCAATGTGAATTGGGTTGGGATATCCCCGACTGGGTCAGACTCGGTCGGTACCACTGGATCAGACTGGACTCATGCCCAACCAAACCCAAAAACACATAAAGGGAAATAACATGAGAACCGGGCATCCGTTTGACGAACTGTCTGTGGTGCTAAGACTCTTGGAGTGAGATGGTACTTTTGGTATACTACATTTGATTTTTGGAGATAATTGGAGTATGTCTGGGTTAGATCACACCTGAATCCAACCGGGCCCTCAAAATTAAAATGCTTATAACACACAAACCTAGCGTCTGATTGACGCACAATCTGTGGCATAAGAAACCTTACGACATGGAGGTCCTTTGGGTTACATAATTTTGGATCATAGTGTCCATCAAGGTATGACAGATGTATCAAAGGAAATATTCTACGAAACTCGAGTGCAATGGGTGCGAGGAATCATGTGGCAGACTGTAACGTGGAGAAAGAACATTGATCCTATGTGAGTCAGCATATATTGATCATGTGCGTGTCAGCTTCTATAAAATATTATGTGGCTTAGTGCTCAGTGATCCAATGTCGTTCATCACATACCAATCATGTGCGGGTCAGATCCATTGTGGGTAAGATGGGGTTAGTACATATAGATCCTATCTGGGCCAGCAAGAGTGCTTCTAAACAGAATAATATGATCTAGCTTATGACTAATCATATGTATTATGGAACTTAAGTTATACCTGATTGTGAGCTATGACTTTTACCCTCATGGTGTTATCTTCATGGGGTTACCTGTGTGGTACTTATATCTTCTTTGTGTTATCTATCTGGTACTTCTACCTTCGCAGTGTTGTCTTTGGGGTGTTACCTCTGTGGTACTTCTTCCATCATGGTGTTACCTGTGGGGTACTTCTATCTTCGGGGTGTTACCTATGTTTTAGGTCTACCCTCATGGTGTTACCATTGTGGTTTTATTCCATCATGAATGAGAAGAGTATTCATTGATAACTTAAGTAAATGAATGGGAATATACCTAAGTAGAGTTGATGTCTACTTCTTCGTGCTTTGAGATTGAGGTCTTGCTTTGTGGTATTTTCTTTTTGGAAATCTGGGAGATTGACGAGGGTCTATGGTTACATACTGAGTATAGTTATACTCAACCCTACATGGGTTACGCCTGCACCATATTTTGTCTTGTGGAGATGATGAATAACATTGATCCAGGATGAGAGAGCCAGGACTAGACGTTACTCGGAGGTGGCCTATTTGGCATGACGTGGCGCTGGGAATACTTATCATGAGCTATACCTACAATTCATGTAGTATCCTAGGTGGATGATCCAGGAGCTATTTTTCACCTTTCAGTTGTACTTTTTCTTTTCAGTTGGGCTTGTATTCTGACCCCATTACTTTCAGAATGAATTTACTACAAAATTTTACATAGTGGTTGCTTCCTGTTGTGTTCTTTTACTTTGTTTCTTGTACAGTTTAAAAGGAAATTCATTCCTGTTTTTGGGATACGCATTTCTGGTGCTAGTCGCCATCCCCTAAAATATGAAATTCGGGGATGGGTTAGTTAGGGAATGGGCCCCAAAGGACGGGTCAAGACAATGTGGTATCCGAGGCGTTGGTTCTTCCGAAGAACTAAGACTCTGGTCTTTTCTATGTGGAAATAGTGTTAAGTTTTATGAGTATTGTTTTCACTTTGGAGAATAATATGTTGGAATGATGGTCGACGTATCCATACTCCAGGACCCTAAGTTCTGATTTCTAACTCAGTTCATGGAAACTCTAATTTCATGTGTTTTTGAAGAGTTTTTCATTTGATATATTAAAGTCATATCACCAAGTATAAATTATTGACCATGTCACTCCTGTTATTTTTAAGGATTTCGCCACATAGATAGCCTAATAGGATTCCTAAGAGAGTACATGATGATGGCCCACTGAGTGATGAGGCCATGGTGTAGGGCCCTCCTAAGGTGTTAGCACCTACAAGTGGTGTACCAACAGAACCACTACCTGTAGGGAAGTCAATGCCACGAGCCCCACCAGCAGAGGATGCTCTCTGACTGAGCATGTTTCATGAGTTTCAGTGGCAGAGGCCACCGATGTTTCATGGAAAGACAGACCAACAGGCAGCTGAGGACTGGTTGGAGGATGTATCCTGAGTTTTCTGCCTAGTTGGGACACCAGCTAACATTATGGTCATCTCAACAGCCATTCTTTTTCAAGCACCAATAGAGAGATAGTGGAGATTGATACTCCAGATACATGATAAGGTGTCCCTCATCTGGGCAGACTTTAGGAACCTTTTCAGCACATATTTCTTCCCAGTGACTCTACACTCAGTTCGTATACATGAGATATTACACTTAGAGCAGGGTAATAAGACAGTGGCCCAGTATTCGGTGAGGTTCCCTGAACACTCATGTTAATCCACCAACTTGGTATGAGACCCTATTTTAGGGCCCCAACATTTGATAATGGTCTCTAAAAGGATATTAGAGAAACGATGATATCGCTTATCATTATATAATAAGATGGGGTGCTAGAGAGATCACTTTTGGTGGAGAGATTACCAGCTGAGTAGGAACCGACATCGAGAGCCACCACCGGATGTTAGGTAGTAGAGTCATCTGTATCAGACAGTAGGAGGATGATGCTGGGGACCAAGCGGGCCAGACCTTCTAGTGGATGACCTCTGGATACATGTTTGGTTGTGTGGGGCTCACAAGATAGATGAGGGTAGATTAGGAGGATACAATGCTACTCGTGTGGTCGGTGGGGTCACATGGCTCGTGAGCTCCCAATCCGCTGTACGAACGACCAGTAGATGGTCGAGGGACCGCCAACACAAAGGCAGAGATTTGATCGGGGATGTCCGTTGGCAGCATACTAACATGGAAAAGGATATGGCCACATAGTAGGAAGTGGGATATGATTCAAGTTCTATGGCCACAACATCCAGGTGGTCCACCCTGACCATGGGGAGTGGGTGGATAGGGATAATCTTTGCTCTAGGAACCTGAGTCCTACGACCATAAAGATCTGAAGATTATTAGAGATACGATATGTGTCTACTCCACCTTATCTGTAGTACTTATAGACACATGTTCTAGTCACTCTTTTATTTCCACGACCCTTGTTCGTAGCTCAGAGATTCTGGTGGAGTTGTTGGCTCGATTCATACTTCTAGATACTCCTATGAGAGATGATTCGATGATTAAACACTATTACTGACAGTGTGAGCATACTCTACGAGATGAGATCATCGGCTAGGATCTTCTAGTAATGGAATTGAATCCTTATGATGTCATCTTGGGTATGGACTAGTTACCCATAGCCCATGCTCAGATTGACAGTATTAGGAGAAAAGTGCGGAGTGTTCTCAAGGATGGGACTAGGTTTTCCTTTACTGACAAGAAGGGAATCTTTGCAGCTCGGGATGGTCTTGCACAGAGGACGGTGTAGCCGATCACACACCACTTGGGTAGCCTTACCCTCAGACCAGTAGATGATGAGAGTCGTAGCTATCCTGTAGTGGTGGACCAGTATACCGATGTAATTACAGATGTTGTTCTGGGACTACCTCCACGGAGATAGGTTGACTTTTACATAGACCTATAACCCTAGAATACACCAATATCTACACCAGAATATTAAAGTTCCCTCGTGGATATTCATGAGTTAAGGGTAAATTTGGAGGACATGTAGAGAAAGGGGTTCATAAGGCCTAGTTTTTTTCAATGGGCATCCCCGATTTTATTCACCAAAAAGGCATATGGGGTTTGAGACTCTGTGAGGACTAATGGTACCTAAACCATGTGACTGTGATAAACAAGTATACACTTATGATGATTGATTATATTTTCGATCAGCTGAAGTGAGCACTTTGATTTTTGAAGATAGACCTCAGATCAGGTTATCTTCATCTTAGAGTATGAGATGAGGATGTGCAGATGATGACCTTCAGATGTCAGTATGACCACTATGATTTCCTAGTTATTCCATTCAGCATGACCAATGTTGTTGTAGTGTTCATGGGACTCATGAAAATTATCTATTATCCATACCCTGATCGCTTTGTGATGGTCTTCATCGATGACATCTTGATATACTAGGCATCAAAGGAGGATCAATCCTATAATCTGTAGATAGTTTTGGATACAATCTGTGTGCACCGTCTTTATGGTATTTTCTTGAAGTTCATGTTTTTTATATGACAGGTTCACTTTTTGGGACATGTTATCTCAGATGGTGGAGTTGCAGTGGATCCAGCGAAGATAGCGGTTGTACTATCTTGGGAGCCACCCAGGAGTGTGACCGAGGTGCGATGTTTTCTAGGATTAGCTGGGTACTGCCAGAGATTCGTGCCTGAATTTTCCAGAGTTACAACACCCTTGTCAGCATTGATGATGAAGGGACAACTCTTTTATGGACAGAGAGATGCTAGTAGAGTTTCCAGGAGTTGAGGCATAGACTAAGGAGTGCCCCCATCCTGATGCTACTAGAAGATGGTGTTTGGTATGTCATTTACTAAAACACATCAGGGACTATACATGGATGTGTCCTGATTCCAGAGTGAGTAGTGATCACTTATGTTTCACTATAACAGATACAAAATGAGAAGAACTACGCTACCCATGACCTGGATTTAGTACTAGTGATCTTTGCCTTGAGGATTTGGTGACATTTCTTGATGGGAGAACATTTTACCATGTACTCTAATCACAAGAGTATCAGGTATAGATTCTCTCTTATGAAAATGAACCTGAGACATTGGTGATGGCTAAAGTTACTCTCGTTTTATGACTTTGAGATAGTCTATACTTTTGGGAAGGGGAATGATGTAGCATATGCACTCAGTAAGAGGTCTGGTCTGCAATTTCTGAGTGAGGTGACAAAGCAGCTGGCCACTTTGCAGATATCCTTCGTCTATAGATATAGAGCTGCATATCTCTAGTAAATGAAAATCACTCCCCCACTCCTTTAGAAAGTTAGGGAGGCGCGGTTTAGGGACATTAACTATAAGGCTCGGCTTCCTCAGATATCCTCATGACAGGCACCTGAAGGATTTTATGGATGTGGGGAGCACATCATCCTCTTTAGTGGATGTACCATGGTACCAGTGGCACTACGGGTGGAGGTATATAGGTATTTCCATACGTCCCCTCTGTTAGTACATCCCAGTTTTGTGAAGATATACCAGGACCTCCGACGTCATCAGTGGTGGCTAGGGATGAAGAAAGTAGTGGTAGAGTTTGTTTCACGATGACTCACTTATAAGTAAGTTAAGGTTTAGTTTGAGGTTCTAGCAAGCTTCGCTCAACCACAAGAGGTGCTGGAGTGGAAGTGGGATGGAATCTCCAAGGACATTTTGACAGGGCTTCCACATACGTCCAGGGGAAATGATCCTATCTGGGTGATCGATGACCGACTCACCATGTCAGACCACTTCATACCCATCTAAGAGCATGGATAAGTAGAGGAAATGTGACACCTCTACGTACAAGAGATTGTGCTACTTCATGGGGTTCTATTGACAATAGTCTCTTACCATGAAAAATGATTTACTTTCCTATTGTGGAATGGATTGCCGGAGGCGTTCAGAACATAGTTACTTTTGAGAACAACCTTTCATCTTTAGAGGGATGATCAGATATAGTAGGGCATTTGAATGGTGGAGTACATGCTTTTTTCATGAGTCATAGATTTTTGAAATAGTTGGGAGGATCAATTTCCCTTGGTGGAGTTATCATTAAATAAAATTTTTCAATCCACCATCAGTATGGAACCATTTGAGGCCTTGTATGGCCGACCATGAAGATCACCACGATGCTGGATGGACCTAGGAGAGTCAGCACATATGGGGTCCAGAGTTGGTATGGGAAACCACTGAGAAGGTAAAGATCATCTAGGATCAGATGATGACTACACATGGAAGACAAAATCCTTATGCTGATAAGAGGCACAGACCTTTGGAGTTTGAGGAGACGGACCATGTATTCTAGTGAGTCTCTCCTTGACAGGGAGTACATTGATTCAGCTGATCCCTCATGTTATCACCGAGTTTTATCAGAACTTTTCTAATTTTTTTAGGATTGGCGAGGTGGGATAACACTTGGCACTTCCACCGCAGTTGGAGAGGGTGCACGATGTATTCCACGTATCCCAGAAGAGGAGGTATGTGAAAGACCCATCTCACATCATCAACCTCGAAGATATAGACATTGATGACATGGAAATTTTTATAGAGGATATAGTAGAGATTGAGGTTCTATAGGAGTGATTCTTTATTGGGATATCGATACCTGTAGTGCGCGTTCACAGGCAGAACGTGATCCACTAGGAGTGCTCATGGGAGCAGGAGGCTCAGATTTGTGCTTAGTACCCCATTTTTTTTCTTAGTCTATGTGGTTGTTTTCGGGGACAAAAGGCCCTAAGTTGGGGAGAATGAAATGATCGGGATTTTCAATATATATTTTTTAATTATATGGAATTATTAAATGTCATCAAAAATTGATGGAGCGAGACTCTGAGGCCCGGTGTGCCTGAAAATAATTTCTAAACTTTTTTAAAGGTACGCTCAGTAAACGCCCGAAAAACATTTTCTAACATTTGAACCAGTTCAAGAATTAAAGATACAAGGGAACCATTGAATTCGCATGGCCAAGAATATCTTAAAGGAGTAGTCCCTTCAATCGTAGTATGTCTGGAGAGAAAGATAAATTTTGTGACTTTTTTTAAAAGAATAAATAAAATAACTTAGTTATTTTATTTTATTTCTTTTCCTCTAAAGGACAAGTTGAAACATTAGACCAGGAATGTGTCAAGCCAATAAATGTCTTTACCTTTCAATCCTACGTAATAATATAGTTGTGGAATTAGGAAGGTTCATAATTAATGATCACCCATTTAATCCCACGAGTGTTAGACACCCACACCCTCACCTATTTATAAGGAGCTTGGGGAGAGGTATTATAAGTCCCCAGCCTTAAACCTTACTTAATCTTGAGTTATTACAAGATTACACATTGAGGATCTTTTTGGGTTTAGAGTTTTAGATAATTAGATCATAAAACTTTCATTACATTCCACATATAAACAAAGTGGTTACATTAAGATAGTATTCTTCATTCCCATCAATGGAAACATATTTAAAATAAAACATGGATTATTTCTTGACACTTACTTGACACTATCATCATATCATGTACCTTTCCCTTGACCTGTGAAAAACATTTCAAAAAACTTGGGATGAGAATAAAAAGCTCAGTAAGGGATATAAAAATATGGAAAAGAAACATGGGTACATATATACATAAGAATGAGATCATACTTTACCCATAAAACATAAGCACTTTAACATATCTCATCAAATCATGAATAAATCATAGAAATCATAAGACATAAAGGTAACTTGAGGCATTCATAACATCCTTACGTAGGGAGTAACCCTCTTGGTTACGTTTGAAATACTAATCACAGTATATTCCCTAAATCTATTCGGAAAAACCTTAACGTTTCACTCTTTCTCGTTACCCAATGAATTGGAGAGCTATATCGGTCTCACCCGCCCTTAGTTTATCACGGAACCACCCGTCTTCATAATAATGCCCAAGAACCTCAACATAATCGTATCACATAAAACATGCATAAAGGAAACATAACATTTCCACCTTTCAATCACAAGATATCAATACAAAACATTGATATAAAAACATCATGAAGACCATTTTCAATACCAAAATAAAAGAAAAGTAAAACATGGTATTTATTTTTCTTTTAAAAACAAGGTATGTCTTGTAGAGGAAGCCGAAACCCAAATAATGGTCACGGTGGTGGAGAAGTCGTTGTCGCCGCATACGTACGACAAAAACATTCCCTTTTGTCATTTTGTAAAACGCTTCGTATAAAAAATATTCCTTTTGGATAAACCTAAAATTCAAAGGGGTTTATACACCGTATAAAAGAAAGTTGTGTATAAAATAAAATATTCCTCAATGAAAGGAGATTGAGATGAAGTCCCATACCTCGGGTCCGACTTGACTCGATCGTTCTTTAATGTCCTGAATAATAAACTTGAGTTAATTTATACTTTCCTAAGAACCTTTTTAAAGTTCATTATTCATTTTATATCACTTATTACCATGTCATGGACACTATGTAATTATTTAAGTTAATAACGGTCATTTTAACGATCAATGGTACTTGAGTCAAAAATAAACCCTTTATAATTACAAGTTGTTCATGTATCCATTATATCCAGAATGGTATTCATGATGTAGATATCATATATTTCATATATATCCAGTACATGCATGCATTTATAATATTATATAATCATGTAGAGGTAAGAAATGAAATGCACCATTCATGGAGACGGTAAGCCGTACGTACGCATGAATGCTACTTTCATTTCTATTTCGTATTTTATAGAATGAAATCATAATGATATAAAGGTATATTATAATTCCAGTATAATATCATATATAATATCATAGTTCCATCCTTTATATGTCCCACATATGGTATTTAACGAATCAAATCACTTTGAGGGGGCGGTAGTCCGCACTTCCTTAAATGAAGATATCGCGTTTACCCCTAATGGAAATCATAAAGGTATGACCAAAAAGAAAAATATATATGCTTAAGGAAAACATAAACATATTATATATCATATATAAATATAGTGACATCTTAATGGCCACCTTTGATGGTGTTAAAATAATGTTGAACAATCATCGTTTCGGGAGGCATAAATTCACCATCCACGGAAACAGTATGTTCGTTAACCATTATATGTAGGTGTGTGTAAGTGTAGCAATAATCCTTATTATAAAAACATCCTAGTATATTGAGGATAATGTATTTGTTACAACAGAAAATAATAAAAAGACTTTAGGGGGTTGGAGAAGCAAAATAAAACAAAAGGACGCAAAAGAAGACATTACCTTAAAATCGGGTAACTCCCTTTGGTTTGAGCTCAAAGGCTTCCTTGGGAAGACTTCTGCCCAAATTGAGGCTTAAAAGAGTAAGAGAGGGAATTTTAGAGACAAAATGGGCAGGTTGTGGCCGAGACAAAGGCTTTGGGAGTGTCGGTAAGGAGGTAGAGGTGGGGGCATTTTATAAGAGGAGAGGAGGGGCACTCTTGGAAAGTAAAGATAAGTTACTTTATTTTAAAATGAGTTTCGGATTCAAAAGTTCCCACATTGATATAATTAGAGGATAAGGTGATAAGGGTTCTAAATCCACTCATCCAATTGGTTTTGTCCATGTGTAGGTTTTAGATTTTACATTATCTTTCCATTTTATTTAAATCGTTAAATAATGAGGTCATCGCTGCATCATCATGATGTCATAAATAATTTAATTTATTTAATGTATAAAAATTATAAAAAAAAATTACTATGATGTAGGAAATCTTTTTATCTTTCTAATGAATATTTATAGTCAAAAATAGGACTTGTATAACCCCATGTAAAAAATTTTTTAGTAAAATAACTCATGTTTGTGTCATTTTTACTTTAACATTAAATAAAAAGTTATTTATGTCATTTCCCAACCAAAGTGGCTCCATGGGTTCCCCAAGTTGACCCATGGCTTGTCAAACATCCAATGAGGGTAGGACATGTTTCAAGCTCATCTCATACTATTAAAACATTATTTTTACCTTAAACTACACTAATTACCACTAATCGCGATTAAAAACATAAAAGTTACTATTCACCAAAAAATTATTTTAATCAAATTGAACCACATTTTACTTATTAATGAAAACCATGTATGTCGGATTTTTGAAAATCAAATCACAGAGGTGGTAAATTTTCATTTAAACGAAAAAATCAGTTTCTTTAACTACCACTTAGTGGTTTCACTATTCATCAAAAATTGAAGTTTTTCAGAAAGATACCAAAACTTGACCCTAAGCAATATTTGATATTATGAATTCAAAAATGATGACTATTTTACAAAATTCAAATCATATAAGTTACATTAATTAATTTAATAATTAATTCCCACTGTCATGACAAATAGCGGGTTTTTTTGAAACAATATCTATGAAAAGTTTGGCATTAGTTTATGACCAATTCCAAAGTGAAATTAATCCTAATGACCACCATTGGAATAAATGGTAAAATTATATTCAGATTACACTTTAAGACCAATTAAAAATATAATCCAACCATATAATTAAATTAAATGAAAAATCAGTTTTGATGTAAAATGCAGTATTTTTCACTATTCATTAAAAAATGAACATTGTCAGAAAAATACCAAAAATTTATCCAATGTAAAATTAAATGTCCCAATCATAATTAATATGTTTATTTTGACAAATATAGATTATAAAATTGTCAAAAGATTGATTTAAAAAGAGTTCTCCATCAAAAGGCAGTAAAACAATCTTTTAAGAATATTAATGTCTTTCATGCTTAAGATTGGATTTATTTTCATTTTAAGCCTCTAAAACACTATCTAATTCATTAATAGTCATAGATAAAAATATCTATTATTCATTACTTACTTGGGATGTTACATCCTTCCCCCCTTTATAAAATTGTTTCCCTGCAATTTATTTACTTATCAAATAATTGGGGGTACTTATCCCTCATTGCATTTTCAGATTCCAATGTTGCATCTTCCATCATGTGGTTTTTTCACAAAACCTTTACCTACTTAATCACACTATTCCGTAACACTTGCTCCCTGTGGTCAAGAATCTGGACCGGTTGTTCCTCATAATATAGGTTCTCTTCTAGCTGAACTACCTATGGATTCAAAACGTGAGATGGATCTGGCATATTCTTTCTCAACATCGAAACATGAAAAACATTGTGTACCTGAGATAAATTCGGAGGTAATTCCACTCGGTATGCAACTGATCCAACTCTATCCAGAATTTCTTATGGTCCAATGAACCTTGGACTCAACTTTCATTTCTTACCAAATCGCATCACACTTTTCCATGGTGATACTTTGAGAAAAACATGATCACCTACCTCAAAAGAGAGATACTTCCTCCTGTTGTCTGCATAACTCTTCTGCCTGCTCTAAGCTGTTCTCATGTGTTTCTGAATCAGCTGAACGTTTCATGCCATCTCTTCTACCAATTCTGGTCCCATCAACTTCCTTTCACCCACTTCATCCCAGAAGGCTGGAGTTCGACACCGCTTCCCATATAATGCCTGAAATGGTGCCATCTGTATACTGGAATGAAAACTGTTATTATATGAAAATTCAACCAAAGAAATATGTTGGTCCCAACTTCCCGGATAGTCCATAGAACAAGCTCGTAGCATATCCTCCACGGTCTGAATTTTTTGTTCTGACTTCCCATCTGATTGATGATGAAAAGCTGTACTAAAATTTAATTCAGTACCCAACGACTTCTGAAGGCATTTCCAAAAGTTAGAAGTGAACCTGGGATCACGATCAGATACAATGGAGAGAGGAACTCCATGTAACCTGACTATCTCTTTAATATACAAACGGGAAAGTTGATCTAAGGAAAAAGTATCTCATATAGAAAGGAAATGAGCAGATTTGGTCAAGCGATCAACAATAACCCAGATTGCATTATTACCCCGAGATGTCTTCGGTAATCCCACAACAAAGTCCATGGATATATTATCCCATTTCCACTCTGGCACTGGTAAAGGCTGAAAAATCCCTTTCGGTAACTGCCGCTCTGCTTTAACCTGTTGACATGTCAAACACTTCACAATAAAATCAGCAATATCTCTTTTCATTCCATCCCACCAGTAATACTCCTGCAGATCTCTGTACGTCTTAGTACTACCAGGATGAACTGAAAACGGAGAACTATGAGCTTCACATAACAACTCTCTCTTCAACGGTGAATCACAAGGCACACACAATCTCTTCCAAAATCTCAAAACGCAATCATTATCAATGTTGAATTTAGGCAACTTACCTTTCTGAACCAGCTCTACCTTTTTCTGCAACTCACTGTCTTGCTTCTATGCTTGCTTGATTCTATCTGATAGAGATGATCTCACTGATACCTGAAACAAAATAGAAGAACTTCCTGCACCAACAACTTCTACGCCAAAGTTCATCAAATCCTTAACCAAAGGATCACGTTCCAAACGCAACATTGCTAAAGAAGCATTACTTTTTCAACTCAAAGCATTAGCCACTTTATTTGCTTTTCCCGGATGGTAATGAATTGTACAATCATAATCCTTGATTAATTCTAGCCATCTCCTTTGTCTCATGTTCAATTCTTTATAAGTGAATATATACTTTAAACTTTTGTGATCGGTATATATTTCACACTTTACTCCATACAAATGATGCCTCCAAATTTTTAAAGCAAAAACAACAGCATCTAATTCCAAATCATGTGTAAGGTAATTTAACTCATGAGTTTTCAACTGTCGTGAAGAATAAGAAATTACCTGATCATTCTACATTAGGACACAACCAAGTCCTTTTAATTAATCATCACTGTAGATAACAAACTAACCATTCCTAGAAGGTAGTGCCAAAACTGGAGCATTAACCAATCTTCTTTTCAATTCCTGAAAACAATCATCACATTCTTTTGTCCAGATAAACTTAACACCCTTCCGAGTTAGCTTAGCCATTGGGCTAGATAACCGTGAAAAATTTCTAACAAACCTTCGGTAATAGCCTGCTAAACCGAGGAAGCTACGAATCTCAGTTACATTTGTGGGTCTTGGCCAGTCTTCCACAACTTTTGTTTTTGTAGGATCAATAGTTATCCCATATTTAGAAACAATGTGACCAAGGAAAGAAATTTGTTGCAACCAAAACTCACACTTGCTGAATTTCCCATACAATTTCTTTTCTTTTAAGGTTTGTAAGATAACCCTTAAATGTCTTTCATGCTCTTCTTTACTTTTATAAAACACCAAAATATCATCAATAAAAACCACCACAAACTTATCCGAGAACTCATGGAAAATTCTATTCATTAATTCCATGAATACAGCAGGTGCATTGGTTAGCCCAAAAGGCATTACTAAAAATTCATAGTGGCCATATCTTGTACGGAACGCGGTCTTCAGAATATATTCCTCCTTTACCTTCAGCTGATGGTACCCTGATCTTAGGTCAGTCTTTGAAAAAAACTGAGCTCCCTAGAGCTGATCAAACAAATCGTCGATATGAGGCAAATCATTTTTGTTCTTAACAGTGATATTATTCAAGGCTCTATAATAAATGAAAAGTCTCATTGAACCATCTTTCTTTTTGACAAAAAAGACAGGAGCACCCCATGGTGATGTTCTAGGTCAAATGAAACCTTTCTCTAATAAATCTTGCAATTGCTCCTTCAACTCTAAAAGTTCAATTTCAGCCATTCGATAAGGTGGTTTTGAAATTGGCTTAGCATCAGGAACTAAGTCAACAGTAAATTCAACTTCATGATCTGGTATTATTCCAGGCAACTCATCAGGAAAAACATCAAGATACTCATTTACCACTGGCACATCATTAGTCTGAACAGTTCCTTTATTTTCAACGATGTGTGCAAGGTAACATTCATTTCCATATTTTACAAGTTTCTCGGCCTCTTGATAAGTTATCAACAGTAAGGGTTCATTCTTGTACACAAACTGAAAGTCATTCTGAAAAGTAACTTCTTTAGCTCTACAGTCAGTCTTAGCATGGTAAATAGAGAGCCAATCCATACCCAGGATAACATCAAACTCTACTAGAGGTAGAACAATAAGGTTTGCAAGTAGGTTCTTTCCACAGATAAGGATAGGAAGATTCTTATAAATTATTTTTGCCTCAACATTCCCCCCAGGTGTTTTTACCAAAAGTTCAGGAGTCATTTCTTCAGATGGTATTCCCATTTTACTAGAAAAGGTTTTAGAGATGAAAGAATGTGTAGACCCCGAATCAAACAACACAGTGGCATAAACTAAAAAAACAAAGTACCTGATTCAACTTCATTTGATGGCCCAACATCTGCTGAAGTAGTTGCAAAGGATTTCACCACCCCTTTCTGCTTGTAGTCTAACTGCTTCCCATCACTCAAACTCTTTGTCGGACACTCATTTGCATAGTGACCCATCTCATTGCACTTAAAACATTTCACTAACTGTAAATCAAATTTGGTCTTACCTTCACCTTGATCCTTTTCAGTGTAATCAAGAGCCTTATGTCCCATCTTACTACATCGGTAGCACTTTCCAGAATTCAGAAGACATTCCCCAGCATGCCTTTTTCCACATTTATCACAAACTGGAAACTTAGTTTTCATACCATCAGACTTTTTTGAAGAATTCTTACCTTTCTCCTGCCACCTCGGTCTCTTCTTCTGTTGGTTGTTATAGAACACTTGATCATTGGCAAACTCCATTTCCACCTTCTCAGCACATCAAACAAGATTTTCATAACTTTTAAACTCATGAGAATCTAATTCCCTTCGATATTTTGGCTTTAATCCTGAGTAAAAACGATTGATTTTACTATCAAGGTCTCGGATAAAATTTGGAGCATACCTTGCCAATCGAGTGAACCTTTATTCATAGGTAGACACTAAGTCTTCCTCTTGCCTCAATTCCAAGAATTGATTTTCCATCCTAAGTCAAACAGCCTTAGTAAAATACTTCTCAAGAAATATATCATTGAATTCATCCCAGTCGAGAGCATCAATCTCATCAGCGTCCCTGATATTTTTAACCATCGACCACCACTGATCTGCTTCACCCTCCAAACGATAAATAGCAAGACTAACCTTTTGATTGTCTGAACACCCCATGACATCAAAAATATTCTACAGTGCTTTAATCCACCCTTCAGCTAGCACATGGTAAGATGATCCTCTGAATTATGGGGGATGTTGCCTCATGAAATTTTCCACCACTGACATGTTCCTTTGCGGTTGATCTGGCTGATCTCGTGTATGGATACCACCTCCATTTATCGCTTGAGTCAATTGCACCATTACTACAACAAACTGTTCAGTTCCAATTCCGACCATCTCAGGATGCTGATTTGGAAGGTTATTTCCTTCAGTATGCCTTCCTAGCACTGCTTCCTTGTTTCCTCTGCGGAAAACCATTCTGAACAAACATTTCTTAGATGAAGCAACAGGTAATCCTCAAATGCTATATCATTTCAAAAAAAATATTTTTGGATAATCATTTAATAGAATTCTAACTCCTAAAGTTATCTAAACTGACCTTTGATACCAACTATAATGCCCCAGCCTTAAACCTTACTTAATCTTGAGTTATTATAAGATTACACATTGAGGATCTTTTCGGGTTTAGAGTTTTAGAGAATTAGATCATAAAACATGCATTACATTCCACATATAAACAAAGTGGTTACATAAAGATAGTATTCTTCATTCCCATCCATGGAAACATATTTAAAATAAAACATGGATTATTTCTTGACACTTCCTTGACACTATCATCATATCATGTACCTTTCCCTTGACCTGTGAAAAACATTTCAAAAAACTTGGGAAGAGCATAAAAATATCATTAAGGTATATAAAAATATGGAAAGGAAACATGGGTAAATATATACATAAGAATGAGATCATAATTTACCCATAAAACAAAAGCACTTTAACATACCTCATCAAATCACGAATAAATCATTTAAATCATAAGACATAAAGGTAACTTGAGGAATTCATAACATCCTTACGTAGGGAGTAACCCTCTTGGTTACGTTTGGAATACCCATCATAGTATATTCCCTAAATCTCTTCGGAGAAACCTTAACGTTTCAATCCTTCGCGTTACCCAATGCATTGGAGAGCTATATCGGGCTCACCCTCCCTTATTTTATCATGGAACCACCCGTCTTCATAATAATTCCCAAGAACCTCAACATAATCGTATCACATAAAACATGCATAAAGGAAACATAACATTTCCACCTTTCAATCACAAGATATCAATACAACACATTGATATAAAAATAACTTGAAACCCATTTTCAATACCAAAATAAAAGAAAAGTAAAACATGGTATTTATTTTTCTTTTAAAAACAAGGTATGGCTTGCAGAGGAAGCTGAAACCCAAATAATGGTCATGGCGGCAGAGAAGTCGTTGTCGCCGCATACGTACGACAAAAACATTACATTTTGTCGTTTTTTAAAATGCTTCGTATAAAAATGATTCCTTCTGGATAAACGTAAAAGTTAAAGGGGTTTATACACCATTTAAAAGAAAGTTGTGTATAAAATAAAATATTCCTCAATGAAAGGAGATTGAGACGATGTCCCATACCTCGGGTCCGAAATGACTCGATCGTTCTTTAATGTCCTGAATAATAAACTTGAGTTAATTTCTACTTTCTTAAGAACCTTTTTCAAGTTCATTATTCCTTTTATATCACTTATTACCATGTCATGAACACTATGTAATTATTTAAGTTAATAACGGTCATTTTAAATATCATTGGTACTTGAGTCAAAAATAACCCCTTTATAATTACAAGTTGTTCATGTATCCATTATATCCAGAATGGTATTCATGATTTAGATATCATATATTTCATATATATCCAGTACATTCATGCATTTATAATATTACATAATCATTTAGAGGTAAGAAATGAAAGGCACCGTTCATGGAGACGGTAAGCCGTACGTACGCATGAACGCTACTTTCATTTATATTTCATATTTTATAGAATGGAATCATAATGATATAAATGTATATTATAATTACAGTATAATATCATATATAATATCATAGTTCCATCCTTTATACTTCCCACATATGGTATTTAACGAATCAAATCACTTTGAGGGGGAGGTAGTCCGCACTTCCTTAAATGAAGATATCGCGTTTACCCCTAATGAAAACCATAAAGGTATGACCAAAAAGAAAAATAAAGAAGCATAAAGAAAACATAAACATATTATATATCATATATAAATATAGTTACATCTTAATGGCCACCTTTGAAGGTGTTAAAAGAATGTTGACCAATCATCGTTTCGGGAGGCATAAATTCACCATCCACGGAAACAGTATGTTCGTTAACCATTAGATGTAGGTGTGTGTAAGTGTAGCTCAAATACTTATTATAAAAACATCCTAGTATATTGAGGATACTGGAGTTTTTACAAAATAAAAGAATAAAAAGAGTTTAGGGGGTTGGAGAATCAAAATAAAACAAAAGGACTCAAAAGAAGACATTACCTTAAAATCAGGTAACTCCCTTTGGTTTGAGCTCAAAGGCTTCCTTGGGAAGACTTATGCCCAAAGTGAGGCTTCAAGGAGTAATATAGGGAAGTGGAGAGACAAAATGGGTAGGGTTTGGCTGAGCCAAAGGCTTTGGGAGTGTGGGTAAGGAGGTAGAGGTGGGGGCCTTTTATAAGAGGAGAGGAGGGGCACTCTTGGAAAGTAAAGATAAGTTACCTTATTTTAAAATGAGTTTCAGATTCAAAAGGTCCCACATTGATATAATTCTATTATAAGGTGATAAGGGTTCGAAATCCACTCATCTTAATGGTTTTTTACATGTGTAGGTTTTACATTTTACATTATCTTTCCATTTTATTTAAATCGTTGAATAATGAGTTCATCGTTGCATCATCATGATGCCATAAATAATTTAATTTATTTAATGTCTAAAAATTATAAAACAAATACTATGATGTATTAAATCCTTTTATCTCTCTAATGAATATTTATAGTCAAAAATCTGACTTGTATAACCCCATGTAAAAATTGTTTTAGTAAAATAACTTATGTTTGTGTCATTTTTACTTTAACATTAAATAAAAAGTTATTTATGTCATTTCCCAACCACAGTGGATCCATGGGGTCCCCAAGTTTACCCATGGCTTTTCTTGGTCGTCCATGACACATCCAATGAGGGTAGAACATGTTTCAAAATCATCTCATACTACTAAAACATTATTTTTACCTTAAACCACACTAATTACCACTAATCGCGATTAAAAACATAAAAGTTACTATTCAACAAAAAATTATTTTAATCTCATTGAACCACATTTTACTTCTTAATGACAACCATGTATGTCTGATTTTTGAAAATCAAATCACAGAGGTGGTAAAATTTCATTTAAACGAAAAATCAGTTTCTTTAACTACCACTTAGTGGTTTCACTATTCATCAAAAATTGAAGTTTTTCAGAAAGATACCAAAACGTCACCCTAAGCTATATTTGATATTCTGAATTCAAAAATGATGTATATTTTACAAAATTCCAATCATATAAGTTACATTAATTAATTTAATAATTAATTCCTGTTGTCATGACAAATAGCGGGTTTTTTTGAAACAATATCTATGAAAAGTTTGGCATTAGTTTATGACCAATTCCAAAGTGAAATTAATCCCAATGACCACCATTAAATTAAATGGTAAAATTATATTCATATTAAACTTTAAGAACAATTAAAAATATAATCTAACCATATAATTAAATTAAATGAAAAAGCAGTTTTGATGTAAAATGCAGTATTTTTCACTATTCATTAAAAAATGAACATTGTCAGAAAAATACCAAAAATTTATCCAATGTAAAACTCAATGTCCCAATAATAATGAATATGTTTATTTTGACAAATATAGATTATAAAATTGTCAATATATTTATTTAAAAAGGGTTTTCCATCAAAAGGCAGTAAAACAATCTTTTAAGAATATTAGTGTATTCCATGCTTAAGATTGGATTTATTTTCATTTTAAGCCTCTAAAACACTATCTAATTCATTAATAGACATAGATAAAAATATCTATTATTCATTACTTACTTGGGATGTTACAGGTATCAGCACTACTTCTCTAAGAAACGAAGTGCTGGTAAACTGATGTGACGCCAACCTTGGAGGACAGATCCGGTTCTAGAGGGTGGTGACGAGTGCCACCGAATGAAGGACATCGACCATCACTCATGTGAGGAGTCTCTCCAACAATACCTAGGTAGGGATTTATCTTCTTTTAAATTCATATATATTTTTGAATTATTTATCTCCCTCATGTTACCAAGCTAACATGGAGGGCACGGTCCAAATGAATAAGGCCTGAACCTGTTTCCTTTTGTTAGAATCGATACATTCCTCGTGAGATTTTCAATTTGATTGGATGGTACCTAGAACACCGGATGATGGTGGTGGATAGCAACAGATGACTGAGGAAGAGATAGTGGCACACCATCACACACTGCCAGCAGAGAAGGTCGCGACCGTAGCCACGAAGGTTGATAGCGGCATCTGCCACCTACCATCCACGAGGGAGGAGGCAGTGCACCCATGCCGATGGAGGAATCAGCCACGACTTGTTATCCTCGGTAGTCAGAAGTGGCTCCCGACACACCGGACGGCTATGAAAGAGGAGAGCGGCGTGACCAACATGCCACCGGTGGAGCTGCGGCTCCGATGCCGCGGTGGTAGGACCCACAGCGTGTCTCGTGGGTGACTTGGCAGCTCCAAAGGCACTACCGCTTCGCCTACCAAACATGGGAAACCCCCCGCCCCCATATTCCATCACGGGTAGACTGCGGGATTCACCATGTTGGCCATGCCCCCCCCCCCGAGCCTCCCTCCCCGCCTTGCGGGATGGGCCGCCCACATGCGGGTCAAGAAGCCCACATGTAAGCTAGGCCACGCCCCCCTTGTGGGTTAGGCCGGACCATGGAGCAGTCTAGTTGTGTCGGACCTAGACTTGTTCGGGGATACTGGAACTGGATGAGGTCGGCCCGACCGGGTCGGAGAGGACCCAGCCGAACTGGACCCAGAAACACTTAATGGGAAATAACATTAGAACTGAGTGTACGTTTGATGAATCGTCTACTGAGTCGAGACCCTTTAGAATAGATCGACCTTTTGGTATACCCCACATGAATTTTGATGAAATTTGGAGTACGACCAGGTTTGATCGAACCCAAATCCAATCGGGCACTTAGATCTAAAATGCTTATAACTCACAGACCGAACGTCCAATTGACGCACTGTCTGTCTCGTTGGAACCCTTATGACATGGAAGTCCTTTGGGTTACTTCTTTTTTGAGATTAGTAGTAGTCATGATATGAATGATATCTTTATGGCCGGATTCTATATAACTCGATCGCACGAGGTATGGGGAATCCTGTGGCAGATTGTAACGTGGAGAAAGAATATCAATCCTGCATGGGTCAACATCTATAGATCCTGTGTGGGTCAGCTTCTATCAAATTTAGTGGGTGTCGGTGCTCATCGATCATGTGAGGGTCATCTCTTACCGATCATATGTAAGACAGATCATGTGTGGGACAGTTGGGGTTAGTACCTATCGATCATGTGTGG
This sequence comes from Viscum album, assembly GCA_963277665.1. NCBI lineage: Eukaryota > Viridiplantae > Streptophyta > Magnoliopsida > Santalales > Viscaceae > Viscum > Viscum album. The sequence continues at coordinate 1,148,298,507 of OY728156.1, forward strand.
GTCAGCAACAGTGCTTCTTAATAGATTAAGATGATCTATCTTATGACTAATCATCTGTACTACTATACATAAGTAATAATTTTTTGTGAGAAACGACTTTTAACTTTATGTAGTTATCTTTGTGGTGTTACCTACGTGGTACTTCTATCTTCATGGTGTTACCTATGTGGTACTTCTACCTTCGTGGTGTTGTCTTCGTGGTGTTACTTGTGTGTTACTTCTACCATCATGGTGTTGTCTTCGTGGTGTTACCTTTGTGGAACTTCTATAATTGTGGTGTTACTTGTGTAGTATTTATTCCATCATGGTGATACATTGTGGTATTATTCCCTCATGTATGATATGAGTATGTATTGATAAAATAGGTATATGTATGGAAATATACCTAAGTAGAGTTGATGCCTATTTCTTCGTGCTTTGAAATTGAGGTCTTACTTTGTGGTTTTTCATTTGTGGAACACTGGGAGACCGACAGGTGGTATTGGGGTCCTTACTGAGTATCATTATTATCATCTCTGTAGGGGCTACACCAGAACTGTGTTGTGTCTTGTGCAGAAGATAGACAACATTTATCGGGGCTAAGGGAGCCAGGACTAAACGGTACTTGGAGGTGGACTATTTAATGTGATGTGACACATAGACTACTGGTTGTGAGATGTACCTACCCTTCAGGTGGTATCCTCGGTGGACGATTCAAGAGCTATTATTCATTTTTCAGTTCTACTTTTACATTTCCGTTGGGCTTATACTCCAGCCCCTTTATAATAAAAAAACACTTTTACTACAGTAGTTTACATAGTGGTTGCTTCTTATTGTGTTCTTGGACTATATATCTATACAAGTTAAAATAAAATGCCTTCCATTTTTAGGGATACGCCATTCTGGTGCTAGTCTCCATCCGCTAGCCTATGGAAAGTGGGGTTGGGTTGTCACAGAACGGGCCCCGAGGGACAGGTTGTGACACCATGTTCCTACGAAATCTAAAACACATGCACAAATCATGTCATACAGTATCTAATTTTTAGGCTTTGTTTGACAATCCATTTGAGGATGGTATACCGAAATAATTTTATTCAATGACCACAATTCATAAGGTATCCCTTCCTAAAACAAATATTTAAAGCATGTGACACTTTCAAAAACATTCGATGACGACACACATGAAGTCTGACCACTTCCTGAACGTACAGTCGGCCCAACTCATTCACCTTTCCAGTCTTAAACATTTTACATTGTGGATTTCACATCATCATAGGGAGTTATGATTTGAATACCCATCCAAGTATATTCCCTAAATATCATCGGACAAACATTAACATTTACCACTTCAATGTTACCCAATTCATTGGAGAGATTTCTTGATCCCACCTGCCCTATGTTTATCACAGAACCTCCCGTATTAGGATTATCACATAACCACACATAAAACATCCAAGTACCATTCATTATCATAACATGTAAAAAAAAAGAATAAATGAAATATAACATTTCCACATTTCAATCACAAGACATTAATTCAATATATTTACATAATCAATTCATTATTAAAAAACACATTTAAAACATTTAAAAAGAAGAATTTTGAATCAAATCCCCCCATACCACTTTAAAACATTTTAATTAATGTCATTTTAAAACATTAATTCCCATATAAATAAATCCTCCATAAAATTTTTAATACATGGACCTTAATGAGATATATTTAGAAAAAAAAATATTTAAAACTCTTAAAATGATGCATTTGTTAAAGAGTCCCTTACCAATTGAGAAATACTTGAATAAAAATAACTAATGAATAACATCATACCAAACATATAATATCATGATATTATAGATATTCATGATATAATATGTCAAATGTAACTATATACACAATATAAAAGGGAATTGGATCATAACAACAAGTAAGTCTCAAAAGAACGAAAATTGAGACAAAATCCCTTACAATGATCGTATCCTTAGATAAATGATAATTCAAGGACATAATTATGTGTGAAAAATATAAATATATATACTACAAGTGGACATTCAGTGTAAATAAATTAGAGTTAATTCAAACATATTCATTAAAAAAACCAATGCCATTGATATTTAACTCAATAAAAGAAGACTGAGTTAATATTTCCCTTAAAATGTTCATATACATGACATAAAAATTTATCAATGGGATGATTACTTGTAGAAATCGTATATCCATAAAAGGGAAGTGTATATTACAACATAAATAAAAAACATGGATTCAACACGTAATCTTGGCATAATATAATATATGAAGTATACGCAAAACTAAAAGAGTGGAAATCGAGTTTAGAAATTCCATTATGAAAATTCTTAAGCCTAACGACATCACATAAAAATAAATAAAAAGAGTTGATGATAGAAAAAAGGGACTCCCATCACATAGACATAAAATGTAATGAAATAATCATATATAAGAATATATCCTAACACATGAAAATATAAATTAAAAGTCATAACATAAAAGAAGTATTTGACTATAAGAGGAGGGTGAAAGGTTCCCCTGCCCTTAGTCAACTTGTCTCTTTCGTTATTTATATTCGTGAATAATAAACATAAGTTAATTTATACTTTATTAAGAAATATATTAAATTTTATTATACCCTTTATATCACTTATTACCTTTTTATAAAAATTATATAATTATTCAGGTTCATATCTATCATTTATACGATGCTCAGTACTTGAGTAAAAAATTAACTTTCTTTAAGTACAAAATGTCCTTGTGGTCAAAAGTCCATTATCTTCATAACATAATTCATTATTTAAATATCATATATATCTAGTATATATGTATTTATATCCAGTATATATATATTTATTATTTTCTATTAAATTTTGATATAAGAAATGAAATGCATTGTTCATGGAGACGGTAAGTCATAAGTACGCAAGAACACTACATTCATTTCATTTATATATTTAAATTAATGAATAATAAATGATAAATAAGAATATTATAATTAAATTATAATATATATTCTATGTATTTTACATAATTTCATTAATTTCAACATTTTTACGTCCCATGAATGGCATGAACGAGCCATATCACTTTGGGGGACAATAGTCTGCACTTCCTCAAATGAAATTATCGTATTCACACATTATTGAAATAATAATGGTACTCTGTAAATGAAAAATACATAGGAATAAAGGAAATATATATATAATATATATAATATATAAATATAGTTCCATCATAATGGCTACCATGAGAGGAGGTAGGGGAAAATTAAACGAGCATCGTTTTGTGAGGAAGTTGTTCACCGTACACAGAAAGATCATGTTCGTATCCACTAAGTTGAGGTGTGTGTAAGTTTAGTTAGAATAATTATCATTAGAAATCATAGTATGTTCAGGATACTAGTGTTGTACTTTAATAAAATAATAGGAATAGAATAGGGCATGAAGAATTAAAATAATTTATAGTTACATTATAGAAGACACTACCTTTAAAAACATGTAACTCCCTTTGATAAGAGCCAAAAGGCTTTCTTGAATAGCCTTGTGCCGAAGTTAAGGATTATATGAGGAATATAGGGATCCTAGGATCTTATTTGGGCAGATTTTGGACATGACAAGGGGCTTGAGAGGTGTGATTAAATGGGTATGGGTGATTCCCATTTATAAGAGGGTGGAGGGGAACTTTATGAATGTTTTTGAAGAATTATTTTATTAAAAAATTATTTTCAGTTTCAGATAGTTCTTATGTCATTTATTTCTATGATAAGATTCTTTGGGCTCTAAAACCACTCATACAATATGTTTTTGAAAACTCTAGGTCACAAATTTAACCTTTTATTTTAGTTTTAACCCTTAGTTAACTAATTGAACTCTTACTATGTCTTATTGTATATTCATACTATGTGGTTAATACAATTAATATAAAATGCCAATAGAACCTAAAGTAGTTCATTAATGACATTTTAGACATTCTCTAAGTCATTTTGCAGAATATTATATTTTTATGATTATAATATCATTTAATAAAATAGTATTTCTTTTAAAAACACATTTATGACAATTTTTATTCTATTCGTATCATGACTTTTTTAAATTCAATAACATGATTATTTGAAAAACAATTCATTAATTCAAATATAACATGTAATAATCATCCATAAAACTCGTTAATGAAATAAAAATAATCAAATTACATTTATTTTAATATTTATAATGCTATTTATTATAATATTTCATTAATGAAGCAATCATTGCATCATCATTGTGTCAAAATAAAATATATTTATTTAATTTATGAAAATTAATAATAAAAAGAATAATGTAGTAATTAATTTATATTTCAGATGACTATTTATATAGTATGATATAACTTATATAATCTAATATAAAAAATTGTTTTTTTAAGACGTTTTTTTGTAATATTTTTCTTTACATTAAATTAATTCTTATAAAATGACATTCGCACAACAATGTGGCTCCATGGGGTCCCAAAATCGACTCAAGGAAGCCCATGGTCAGATATATCTCATAAAATAGGATTAAAACATGTGTTATGGTATTCTAATATTATTTTAATAATATTTTTACCCTTTTTTACCAGATTTACAATTTAACCATGGTGAATAAAATAATTAATTATGTTACTATTCATAATGTCTAAAAATAAAAGGTACCTATTTACACTATCTAGACCTCCCGATTTCAATTATGGATTCCATTTTTTTCTAAATTTAAAACACATATGTTGAAGAAATTAATTTAAAATTAATTCATGTTTTCAAAACTAAAAATCTTGTTTTTAAGAAGTAAAAAACTATCAAATGATTGACGTGTGTTTCTGTCAAATTTCCAAGAGAAATTATTTCGAATGACAAAAATTGGATAAAATAATAAAAATAAAAATACCATTACTCTTTTAAAAAAATTTAATGGACAGCCTAACTATATAAATTAATTATATGAATAGGAATTTTTTAATTAAAAAGAGGTATTTTTTCCTTATTCATTAAAAACTAAACTTTATCATAAAATTACAAGAAATTTATCCAAAGTAAATTTTGATGTCCCAATTCTATAGGATAAGTTTATTTTGTGAGATGGAACATATAAATGTGACAAAAAATAGACTTAAAATGGGTTTTCCATTAAAATGTTGTAAAATTACCTTTTAAAAATTTTAAATTATTTCATGCTTAAAATCAGATTCACTCTTATTTTAATCCTCAAAAATTTATCGGATAAAAGAAATGTCTTTTAAGAGATATTTGTAACGATATTTTTGTTAGTTAAGTAAATTTTCTCCAATACAATGTCTTGTAATTAACTACCATATAAAATAATTATGATATATTATTTTTCAGGATAACTCAATATTGTGTGCAACATAAAATTTCCATGAAAACCATTGTTGCGTGTTGAGTAAGCTATGAGAAAACGCATCCACTTTAGTGTAAAAATAATAAATTATGCATAAATATTAATGTAAATGAATAAAATTATTTATCTGTAAATATATGGGTCGTTACATGCATCCACATTTTAGTATTGGGATAGAGATTTCATTACTAGAAGTCCAAATCAAAAATAATTTAAAAAAACATTATGTTGTTTTCCTATAAAAAGACATAAAATAAGGGTTTTAACTGATTCTATTTATGAATAATTTAAAAAATATTAAAATCCTATTATAATGCCTACTGATGTATTAACACCCCAATAATTTAAAAGGAAACACTATACCCAATCTCATACAAGATTCACCAAATCAATATTTAACAAATGACAAAACATTATTATTTTAATGTGATAGTTATCAAATAGATCTTAGAATGGAATGAATGAATGAGATTAATTAAACTATGAAAATATAGTATACGCATGTTTACCAAATGAATTCATTGGTTACCAATTAATTTTAAATGAAAATAAAACCAATTGAATATAATGGATGTGTTAAAATAACTATTTTCTCATGGTATGATTTTATCATAATAAATAAAATGAATTACAATTATTGAAATATATTATATCAATTTGAAAGTTTTATATAAAATAATTTTTTGTGAAATTCATCCAAAATGTGTTATGTACTAATGATAACAATAAATTCAATTTTGCGCATAAAATACAATACTTTTCTAAAAGAAAAATTTTCTTCCTTTTGAGGGAGAAATTTTTTAAATCCTAATTACAAAATTTTTTGAATTTTAAAATGGAAAATAATATATATTTTTTATATTGTAATATAATAATTCTCTTTGGGTGAATTTTTTTTATCTTTTTGACAAGTTTCATTTTCTAGGAATATGGTAAAATACTACATTTTAGTTATAAAAAAAATTTCATTTAAATATTTTTATAGTATAATTATTTTATAAATTGGACGTCAAGTATATTTATTTATATTTAGATAATGAAATTTATTCTATTGAAATAAATTTTAAATTGAAATTGGATATAAAAACATTTCCAACATAGATACTTTTCACTTTAAAATCCCACAATTTCATTTTTCAGTAGGTTTAATTTTAAATATAATTTTTCAAATTATATGAATTTAATTTGTTAAAAATATTCCATATTTGAAATAAATAGGCTTATATTATTATTTATGGTAAATTTTATTTTTATTTATACAAATTTTACCATGGCGGAAAAATTATTTACCGTGTTATAAGTAATGTAGTTACAAGGGTTAATGTTAAAATGAAAAAAGGATAACATTCAGAACAATTAAATAATTTAATGTATTTTATGAGGTAATTATTGACCCTCATGATATTAATTAAAATTAAATAACCATATATGTCTATCAAATTAATACCACCTCAATTTGGTTGGCATTAAATACAAAATATTCATTGTGTAATCACTTAAATCCACCTCTCCTAATGTATGAATACTAACCTCACCACCACATTTCAACCCAAAAACATGAATCTCATAAAATATCATCCCAAACCACTATTATAAATCGTCCCCATTTATATGTTCTATGGTGGTATCCAAAATAAAAAATCTAATTTCATAAAGGGGTTTTCAAAGTGGTGATATTCAATAGGTAATTTAATCAAAGTACCTCTTTTAATTTCATTTTTTATACTTTCTCTACCCATAAATCATAAATAAATTCATGATTACTACATTAAAATTAATATAATGAATTTTTGTGTATCTAATGTAATATCTCAATTTCATTTCATATATTATCTTACCATATAAAAATAAATGATACTATTTCCCAAGTTATATCGGTTAATCTTGTCTCCTAATAATGACTTTGTTCGTTTTATATTACCTCCTTAATGTCCATTAATAATAACATAGTTAAGATTAGATAAATTTTTCATATGTATATTATATACTATTTCATTTTATAGAACTAATATATATACATAATATTATTTAAGACAAAACTAGTTTGTGATTTTCAGAAAAATGATAAAATAGTGTAAACCTTTATCATTAACATTTTATCAAATGAAACATCCTACTGAGTGAAAAAATGATAAATGGGACAAATAACACCTATTTAATATTATTAATAAAATTCAATTCCCCTTCGGTTGTTGTATTTCCATTTTTAAAGAACATCAAAAATTGGACAAAAATGATCCAATCATGAATCAATGTAACAAACACACAAACAAACCTAAAAATAACTAAATATTATTAATGAATTATTCATAAGATATTATAAAATCATAATATAACGTATTATAAACATTTAAATATTTTTTAATGATTAAATAAAAATATATAAAATAGAATACATGATGTGTTAATGCATTTCAAGCATGTCTAATGTGAGCTAATGGATTTCTTAACCAAATTTACATTCATTGGTTTAAACAAATAATTCATAACTCTTTATTTCTACGATTTTGTTTGATATATATATTGAATAAGTTAAATTTTATTTCCACTAATTATATATTTAGTTATAGTGGATACTCATATTTAATTAACTTTATTAATTCCCACTTCAACAATATGATATTGAAATGAAGAATTTTTTTAAAAAAATATCATTTTAATTTTAACCTTAAAATTGCCTTCTTTCTTTCATGTCCATTTTTTCTATAATTACTTCAAAAAAATGTTTTTAATATTAAATATTTAATGTAATAATTAATTTCTTCTCATATTTTACTCTGTACAAAATATTTTTAATGAATTTTATTTTTAATCTTCTAAAAGTCATCCTTTGTGAATTTTTTAAAAAAAATATTGATGTAATATTTATTTACTTATTTGGGAAGAGTGTATTTTCCTATAATAATGAAAAAATAATCATTTTATGTTTCATTAATAAATTTTTATGGTTATTTCCAAAGGAAGTAGTTTCATTATTATGTGTACATTTTCTCTCTATTAATAGTCATTTTTATTGGAATGAGTATTTTCATAAACGAAATGGATTTTATTTTATGTTGAAAGGTTTTTTTGAAAATATATACGAATAAATGAATAAAATAATTATATTAGTTATATTATATGTGAGTATAAAACATGTGGTGGCCATGATAGTTCTGGGAAATCCTGATATGACTTATATTGGGAAGGCCCAGATAGCTTCAGGTAGGCTCATTATAGCATGACATGTCATGGACCAGATAGCACTAGGTAATCTTGTTATAGCGTAGCATTAGGTGGCCCAGGTAGCACTGGATAATCCCCTTACATCTTGACAAGGGGTGGCCCAAATTTCACTGGGTAAGACTGTAATTGTTTTTGTATGTGCCAGATGTTAAATGACGTACCATGATACATACATTTATTTTATATACTTTTAAATAACTATTAATAAAAATATTTTTTTTAAAATAGTACAATGTTTGAAAATTTTTGAAAAGTGTATTCTTATTTCATAATGAAAATGACTGTTTTTAAGAAAACTTTTTTAATGGACTAAAAATTTCCTTCTTTTATTTCCCTTATAAATATTTTGTGCTAATACAATATTTTAAAAATAATTTCATAGTATTTAAGAGAATATAGAGACTGCTATTAAAACAAGGGAAAACTGTATAGTATTTACATGAATATAACTATTTTATTATTTAAATGGTTTATGTTGATGAAAAAATGGATAATGGTAATAAAATTCCACTTTTTACATATGGGTAAATTTTTTATGAGCTTTATTATTTCCATGAATATCTAAACCTAAGTGATATTTTGGTATGATAGAGATAGAATTATAGTGTAAAATCATAATAATATGTGATGTTTAAGGATATATCCTTACAATTTGCATCTGAGCATATTTTAGATAACACTAAGGGATAAGATAATTTTTATAACTTCCCTTGAATTATTTTTCCTTAGGGTTAAATTAAAAAGATATGTTTTTTAATAATAGGTATATTATTCTTCAAAACTATTTAAATTTAGAATGGTTTCTACAAAGGAAACATGGAAAATTTTAGTTATAATGAACCAAGAGGAAAATACCCATCCAAATAATCATCTTGAGATTTTTGGAATTCAAACAAAACAATTTTCTTCAGTGAAGAATAAAATGACATAATATGTAAAATTGGGGGTAAATTTTCAAGAGAATAAATTGTCTACCATGAATGAATATGGTTACAGTGTATATTTTTATGGCGAAACATCCCCCATTATTTAGTCGATCATCTGAACTAGTGGTATCCCAATGATGTATGAATTCCCCGATGAAGATATATGAATTTTTTTATTTTTTTATTTTCAAAAGTCAACACTTGTCGTTTATCATTTCGAAGGAGAAGATGACTGTTTGTTGTATTTTGATAAGAATACTAGAGATAAAGATGATATTGATAACATGGAATGTGAAACATTTAAGAATATATTCATGTATAAAGTTTTTTCAAAGGATTTTTGACATAGAATAGAGAAATAATTCTTGTAATTAAGGAAAATGGATGATGATTCAGCGGACACATATGAAGAAAAATTTACATGATTGGAAATGATGTCTTGAATTTTAATCATAAATTTCATAATAAAATAGATTTTATTACATTGGATTTAAACCATGTTTATGAAAAAAGTATTATTCATGTGAATTTAAATGTTATGATATGGTGGTTTTTTTCATAAAATTTAATGATTGATATTATAAACACTTATGTGCCATGTCATGAAATGTTTATGAAATAGTGAAAGTGGAAGGAAGTGCAGAATATCCAACTTAGAAGTTTGGAGGTAAATGAAATGAACCAAAAATATTAAATGGAAATTACCTTCTTATAATTATATCATAAAGTATAAATCACATTAAATTACATAGACAACTAAATAAAAAATTTATAAATGAATAATTAATGGTATAAGAGGTATTTATAGATGTTATGAAACCAATAATAATGGAACAGTAATGTGAATTTTGATTAGTAATATTACCTATTTAAATAGTAATCCATATAATAGAATAGTAACCTTACCCATTAATGTATACTTAAAATTTAATCATCGTATACATGGTAATATGAAACAATTATATCATAACATTAGTAAATACATGTTTTAGAAATTATTAATTAAGTTTTGGTATTTATGTAAGTCGTAAATATTTAATTAAAATTTTATAATTAATATAATAATTTAAAAGAATATATATTTTTATAATATTTACTTATCAAATAATATTTTTGTGTTTTATGATTATATGATTATTTTATGAGACCTAAATTATTTTTTAAAATTGTTATAAAAATAATTATAATTTTAAAATCATATTTTTCGAAGTAAATTTTGATTTTAATTAAAAAGTAACTTTCTCATGAATAAGAAATTATTTTCAGAAAATAGAGTTAATTTTTGAGTTCTACACATCAAAATATGGTTAGGGTTTATTTTTGGGATTCTTAGGAAATACATGATTCTGGGTGAATAGTAAAATATTGTAATTTATGTTATATATACATTAAATGTTAAATACATTTTTTTGTGAGTAATATCTAATGTAATAACAATAATATATAAATATCCATAATTTTTCAAATATTTTTATTGGTTATTATTATACAAATCATTGTATCAAGCCACACTAATAATATAATTAATAAAATAATTAGAAAACACCCCTCTCCTGCCCCAATAAATACCACCCCAACCAACCTATTCTCCTTACTCCGTCCAAGATTTTATAATTTAAAAAATTCTTCCCAATACACTTATTAATCCTCAAAAAAATTCTTAGAGTTCTTGTTCTCATCAAAGCAAAACACTTTTTTCTTAGGAGGTTCTAAGGGATAAGGATTAAAGAGGTAAAATCATCTTTATTTTCTTCTAATTTCATTTCAAATTCTTTTTTCTTCATTATATATCCTCACCCACCATCATAAAAATGGAATGATAACTCTAGTACCACTGATATAATGAAAAACTATTATAATAAGGGAATAATCCATCATCAAACCCATTATCCTCTCTATTTTATTTTTATAATATAAGAATCATCCACGAGGTGTTGATTAATATTATTAAACAAAAACATGTTTTTATTTTCCCATATTGTATTTAAGGATGGTAATGAAACTATTTGAATGGTCAAAATAGATTTTAAATTGTACGTTATAGCCCTTTTTATGTTCTGGATGTAACATATTTAAATAATATTAAAAGATATAACCGAACGAGTTAGTTGTGATAACTAACTATAATAATAATATAAATGATTATCAATAACTTCAAATCTAATTACTAATCCTACTACCTGTTGAGATGGTATGTCTGAGTATGATATAATCTATAATAGAAAATTTAGGATTTAATATATAAGTATGAGATTCTCAGATACAAGAGGTGGGGTGAATTGTATACTTTAGAAACCCTTAAGGTAATTTTTCATAACCAAAATTCACAACACCTTTATGTTATATTGACTTAATTGATTCCAGAAAAGTGATTCCATAAATGAAACTGAACAAAAATTTACACCAACTAAGATTCTAACTTAAAGCGTATAGAATCTAACTAAATAAAAGTACAAGTCAGGAAGTATAATAAAGTTATACTTTCCATAACAATACAAAATGCACATCGGAAAACAAAGTAGTAACACTACAAGTAACACATAATAACTCTTTTAACCCAAAGATAAAGGTATCCAACAACCCTGGATAAGAGGTCCCTTGATTAATACTTTCAAGAAAGTTTGTCTTACCCACACCAGGGTAAGCCCTCGATACGGAGATCGGAGTCTGTCTTGCTATCCCCGCAATCCCTTAACTATCAGGTAGTCGGCAGCTGTGTCTTCCTATCCCCAGAAGCCCTCGATTGTACATAGAAAAAATCGGAGTTTCATGAAGCAAGTCTACACGAAGAAAAGATTGAACAAACTATTCAAACTTTATACACGATGCATGGAGAGTTTATAAGAGCCTATCTCTCAAGAAATCACTTCAACGACATGTAATCACAAATGTCTAAGATGTTTTCTAGTGTTGTGCTCTTTTCAAATGAGCTCATATTTATATGCGAAGCTTGAACGGTGACCTCCCTCCTCCAACGGTCATATTCTTCCTTGATTTATGGAGGGACATGTACACCTGTCACTCAAACAATGGTTAGTTGATAACTGAAGGCAGAACATTTTTTTATAATAGAAAAAGTGAAAGAATAACTACAAATGATATTCGGAATGGACAAAATGAATGTTCAGAATGTAAGAAAATAAATGTTCGGAGTCTAACCAAGAATAAAATCGAAGTCTATAATAAAAGGACATTCAGATTCTGTTTATCAGAAGAATTTGGAACGAGAATTCACAAACAGAATTTGTCATTTTAATTCTTAATGAGAATTGATAAACAAAATTCATCATCATAATTCATAATGATAATTCTTAACCAGAATTCGTTATTAGAATTTGTAATCAGAATTCGTAATCAAAATTCACTATTAGAATTCGTAATGAGAATTTGTAATCAGAATACATCATCAAATTTCATAATGATAATTCGTAATGATAATTCATCATCAGAATTCGTAATGAGAATTCATAATCAGAATTCATCATCAAAATTCGTAATGAGAATTTGTAATCAGAATTCATCATCAGAATTCATAATGAGAATTCGTAATCAGAATTCATCATCAGAATTCGTAATGAGATTTCGTAATAAGAATTCATCATCAAAATTCATAATGAGAATTTGTAATCATAATTCATCATTAGAATTTGTAATAAGAATTTGTAATCAGAATTAATCATCTGAATTTGGAGTTAGAACATTATGTTAGTTCGTAATCAGAATTCAGAGTTGACCTTTAAAAAAGTTCATGACAAGGAATTCGGAGTAGAACTTCATATATGTTCGTAACAAGAATTCGGATCAGAAAATATAATACTAAATATCTAAGTATTATAGGATTTCGAGGGTTTATATATGAATCTGATATTTACACTTAATAAAAATATTGATATGAATAATGAAAACAAGGTAGGGGTAATTTTCTTTTGGGAAGGAAATTTTCCTTATGGAAGTAAAACAGGGTTAAAACAGATTTTCTTAAGGATAAGGTGTTTGTGATTTTCAAAACAAGAATGAATGGAAAAGTTATAAGTAAAAACTTATTGAATCAAAAATCTCCCCCTTTTTAGAAATCACAAACATCCTTCCGAAAAAATATAAGAACATAGAATAAATTTCTAGACTTTGAAATTAAATCTTGTCTCCCTTTGTTTATGGATGATGGTGAATACGCTAACTCCCCTTAGGATTTGGAACTCTAAGGATCATATTCTAGATTTCTGGAATGAAATATTCATTATCATGAAAATGTAAATCCTTGTAATGAGAAACTCCCCCTTAAATAAGATCCCCCTTACTTAGGGATTTTTTTTATTTACTTAGAAATTTTTCTTCTCCCTTTTATATTTTTCTGTCTCCCATTTGAGTTCTTTTTCCTTCTCCCCCTTTGTGATTTTCAAAATGATTTGTAAGGGAATGAAAAAGAAATATATTACTTGAAATATTAGTATAGGATACAAACAAGACAAACACTGACAATTTCATTATGATTGGAAATATTAGTACAAGGGAAAAATTTAACAAAATATCGGAGTGGTCTATTTTGTTTATTTTTCCTTGGGAATTAGCATTTTGAAAATTGTCTTCAACTTCTTTATTTATTTTTGGTCCTCTTATACTTTCTCCTCCAAGGCTGTGATCCTTTCTTCTTGAGTCATCAGGGCCTCTTCATGAGCCTTCATGGATTCTTCCTGAGCCTTTAGCAAATCATATTACTTCACAAGTTTTTCTTTCATCTCACTCCGAAGATCCTTCTATTTTTTTTAGGATTTTAACTATATAACTCAGCTTCCCATTTAGATCTTTCACATCCTGAATTTGAGAACTTTGTTCTAGACTTAGCTTTTCTAGAAAACTATCTAAAAGATTTTTAATTTTGACATCTTCAGTAACAAAGACCTCCTTAGCAACTTGTTGGAACTGATAAAGCTCTTCGATATCTTCAACAATATTCTTAGACCATATGGCTATTTTGCTGCATGACTTTCTGTGGACCTCATATTTTATAAGAAAATTCTTATGTTCTACCTCAATCTTCACACATTTATCCATCACCATGGATATGGATTCTGACTCTTGATTCATGTTGTGCTAAAGAATCTGGCATCTGGAGTTTATTGTAGGAAATATCAGAATTATATCTACCAAATTATTTAGGGATTCAACAACAAAATCGTGTCCCAATGCAGATGACCCAAAACCAGACAACTTGCTAGGATATTGTTCTTATTCTATTTCCACCAGCTTCCTTTTAGAATATCCTCCAACATGATTCTTCATTATGATATCTTTCATTGGAGTGTCAATAAGAACTTGCTAACCCTTGCTGATTTTTGGAGCTACCTCTTCATAAGGAGATTCATGTTCACTTCTGGAAAGTTGTAAAATCATGTCTTCATCAATCTTCTCTTTTTCAGCACTAGCCACAATATCTTTAGGATGGATAAAATCATGATTATGACTTTCTTCTTTAGATGTCTTCTTCACTTCCTCTTCACCCTTCTCTTCATCTGTGGGTGTAGCCAATTTTGAGGATCCGGATTGAGAAGTCCGGAGTGAAAATTTCTCGAAAGAACTATTCATATCATGATAGTCTTCAACGTGCTTGATTACATCATCAGATCCACCACTACTGTCAGCTTGCTGAATTTCCTCTACAACTTCTTTCTCAACATCCTTATCTTTTGAATTTTATGGAGTCTTCTTACCTGGAGTCTCAGGTAAATTTTCCATCAAAAAATATTTCAGAACTAGAATGTTCTCGGATGAAATTTATTTTTGCTTCAAAATAAATTGAACAATATCTACCTCGGACTTTTTCTTCTTGAGCTTCTTCTTCATGGCTTGCTTCCTTAACTCATCAGCATCATTTTCTTTTAAGACCTTATCCTAAGCAGGGTCCAAGCCGAACTGTGGATCCCCTTCTTTCCTATTTTCCTTGAGCTCTTTCTACTTTGTTACCACCACATCTGGGTAGGCTTTTTGATTTTTGGGTTTAGGAGGTGCAGATTGGACTTCCTTTGATTTTGGTGTTTCATCTTCAGCTTGCACTTCCTTTAGCTTCCTTTTCGCACCGGACTTTATTGAGGGTTCATCATTTTCTACATTTTTCGAATTGTCTTCTTCCACCCCCTTTGGAAGATCATAGAGCTGACCTGACTGTTTTGAGAAACCAACATTCATTCTCTTCAGAGTGTCATCACTGATCAGCATCACCTTGTAAATTCTCGGCATGGAGGTCCAATCAATCATGAAAGAATCAATACACCGAATAATAATCTTGGAGATAAGTTCAGGATACATAATAATTTGAGCTTTCAAATTCCCTTTCTTGATGTTCTGAACCGTAATAAGAATGTGCCTCATCAGATTGATCTTTCTTAGATTTACCATGAAATCCAAGATATAAATGTCACTTTTCTTTAAGTTATCCTTGTCACCTCTTCTTGGTACGAAAAACCCTTGAACCCAAAACTGTAGAATCCAATTTTTGGTAGAGAAATGGGAAATCTTTACGGTCTTGACTTCTTTAAGTCCGTGGAATTCCATAGACAACACATTACTGAAACTTCCTTGCACATCCGGTATCTTATGGGAGAAAAATTCATCTTCTCCATCATATGAGAGCCCCACCAAGCTCTATGCCTTGGTGTAAGAAAGATTGTAAGTCTTGCCATAGCCCTTAAAGGTGAATTTTTCTCTGCCATCTTCATCATAGAAGGAAACAGACCCATAAAATTCTATAAGAAAATTTGTATAAACAACATCCTGATCCCCTGGCTTTGATATACAAAAATATGCCCATCCATTGAGCTTGATAATCTTAGAAATAAGAGAATGATACTTACTGAAAAATTTTGGACGGCCCAACCTTTCCATTTAGACTAACCAACCTGAGATTGGCTTCATAGTAGATATTTCTTGAGAAGTGGCTTCTACAGACATTCGGAATGGAGGATCATTGAAAGATTCAGAACGGTCTTAAGAAGGAAGGGAAGAACTTCAACACGTGAGGGCTTGAATTTGATGTGGGAAAACCATTAGGGGTCCCCTTTATATAGGAAAAGTAGGTGACCTTTCATCTTCCAAAACTCATCTAACAGTTGTGAAACATTATGACTAGATCTAACGGTTGAAAAACTAACCGCAAGGAAATCTTGAAACCGATCTTTTGAATATTTAAGAAAAACATTCATATTTTATTGAAAAATGAATCTGAAAAACACAAAAGAAAATACCAGAATGAAAAAATATGATTAAGAAAACTTATGTAAAAAGATCATACCTTTCAGATTCCCATGAATATTATTCGTAATAGGTGATATTTTTCTTGAAGAAAATTTGACTATGAAAATCTTACTATGAAAAACTCACAACAACAAAAATCATTATGAGAAAAAGACACAACAAAAATTTTGAGTATGAAAAATTTTCATTTCGAAAGTTCCAGTTCCGAATGTTTTCATTACGAAAATTTAAGGTCTGAAGAATTTCATTATGGAATCTTTAGTTCTGAAAATTTCATTACGAAAATTTTAATTATGAAAACTTCATTAAGAAAATTTTGAATATGGAAACATCATTACGAAAATTTTTAAAATGAAAATTTCATTACAAAAATTTTCAATACAAATTTTTTTTTAGAAAAATCAAAATCTCATAATGAAAAAATTTGAAAAAGGTCATTACAAATTTTTTTTGAAAAGCTCACAAAAAATGTACTCCCCCTATATAAATGAGATTATTACTGTAAGGAGTGTGCTTAAACAGAAATTTAATGGAGGAAGATTACCTTACGGTTATCATCCCTAACTTATATTTAATGTATTCAAATCTATCTGAGGGTAATGATTTTTTGAAAATATCAGAAAGTTGGTCATGTGTTCCGATAAATTGAAGAATGATATCTCTTTTTTGTGTGTGATACCTAAGAAAGTGATGCCTAATTTCTATGTGTTTTGCACGAGAGTGATGTGTAGGGTTTTTACTGAGGGAAATGGCACTTGTGTTATCACACAAAATTTGAGTCTTAGTAAATTCAATCCATAGTTTGTGAGTGTGTGTTGCATCCACAACATTTGAGCACAACAACTTCCAGCTACTACATATTCAGATTTAGCAGTGGATAGTGCTAAAGAATGTTTCTTCTTGTATGTACACGAATCAAATGAATCTCCTAAGAAATGACAAGTTCCAGATATACTCTTTCTATCCATTCTACACCTTGAAAAGTCAGCATCTGAAAAACATTTTAATATAAAATCATTTCTAGAAGTATAAAATAGTTCTAGATCCATGGTTCCCATTAAGTAGAAAAAAATTAATTTTACTACCTTTAAATGATATTCCTTAGGATTTGATTGATATCTAGCACATAAGCATACTGAAAACATAAATTCTAGATGACTAGATGTCATGTATAGTAAGCTTCCTATCATACCTTTAAAAGATGTTTTATCCACTAGTTTCCCATCTTCATCAAGATCAAGTGTGTTTGAGGTACCAATGGGAGTACAAATAATATTATTATTGTCATATCCATACTTTTTATGAAGATATTTAATTTAATTATGTTGAGATATATACATTCCTTCTGGTTTTTGAGAAATTTTAAAACCAAGGAAAAAAGTTAACTCACCCATCAAACTCATTTCAAACACAAATTTCATTAGATCCATGAAGGAATCAGTTAAAGATTGCTGAGTTGAACCAAATATAATGTCATCAACATAAATTTAAACAATAAAAAAAATTCTTATCTTTCTTTATAAAAAGGGTTGGATCTGAATTTCCCGTAACATAGTTATTTTGAAGAAAAAATCATGTAAGTCTATCATACCAGGCTTGAGGGGCTTATTTAAGGCCATTAAAATCTATGGTAAGTCTAGAAACATGATCAGGATGTTTTGTGTCTTCAAATCCAGGATGTTTTTAAAAAAACATCCCCTTGAACATAACTATTATGGAAAGCACATTTCACATCCATTTGGGAAAGATTGAAATTGTAGAATGATGCAAAGGAAAGTAAAATACGAATAGATTCAAGTCTAGCTACTGGATAATAGGTTTCTTCATAGTCTATTCCTTCTTGTTGATTATAGACTTTGGCAACCAATCAAGCATTATTCCTAAATATGGCTCCATTTTCATCACACTTATTTATGAAGACCCGTTTTACTCTAATTACAGAATATTCCTTAGGTCTTTCAACCACGGTCAAGACATTATTTCTTTCGAATTAATTTAGATCATCTTTCATTACTTGTATCTAATCACCATCACCTAAAGCTTCATCAGTGCTTTTTGGTTCCAATTGGGAAAGGAAGGCTAGATGTTATATTTCATTTCATAAGGAACTTCTAGTCCTTATAGGTTGATTAACATCACCAATGATGTTATCACTGGGATGGTTCTTTAGAAATGACTGATTTGGGTTTTGTAAAACTTGTTCATCAATATATGGTAGAAAATATTATGGGGTAAATGTTTTAGAAGTATCTTTTGGAACATTTTACTTATCAGAAGGATTTTCTAACCAAGGTTGATAATTAGTTTTTGAAAACACATCCAGAGATTTATGTTGATGTTGTTTGAAAATAAAGGGATCAGTTTCATCAAATTTGACATGTACAGTCTCTTCAATAGTGCATGTGTTTTTTTTAAAAATTCTATATGCCTTAGAAGTTGTGGAGTAGTCGAATAAAATTCCTTCATCAAATTTTGGTGTGAATTTTTGTAAGTTATCTGCAGTATTAAGATTAAATACCTTGCAACCAAAAATGTTAAAGTAGGAAAGTCTAGGTTTTCTACCATTCCATAACTCATAAGAAGTTTTATTATGAAAAGGTCTAAATAAAACCTGATTTATAGTATAACAAGTAGTACTTACAACTTAAGCCCAAAAATGTTTGGCTATAGAATAATAACTCAACATGGTTCTAGTTATCTCTTGAAGAATTATATTTCTTCAGTCAACAACACCATTCTGTTGAGGTGTTCTTGGTCTTGATAAGTTGTGAGTAATACCTTTTCTACTACAAAAAGTTTTAAAAATTGAGTTTTGAAATTATTCTCCATGATCAATATGAATTTTTTTCCATAGAGGGTTTTTTTAATTTTTGACTTGGGCCCTAAAACTTTTGAAATAATAAACAGCTTCAGAATTCTTTGTTAGAAAATAGACCCACGTAAATCTAGTGTAATCATCAACCAAAACAAATACATAATATTTTCCCCCAATACTTACAGTTTGTGTAGGACCAAAAAGATCTGAATGCACTAGCTGTAATGAATCAGTGGTTGAGACTTGACCAACTGATTTAAAACAAGATTTACGTTGCTTAACATATTGAAAAAAGTTACAAACTTTTGAAGAATCATATCTATGCTATGGTAGATCCTTAACTAAAACATTCTTAGAGAGTTTTCATAAGTTCCTAAGGTTACAGTCCTAACTTTCTATGCAACAACCAAGAATGATCTTCTATTTCACTAAGGCAAGGTGTGTCTTGGATCCTATGGTCTTCTAAGTTTAATGTGTAAACATTCACTTGCCTATTGGAAGAAAGAATAAATTCTTTGTTTTAATTGTGTACTAAGAACTTATCACTCCTAAAATTCACAAGGTAACCTTCATCACATAATTGAATTATACCGATGAGGTTGTTCTTAAGACCCTTAACAAATAAAACATTTTAAATCAATGTTTTTTCAAGAAGAACGATGTTACCTATACAAATAATTTCTCCTTGAGCATTATCTCTGAAGGTTACTCTTCCTCTTTTCGTTTTGATAATCTTTTCAAAATAGTTTTTGTTACTAGTCATATTCCAGGAACATCCACTATCCATGTACCAAGTATTACTATTGGTACTTTCCCTATTTTTCTGAGAATAAAAAAAGTTAGGTTTTCAGAATCCAGACTTACTTGGATCTGTAAATTTCAGAAATCAAAATTTTGGGTACCCACATCTTCTTAAAAAAATAATCCTTATGAAATCCTAAAGATTGGGTTTTGTTCAAGGAACAATTCTTTGCCCAGTGACCACCACACTTAAATTTAGTACAGAATGGTGCACTTTGAGGAACAAAGTAGTTGTTGCTAAAAATCGGTTTAGAACTTGTGTAACCAAAACTAGAAGTATTCCTTTGAGGTCAGATTTGTGAATAAATTTTATCAAAATTTTCCTTACCTAGGGTAATGTTTGAAAAACACTTCCTTACGGAGAATATTTCAGATTTGAGTTTTATAACAGAGTTCTTGTCTTCAAAAAACATTAAACTGGAGCTAGGATCGAAAAAAAAATTCATAGAAATTACATTTTCTAGATCTTTAGAAAGTTTATTATTCTCAGAACTTACTTCCTCATTATTTTTTCAAATACTTTAAAAATAATCATTTTTCATATCAAGATATTTAGAAAGATCTGACATTTCCTTATTAAGAATAGTATTCCTAGAATTTTCCTTATTAGGATTTTTCATGAGTTTTGAATTATCATTCTCAAGAAGTTTGGAAAACCTAGAAACTTCTTCATAGGTAGGTAAAGTATTATCTTCATCTAAAGAGTTATAATATTTACTGTCATTAGAATTCAAAAAAACATTGGTCATTGATTCAGCATTGTGTACCTTATCCATCAAGCAATAATTATCAGTAGGTATCCTAGCCAATAGACCAATATTCTTCTATCTAGAAGATTCATAATCCGAAGATTCATGTGAAGAGTATCCACCACTAGCACTCCATGTTTCATTAACTTTCAACAATTTCTTATCATTGGACTTGTAATACTTCTATCTGTTTTTTTCAGAATGCCTTTCCTTTCTTTCTTTTCTCTTGAGCATGGGGCAGTCAGGTCTTATGTGTCCAGCTCTTTTTCATTCATAGCATGTAACTTCAGAATTTTTCTTGTCTTTCCATTCCTTCTTCTTGTATTTAGATTGAATGTTCCTCTATACAGCTATGTTATTCATCCGTTGAGAAAGATTTTCTAATTAATTTTTTGAAGATTCACTTCCACTAGATTCGGAATGGATAACAACTTTCATAGATCTGGATCTAGTAACTCTCTCACGAGTCTTGGCTTTCATATGACTGGAAGTAGTTGTAAAAGATACATTTCCATTTCCATTCTTCTTCTTCACAATATCAACATCACTCTTCATTCTAGTCTCATGCTGAAGAAGAGATCCAAATAGCCCATCAAGGGTTATCTGAGTGACCTTTCTATTCACATCAATTGTAGTCCTTTAAAATTCCCACTCATTTGGCATGATGTCGATGATCTTGTCAACAAGGGATTCATCATCCAATCCTTTTTCACCCATTGATTTAAACTATTCAAAATAGTCATGAATCTCTGAGGCACCTTGCATATGATTTCACCAAATGGAAAACTAAAACTATGATATTAAGCTCTAAGCATGGATCTTCTTGTCTCAATTAATTTGGAAGTTCCAAAGTAAGTAACTTAAAGTTTCTTCATTATAGAATTTGCTGCTTCCCAGGATTAAATTTGGCTATATATATTTCTAGTCATTGACAAAGTAAAGTATTGTGTACCTTATAATTCAATTGATATTCTTGATTTTCCTAATTTTTAAAGGCACTGACTTCTTTATCAAGAATTTTTTATCCATGAGTAAGCATAACAAAATTTTCAACACCAGTGTTGGTAATGAAAGTCTTCATACGATCTCTTCAATATTTGTAATCATTAACATCAAATAATGGTATTCTGGTTGGATTAAGACTGTCTATGGAACCAACATTGATTCCTGCCATTTTAATATATGTATTTCCACAAAAACATATTAGTAGAAAAAAGTTTGTAAACAAGGAAAATATTTAAAGCAATAAAATATAGGGCAAAAGTATGTTTAAGAAAAACTGAATCCAAACTATGTGTCTGAAAAATAGATTCCAAAAAAAATATTAATCCGGAAGTGTGAACCTGAAAATTAAATTCTGAATGTTATAAGAAGAAGAATGTCTTCTGAATCTAATCGTGAGATTAATTCAGATTATACCTATTCCGCTAATACCAATTATTTAGATGGTATGTCTGAGTATGATTTACTCTATAATAACAAATGTAGGATCGAATATATAAGTATGAGATTCTCATATACAAGAGGGGGGGTGAATTGTATACATTAAAAATACATAATGGAATTTTTCATAACCAAAATTCACGACAACTCTAAGTTCAATTGACTTGCTTGAATACAGAAAAGTGATTCTGGAAATGAAACTTAACAAAAATTTACACCAACTAAGATTTTTCCCTAAAGTGTATAGAATATTACTAAATCAGAGTACATGTATGGAAGTATAATAATGTTATACTTTCCTTAAAAATAAAAAATGGATAGCAGAAAACAAATTAGTAACACTACAAGTAACAAACAATAACTCTTTTAACCAAAAAATAAGGGTATCCAATAACCCTGGAGAAGAGTTCCCTGGATTTATAATTTCAAGAAAGTCTGTCTTACCCACACTAGGGTAAGCCCTTGAAACGATGATCGGAGTCTGTCTTGCTATCCCCGAAATCCCTCAACTATCTGGTAGTCGGCACCTCTGTCTTCTTATCCCTGGAAGCCATCGATAGTACACAACAATAATCAGAGTTGCACGAAGCAAGTCTGCATGAAGAAAAGTTTGAACAAGCTATTCCAACATTCTGCACGAAGCATTGAGAGTTTATAAGAGCCTATCTCTCAAGAAATCACTTCAACATCATGTAACCACAGATGTCTAAGATGTTGTCTAGTGTTGTGCTCTTTTCAAATGATCTCTTATTTATAGGCGAAGCTCCAACGGTCGACTCCCTCCTCCAACAGTCATACTCTTCCTTGAATTTCGGAGGGACCTGTACACGTGTCATTCAAACAACGGTTTGTTGATAACTGAAGGAACAACATCGTTTTATAATAGAACAAGTGAAATCATAAATAAAACTAATATTCAAAATGGACAAAAATAATGTTAGGAATGTAAGAAAATAAATGTTTAGAGTCTAACCAAGAATAAAATCAATGCCTATAATACAAGGAGATTCGGATTCTGTTTATCAAAGGAATTTTGAATGAGAATTCATAATCAGAATTTCTCATCAGAATTCAAATCAGAATTCATCATCAGAATTCATAATGATAATTCATAATCATAATTCATCATCAGAATTAGTAATGAGAATTCGTCATCAGAATTCATCATCATAATTCGTAATGAGAATTCATAATCAGAATTCATCATCAGAATCCGTAATGATAATTCATAATCAAAATTCATCATCAGAATTCGTAATGAGAATTATAAATCAGAATTCATCATCATAATTTTTAATGTGAATTCGTAATCATAATTCATCATTGTAATTCATAATGAGAATTCGTAAGAAGAATTCATCATCAGAATTCGTAATCAGAATTCGTAATCCGCATTCATCATCAGAATTTATAATGAGAGTTCGTAATCATAATTCATCATTAGAATTCATATTGAGAATTCATAATCAGAATTCATCATCATAATTCAGAGTTATATCTTTATCTAAGTTTGTAATCAGAATTCAGAGTTGAACTTTAAAAAAGTTCATAATAAGGAATTCTGATTATAACATCATAAAATTTCTTAACAGGAATTCAGATCAGAAAACAAAATACTTCATATTTAAGTATTATACGATTCCGAGGTTTTAGATATGAATCTGATTTTTAAACTTAAGAAAAATGTTAATATTAATAATGAAAAAAAGGAAGGGGTAAATTTATATTGGGAAGGAGATTTTCCTTATGGAAGTAAAACAGGGTTAAAACAGAGTTTTATAAGGATAAAGTGATAGTTATTTTCAAAATAAGAAGGAATGGAAAAGTCATAAGGAAAACCTTATTGACTCAACACTACCATGTTACAAAATTATATATATATATATAACCATTTAAAATTATTTATTATCATTAATTATATACAATTTAAATTCTATTAAATTATTCAATTATACTTTAATTTCCATGCTTATATTCAATCAAACTGATCATGAAAACCCAGAAAATGAACACTCTGAATGATGAATTTGAAATATTCTAATCATAGAAAATACCAAAAATGGGATAAATAAAACTATAATGACTCAATTTTTGTGTAAAACGTTTTCTATTTATAAATTAATGAGTTTTATTTTATTATCATGTATTTTAAAGTAATGAAATCACTCAAACATAATGTGTGGTGATTTATCAAACCCAACTCTAATCCTTTGGGTTCTCAATTATTCATTATATTTTCTAAATGAATGTTATTTTATATTTTAGTAAATATCATTTATAATTCCTTCAAATTTATTTTATAATATATAAATTTTTTCTACATGAGTTTATGATAGTCACAATGTTTTCCAAAAGTAATATTCTTTCTACAAACTCACTTTTTACATATCTTGAGAATCTTTCATCTTCACTAAAGATGAATCAATAGGATACCATGTCTTTAATTCCATGTTTCGTTTGGAATCCTCTAAGGTTTATTCATGAATTTATTATTTATGAAATGAAACGTATTCCATTACATGGATTATTATATTTCAAAGATTTATATATGTTTTATGTTTTATGGATGATTATAAAAATGTTCTGATGTGTCGAGTACCCATGGAATTATATAGAGGATTATAATGTTATTATGTGATGGGAGTCCCCAAAATTATATATCCCTCTGATGCATTAGGTAATTTGGTGTGTCTCATGAAATAAAGTGAAATATGTGCGAACAATATGTAAGCATTGTTCAAAACTATGAATGGTATTTGACCACTGTGACATGATGTTTCATTTTTGTTCATTTGAAATTTAAAGAAATTATCTAATATTTCCTCCAATGATTATCATTATGATTCTTATAATTAATTAGGATAATGATGACTATAATCACTCATGTTTCAAGTCTCTTATCCATCCTTTTAATAGGATTTCAAATCACCCATTTTGGAAGTATTTCATCGGCAGAGTACCTGTAATATAGAGAATATAAGGGACAATAAGAACCTACAAAAAGTGGAATTAAATAAATTATTAGGTTTTATAATTTAAATGTTATGTATGGTCTTCATTCTCTTATGACACTAAACCATCAGACCCTGGTTGAGAATTTCTTGAATTTCGTTCATATATAAATATATGTAATAGTTTTTCGAAGAAAAATAGAGTCTCTTTAGTTGTTTTCAGAGAATCATTTAGTTAATTTTGGAATTTGGTTTAGAGAACATTAGTGAAAACCCTTAGTGTGAGACAAATTATATGTAAGCACCCATGAAGCTTGGTTTTAGACAAATTCTAATCATAGTGATCCCACAAAAAAACATATAGAGTTAATTGAAATATAAAATTATTTACTTATGACTTCGTGAAAAATGTTTTTTTTATGATTTCTAATTTAAGAAATATTAGGAATCAGGAGAAATAATACAAAAAAACATGCAAGGGACAATCTAGTGATTTCATGAAGAACATTGAAAATTCATTGTGTGTTAGATTTCAAAATTTGTTGGGGATGTGCCCATATATCACAGGATATGAATAATAACTAGAATAATGTGCAATATCCACCATCACATAAGATGTTGAAACTTGCAATTGAGTCATTTATGTTTAAATGACCACCGAAATTTAGTGGATATTATGGTGCACTACTTGTGGAACAGTAGGTCAGATAAATGAAGATGATCTTTTATATTAATTTATATTCTAAGATGGAGAATGTGGCTTTGTGAATTTATCTTCTAGATGGATAGGTTGACCAATGTTGGGAATTGATTAAGAACACCATATCAGATAATTAAATTGAATATATTGATTGTGAATACATTATCATGTTTTTTTAGAATTTATTTCCCTCAAAAAAATTATAAATACATAGAGAGAGAGATTATATAGATGAAGCAAGAGGATGGTGAATCATTCATGACCCACAATGAAAATTTCACAAGGCTTGTAAGGTATGCTTCAGGTTTTGATATCAATAGTGATAGATTAAATGATAGATTCTTTAGTGGTTTAAACCCGCACCTTCAAAAGGATCATTCAATTTGTGACTATAGTAGTTATAAATAATCCATTTGATGTTCTCTCAAAGTGGATATAGAGTTTGGAGAATGGTTCCATATAAATAGTGATATGAATCACAATATGATGTATCAAGATAGTGAATATAATAAGAATGGTGTGATGAAAAATAAACCACCCACATGTCAGAAATGTGGTAATAAGAAACATAGGAATTGCCTTAACGAGATAGGTAAATTTTATAACTATTGGAGAGAATGACACCAATATCACGGATGTCAAAGAGACTAGAGGATGTAGGTAAATTTGATGGAGGAAATGAGATAACAAACCATGGTTAAATTATTCAACAATAAGGAGTGAGGGCACAATACAGTCCAGGGTAGAAAACCCCAATTCCATAAGTTTAGTCATCACCATTAGCCAAAAATGCCAAAGGGGCATGGCATGGACAATTCCATCACTGCTATTGAGGTGGTGGTTTATAATATAGTGGTGACAAGGGAATTAATTATTCATTATATAAAGAAAATATAATATTTGATTATGGTTCTATGATTTATTTTTTTATTGAATGTTTAGTAGAACTATTAAAACACCACCACAATATAGGAAGGTTGAGTTATCTATGAAAAAAATGGGTAAATTATTGATTCTAAATTACATAACTTCTACTCGATTAATTCTTATTGAATGAACCTCCAATAAAATATGTCCTCCCTTCCTTTGGGGGGGTGTTGGTATTTTGTTCAGGGCTAGGCTATCTTTAAATAGACCCAACATCAACTGTTAGGAAAGGGATATCAATCTTCACATCCTAAAGAATCCTCTATTTTAATATATGTGTAAAGAGGATCATGAATATATTTTTGTTCAGTCAACTAAAGTATGAATATTAATGCATTATGAAAAATCATATTTGGCTCACATTATTGATACATTGGAGATAATAATGATAAATAAATTCCCATTGTGAGGGAATATAATGATGTTTTCCCAAAATAATTGATTGGACTTCCTCAAAACCGAGATGTTGACTTATTAATTGAACATATTTTTTCATGTTTTCCTATATCAAGGACACCTTACAAAATGGACACCATTATGTTAGAAGAATTAAAGAAGCAGTTACAAGGGAATCTAAACAAGGGGTTTTATGCCCAAGTGCTTCATGATGGGGTGAACCATTCATATTCATCAATAATAATGATGGATCAACACACCTGTAAATCTTTTTATCAAGATCAATAAAAATTATTGAAAGGAACTAGTTTCCCCTTCCTCAGTAAAGATGACTTGTTCGATCAACTGTGTGGTTCTTAGTATTCCTCTAAGGGGGGACCTGGGTCAGGATATCATCAATTAAATGTTATAAAGGATCATTTTCCTAGGACTAACATTCAATCTATGTATTTAAACTATGAGTTCATAGTGTTACCCTTTGGGCTCATGAATTTTGTAAAAATATTAATGAACATATTGAATAGTTTATTTTGAGATTTCTACTGAAAATTTGTAGTAGCATTTATTGATGATATTATGATATAATCTTTGAGGCCGGATATACATGAGGGAGATTTTAATAATATGATACAGAATTTGTGGATGGAGAAAAATTATGAGATGTTTAAAAAAATTGGGTTCTATATATAGGAAGTATCATTATTAGAGCATGTTATCACCTAAAAAGGAGTATATGTGAGAGTTTCATAGTGTCCATAGTCTAGGGGGTATTATTGTTGAGTTTTATTAATGAGTTACAAATGATTCCTATCAACACACCAACACTGACACTTCCAACTAGTGGGTAAGTAATTTTATTGCTCAATGATGATTAAAAAAATTCCTTAAGATATGTACACATGAAAAATAATAATGTGGTAGCCTACAGGTCAAGGAAGTTGAAAATTCATGAGAAAAACTATCCCACGGATGATCTGGAGTTGGATGCTGTGATCAGTGTATTGAAAAATCATGAAAAATTGTCTCAATTATGATATGTTTGATATATTAACTTTTCATAAGTACCTCAAATATCAAATCACACTGAATGAGTATAATATTATCCAGCATATATGGTTACATATCATCATGGATTATAAATCCTCAAGACACTGTCATCCTTGTAAGGAAAATCAATAGGATGATGCTTAAGTAGAAAGGATCATACTACATTATAAATGATGATAATTGAAATGATCAAGACATCATTGAATTGAAATTTATATACATCAAAATCATTAAGTAAGTAACATCATCAATCCTTTATTAAAAAAATTCTCAACAATACCTCATGGAGAAAATAATGCAAGCTCAAAGAAATGACATAGAAATTATTAAGAAGATGTAATCTAGGAGTAATTGGAAATCCATTGTGTTTAAAATGTTTGAGTAAAGAGTTGTACGATTTGGTTCATGATATTGTATACCACTCAATATAGTGATAGAGAAGGGTATTCCGAAGGATGCACAAAGATCAACCTTCTATTTTCCCCTAGAGAACATAATTATGTATAGAGATCTCTGAGAGATCATTGGTGGGAAATTATGATGAAGTATATTTTTGAATATATATCAGATATCCTATTATGTCATAAAGTTAATGATGAAAGAGAAATGTCTGAGGGGATGATAAAAACATTACCCAAGGCAATATAGAAATGGGAAAACATCTCAGTGTAATTTGTCACCAGACCTCCAATTACATCAATATGAAATAATGTTATATTGTTTGCTGTGGATATTCTTACAATTATAGATCAATTCATCACAATTAATGAGGACTTGTATTGGGATAAAAATTCATGGATATACGTCGATGAATTTTTAAGGATTCATGGAGTACCGCTATCGATTGTATGTGATCGAGATATGAGATTCCCCACAATGTTCCATAAAACTCTCCAAATTGACCTAAATAATGCACTGATCATTAATATGTCTTATCATCCTAAAATATATGGACAATATTAATGAACAATTAATTTATTTGAATACATGTTGGGGGTATATTCGATGGACTTCAATGTAGGATGGGACCAACATCTTCCTCTGGTTGAGTTCTCTTACAAGAATAGTTTCTACTAGATCATCCAAATGGATAAATATGAATCCCTTTATGGAAAATGGGGAATAAAACATGAATGTTGGGATGGGGTCAGTGAACAGATGTTTGTAGGATATGAAATGGTCGAAGAAATGGTGGAAAAGGTGATAACCATTCAAAAAAACATCAAGGTATCCCAATATCTATAGAAAAGATATATAGATAATCATCAATGATACCAAGTATTTGTGGATGAATACATGGTATATCTATTCATATCTCGATATAAGAGGATCATGTGACTTAGGAAGAAAGGAAAGCTGAATCACAGGTATATATACCACTTAGAGATTCTTGTTCTAGTCAAAACTATGGCCTATTGAATGGCACGTCCACCAACTAGGTCTCAAGTACACGATGTAGTCCATGTATCCCTATTGAGGAAGTACATATCATATCGCTCACATGTATTTAATCTATATGTGGAACAGCAGAAAAATTATCTCTCTTACGAGGATAACCTATTGAAGATCTTAGATAGTAAGGATAATGTTCTACACAATAAGACTACTCACCTGGAAAATTTACTATGGTGGAACAATATTTACGAAGAGGAAACATGTGATCCAAAGTAAGAGATTAAGTGGAAGTACCCTTGCCTATTTTTTCAATTCATTATATATCAAGTTAGCATGTGTTGCATGTAATGATAGTACCCTTGCCTATTTTATAGTCTAAAACTAAATGTTTTCAAACTTATTTATGTGGATAAATTAGAATTTATATTGATTATAATTTTTAATTAGAAGATATATTTATCATTGAATCTAATCTATGTCATTGGGATCAATTTCACATTGAAATTGACCATCAAATAATAGAAAAATTGTGGGGATTTTTTCAAATAAACTAGCATTGTTGTCCCATATATTGGGTAAATTTAAATTAATTTCATTCAATTATGTAATTGGAATTAGGAAAAATGGACTTCATATTTGGAACCATCGTAAATTATAATTTCTCATATGTTCAACATTGTTTTTGAGAAAAAATATTTATTGAAAGTAGTTAAAATTAATTACAATTATTAACGTAAAATTAAGATTAATAAGGGACGAACCCTCAATCGTAATTAACCAAATGACATAGAAACTTGTGAAAAAAAACTTTATGGAATTATTTGTACACTATAATCCCTCTTATTTAATTTCTTCCATTATTTGAGCCACATTCAATGTGAATAACTTGTATGGATTTCCATAGTAAAAATATTACAAGAGTGAAACTCCTCCTCCACTATAAAAGCCATCCTCTCCCCCCACTTATTCACCCTTATAATGACACATTTCCAAAAATAAATACTCAAAAATATATCTATAAATAAATAACCTAATCCTAGAATCATACCATTATGCATAAATCCATCATGGGATTCCTTTCAGTACAATCCAAAAGAAGTTTGTTGAGTAAGAGGCATCGTCTTCTCTCAAGCTCTCCTATTTCATTTCGATTATCCACCCTCATAAACTTTATTATCCTCTGAATATATAAAGAAATTCACATATATATATTCGTATTTTTTTATGTGAATGTCTTTACCTACACATTGACACAATTCTATCTAATGGGTAACAAACATATTTTATACGTGTTCGGAGAACTTGCGCCACACAAAACGATGATTGTTCATTTTTCTGTTACCACCTTTCCTGGTGGCCATTATTAAGAAAATGATGTATATATATATTTATTTTACATATGATATTTATTATGTATTTAATCTTTTTTAATTAATTTATAACACATAACCTTAAACATACCATTTTGTATAAATATGATAACATCGTTTGTAGAAATGTGGATTACTGCTACCACAATGCGATATGACTCATTAACTCTATACATGGAACTTGTTATGAATTATTTTAATAAAATAATGTAACATATATAACATCAATATGATACTAGAGGTATCATATACAAATTTACCAGTTTTATTTTATTCTCTTAATGTGACACTGAAATGAATGTAGCATTAATGTGCACGTATAGTCTATCGTCTCCATGAAGGGTGCACTTCATTTCTTATATCCAAAAATTATAGATTATTATAAATACATATATACTGAATATATAGGATAATTAATTTATTTTTTAAATTATGGAGATGATGAGATAACTTTCTAATTAATAGTAAGGACAAATTAAAAGTCATAACATACTTCAGAAAACTAGGATATTGACACCAAATAAAGTAAAAATAATGAATAAGTGTTAACAAATGTGTAGTAAAATATTATAAGATGTCAATATATGACCTTATAAACATTATTATTGTTCTGATAGAATTTAGTAACATATTCTTAACCACTATAAATATGTATAAATACCAAAAAATAGATATTAAGGTCGAGGTAAGGGACTCTTATGTTGCATTTCCTTCCATGATGCATATGCTATATACACCACTTAATTATTTTGTGTAATTTTTATACTACCCCTTTTGAAACATTGTATCACAAATTCTTTCTCTACATGTTATGAATAAATTTATTTCATGTGAATTATTATTTAATTGTTTCAAATGGTATGAGACACTTTGGGATATTTAATGATTATTTTTAAAAAAATGTTGTTAATGATTATCTTTTAAGTCTCACATCCTTTTGTGATTGTTAACTTTATATGGAAAATATAAAATTATTTTAATCATTTTTCATTGGAAATTACCATGATTGTAGAGACCCGATGCTTGACGTACATGGAAATTACATTACTTTTGTGGAATACTTAATACATAACAAAAATAGACACACAAGGACCGTAATAGTTTAGTGTCTTTGAAAACATGG
Organism: Viscum album; assembly: GCA_963277665.1. Taxonomy (NCBI): domain Eukaryota; kingdom Viridiplantae; phylum Streptophyta; class Magnoliopsida; order Santalales; family Viscaceae; genus Viscum; species Viscum album. The sequence continues at coordinate 1,148,330,984 of OY728156.1, forward strand.
AACGTAATCTTTTAATCGTGGTGAAAGATCTTCAACATCTCCCATAAAGATCTTCAAAATTTTGTTTCCTTACCTAAAATCATTCTTTTAATCCTGGGGGAAAAGAAAACATAAAAAGGGTGAGATCAAATACTCAGTAAGGGTAAACATGGATAAAATAAAACATACCATATACATTTGATCTTAAAAACATGAATGTAATGTTTAAACATCAAAATCTTGAGCAACGACATAAAACATGGAAGTACATAAGGAATAGATCATAATGAAACATAAATCATGATAACATAGCATGGGAATAAAACATGTAATTGTGGCATCCATTAAGCACATGTAATTATTTCCATAGTAGCCAAGGCATTGCTGCCAAGACCATCTTAGTGGACCAAGTCCCATTCTGAATCGAGTTCACTCCTCGTTTCAGTCCTCTAACACTGAACTAGATTAACTTACCGTTCTAGACATGTCTATCTAATGAGATATAAAATCATTACCCAATTAATTGTAGGGAGATATAGGTCTCATCCATCTCATAATGAAGTCATTCTTACTTGTGCAACAAAATAAACATAAAACATTCATCATAACCCAAAGAATAAAATGGGCTTCATAAACATCATCCCATCATTTCATAATCCATATAAAACAAATGGACATTTCATCATAAGAAAAGTGAACCATTTAAATCATAGATACATTACACTTAAAACATATACATATGAAATAATTTCATCTTAGATGGAAATGGTTTTGATATAACATTTGAAATGAATTCTTGAGGAAAATATCCTTTCTTCATCAAAATCATTTTCTTTTCAAAAAATGCCATGAAAATTTAAAATAAAATTATTTTGTTGAAAATATTCATAAATCATGTATAGTAAGATTCATGAAAATGAGACGTTATTAAACTGTAAAAATCCATTCACGCAGTATAAGTTAAAAAAACATTCTTCTCGTACTTTTGCCGGAAAAGTCAAAAAGTACCTCGTAACATAAACAAAAGAAAGATTCCTTACATACCATGTATTAAAAGTCAAAAATGGTTAAAAATGACTTTAAACATACATAAAACCACTTTTATAAAACATGGACATGGATGATAGAAATAACCCCAGTAAATACTTACGAATAAGCAATCTCGGATAAAAATGAGATTTGCAAAATTATCCCTTACCTTAGGTTCGATATGCTTTGTACGTATCAGAACCTCCTGTATAATGATTTAAATAATGTCATTGACTTATTAAAGAATCATATTCATTGTTATGATATCATATATGGTTCACTTATGACTTTATATTACCCGTTCTTTTGTAAATTCCATGTTAAAGAGTGTTTTGGGTAAAATCGTTTCATTTGTCGTCCGTGTTTTGACTTGTAATTATTCATATGATTACTTAGATCAAGATTACATAATTCCAGAATATAAAACATGATTTATATATAATATATATTCAGAATATACATATATATAATAGATCGATAAATGGAAATAAATACACCGTTCATGGAGACGGTAGGTCGTACGTACGCATGAACGCTGTTTTCGTTTCCTTATTGAGTTGAATGGAATTAAGTAGATGAAATACATATATAAATAAATTCAGTATCTTTATAATGTCATATATTTAATTATTATTTCTTATATATACTTTATAATCATTCTTAAATGGTTAACATGGAGAATGAATCTCATCGCGTCATGGAGACGGTAGTCCGTACGTACGCATGAGCGATGATATCATTTCCATAATTATTGAATTGAATTGGAGTGGATGATACAATATATCAGAATCAGTAGGATGTTATAATAACTATTTATAGTTATTCTTTACACCATTATACCCATACATGTAAGGTGTTGGTGGAAAAACAGATTACACCACGGCGTGGAGACGGTATTCCGTACGTACGCACGTGCGGTGATTTTGTTTTCCGTAGGATGGATAGAAGGTGAAATTGGGTTGTTTCATATTTATAATAACAAATCAGTATATTATTGATACTGATTTTATTACTTTATAATGAAACAACTGAAGAATAAGAAGTTGAAGAAGAAAGAAGCTTGAAAGAATCGGGAGAAGAAATTACATCTTCTTCGATACGCCTCTTTAAAACCTCCTCTTAGGGCACTAAGATTGGTCTTTAAAATAGACCAGAACCTCTAGGATGTTTCTAGGGAAGTGGAGAAGATAATTTGGCAGGGGTTGACCGAGATTGAAGGCTCAAATTGGTGTGAGGAGCAGAGCGAGGAGGTTCCCTTTTATAAGGGAGGATAGGGGAACCTTTGTAATTCTTTAAAATATTAATTTATAATAAATCTAAACCCACTTAAAAAACTCCAAAAATGACTCATATTCTAATATTAGATGAGATAAAGTTGTAATCTCATCAACCAATAAAATTTAGACATGTTTGGATCTTATTTTAAACCTTATCATTTTGATTTATCCTTATTTAATCTATTTAAGTTTATTTGTGGTAATAAACTTCTAAATTTTAAATTATGACAAATAATTACTTATTTGTTGTGAATTTTACATAATTGTTTACTTTATGACATTATAGACCATATAAATTTAAAGTTATAATTTTTAAATATTTTTTTTGATTTTTAAACAATTTTATAATATGTTATTTTTATAAAATAACAATAGTGTCAATTTTGACACTATTCATTTATTTTAATTTAAATAATATATATACAGAAGATATGTTCGAAATAAAAGCTTTAATAGATTCATAAAAGGTCATATGTATCTATAAAATTAGTGTATCACATTAAATAGTTCATATAATATTTATTTTATTATTTTTAAAACCATTTATTTGGTTTATCTCTTAAAAAAATAATTACTACAACATTTTTGTATAATTATTTAATATACTGATTTATTGCATAAAAAATTAAAATAAAATTCTATGATGATGATAAATCGATTACCTTTCACAATAACACTTTTACTATAATTTATCATCTTAAAATCACAATATTTAAATTTTTATATTTATTAAATTATGAAGGTGACAAGTTTGGAATCATTTAAAATAAAATAATATAAGTGTCATAATCACTTTTATAATGATCCAAACGGTTATATATTAGGTCATTGGATTACTAAGGTGTATATATACACTAAAAATAAATTTTGGTCAGGTTTCTGGGCCTTTTAATGGGTATTATTATTTCAATAAAAACTATATTACTTGTTTTCCACTTAATAAATAATTTCTGTATCATTAATGTATCACTATTAATGGAAATTATTTAATCCCTAAAAATTATAAATAAATTATAATGATGTAGATAATTTTATTAGGTTCATGGAGACTATTCATGTTCGAAGTTGTATGATGTTTATCACTAAATTAAAATTATTATACTTATAAGATTTAAGAGAGGGACATGTTGTCACTTTCTTTGGTTTTAATAATAATTAAATTATTTTCGTGGTCAAAAGTCCAAAAAATGAATATAATCCGACCCTTAGTTGATATGGGTTTACTTTTAGCCATCAAATAGAATTTTTTCTTGAGTTAGGGTAATTTTATAAAATTATATTTACCCTTAATTACCCGATTTACCTTTAACTATGGTAAATAAAATTTACCGTAGTTACTATTCATAATTCCCAAAAATAAAAAGTAGCCTATTAACATAATTTGGACCCACTGATTTCAAATATGGAATAAATTTTTTCAAATTCAATACACAGAAGTTACAGAAATTAAATTAAAATTATTCCAGTTGTCGAATGAAAACGGGTTTTTGTTTAAAACATTGCAAAAGATTGAATTGATTTAACCTACGAATTCAATGTAAAATCAATGCTAATGACATACATTATATTAAATGGTAAAAATATATTATATTTATACTTTTAAACCATTCACTATTATAATTTATCCATATAAATTATTACGATGAAAAAAGTTGTTTTTCATTAAAATATAGCCTGTTTTTACTATTCATCAAAATATGAAAGTTACCAGAATAATACGAAAAATTTATCCAAAATAAATTTTTATTTCTTGATTCCAAAGAAGAATTTTATTTTGTCAAATAGAACTTATAAACATTTCAAAAACTAGATTTAATGTGGGTGCACCATCAAAAGGCGGCAAAACTGCATTTTTTGAAAAATACTTATTTTACCCGAAAATTTTATTTTGTTCTTATACCATGTTCTATAAAATGTGTAAGATGAATAATAATGTTATAAAATTCAAAATTTAGTTAATAATATTCATAATGGCTAGTTCATAATAATATTATAATAATATATCGTTGTTTAGTAAAACCTGGTATTGCGTACAACACACGCTATCGAGGAAGGTCGCGACTGCGTGTAATGCAAGCCAAGTCAGGGTTGCGTGTTGTCAAAGAATCCTTCGTTGTTTAGTATAACAGAATCCAATCATATTTCATTTATACATTGAATATATATATATATATACTCAATGTTGCGTAGAATAACTATTATCAAAATTGTGTGTAACATGATCCAAGAATAGTATTGTGTATACTGCAAGCTAATACGGTGTTGTGTATAGCGCAAGGTAATCTTGTTGTAGCATACAACACAAGACATTAATGAAATTAAAAGAATATTTTTCATAAAATCTCGGGGTGTTACATTCTACCCCCCTTAAACTGAATTTCGCCCTCGAAATTCGTCGGGGTTATAAATGGTTTACTACTCAAATGTTTGTTTAATAGAAACCCACATCGTAAAAAGGAATACCAAAACAAGGCTTTAAAAACTAAAGCATGTAATGTAATGGTTACCCAAATTAACTCATCACTGGGATTCCACGTAGGAGAACATAAGTGAAAATATGGATATGGAAGAAAAATCTAACCATCAAGTTTTGATGGAAAGTGGTAGAGAACATGGCAATGAAAAAGCCAAAAATCACAAAGCTGTTGATTTGTGATGATCTAAGGTACCATCTGATTCATCAGATATAAGGGAACTAGGACAACATTTTTGGTTTTCAAGATCATTTCCCTAAAGTTGATGAATTAAAAGAAATACTTGCATGATTTTGGTACAATCTCACTGTTGTTCGTGAATTGAACAATTTCCACTTCATCCCTTAAAGAAATGAAGTTGAATTTGTTATTCGTGATGTGTTAGCAGATCATGTGATAGAATGATAGGTCATTCCATCTCTTTCAAACAAAAGGTTAGCAAAAGTTATAAGTCCATATTATGGTTCGATTAATCGTATATGGTTCCAAAAATGAACTTATACTACATATATCATACTGCTTAATAAAATAAAACTAGTTTCTACTAACCAGGGACTTCCTGTAGGCCAGTGGTTGGCGATAAAGGCCAGTCGCACTTCGGTTGTGGGTGCGATTCCCACAGCCTTGTTTGACACGATGGGTTGTTGCCCGTCCTGCAGGTTTTCCTTTTTCTAAAACTATATTACTATAACATCCCATCAATAATATCGAAAAAACTTCTATCCTTAAACAATACTAACTTATGTGTAACATAATCCATTCCAATCTTTAGTCTTATCCATAATACGGCATTCCACCCTCATATTGTAGTGAAAACGATTACCATAGATTTCATATAACAAGCATGTCAATTCCGTCGTTGATCCCCATATATCATAAGATATGTCTTGTTGGTCACTTTCCAAACATTTGAAGGACTTAATCATGTATTCTCTTCAAAAATGAATACCCATTGATTCTTAGTGAAAACATGAGTGCTGTCAAAAGATAACTCTTTCCACATACCAAAATCCTCAAAATTCTATATACGCAAACCATGATATCACTTAGTCTTTATATCAATCATGAGCTCATTAATACTGTCAAACATTTCATTTTTTTCCTTATCCCTTCATTATGTGCATATCATCTTTTTTCCAAAAATATCTCAATCACTTTCCATGGTTACTGGTACCATAAAATTATTTAAAACCACAATAGACCAATACATAAATATTCCAATATTCCACGATACTATATACAACATTATTTTGGAATCCCATTACATAAACACTTAATCATTCCACCACATCGTTGTCATATTCAACATCGCCAATGGTGATCGCATGTGACTTCCCTTTGTCCTTTGCCTTAAGTGGTTGCTCATGTCGATCATCACTAACCCTTAGATTAGGGCATTTATTAGCATAATGCCCCATTTCTTTGCACTTGAAGCATTGAAGTGTAGTAAGTTCATTCTGTGTATCCCTTCCTTTGTTTGCATCATTAGACATCTTCTTCCCATCATTGTGGTATTCAAATTCCCGATGACCTTCCTTTCCACATTTGAAACATTTACTTGTCCCTTTAAGACAATCTCCACCATGCTTCTTTCCACACTTTGAGCATAAGGAAACATTCATCTTTTTTTCACCATTATTCTGAGATTTCTCCTTGAACTCCATCTTTCGTTTCTTGTCAAAACTATGGGATGGATAAGTAACACCAACTTCCATTTCTACCTTGATATCACAACGCAAAATTTCTTCATAGCAAATGAAGTCTCTTATAGCTAATGTCCTTCGAAGATTTGGTTTTAAGCCACTGACGAATAAATCAACTTTACTTTCAGGTTGGATGATAAATCTAGATGCATACCTTGCATGCCTTGTAAAATTTTCTTCGTATATACCAACAGATTCATCATCCTTTTGCTTTAGTTCAAGAAAATCCTTCTCCGTCTTTGTTTGAAGAATATGAGGGAAGTACTTATTGAAAAATAAGTTCTTGAACTCGTCCCATTCCATGGACTCAACTTCATCTCTTGGCCTCGTATTCTTTATAAGATTCCACCATTGATCAGCATCACCTTCTAAACGATACACAACTAAGATGAATTTATCATGTTCAGAACATTGAAGAAATGAAAATATCTTTTCAGTGGTACTTATCCATTGTTCAGCAACAAGTGGATCAGAAGACCGACTGAAAGAAGGTGGACATTGCCTCATGAAGGACTCAATAGAATATTGTTCCCTTCTCTGCTCATTCGGAAGTTTAGAATGATTCATAGCTTGTGTAAGTATAGCAATAATATTTTTCACTCCATCTCCCATAACGTTTGTTTGTTCAGGAGGACAATCATTGCATTGTCCATTGCATTAATCAACACGGTTCCTTCGGGTTCCAGCCATCGTCTAAAACCCAAAAAGAATAGTGTGAGAGGAAAAAATCATGCTAGGGAAAATAACATAATAAAGGGGGAGCACCCTCAATATCTGACATCTTAGGTTAAATTCTAAGATAGTTACCGTAGTTCTAGGACTATATCCTATACGTATTCTTATCCTTAGGTACATCCCTAGACATACCTTAGAAATATCTTTAGGGATCTCACTAACGTTTTCGCATCCTAGTTTCCAAAGGTTGACTAAACCTTTCCTCTGATACCAACTGTAGAGACCTGATGCTTGACGTACATGGACATTACATTACTTTTGCGGAATACTTAATACATAACAAAAATAGACACACAAGGACCGTAATAGTTTAGTGTCTTTGGAAACTTGGAACGTAATCTTCTAATCATGGTGAAAGATCTCCAACATCTCCTATAAAGATCTTCCACATTTTGTTTCCTTACCTAAAATCTTTCATTTAATCCTGGGGGAAAAGAAAACATAAAAAGGGTGAGCTCAAATGCTCAGTAAGGGTAAGAATGGATAAAATAAAACATACTATATACATTTTATCTTAAAAACATGAATGTAATGTTTAAACATCAAAATCTTGAGCAACGACTTAAAACATGGAAGTACATAAGGCATAGATCATAATGAAACATAAAACATGATAACATAGCATGGGAATAAAACATGTAATTGTGGCATCCATTAAGCACATGTAATGATTTCCATAGTATCCAAGGCATTTCTGCCAAGACCATCTTAGTGGACAAAGTCCCATTCTGAATCGAGTTCACTCCTTGTTTCAGTCCTGTAACACTGAACCAGATTAAATTACCGTTCCAGCCATGTCTATCTCATGAGATATAAAATCATTACCCAATGCATTGGAGGGAGATATTGGTCCCACCCATCTCATAATGAAATCATTCTTACTTGTGCCACAAAATTAACTTAAAACATTCATCATAACCCAAAGAATAAAATGGGTTTCATAAACATCATCCCATCATTTCATAATCCATATAAAACAAATGGAAATTTCATCATAAGAAAATTGAACCATGTAAATCATAGAGACATTAAACTTAAAACATACACATATGAAATAATTTCATCTTAGATGGAAAATGGTTTTGATAAAATATTTGAAATGAATTCTTGAGGAAAATATCCTTTCTTCATCAAAATCATTTTCCTTTCAAAAAATGCCGTGCACATTTAAAATAAAAGTATTTTGTTGAAAATATTAATAAATCATGTAGATTAAGATTCATGAAAATGATACGTTATTAAACTGTAAAAATCCGTTCATGTAGTATAAGTTAAAAAAACATTCTTCTCGTACTTTTGCAGGAAAAGTCAAAAAGTACCTCGTAACATAAACAAAAGAATGATTCCTTACATACCATGTAGTAAAAGTAAAAAATGGTTAAAATGACTTTAAAAATACATGAAAACACTTTTATAAAACATGGACATGGATGATAGAAATAACCCCTGTAAAAACGTACGAATAAGCAATCTCGGATAAAAATGAGATTTGCAAAATTATCCCTTACCTTAGGTCCGATGTGCTTCGTACGTATCCGAACCTCCTGTATAATGATTTAAATAATTTCATTGACTTATTACAGAATAATATTCATTGTTATGATATCATATATGGTTCACTTATGACTTTATATTACCTGTTCTTTTGTAAATTCCATGTTAAAGAGTGTTTTGGGTAAAATTGTTTCATTTTTCATCCGTGTTTTGACTTGTAATTATTCATATGATTACTTAGATCACGATTACATAATTCTAGAATATAAAACATGATTTATATATAATATATATTCAGAATATACATATATATAATAGATTGATAAATGGAAAGAAATACACCGTTCATGGAGACGGTAGGGCGTACGTACGCATGAACGCTGTTCTCGTTTCCTTATTGAGTTGAATGGAATTAAGTAGATGACATACATATATACCTAAATCCAGTATCTTTATAATGTCATATATTTCATTATTATTGCTTATATATACTTTATAATCATTCTTAAATGGTTAACGAGGAGAATGAATCTCATCGCGTCGTGGAGACGGTAGTCCATATGTACGCACGAGCGATGATATCGTTTCCATAATTATTGAATTGAATGGGAGTGGATGATACAATATATATGAATTAGTATGATGTTATAATAACTATGTATAGTTATTCGTTACACCATTATACCCATCCATGTAAAGTGTTGGTGGAAAAACAGATTATACCACGGCGTGGAGACGGTATTCCGTACGTACGCACACGCGGTGATTTTGTTTTCCGTGGGATGGATAAAAGGAGAAATGGGGTTGTTTCATATTTATAATAAAAAATCAGTATATTAGTGATACTTATGTTATTACTTTATAATGAAACATCTAAAGAAGAAGAAGTTGATGAAGAAATAAGCTTGACAGAATCGGGAGAAGAAATTACCTCTTCTTCGATACGCCTCTTTGAAACCTCCTCTTAGGGCACTAAGATTGGTCTTTAAAGTAGACCAGAACCACTAGGATGTTTCTAGGGAAGTGGAGAAGATAATTTGGCAGTGTTTGTCCGAGCTTGAAGGCTCAAATTGGTGTGAGGAGGAGAGGGAGGTGGTGCCCTTTTATAAGGGAGGATAGGGGCACCTTTGGAATTCTTAAAAAAATTATTTTATAATAAATATAACCCCACTTAAAAAACTCCAAAAAATGACTCATATTATAATATTAGATGATATAGGGTTTTAATCTCATCAAAAAATAAAATTTAGACATGTTTGGATCTTATTTTAAACCTTATCATTTTGATTTATCCTTATTTAATCTATTTAAGTTTATTCGTGGTAATAAAATTCTAAATTTTAAATTATGACAAATAATTACTTATTTGTTGTGAATTTTCCATAATTGTTTACTTTATAACATTATATACCATATAAATTTAAATTTATAATTATTAAATATTTTTTGTTATTTTTCAACAATTTTATAATATGTTATTTTTATAAAATAACAATAGTGTCAATTTTGACACTATTCATTTATTTTAATTTAAATAAAATATATACAGAAGATATGTTCGAACTAAAAGCTTTAATAGATTCATAAAAGGTCATATCTATCTCTAAAATTAGTGTATCACATTAAATAGTTCATATAATATTTATTTTATTATTTTTAAAACCATTTATTTGGTTTATCTCTTAATAAAATAATTACTACAACATTTTTGTATAATTATTTAATATACTGATTTGTTGCATAAAAATTTAAAATAAAATCCTATGATGAAGATAAATCGATTACCTTTCACAATAATACTTTTACTAGATTTTATCATCTTAAAATCATAATATTTAAATTGTTATATTTATTAAATTATGAAGGTGAAAACTTAGGCATCATTTAAAATAAAATAATATAAGTGTCATAATCACTTTTATAAGGATCCAAACGGTTATATATTAGGTAATTGGATGATTAAGGTGTATATATACACTACCAATAAGTTTTGGTCAGTTTTTTGGGCCTTTTAATGGGTATTATTATTTCAATAAAAACTATATTACTTGTTTTCCACTTAATAAATAATTTTTGTATCATTAATGTATCACTATTAATGACAATTATTTAATCCCTAAAAATTCTAAATAAATTATCATGATGTAGATAATTTTATTAGGTTTCTGTATACTATTCATGTTAGAAGTTTTATGATGTTTATCACTAAATTAAAATTATTATACTTATAAGATTTAAGAGAGTGACATGTTGTCACTTTCTTTGGTTTTAATAATAATTAAATTATTTTCATGGTCAAAAGTCCATAAAATGAATATAATCCGACCCTTAGTTGAAATGGGTTTACTTTTAGCCATCCAATACAATTTTGTCATGTGTTAGGGTAATTTTATAATATTATATTTAGCCTTAATAACCTGATTTACCTTTAACTATGGTAAATAAAAATTACCGTAGTTACTATTCATAATTACAAAAAATAAAAAGTAGCCTATTAACATAATTTGGACCCACTGATTCCAAATATGGAATCCATTTTTTCAAATTCAATACACAGAAGTTGTAGAAATTAAATTAAAATTAATCCCGTTGTCGAATGAAAACGGGTTTTTGTTTAAAACATTGCAAAAGATTGAATTGATTTAACCTACGAATTCAATGTAAAATCAATGATAATGACATACATTATATTAAATGGTAAAAATATATTCTTTTTAAACTTTAAAACCATTCACTATTATAATTTAACCATATAAATTATTACGATGAAAAAAGTTGTTTTTCATTAAAATATAGCGTGTTTTTACTATTCATCAAAATATGAAAGTTACCAGAATAATACGAAAAATTTATCCAAAGTAAATTTTTATTTCATGATTCAAAAGAAGAATTTTATTTTTTCAAATTGAACTTATAAACATGTAAAAAACTAGATTTAAAGTGGGTGCACCATCAAAAGGCGGCAAAACTGCTTTTTTTGAAAAATACTTATTTTACCCAAAAAAAATTATTTTGTTCTTATACCATGTTCTAGAAAATGTGTAAGATGAATAATAATGTTATAAAATTAAAAATTTAGTTAATACTATTCATAATGGCTAGTTCATAATAATATTATAATAATATATCGTTGTTTAGTAAAACCCGGTAGTGCGTACAACACATGCTATCGAGGAAGGTCGTGATTGTGTGTAATGCAAGCCAAGTCAGGGTTGCGTGTTGTAAAAGAATCCTTCACTGTTTCGTATAACAGAATCCAACCATATTTCATTTATACATTGAATATATATATATATATACTCAATGTTGCATAGAATAACTATTATCAAAATTGTGTGTAACACGATCCAAGAATAGTGTTGCGTATACTGCAAGCTAATACGGTGTTGCGTATAGCGCAAGGTAATCTTGTTGTAGCATACAACACAAGACATTAATGAAATTAAAAGAATATTTTTCATAAAATCTCGGGGTGTTACAATGATTATTTGTTATCTAACAAAATGTATATTATTATTTCATAAACATTATATCAATTTACAAATAGAGTTCAATTAGATAGTAATTTTATTAACATGGGAATTGTTTATAAATCCATATCCTCTATTTAGCAAAGGTACATTTTGATAAGTCATAATTTTCATTCAATTTCTATGGAATTCTTTTTATATTTAATACATGGTTTGGTTACTATTCAAGGCAAGCCCGATAGGTTGGGAACCAATTAATGCAATCCCCTTGCTGCATAAGTAGACTCATGAGATGAATTAGTTGGCCAAATAAGAATAGTTAAATGTAATCTTGATGGTAATGGTATCATGTTCCTAGGAAACATGAATTTGGATAATTAATAATTTCCATTATTGGGACTTCAGTTATTATTTTTGCATGTTATTTTTTTCAACATATCTATGGATGTATTTAATTTAATTTTATTGATTTAACGGAATATCATTACAGTTTCTTAAATTTTCATATTGATATTGAATTACATTAGTATATAAATGGAATGTGTTATAATATTTTTAACTTTCCATGTTAATTTATTCTTTATTTATTCCACTTTACATACCCTTTTTGAGCATTTTATCCCACCCATATTATGTTTCATTTTCCCAGGTTATGATGTTTAATCATTTGATTGAGATTCAATGATGTTGTATATTTAATTTTATTAGGTATATTGTTTTAATTTAAATTTTCCAACGTATTATGGGTATTATGTATCTAATCTTGATTTCCAATACATTTAAACTTATTGGTCATTATAGGTTTGATTCCATCTAGTCATGCCAATTTAATAAATTAATGCACCGACTTCTATCTTCAAGGTTCTAGGAGTTATAGTTTATACCAAAGTGAATTTAGCAGTAATGATGGGAACATGATTTAGAAAACCTAGATTATGTATAATAACCCCAAGATAGATATTGAGGATAAGTATAGAAGAACATGTAATACATTCTATAATGTAATGATTATGTGGGTATTCTTATAAATACATCTTTATCTGGATACTACAAATGGATGTGGTTATTGAAAAGAGGTACCAAGGAGTAACATATCCATCAATTAATTCTTTTCCTGACATGGTGTAACAAGGTACACGAGAATGGTCCCTACTAAGTTCCTAGTTTGACACTCCCTAGGGATACTCTTAAGAAAATTCCAATTTTCATTGTGATTATGAAGAAGGATTTAAGTAAAAGATGAAAATGAATAACCAAGAAAAAACATAAGGTTTCCAAAATTAATGAACTAGGATCCATGATCTAGTCACCCTATAAGTAATTGTTCATTTATATGATGTTTTATGTTTTGATAATTATTTCTCACACTATGATTTCTAGTTTTTAAAATGTACGAACTAGAAATAACTCATTCAATAGTGACTGTGAAGGAAAATTTACCGATGAGATGTTTAATGGAATGATAACTAAAGTGATTGATGTTGTGATCACACATAATCATATTTCATGGAACATGATTATAAACATATACATTAAGAAACTCACATACTCACCAAGGTATTGAAGGAATGAGATCACTGAGACATCGTATAATGGATAACATGGATGAAAGAAGATTACTATTCTTCTAAGATATGAATGTGGAATGAGTCACCCATGTTAATGTCTTAAAGGGTCCCAAAGATGTTTTTACTATGGAATGTAAGGAAATAAATCAAGTATCTACAAGGTTGAAATGAAGAGTTCTGTTGATGCAATGGAAGGGAGTATTGACCTCCCTAAAATATCAGCAATGGCTTAATGATTTATGTCTGGAATGAATGGTTATTATTAAAATTGATGCTCCAATTGGAATTATTATGAACAAAATCACCATTGTGGTATAAGTAATGGTAATATCATTGACGATAATGATAGTACTTGAGAAATGTGAATGGATATAGGGATGAGGTAGCCTTGTTAATGAATTAAGTTTGAAGTGGAATAATCGATGTGTTTATGTACATGGATTGAAGAAATATTTCATTTGATTATTTTATCAGTGATGTACTAGTTATAAGAATTTTAAAATATTTAAGGATTGTACTATAAAACATTATTGTTAAGGATTTGAGATTATATACTGAGAGGCAAAAAGATAAGTTATTTAGTGAAAAGATAAAATTTTTATAGAACACGTGATTGTGGGAATGATAACCCTTAATATATTCTTGATGTTAAGATAATGATGAAGAAATAATTAATTTGGACATGTTCAAACTACATTGGAGATAATTAGTTACATGTGGATAAGTGGTCTATGGTATCATTAATGGAGCTTAAAATACTTTTGGATATAAGGGATATATCCACTAGCATGTTTGATACATATTGAATAAGGATCAATGGATTATTCCAATAATGTATTATGGTATTTCATGTTATTAATATTCTTCCAGAAAATACATGATGGGGATGTTCACAAGAAAGGTATGTGATTATTAAAGTGCTAATTATTGATATTTTTAAAATAAGAAAATTATTTTTGATACTCAACAACCATACTTATAAAAGTGTTGGATCCTAATTGTTTGGATAAGATGAAAATTTATGAAATGTTTTTAGAAGAAATTTAGATCTTTTTTAGAGATTCATATATTACATCACTACACATTTAGTTTTTTCTAAGGGATGAAGTAGAAATCGATCATCGCATGACCAATGGATAATTTTTTTATTATAGAAATGAACCAAGTTGGTATTTTAACTTATTATAATATATAGTTCATGAATTCTTCTACAACAGTAAAAATGATCATGAAAAAAATGTTGTCCTTGTACCATAATTTTCGATAAATCAAATGGCCTCTTAGATCATCATGGATTTAAGGCCTTGAGGCTGTAAGATTTGTCTTAACAATATTCTCTTGCACTCTCCATAAAACATTATTTTTATAATTTCGTTCTGTATCAATGATTCCATTTACCACCTATGTTCTCCTACTAGGAAACCTAGTTACATGAAAAGATTACATTAATTTATCTTTAATTATGTTGATGTGATATTATCAATTTTATTGTGTGTGTATTTCAATAGTAGTATATTTTGAACCCTTATATTACTGATATGAAGTGTAAATTTCAAGGACATGATTAATTTAATTTGGGTAGAATGCAACATACTGAAATTATAAAGTAATAACATTTTATTCAATAAAATGCATGAAACTCGACACCAAGCGCATAAGGGAAAATGAAACCCTTATTGTTTAAAAATATATTTACTATTTTAAATGGATTTAATATATTCTATATATTCTAATTCACGAAACATTGAGTTAGTGTGCGTAACACGCAAGATAAACGTTCTTCGATTTCTTGTGTTACATGAAAGACCATGTTTTCAGATAAATAATATATTTTTAAAATATTATTATTTTATAAAATATGACTTAAAATTGCTGTTATCAATGTTATCATCTACCATATTAAAATATATGGGTTTCCAAATAAACTCATCAGATAGAAATTAATTTTAAATTAATATAAGAACTAATTCAATATGAAATAAATATTTTTATAAAAAGTTATTTTTATTCTTACTAAGATTTTTTACCTTAATAAATTAAATTAATTAGTATGTTATATTAATTTAATATATATATATATATATATATATTTCAATATAATATTATTTATATTCATAATATTATATTTGATAAAAATAATTTAAGAAAACCCCAATTATCCAAATAAAATACTATATTATTATTTTTACCGCCTCTAAATAGTAAAACCATATGAAATAAAAATTTAGACCCTTTAATCAATTTAATATGTCAAATTTTTTTTAAGGAAATCATTAATATTAGTTGAGGATAATTTTTTTGGTATTTTTCTATGATGAATCATTTTTTATGAGTTGTAAAATATAATGAAATTTAGTTTAAATCTTATTTTTAATATAATATATTTATAAGGGTAATTTAATAGATCAGTTTTTAATTTTAATTAGATAAAATTTTTATCCATTAAAAAAATTTAGGTCATTCGGAACAATTTCTACTGGAAATTGACTATAAAAACATTGTAAACATATGGATGTTTTTACCTTAAAACCCCGAATTAACACCCCGTCCTTAGGATTAAATTTAAATTAATTTATTCGTCATAAATGATTGTAATTTTAGAAAAAATTTATAGAATATTTAGATTCAGAATATTTTATAATGTATAAATTATTTTAACATAGCTTTTGACCAAAAATATTAGGGGAAATAATTTAATTTAATTATAATTATAATGTTAAAATTTACTAATAAGGGACTAAACCTAAATCATAAGGGCCTAAATTACATATAAAGTATTACAAAAACCATTTCAGGGGAATATTTAGAACCTATAATAACTTTTCTATAATTGGGTCCACTATATGAGGGACATGAATTGTGACAAACATGTGTGAAATTCCTTTATCCAATGATTAGAAAAGTGCCACTCTTCCTCCACAATAAAAAAGTCTTCCTCTCCTCCCACTTCTTCATACAAACCAAGCCATATTGTCTCATCTATGCTCTTCCAAATATATCATAAATTTCACATCATTAAATTTTAATTTTTTTATTTTATTATTTCATAGATTCGGTCAATGATTTCAAGGTGCAGGCGGAGCATGGGTCTAATATTTTTGATGTTTAATAACATTAGTGGGTTTAAAACTCATGCATAGTCACCACATAGTGCGTGGTAGCTATGTGGTCAGCCTGGGTGCCCGCGCAAATGCGTAGCATTTAGAATAAATAGATTTTTATTTAAATAATGATATATAAACGTTAAAATTGTAATAATAATAATTTTATAATGTAATTAATAATAGTATTGTAAATAAGATATGATTGTTTAAATTATTCTTAATTTTATTATTATAATTTTTATTATTATATATTTTATGGTTCAATTACTATTATTATTATTATTATTTCTAGTTTTATTATTATAATTATTATTATTATTATTATTATTATAAGGTAAAATGAAAAACACATTCTAAACCTAACCCTAAATCATGCTAGTTCTTGTTTCCCTCACCTATAGCATGAGCTGAACCCCCCTTCCCCATTCGTGCAGCACGAGACCCCCACCCCCAACTTTCTACTCCCCCCACAGAGATGCACAGGCTCCATCGCCACCAGACTTCCTTCGCACTACCGCCCTAGCCTCCGCACCGCCATCCCACCCACCCCATCGCCGTCCCAGCCACTGCTCCGCTGCCAAAACCTCTATACAACCTCCGCAGCCTCCTGCTCACACTCTGGCCACCTACGGTCCACCACTCCAGCCTCTGGCCACTCGCCTACTTCCGCTCCGACTTTGGCCAGACACCACCCAGGTCAGCCGCCACCTTGCTAGTGCTCCGGCCTCTCCGTGCACATACGCCGCTGCACCTGCACTCTGGCCACCGACTCCTTTCCTCCGACCAGCGGTATAACTCCAGCTGTTATCTCGTTTTCTCCGGCTAGTGTCCCTCTTTCTCCTCCCTTCTGTGGGTTATCCTTCTCTTCGTTGAAGCGGCAGTGCGATTTCATGTCTTTGAGGTAGATGAATCCATGTATATCATTTATGGTTCATCCTATTAACATCTCATTCTTCAAAGTATTTATTTTATTTGATATTCAGATTTATTGTACTCTTCACTGGTACTTTATGGTGTTTTTTTAATTATTAGAGTTTGTCAAAAATAAATATTTTAGTGTATTTTTTTAAACATTGTTTTAATAAGAAATTGTTTTTATGTGGTCTGAAATCTTGAAGAGAATTTTCTCAAAAAAAAATTGTTAGGTGTTATGAAATCAAATTATTTTATGAAATTATTTTTTCATTAAAATTGGAAATGTGTTAATGAAATTTTTACACCATTTTGAAGTTATGATGGTACTCGTTGATCAGTAAATCTGCTTTGGGTAACGTTTGACCTTATTGTTTTTGTTAAATTGTTTTGGAATGGTTTCATGATTCTATGGAAACAGTTTTGTGGGTTTAATGTAATGAGTTGTTCTTCCTAAACAATGTATGTTTTAAAATTCTTTGAGGGGTTGTTATGGTCCTGTTGGGGTTGTGATGTATTTTTTTTTCCAAACATCATGGATGGATGTGTTTGGTCTTTAAATCTATCGATGACTTGTGGAAGGAGTTTTCAAATATTATCTTGGGTGTTTAGTGTACCATTATATGTGTTTTCAAATGAGTATGGAACTTGAAAAATCCGTTTCTCTTTAAATCTCGGTGACTGAAATGGTTTTTGGTTTTCAAAAAAAATTGGTTCCCCTTTGGAGATTTCTAAGGACGACGTTAAATGAGTCCTTTAAATCATGGTCATTTCAATTTGAAAAGTTTTTTTATGTGAGTTTAATAATGATAAAGTTCCATTTGGTAGTTGTGGAATAATTTGTTGAGTGTTTTTGAAATTATGGGCCAGTTTGGCATGGTAAATTCTAAATATTGTTTGTTTGATGATTTGGGTAATGCTTTTGGACATGTTAAAGGTCAGTTTAGAAACACTATTTTTTGTAAAAAGTATTAAATGGTTTAAATGATAAATGATGTGATGTACTGGTTTACACTTGTTAATTTGAAATGTTTGAACGGGTATTTTGGGGTGCTCCTATATAGGGTAACCCCTTATAGGTTAATTCATATGAAGTGTCTGTGTCTGGGGAAGGAAACTGCGGTGAGATGAGTCATGTGTGCAAGGGCCTTCCTACTTACATGGTATTATTATTACCAACATGGGTTCCTGGAAGAGTTTTAGATGATCCAGTGATGGTTTCTAATCATCCCTAATTATATGGGTTGGTATGCCCTAGATTGGTTGTTTGGATAGGTGGTATTTTCCACTAGATTTGTCTATTATTGGGCGACCAGTTGGTTATAGACTCAGGAGCTTCACCATTCGCCCGTTTTTGGTTCTAAAACCGAGTACGTCTAGGGTTTTTCTAGGGATTTGGAGGATCACCCGTGGTTATTGGATTATTATAAATTCCTGATAACTTTTCGTTATACATGTTTAGTTTCCAGCATGCATTGTTTACCTATTCTACTTTATCCCAGCATTGGTATACATTGTTTTTGGATTACTTTATAAAGTGAAAAATGGTTTTGGAAATGGTTTGTAGAGTGTCTTGGGGTTTTAAATGTGAGAGACATGTTTCTTATTTTTAAAATGTAAAAATCTTACTTTTATATTTGTATTTGAAACTTGTGTCATTGGACTGTTTTTGGGAAAGGGAATAATTAGATTCCATGGTTATATTTGGAATCCCTAATAAGAAACTCGGTGCTTACGCCTATCCTATCTTTTTATTTGTAGGTTCAGTTCTTCTTCAGGTTCCTGGTACAGCTTCTCAGTGTTGCAGCGGGCCTGAGTTTGAGATGGGTGGTGACCTAGAAGGTCACAGGAATGTAAGTTTGGTTTTTAGATGCAATATTTTATTTTTTTTATCATCAGTTTTTTTCTTCTTTATATCTTTTGTTCATGAGAAAAATCATTCCCAACAGTGAAATTTTTATGACCGACAGTGGTTTCCAACCCATGGGGATCGGGAACGCCCTTCGGACTATTCCACAGACTGGCTCAGGTGACCGGTTCTAGGTCGAACTGGGATGGTTCATGACAAAATGGTATCAGAGGATCCCTTATTATTTGGGGTGTCTGATAGATGGAGATTAGGACTGTCGAAACTCGAGAGGTAGGTATGGGAAGGATGTCATGAACCCTCGCCCATTCTGAACCTCGAGTCTCTAGGGGTAGCCTAGGAATCCAGTACTTGTCTTGTTCTAGTTTTTTTGGATTGAGGGATAACAATGTAGGAAAGCTGATGTTACATCTTGATTTAACATAGAGTAGTGACCCATGTGGAGTTCAAGTACATGTTTTAAGTTCATCTTAGTTATTGACACATACTTTTGGAATGGACCATTACCATGTCGCCAGGTTAAGCATGACTACTAATCCCTCACTCTATTAGATTGATGCACTTTAAGTGTTTATTAGATATGATTGGTTTGAGTGCGTTTTTGAAAATGAAATAATGATTTTGGAAATGAGAATGAATTCTATTAAATGGATCCAAATTTTTTAATTGAGTTTTAATACTAAAAACTCATGGTCTAAAAATCTGGTGTTTTCTTGGAAGTGATAGAGAAATTGTTTGTGTGGAATATTGGGTAATCTTTATAAACATTTTCACGTGCAAGGGAATGCATGTAAAGTGCGCGTTGGTGTGTGTTGATGAAAGAGGATGAAGACATGTGCAGCAGTTCATGGGATTACTAAGGGATGTAATTTGAATTAATGGTCTGAAAATTTTTATATACAGTTATTTTAAAAAGGAAAAATTGATTTTTGTAAATTGAATTTTTTTTCTGAAAAGTGAGTTTGATATTTGGAAAATGGAATTGGAAGAAGGCGGTTTGAAATCTAAAATGAACATGGGGGTTTTGAAAAAATAAATTTGGGGTTGTGTTTGTGTTTGTTTGTTTATATGATTTGGTTGTTTTTGAATGATGGTTCTTTAAAAGATGTTTCTTCGGCTTGATATTGGTTTTGGACTGTGTTTTATATGTTGTTAAGAAAATGCCACCTAGAATGGTCCACAGAGTTTATGATAAGTCAACCCCAGTTTTTGTCCCTTCTGGGACATTGCCTATCCTTCACATCAAATGGGGTCTGTTAGAAGCATCATGGTTTCTTGAAAAGGTCGAACACATTTTCAGGGTATTGGGAACTCCATAAGCTATTATAGTGCATGTTGTTTTTTGGTATGTTTGAAGGTCCGACTCTAGACGAATGGGAGCCGTTCTCCCCTCCATCACTGCAAGTTTGGATGACGTGGGGTTTCATTAAATCCGTCTTTGTCTGATGGTTTATACCCAAAGAGGTGACGATGATGAAAAAGAAAGATCTGATGCGTATTCAACAAGCCCAATAGACGGTGAAAGCATATATTTTCAATTTCAGGGATCTTGGGTCCATTTCTTAGGAGGTAGCGTCACATGATTTGATGAAGACTTCGCTATTCATCGGGGGTCTTTGTCCAGATATCAAGGAGTGAGTCCTCCTTTCTAAAGACCATCGTTTCAAGAAGCTGGTGGATGAGGTTTTCCTAGCTGAGTTGGTCTTCGGAGAGCAGATTATTGGAAATTCAGCGTATCTATTTTCTCATGAAGGTTCCATATCGGGCGGGCAAGGTTTTCCAGAGGGACTTGTTTTTAAAGAGTCATCTATAGTTGTTTTGACTTCCAGTTCGTCGGACCATTTAGTGGTGTACCATAATAATTTCTTGTTCCGACACGTGAAGCCATCTTGTCACATCCTTCCGAAGAGGTGTCATCATTGCATGTTTATGGGTCATCTAGAGAAGTTCTGAAGGAAGTGTCACCTGAAGAAGATGTTATGACAATAATAATTCTACTGCCTGACTGTGAGGAAGGAGAGGCTTCAGCCAGCAGAGGCCCAGCTATAGGTAATGTGGTGAAGCTTGAACACAGTCAAGAGGTGTCAGGGGTGAGAAACCTCGATTTAGGTATTGTGTTCTATGTTGGCAGTGGAACATTTAAAGACTTTTTGTTCTCCTTTTTCTAATGTTAATGTTTTGACATTGTAGTAAGTTCATTGTTTTGTCTTGATGTTTTTATGGACTCATCCAATTTTAATCCAAGCGGTCCTGGTTGTGTGAATGTGGTTTTCTGAATCGTACATTTTTCTTAAACGTGTGTTGGGACCTTGTATGGGTTGATCTTGTTTTATCGATGTTCATTTGAAGACGTATGTGCCTTCAAAGGAGTCATGTCTTGTATTAATTCTTGGTTTTACTACTGGGATTATGTTCTATTCAAGGTTTTTTCTCTAATGTCCATGGTATTTGGTTTTGGTGGAGAGTTCAGAGCGTCATCTGGTGTTTTTTTCGCTCGTTTCATAAAAGTTCGTTAGGATTAGTTGGGAGTTTCCTCATCTCCCACCATCCCTGGTTGGTATGTTTGGGTGTTAAAATTCTTGCACTCTTTGAGATCTTGTGGTGGGGAGAAACCTCTCGTGTTCTACCATTCTCTCATGTTGGGGTTTCTTTTAGTTTCAATCGGCCAGGGATTCTAGATTGGTCTATCATTCATTGAGGCGACATTCTGGGGGAAGAAAGTGTCTATGGTGGGGAGAATTTTCACACCCGACCTTTAATTTATTTTTATTTTATTATTTTAGGGATTCGGTCAACCGTGTCGAGGTGAGGGTTGAGTGTAGGTCTACATTTTTGGATGTTTAATAACTATAGCGGGTTTCAGACTTGCGCACGGTCAGCGCACAGTTCTTGGTAGCCACGTGGTCAGCCCGAGTGCCCGCACAAATGCCTTGCGATTAGAATAAATACTTTTTTTATTTAAAAAAAGTGAGTTAAATATTAATATTGTAAGAATAATAATGTTATTATGTAATTAATAATAATGTTGTTAATAAGATGTGGTTATCATTATTATTCTTATTTATGTTACTCTCATTTTTATATTATAACATATATGGTTTTATTAATATTTTTTTTATTATTATTTTTTTGGGTTATTATTATTATTATTTAATATTATTATAAGGTAAAAGGAAATAAAATAAAAATTTCTAAACCTAACCCCAAATCCCACTGGTATCCCTTCCCCATACCTATAGCACGAGCTACACACTGCCCCCCTTCCCGGTTCGCACTATACGAGACCCCCACACCCTCGTGCCTTATCCCTTCACGTGGCCGCACAATCTGAACCACAGTCAGACTCCCTCCGCACTACCGCTCGGGCCTCCCCACCATCGCCTCGGCATCTGCACCGCTGTCCTGGCCTCCACACTGCCATCCCAGCCTCCGCACCACCACCTCGGCCTCCTGCTCGTGCTCCGGCCACGCAGAGACTATCGATCTGGCCTCCGGTCACCCACATAATGCCTCTCCATCCTCCGGCCTCCCACAGCCTGCCGCTTCCTGTCCAGCCATACACCACTCCGGTCAGCCACCTCTTTACCGGATCTCCTTCCTCTCCACACCCGCACCTTGCCATGCTCATACACTTCCACGCCCCACTCCGACCACCAACTCCTTTTCTCCGACCAACGGTTCAACTCCAGCCGCCAGCTCATTTGCTCTGGCCAGCTGCGCACCGTCTCCTCTCTTCAGGGGGTCATACTTCCTTTCGTTGAAGCGGCGAAACAATTACGTGTCTTTGAGGTAGGAGAATCCATTTTTATCATTTCCGATGCATCCTATTGACATTTCATTCTTCAAAATATTTTTTATCTGATTTTCATATTTATTTTACTCTATATTGGTCTGTTAAAGAGTTTTTTAATTGTTAGAGGTTTCCAAAAATAAATCTTTTAGCGTATGTCAATAAGCCCAGTTGTCCTATCAAATTGTTTTCATGTGGTATGAAATCTTTCTAATAATTGTATCAACAAATCTTTTTAGGTGTTAGGAACTGAAATTATTTTATCAAATTCCTTTTCTCAAACAAAATTGGAAATGAATTCTTAATGAAATTTTTACACCTTTGTGAAGTTATGGTGGTACTCATGGATTGGTGAATTTGTTACTCGTAAAGTTAGACCTTATTGTTTGTGTAAAAGTTTCTTGGAAATTTTTATGATTCTATTGCGATGGTTTTGTGGGTTTAAGGTAATGAGTGGTTCTTCGTAAACAATTTATGTGTTAAAATGATTGGAATGGGGTTTTATGGTCTCATTGGGGTTGTTTTCTATTTTTTCCAAATTTTATGGATGGTTGGGTTTGGTTTTTAAATAAAATGATGACTTGTGGAAGGATTTTTCAAATATTCTCTTGGTTGTTTAGTGTACCATTAGATGCGTTTTCAAATCGGGATGGCACTTGAAAAATGGTTTTTTATTTAAACCTCAGTGACATTATTGGTTTCACGTTTTCAAATAATATTGGTTCCAATTTGGTGATTTCTAAGGAAGAATTTAAATGTGTTATTTAAAGCACGATAGTTTTCATTTGAAATGTGTTTTGACATGAGTTTGAAAATGATAAAGGCCCATTTGGTTGTTGAAAAAGAATTTGGTCTGTGTTTTGGAACGTAAGGGCCCGTTTAGATTTGTATATTCAAAATAGTGTTTTGTGATATTTTGGGTAATACTTTTTGACATGTTAATGTTCATTTTGGAAACATTGTTGTTTGTTTAAAAGTATTAATTGATTTAAATGTTAAATGGTGTTATTGCCCAGTTGGAGCTAATTAATGTGAAATGATTGAATGTGTATTTTGGAGAACTCTTATCCAGGGTAACCATTAATGGGTGAATGCACAAGAAGTATCCGTGTTTGGGGAATGAAAGTACGGTGAGATGAGTCACACGTGAAAGGGACTTCTTATATACATGGTACTATTTTAACAACCATGGGTTCCAGGACGTCTTTTAGATGTTCGAGTGACAGTTGTTGACCAACTCTGATTAGACGGGATGGTACCCATTGGATTGCTTGTTAGGCCAAGTGACCTTTTCCACTGGATTGGACTGTTATAGGGAGACAAGTTGGTTAGAGACTTAGAAGTTTCACCATACACTGTCAGGTGGTTCCAAAACCTAGTACGTACAGGGTTTTTCTAGAGATGTTGAGGATAACCTGTGGCTACTGGATTATTTTTATTTCTGGTTTACTTTTCATTATACCATTTTGGTTTCTATCTTTCATTGTTTACTTATTATACTTTAGCCTAAATTTTGTATACATTGTTTTGGGTTTAGTTTATAAAGTGAAAAATGGTTTTGGAAATGGTATGTAGCATGTGTTGGGTTTTTAAATTGGAAAAACATGTTACTTATTTTTAAAATGTGAAAATCCTACTTGTATATTTGTATTTCAAACTTGTGTAATTAAACTATTTTGTAAAATAGAATACTTGGATTCTGTGTTTATATTTTGAATCTGTAATATGAATCTAGGTGCTCATTCATATCCTATCTTTTCAGTTACAGGTTCAGTTCTAATTCTAGTTCCTTGTTCAGTTGCTCAGTGTTGGAGTATGATTGAGTCTGAGTTGAGTTGTGACCTAGAATGCGACAAGAAGGTATGTTCGGTTTTATTTTATTTTTGATATTAGTTTTTACATTTTTATCGTCAGTTTTTTTCATCTTTCTATCTTTTGTTCATGGGCCAAATCGTTCGCAGTGGTGAATTTTTAATACCCGGCACTGCTTTCCAGCCTGTGGGGATCAGGAAAGCTTTTCGGGCCATGAAACAGACTGACTTCGGTGACCAGTTCATGGTCGACCCGGGTTGGTTCATGACACTAAATATTCCTCCCCTCAAACTAGAAGCCTCCCCTTGGGAATAAATCCATCTATGGAAGCCTTTTGGTACAAACCATAAAAAGATACATGGTTTAGAGGTAATATCTTCTCTCAAGCAATATAGTTTCACTTCCATTATCCACCCCTATAATATCCTTATAAAGTTATTATATAATGGAAAGTATAACCTAAATATACTATTATGTTGTTATATTAAGGTTTAAACCTACACTTATATACAATTACATCTAAAGGATAATTAATATACTGTTTACATGTACAGGAAACTACCACCTCATGAAATGATTATTGTTTATTTTTCCTCTACGTCCTATCACGGTGGCCATTTTGTTGGAAAATTTCTTTATATAAGTTATATATGATATTTATTATGACATTATTACTTTTAAATTGAATTATAATTAATAACATTAAACATTATATTTTGAATAAATACAATAATATCATTTATCGAAGTGTGGACTACCGCCTCCCAAAATCGGCGATTCTTCATTACATTTTCATAATATTCAATGAATAATGTCCCAAAATACTGAATATTTTAGTACTATTGATAATATAAATAGATAATATAAATTCATAATACAATTGAAAACAAAAAATATTTTTTTTTGAAAACATCCTATTTTTTCAAATCATAAACATGGATATCATTCAAAAAACATTTTCTGGTATCCTGTAAAAAATAAAATATAATAAAGGGATGAGATCATATTCTTTAAAAGGGTATGCATATAGTTGAATAAAAAATTAGAAATTTTGAATAATCATTAGGAAAAGTTAAATAACTAAGGCGCATTTCATTCAACAAATTACATGAGAATAATATGGTAGTAATAAATGATGATCAAATTCCATATGAAAAATATCATCTTTTTGAAACATAAACCTAGATATTATAACTAATTGAATAATTAGAAGGATCCTCAAAAAAATAACAATATGTGGTAATTCATATTTTCTTACATCATAACCATACTATCAAGACATCATTCCAATAAATATTACATAAATGCATAAATAATTATCCCAAGACCCAATCTAGACTGACTTAAGAAACCTACAGATGTATCATGGGGATATGTTAGGAATATCTCTCTATATATTAAGTCTAATAAAATAATCATATGAAATGGGTAAAATATCATAAACTAAAAAATTCTTAATAAAAATATGTCAAACAATATGATAACAATTACCCTAATAAATAAACATAATCTAAATTCATATAAGTTTAACATACATGGTAAAACAATTGTACAACCACAGGAAAACTAATCATAAACCATATGAATTAATAATATGTATGGTATCATTAAAATATATCCCCACTATATCGTATTTATAATGATGGGTGGGTGTTTTTTATGAACAAAAATATCATAAAAATTTCCTTAAAATATTCATAATGAAAATTACAATTTTACTGTATAAATATTTTAAAAAATAAATTTAAAAAATATTTTGTAAATAATTTTATATGAAAATTTAAATTAAATAATATAAAGAAATATTTTAAAAAAAACTTGTCACGAAGATAGAAATTCCACACCTGTTAGATATGTTAAAACAATGATTTATTTAACATTTTTAGTAAAGGATGAACGATATTTATTTGGAATTAAACATGAATATTTATTTAACTTTTTTTCATAATGTCAAAAATAAATAAAAAATACTTTATTTAGTAATTTTTATAATGATTAAATATATTTTGAATTTTTTTTAAATACATCGTTTTAGAGGTTGAAATATTTTTCATCTAAAGAGATAAATAATATCGGATTTCCTCAAAAACATTTCCACAATAATTTGATGTACAAAAGAGGGAAAAATGATAACATTATAATAAAAGGACATTAATCACCACATTGTTACAAAATTCATTATTTTCATGTGTTATATATCATTTTGGGTCATCATACAAAATTTATTTATAACCAATACCGATAAATGATGATATTTTAAAATAAAACTTTACCCTTATACATCTTTTGAATTGTAAACCCCAAATATTAATTAAAATCAAATGAAACATTAAATATGATATAGATAAATGGTTTCATGATATATCATATCAAAGGGAATTTATATACACTACACAAATGAAATAAGTGGTGAATATCGAATAGGTCTTAGGGAAGTACATGTGAGATAAGAAACCATTACCTTATGTATAGTTTCATGTGTATCTCTCAATTTCACATGTATAATACTTATATATTTTGTTGAAATAAATAAAATAAACACAAAAATATATTAAATACCTTATATAATTTACATATAGTAATTTTTTGACATGGTTATTTATTATTATTTGTTAAAATCTCTATTTTAGATGGAAATTTCTCTATTTTCACGTATATTATGTTTTTTATTATCGCTCCATTCAAATTGATCGTGATTAAATAATGTTAATAATTTTATACATGATATAAATATCATATATTTTCATTATATATTATTTTATAGTAATCTATAAAAGTTAATGATAGAAAATGGATTACACCATTCTAGAGAGATGGTTAGTTGTACGTACACATGATCAATGATTCCATTTTTTCTCGATGGATGAAATTAGAGGAAATTAATATTAATTAACCATTATATAATAAAAAATATTTCTTACATTCAATTTATATTAATAAAATGAAATTTTATTACTATCCATCTAAATATCATAATACAAAATCATATCACTATATGGAGGTTGTACTCCAAATGTATTCACGGACGATCTTATTTTTTTCAATGGATTGGAAGGTAAGAAGTTAGATGTGAAAATGTATTTTGATAAGATTTTATAGTTCCTAATTGAAAAATATATTCATTATATATATTCATCCCACTATACCTATTAATTGAAGTGATAAAAATGAATCACATAGCTTCGTGAGGCGGTAATCCTTTGATCACACGAACAATGTTATTGTATCACAACCTGGAATAGTATGAAAGAATGTATATGTGATATAATAATTTAAATTGTATAATAATTTCAAAAATATAATATTCATAAATTTTATTTATCAATATATCCATCCATGAGTGTTGGTCTAAAAAACATATCATTTCACGAGTCAAGAGTTCACCGTCCACACGATCAACCATTTTCTTTTCCATTTTGTTGAAGTGGGTATGTATATAGGTTGTAAAATTCATATAATAAAATATCATTATATTTTAAAACTATTGTTATTAGTAAATAATATAATAATATTATATTGAGTTATAAGAAAAGGTAAATTGAAAACACATATTTAAAAATATTACATCTTCTTTGGGAAACCTCTTTAGGTTTAACATAAAGCCTTACAATATATAGCTTATGTTTTTAAAAATTCCACTATTATGAGTTTATGGAATTAATTATTTTATTTATTTTATGTTCCAATGTGTTTTAGAAATGTGATGTGGACAGGAGAAGAGGTTTCCTTTTATAATATAGGGTGATGAAACACAAGAGATTTTTTAAAATAAATGTTGTTACCCGTGTTTTAATGAAAAAAACATTCAGAATCACTCATTATAGAATCATATTCATGATAAAGTCATAATATTAACATAAAAATAGAGGTTAAAAGATAGGGATTCCATTTTAACCCTTATTATGTTAGTATATTCTCCAGGTAATTTAGTTATTACCTTAATTTCACTAATTAATTATTAATGTTTTCCAAATTAATAATTGTAATAAATATGTTTGAATATATTACATATTAATATTTATTATTATTTAAATGATGGAATTAAATTTTTAAATAAAAAAATATATGTCAACAATTTAATTTAAAATTAAATCTACATATGCGTTGAAAAAATGGTCTTTCCCAAGAAAAACATTAGTAATATTAAAATGTTTTTGTATCAAATTTCATTATGGAATTACTCCATAAGAGAGAATTTGTTAAATTATAATATATTTGAACTAATATTAAATTATGAAAAATTTAAAATATAATTTATCATAATATATAATTCAAATAAAATGGTAGATTTCAATTAATACTGTTATTTTTAACTATTTATCGAAAACATAAGTTTTTTAGAAAATTCACATAATATCACCCAAAGAAAATTTTTATAATTATATTTCAATGAATATTTTTATATTTTCAAATACATTTTATAATGTTTTTAAAAATTAATTTTAATTGATGAGTTGAAAAGGTGATGAGGAATCCTTTTAAATAACATAGTTTTTCACAAACAATTTCTTATTATTCTATATTGGACTTATATTATTTTTATTTAATATAGAACCATTTAAATTATTTTATAAATGTTTAAAACATATAATTTCATATATATTGATATCCATATTCATGCCATCCAACATAAAATGTATGTTATAGTGGTCATATTTAAATAGTACCATTTTAATAATGTATGGTGTTTTTTTGAACTTGGGGTTTCATGTATAAAAATCTATAGAATAAAATGAATTTAAATAAAAAATAAAATATATTATATTCTCAGAGTGTTATATTCTTTAATATCATTGGTTTTAATGTAATATACACTTTTTAATGTGATTTTGCACTTCAAAAACTATAGGGTGTCAAATTAAAATAATTCATTAAAATAAAAACACATTTCATGCATATAGATATTTTAATAAAAATTGAATTTTAATGCCAATAAATTAACATAAAAAAATCAAGTATAATTAAGAATCATATGTCAGTAATTAAATTATATTAAAATTAATTAATACTTAATATAAGTTATTATTATATTCAAAACATAATGGAACATTTAATTGAAAATATATGATAGTTTTTTTAAAAAATTTATATTTTAACTATTTAGTGAATAATTTTTTTAGAAAAAACCTAAATATCCTCTATATTATAATATTAAGATGATAAATTGAAAAAATATCCAAATTTCCTAAAATAATATTAAAAAATTGTGTAATTTATATATAATTCTCTTAATGTAATAATGCCACATTATTTTTTTCATGAAAACATATTTTCAAGCATATAATGACTTTTCATAAAATTGTGTGCTTATTAATTGTGAATTAATCAAAAACTTTGTATGATTAGAAATTTGTTTATCATTCATTATGATTTTGTTACTTTTCATTCCATTTAGATCATAATCTATGATAGAATTGTTGACTACAGTTTGGTCCAAATAAACATGGTGTATCATTTAAGACATGATGTCACAAAGGTCATGTTTCATTTCAACAGTATACATATAATATCATAGAGTTAATTTTTAACACCTTAAAATGGATTTCACCGTCAATATTCCATCAATCAAATAATAATAAATTTTGATATATCTTTTTCTTCACTTACTCTATCTCCCATGTATCTTCCTCAAAATTTTTAACATCAATTGATATTTAATATGTCACAACCCCCTCCTGTGAAGTATACTTGAATAAGGGATAGATTGAACACCACACCAGTCCCTCCTCTAGTAGTCTCCAGGTATGTGAATATCACTAAGGGTATAAAAATCTTCTAAATTGGAGGCATCTACCTCTAACATAATATATGATAAGGAGATAAGATGAATCATTTGGAAGAATATTAATAACATACTATTAAATGGAAAAAATATTCATTTAATTATACATGTATATATAATGGTAATAAAAATAAAAGACTCCAATGTAAATACAAAAAAGTAAAGCTAACTTTGAGGCACATGAACTATCCAATGATTGAAGATAATAATGTCCATAAAATTCAATGTAATCCTATTAGAAACCTGAAAATCAATTTATATATGTAGGGTGACCATATGAGATTACTCAATAAGAAAACCAATGTCTCTATTGGACATGTGAAAAAATCATAATAGTGCACCAATGGGGAAAACTTATCCAAATAGAACCTATAAAGGAATAATATAAAATCCCAACATCAACAATGCATTCTCACCATGTTACGTATGAACATTACAGTTTCATAATATGAGGCATATTAATAATGTGTACCCAGCACCATTTTCACTCTAATTTTTTGATATCACAACCATACATCATATATAATAGTGCACCAATATCTTTAAATTAACATATACTACCACCCCACAACATTGTCACATTACATTATGAATAATGACTCATAGACCACCTCCCTATAATAAGATCACATCACATCTCTCAAAAACATATGGGACACCAAATTTAACCAAAAATATAGTAGTTGGGTATCACAAACATGGGCAATATTAACCTCATGTCCTACACCTATAATTCACAAACATGAATATAAGATTCACCCAAAATTTTCAGACCATGTCTTTCCTAGAAACACATTGTCCACTACCCAAAAGCTTGATCAGATCACATATCACCTGAAAATAACTCGTCCACAGTACCACGACACAATCATCACATCTTTCCCGAAGACAACGAGTCCACCAATTTATAACATGGTCTACAAATATCACCTTATGAAAACTGTTCCATCACCTTTTGAATTAAGGACCCTCCATCCATCATAGCATGTGAATTTATTCAAACACGGTTGATAGAGAGTGAATGAGTGAAAATCAATCAATCAATTCACATTACTCAGATGTTGGGTAAAACAACACACTATTAATATATGGGTGACAAGGTATAGTTCTCATAGAGAATATTGTGCATATATAAATTATAATAATACATAAAATCATAAATATATCCACATATAATAAGAAATAGGGGTTCACAATGAAACACAATGTAACTCATGATATCCCTACTTTCCCTACCTCATCAAAACATCTAACACCACACAAAAAACGACAACCCCCATTAGGAATTTCTAACTAAATATTTTTTCCATCCCATTAATTTCACTAATAAGTATCATACACATTAAATAAAAAATTATGTCACTTCTTTTTTTTATTAACCATTGTTGTCCCATTAAACAATTTTTTTTGACGTTTCAATCATTACAAAATAATTATTCAATCAGTACCCAAAAAGTTTTAACAATAACACAACACATAAAGAGTATCTAATAATTATCATCACATAACCACTTCAAAATCCCAAATTAACATCCAAATATTCATCACCTCATAGGCCTAAAGGCCCGAAAAAATGAAATATCACCGTTCCACCAAATAATCATCGAAAAACAAACGATCATCTCACACCAACAAAAACATGAAAATAATGTTCACCTCACCACCAAAAAAACAGGAAAAAACAACCACCAACTAACTAAAACAAAATAATGGCCCCACACTACCACCTCACCACCCCAAAATTAAGGCCAACCAAATCTCCCCAAAATCATAGACACATCTCACCCATCAGGCATCCATCACATCAGAAACATACATCAGTACCCAACAAGATGACCACCCATGAAAAAAAATAATTTATAATTTTAGTGAATTAATGGAGAGTATTTTATCACATTTAACTTTATTTTAGGTGCATTATCACAAAAACCAAAATCCTTAGGAAACCATTTCATTAGAATAATAATAGTGATTAGTAAATTTCCATTATAGGGTGATATTGCAACAATAATAATTGACACGATACTCACTACACATATCATCCAGTACAGAAAAATTCCCCAATAACCATAATTTTCAGTGGGGAAATAATTCTTTTAAAATCATTCATATCAAAATAATATCAATTTTGTCAAAGCATAAAAATCATTCACCATTTCCACCATCATTTTCAATACGAATATTATTTATCTATGATTTATCTAGGATACCATATACTCAAAATCAAAAAGATTAAACCCCTTTAGTGTGATACAAAATAAATAGAAATTAGGGATTATCTAAAAAAAAACCATTTCCTTCTCACTTTGAACTTTAGTGTAAGAAAGAATGTCAAAAAATCACAATTATCAGAAATAATCATTGATAAACCAATACCATTCCCAAATATCATCAATAGACCACCCAAAACACTCCTCAATCAAACACCCACCATAGAGAATCCCCCGGAGAATAATAGAAGAAATAATGGGGATAATGTACAATAACTCATAAAATATTTCTAAAAAATAACAAACAACACCAAATTATAAATAAAAGGGATAATAGGGAGTTAAAATTTCATCAGGGTGAGTAAGGATCATACAGAAAAATATGGGTAACATGTATGACCAAATGATTGAAAAATGGATGGAGAAGAGTATTAAAAACATGGATCATTCCATTTTCACTTCTCGTAAAATTTACATAGCATATAAACAATGAGATTTAACCAAATTCTTGCTATCACTAAAAGAAAAAAATACATTATCCTTTAATTATTTCTAGTTATGAATTAAAATTTCTTGACATGCACTGATTTCATAGGATAACGCATAGTTCCATAGATGCTGTTAACCCTTCAAATTCATTACACGCTTAAGACAATTACCTATCAGCTAAATAATAAATGATTTGAATTTTATGTAGTATCTCTATTATAGTATAAACCTCTACTAAAAACTGATATAACCTCCATTAAACATTATTTACTACCCAAAATTGAAATGAAATAGAATGTGATGGAACAAACTATTACATTGGATATCAGTCAATCAATTTTATCCCTTAAGAATCCAAAAGAAAGCCGAAAATGAAATGGGTCTGAACAACCACCTGGTGAGATACCCCTGAAAGATCTAATCATTCCTCTGAAGAAACCACCTACCAAACAAACCAAAAATTGAAAAAAAGAATATTTCATTAACATATCAATACATAGACACATCACCTCAACCTGCTCACCCACATCATATCCCAAACCATAAACTACTAAAACCAAGATACCACACTGTCCCATGGACACAATCAAGGGAATTTTATCTGCTATGTCATGATATTATCCATCCTATGTGGCACTAACTCACCTTCATAGGTTTAATCACATAATTTTATAACGAATCAATATTATGAATTATTTCTATAATTTCATATGTCAAAAAAATATCAGACATCATATATTAAAATACAATGACAAGAAAACATCTCATAAAATAAAAATATAGACACCACATTACAATAAAAATAGAAAAGGAACTCTCAAAATGGCTACAGTATCTGGGAACAAATATTTTTATCTCCCTTAAAAGTACTCGACAATAGGAAAAGAATTATATATAAATTGTGGATAAGTAGAATGGTTTTTTTCACAACTGATTCTCTTGATGATCCTAGACATATATTGGTCACTCCACAAACATCCTTTAATCTTTATTATGAATATATACCATGTAAATGGCATGTGATTCATTGGGAATATTCTTATAAGTACAATATATGTGAAAAAAAGCATTGATACTCTCCATCCATGGTGGAAATGACAACTGATATGGAACCTCTCCAACACATCCCAAATCCTCAAAGTGACCAACCAAAGTTTGAGAATGATTAATTCCCCTTCAAATACATTATTACCCACATAACGAATTAACCTACCAAAATTTGTGGTCCCAACCATCAGACTCCAAGGACCTCCTCCTATGATAATGATAAGACATTTTCTGGTATTTCACTTCATTAATTATCTATCAAACAGGACGATCCTACATTTTCAAGCTTTACATAAAATCAATAAAAAACCTAATTCCTCCCCTGTATGCTTCTACTATAATAGAGAATGATATGACCGTCTATGAAAACCATAAAATGGGTCCATTACAAAGGATGAGTGATAGTTATAGTTATAAGGGAACTCAAACAACAGTATATTTCTTTCCCATAATCCACCAATTATTATGATGCATTCCTACAACATATCCTCTAAAATTTAGATATCTATCTCCATACTCCCACTTTTTTGAGTATGTAAAGCAGTTTTGAGGTGTAACTAAGATCAAAAACCACGTTCTAATATCCTCCACAGTCATGAGGTAAAATATGACTCTAAATATGAGAAAATGGACCTTTAAATCAATATAATTACACTACCTCATCCACATACCACTTAACCAAAAAATCTAATAGACCCAACTCTTTGATCACTATAACGTGGGATAATTTTTGAACCGATCCATTGTCAAGAAGAGATCATTACAACATCAATGAGATCGGTGTAACCATGTGAAAAAATCCCCTGATTTATTATCCCATTTTCAGTTGAGATCATCCAAGGGCTGTAACAAACCACTATGAACATGATGATAAACCATTAAATTCTATAAACCAAATACATCTTCACCAACATCACCACACCTTGTTTCATATTGGGCCCTAAAAAATACAACCTTATTCCACGATAAATCATGTATCCTCCAAGGTGTACCAAAAAATTTGAGTTATAAAACTCATGATGGACTTATAGGCACCTATATTGTTGAGAAAAAACATTCCATGATACACCATTTGGTCCTAAAATTACTCTAACAATACCTATAAATGTTCTTCGTGGACAAAAATACCATGAATCAACTCTAGTTATGAGTATTAGCAATAAAACTCAAACACCTACCATATTAGTGAAAACAACACTATCGTATAAAAAACAACCTCCCTTTTCATCCTCTATTGAATCTATCTGAATGTAATCCAACTCCACAATTTATCTCAAAACATCATTAAAATCCTGAAAAAAATATCCTTCCATGAAATCTTAGTGGATGAATTGGCGAAATATTCTTCAATAGAACTCCCAACCAAACCATATTAGTGAAAGAAAAACTATCATATATAGACATCATCTATATTCATCCTCTCTAGAATCGATGTAAAATAAATCCATCTCCATAATTTCCCTCCAAATAACATCAAAGTCCTGAAAAATATCATTCCATTACATCTTGTTTAATGAATTTTCCAAAAACTCCATTTTCATTTGGTGTAGTAGATGTCAAAAATCATAATCCGGAAGAAAATAATTCCACCTCGTCTTCCACAACATCATATCATGATATGAAAATATAAACCATAATATATTTTGATCCATGAATGGAAAAAGGATATTCCTAATTAGGTAATATAGCCACAGTAACAACACAAACAATACTACTACTAACTATAGATCATGGGTGACATAGTTATGCTCTGGGAGAAGTAACTCACTAGACACATACAAGATCAATTCCCCTACTTCATCAATACACATTGAAATCCAAGGTGGGATGGGTGACGAACCAAAAAAAGACACACCCTTCTAATGAAACTGAATAACTAAGGAGCTAACCATATTTTCCATTAGGTAACTGAATGCTTCCTCACAATAAACTATCCATAATAATGTTGTTTATTACTAGGTCATACATTTAAATAGGGATGTAACTATAGGGAAACCATGAAAAAACCTATAATAATATCCTTCCAGATAAAGATAGATATTAACCAATTCCATATTACATTTTTCTACCAAATAAACTACTTCCTCAATATTCTATTGGTCTACTTCCAAACCCTAAAGAGGTAAAAAAAATACTTTAGAAAATTTACCACATTTGTCCTAAACATACACTTTATCATATTTCTATATAGATAGTGGAAATAAAGTGCCTATAATAGAGATTTGAGTTTCTTTTCATGATCCACCTATAAACACGAGTAATCTAATATATAATTGATTAACATGTTGATGAACACATCGAAGAACTCACAGAACAAGGATATCATAATCCCTATGAATAACTTTAGATTATTTGTAATAATAAATGTAATTCAAACTAACTCAAATATTCCATACAAAAAATTGAATGTGGTCTTTAGAATATCTCCCTACATCTCCCCCAACTAGTGATATTCATAGAAAAAGACAATAATTAAAATCAAAATCACCCCTATAATCCAGATAAAAAATATTCTATCCTCAGAAGAGTTTAATTGATATTGACCTCCACCTGATTCAACCTCAGGTCGTCTATACACAACAAAAGACTACCACATGCCTTTGGTTAAAAGACACTTGATCATGCCACAACAACATAATATGTTGTATACAACTCTTTGATATAATATTACCTATATGAATCCTTAACCATTAACTAATACGGGTTCATCGGATAAGGATTCATGAAATTTATAGATGGAATAAGTTACATATCTATCCAAAACCTAACATCACATTGAGTGGGTAGGAACACAACCACCTCTATGAAAACATCCACGAACTCATCCACAACATTGTGGACCTCTAAATACCCATTTTCTTCTAATTTTACTGGAAACATACCCATAAAAATGACGCAACACCACAAGGTGACTACCGATCCAACATATCCTCTATCCAATAAAACCCATTTGGTTTCCATCCACATACAAGAAAATGAATCACCTTATAAATCCGTTGAAAACTTCATGAATTAAATACAACTAGTCTATGTAATGGATGCCATCCTAGGGATTCATATGTAATATGAAATTATATTTATGGGAATGATGTTGTCACATCATCATCCATCGCCCCCAACACACATCAATCAAGTTGGGTTGTCCTAAAAAGATATTATATCATAATAGAATAATTTGAAAAATATCATTGTGATTTCATATAGTTTTGAGTACAGTGGATATAACAAAAAAGTGAGAATATCCTCATTCAACCATGGCAGAATTAATGTTAAAAAATAACATGATTGTACATATGATGATCTATGGCCCCTCTGGAACTGCTACATCCACTACATGAATCTAACTTCATATAAATGCTCTAACTCTCTCCTAATTACCACCTATATGACCTCACATGGTTCAGTGTTCTTGAACACAAGTGTCATCTTGAGTTTGGCATATACACACTCCCACTACTAGAAAAATAGGTATTTGCGATGGGATCCCGCCGCAAATGGATTTTTGCGACGGGGGCCCGTCGCAAATGACCCGTTGCTGAAAACGGTGTCGCAATAACAATTGTTTGCGACGGGCCCGTCGCTAAAGCCTTTTTCCGCGACGGGGAGAATCCCCGTCGCAACTAGTACTCCGTATATTTGTAAAAAACTATTTGCGACGGGTCCCATCGCAACAGGTATTTGCGACGGGGCCCGTCGCAAAAACTCGCAACAGGTATTTGCGACGGGGCCCGTCGCAAAAAATATTTTTTAAAAAATAAAAAAATAATAATACTATTTGCGACGGGAATAGTATCCCGTCGCAAATACTATAAAAAAAATAAAAAAATTAAATTGTTAATAAATTATTTTAATTAATATAATAATAATCCAATTATAATTCAAAAATAAAAAATAATAAAATATTAATAAATGATTTTAATTAATGTAATAATAGAATTATAATTCACAAATAAAAATAATAAATTATTTTAATTAATATAATAATAATAGAATTATAATTCAAAAATAAAAAATAATAGAATATTAATAAATATTTTATAATGAGACAGAAACTACGAATATAAAAAAAATCATATTTTGATTTCACAAATTTTATAACATAAATACAAACTCTAATCTGAAGGAGGGGGGGAGGGGGGGGGGATCTGCAGATGGTGGTGGAGGGAACTCCATCCCTAAAGCATGAGTGAGTCGGCGCATGTACTCCATATGCTCCTGATGCTGCTGCTGCCACCGACTCGTCTGCTCCTCGTACAGCTGCTGCTGGCGTCGATGCTCCTCCTCATGCTGCTGACGCATCTGCTCCTGCTCCTGTCGGACACTCTCTATCAGTACAGTCTGAGATCGCAACTGATCCTCATAGTGTGTAGCAGAAGAAGATGCACGAGCTCCTCTCTAGCTGGACGCCGACATCGCAGCACTGCCATAATAATCTTCGGGAGTCAGTTGAGAGCTGATACCAACTACCCGGCCCTTCTCGAAGGCATACTGGGTGGCCTAAATCCATGCCGCCTCATCAAAATGACGGCCAGTGGTCTGATCTGATGACTCGGCCTGACTCTCAGGCCGGGCCTGTGATGCTGCGGCCTCATATGACACTTGTAGTTGCAATTTAAAATTAAAATTGTGAATATATTATATACAGTTAATTTTTAAACTTGAAAAAAAATAATACTAACTATGATGTGATGCTGAAGATCACCTCTGAGCTCCCCAGTAGCAGGATCACTATACATCCTCCGATATACGTCGTACTCCGTAATATCGGGGTGCTCGACAGCCTATAAGAATAAAAAATAAACTGTTAATATTTATAGTTATATAAAATATTTATAAATAATGTACGTACCAGATGCTGTCTATGAGTACTGAAAGAACGACTCCCAGCTCGATGAATCACCTCCTGTCTCCCTCGATTCTACCTCCCCACCGATGATCTCCTCTGAAAGGCACCACTCAACCAGTGCGCACATAATCCATCTCATACATGGGATGAAATGTACTCTGGTCGGTGTTCTCTACATGACTCATCAAAATCTGACACTCCTGCTTTCTTCATCGCAGCTTTTCCTAAATTGTGCAAAAACTGACGAAGGCGATCACGCATGGCCACCTCCCATGCCTCATGGATGGCGTCACGCATGGTATCCTCGATCGGATACCATAAACCCTACAAATAAATCAAAATATCAAGTTAGAAATGAAATAATTTTCAAAATAAAAATTATTTATTTACGTACGTACCAACCAATGGCCGAACATGGCCTGCTGCACATCAATGGGAATCTGCTCCCATGTGGTCCACGGCTGAGAGAAATAGTTGTGCAAAATAGCGCTGCCCTATCCGACTGCTATATGCGGAAAACTGTAAAAATAATAAACATTTATTATGTGAATAGATTAATGAAATCTTAGTCAAATCAACAGGTTATCACACAGGTTATCACACCTCCGTGTGCGTGGATCAAACCCAAGACGTGGACTTCGCTCGGGGACGGGGTCAGGAATCATCAATCGTGCAAGACTGCGCCCCCTCCGCGTACTCCCTGGAGCGCCTGCAGGCTGAGGGTCATCTGGCATCAACCCATCCGCATCGAAAGTCAGGTCAGCATCCGCTAACTCACGAAATGTGGCGTCGTCCATCGGAAACAGAAAATGTTAATGTTGTTAGAAAATAATTGATAATTACTATTATATATACATATATACATATATGATTGTATATAAATACCATGGAATTCTATCAGTGTTCATCTTCATCATCATCTTCATATATGTCAATGTCATCTTCATATTGATCCTCAACATCATCGATATCCATTCGAGTTACAGTTGCTTCATCTCTTACCATTTCAAATTCATATGTGACATCATTAAGATCATCGTCATCACCGACTCTTAAATGTGGGGTGTCGTCATCGATACTCATGTCTCTTTGTAAAAAAGATTGATTTTGAGTACTCTCTTGAAAAACTTCAATTCTTTGCACATCAGTGAAAGCACATTCACTTTGACTAAACTGATTGTCTCGAATTTTGATTTTTATTACACTCCACCAATCAGTCAAGTCTCTTGATGTAGCATAGTACTTTGAGTAATAAACTTGATGTGCCTATTGAGCCAATAAGAATGGTTCATTTACTACGAGAACACTTTTACATTTAATATCGATGATTCCATGAGTCGGATGAACATGCACGCCTCTCTCTATATCCAACCACCGACATTTGAACATGGTTATGTAATGTTGTCCAAGATAACAGAGTTCAATGATTTCATCAAGTATGCCATAAAAGTCAACTTCATTTTCTTGATGATGAGATCCTCTCAAGCTAACTCCACTGTTCATTGTTTTTTTCGATTCCCCATATGCATGTGTGTGAAATCGAAATCCATTCACCACATACGCATTATAAGTTTTAACAAGTTTCGAAGGTGGGTTACTCAATACACACAACCGTTTTTCAATTTTATCAGCATGTCGAGACACCTGAAAATTTGTGAAATAATTATCAATATAGTAAACTATACATTGAATGAGTTGCTAAAAGATAAAGAATTTCTGTTACCAGTTTTTGAAACCACTGAGAGAAATTTTTCAGTCGATGTTCTTTGAGAGCAACTGTTGTAATTTGTGGAATTTGTTTCTTGATATGATTATCATACAACCTATAAAATCCAAAGTTATTTACTGTAACATAAATGATAGAATAAGTGATATAAACACTTACAGTACAACTAATGTCATCTCTTCACAGTTGAGCAGAACATACGTATGAGCTTTATGATGTTCATCATCTGAAAGCCAGCGTTCATAAACTCCACCAAAACCAAGCTCTGACTGGTTGAAAACAGATAATTGATTGTCGATTTCATCAATATTCCTCTCGTTCTGTCCCATTCGGTTGTGTTTGGAAGGATACTCAGATTCAAAATAATGGGAGCAGAAAAAAGATATTTCCTCTTGCAAATAAGCTTCTGCAATAGATCCTTCAACAGATGCTTTGTTACGTACTTTTCTTTTCAATTTTTGCATGCATATTTCAAATGGGTACATCCATCGAAACTGTAATGGACCTCCACATTTGGCTTCATATGGAAAATATAACATCAAATGTTCCATTGAGTCGAAGAAAGATGGAGGAGATATTTTTTCCAGTTTACATATAATTACAACAAAATCTTTTTCAAGATTTCCTAGAGCATCATAATATGCTGTAGCCGCACAAATTTCCTGAAAAAAATGAGACATGTCTGTTATGGAATCCCAAATCACAGAATTCAACAGACCTCTTAATTCAATGGGTAGCAGTCTTTCCATTATAACATGACAATCATGACTTTTTAATCCAGTAATATGACCATTCTTTACACATCTACCCAAATTGGAAGCACAACCATCTGGAAGTCTCAAATCTGCAATCCACTGACAAAATAATAAATGGTTTTCTTTAGATAGTGTATAAGCTGCTTTTGGTTTCAGTAACCTTTCTGTTCTGACATTCTCAAACAGTTCGAATTCTGGACGCCTGCAAATTTGGGCAAGATCTAAACGTGCATTTACATTGTCTTTGCTCTTTCCTGGCGTATCCAAAACTGTATGAAACAAATTATCAAAACAGTTCTTCTCAATATGCATGACATCTAACATGTGTCGGACCAACAAATCAGACCAATATGCCGAATCCCAAAATATGCTACGTTTAATCCAATTGTGTTCTTTCCCAAAACCAGAAATTTTCTTTTGGTTTATTGTGGGACCAAAAGTGATGGGAGGTAATGAAAATACAACTGATTTTTACTCCGAACCTGATAGCATTTTTGGAGGTCCTTCCCTTTCAACTGTTCCTTTTCTAAAATGAGATCTGTTTCTGCGAAAAGGATGATCAGCTGGAAGAACCCTGCGATGACAGTCAAAATAACAAGGTTTCTTTCCATGAATGAGCATAAATGCTTTGTTCTCTCTCATACAGTAAGGACATGATTTCTGACCATGTGTACTCCAACCAGATAACATCTCATAAGCCGGGAAGTCACTTATTGTCCACATCAATGCTGCTCTCAGTATGAAATTCTGTTTCATTGCAACATCATATGTACTGACACCATTACTCCACAACAAATTTAATTCATCAATCAATGGTTTCAAATAAATATCAATATTTTTCTTCGGATGTCCTGGAATTAGTAAAGTCAAAAAGATATATGGCTCCTTCATCAACATCCATGGAGGTAAATTGTACGGAGTTAAAAAAATAGGCCAACATGAATATTGACTACCATAAGATCCAAACGGACAGAAACCATCAGTGGAAAGTCCCAGTCGAACATTTCTAGCTTCTAAAGCAAAGGATGGATGCACTCTATCAAAATGTTTCCATGAATCACCATCAGCTGGATGATTCAAGCTTTTATCGGTTGAAATATTCTCTTTATGCCATGACATCATTTTCGCTGTATTCTTAGACATGAATAAACACTGGAGTCTGGATGTAAGCAGAAAATATCTCAACTGTTTTACAGGAATCAAACCATACTTCCCGTGTTGTCCTTCTTTATATCATAGTTTCCCACATGTGGGACAACTATCCAACGACTCATTTTCCCCAGAATATAAAATGCAGTCATTTGAACATGCATGAATCTTCTGACAAGTAAGTCCGAAATTTCAAACCAGCCTCTTACTCTCATAGTAATTTTCAGGTAAAACATTTCCTTCGGGTAACAGTGTTTTAAGCAAAGAAAATATCTGGTCAAAACAGGTGTTTGACTTTCCGTTATCTGATTTGATAGCCATAAATTTTGCAAATTCTTCTAATTTTCTCATCTTGCAGCCATGATATAATGCATCCTCAGCAGACTTCAACAACTCATAAAGTTCAGATGGTGCCAACTCAGGATTTGAAGCTATATCAGCCGGAGTTTCTGTATGTTGAACAGATGAACCTGCAATATCATGTACTAAATCTTGAAACTGGGATGGATCCGGAA
This sequence comes from Viscum album, assembly GCA_963277665.1. Lineage (NCBI taxonomy): Eukaryota > Viridiplantae > Streptophyta > Magnoliopsida > Santalales > Viscaceae > Viscum > Viscum album. The sequence continues at coordinate 1,148,374,717 of OY728156.1, forward strand.
TCAAGTTGGTATCACTTGCTCTGGAACTTCGTTCACCGTGTTGATACCAAAAAACATAATCTGGTTGAAAACCAAAATGCAAGAGATGTTCTCCCACTTTGTCAAACGTGTCAAACGTTCTCAATGCACATTTTCTACAAGGGCATTTTATTTTTCCTTCTGAAACAAATTTTGGATTTGATGCCGCAAATGATAAAAAAGTATCCACACCCTCTACATATACTAGATTTAAACCAGAACCGTTTGGATTTCTACGTTGATTTATCCATATGTGGTCACCTAATAATGATTGTTGATGACCTCGTTCTTCCATATTTCTCTATAAAATATAAAAGCATTACTGGTTTTGAATAATTAGTTAGAAAAAACACTCAAGCTAGGATAATTATAGAGTTTAAATCATACACGACTGACACAAACCTTTTATTGAGATAGACCTAAAAATTGACCCTTTAAGAATTAAATATGTTGAGAATAAAGAAAAACATGTTACAAATATTGACAATTTTAATATTATATAAATTTTTTATTATTTTCATAGTACTAATATTATTGGTAATTATTACTAATTATTACTAATTATTACTAATTATTGATAATTATTACTAATTATTACCAATTATCGGTAATTATTACTAATTAATACTAATTATTGGTAATTATTACTAATTATTGGTAATTATTAGTAATTATTGGTAATTATCGGTAATTATTGGTAATTATCGGTAATTATTACTAATTATTGGTAATTATTACTAATTATTGGTAATTATTACTAATTATTGGTAATTATTACTAATTATTGGAAATTATTACTAATTATTGGTAATTATTACTAATTATTGGTAATTATTACTAATTATTGGTAATTATTACTAATTATTACTAATTATTACTAATTATTTGTAATTATTGGTAATTATTACTAATTATTACTAATTAATACTAATTATTTGTAATTATTACTAATTATTTGTAATTATTATTAATTATTACAAATTATTACTAATTATTACAAATTATTACTAATTATTACTAATTATTACTAATTATCACTATTTACCAGCAATTATTCCTAATTATTAGTAAGTATTACTAATTATAATTAAGTATTACTATTTATTGGTAATTATTACTAATTATTGGTAATTATTATTAATCATTACTAATTATTACTAATTATTATTAATTATTACTAATTATTGGTAATTATTACTAATTAATGGTAATTATTACTAATTATTGGTAATTATTACTAATTATTACTAATTATCGGTAATTATTACTAATTATTACTAATTATTACTAATTATTGGTAATTATTACTAATTATTACTAATTATTGGTAATTATTGGTAATTATTACTAATTATTGGTAATTATGGGTAATTATTACTAATTATTGTTAATTATTACTAATTATTGGTAATTAATACTAATTATTACTAATTATTACTAATTATTGGTAATTATTACTAATTATTACTAATTATTACTAATTATTATTAATTATTGGTAATTATTGGTAATTATTGGTAATTATTAGTAATTATTGGTAATTATCGGTAATTATCGGTAATTATTACTAATTATTGGTAATTAATACTAATTATTGGTAATTATTACTAATTATTGGTAATTATTACTAATTATTGGTAAGTATTACTAATTATTGTTAAGTATTACTAATTATTGGTAATTATTACTAATTATTGGTAATTATTTCTAATTATTACTAATTATTACTAATTATTGTTAATTATTACTAATTATTGGTAATTATTACTAATTATTGGTAATTATTACTAATTATTGGTAATTATTACTAATTATTACTAATTATTACTAATTATTATTAATTATTACTAATTATTGGTAATTATTACTAATTATTGGTAATTATTCGTAATTATTGGTAATTATTACTAATTATTGGTAATTATTCGTAATTATTGGTAATTATTGGTAATTATTACTAATTATTGGTAATTATTACTAATTATTGGTAATTATTACTAATTATTGGTAATTATTACTAATTATTGGTAATTATTACTAATTATTACTAATTATTACTATTTACCGGTAATTATTACTATTTACCGGTAATTATTACTATTTACCGGTAATTATTAGTAATTATTACTAATTATGGGTAATTATTACTAATTATTGGTAATTATTACTAATTAGTACTAATTAGTAATAATTAGAATTATTACTAATTATTGATAATTATTACTAATTATTGGTAATTATTACTAATTATTACTAATTATTACTAATTATTACTAATTATTACTAATTATTGGTAATTATTGGTAATTATTACTAATTATTGGTAATTATTACTAATTATTGGTAATTATTACTAATTATTGGTAATTATTACTAATTATTACTAATTATTACTATTTACCGGTAATTATTGCTATTTACCGGTAATTATTACTATTTACAGGTAATTATTACTATTTACCGGTAATTATTACTAATTATTACTAATTATTGGTAATTATTGGTAATTATTACAAATTATTGGTAATTAATACTAATTATTGGTAATTATTACTAATTATTGGTAATTATTACTAATTATTGGTAAGTATTACTAATTATTGTTAATTATTACTAATTATTGGTAATTATTTCTAATTATTGGTAATTATTACTAATTATTGTTAATTATTACTAATTATTGGTAATTATTACCAATTATTGGTAATTATTACTAATTATTGGTAATTATTACTAATTATTATTAATTATTACTAATTATTGGTAATTATTACTAATTATTGGTAATTATTCGTAATTAATGGTAATTATTGGTAATTATTACTAATTATTGGTAATTATTACTAATTATTGGTAATTATTACTAATTATTACAAATTATTACTATTTACCCTTAATTATTACTATTTACCGGTAATTATTACTATTTACCGGTAATTATTACTAATTATTACTAATTATGGGTAATTATTACTAATTATTGGTAATTATTACTAATTAGTACTAATTAGTAATAATTAGAATTATTACTAATTATTGATAATTATTACTAATTATTGGTAATTATTACTAATTATTACTAATTATTACTAATTATTACTAATTATTACTAATTATTACTAATTATTACTAATTATTACTAATTATTGGTAATTATTGGTAATTATTACTAATTATTGGTAATTATTACTAATTATTGGTAATTATTACTAATTATTACTAATTATTACTATTTACCGGTAATTATTACTATTTACCGGTAATTATTACTATTTACCGGTAATTATTACTAATTATTACTAATTATGGGTAATTATTACTAATTATTGGTAATTATTACTAATTATTACTAATTATTGATAATTATTACTAATTATTACTAATTATTACTAATTATTACTAATTATTACTAATTATTACTAATTATTGGTAATTATTGGTAATTATTACCAATTATTGGTAATTATTACTAATTATTGGTAATTATTACTAATTATTGGTAATTATTACTAATTATTGGTAATTATTACTAATTGTTGGTAATTATTACTAATTATTACTAATTATTACTAGTTATTACTATTTACCGGTAATTATTACTATTTACCGGTAATTATTACTATTTACCGGTAATTATTACTATTTACCGGTAATTATTACTAATTATTACTAATTATTGGTAATTATTACTAATTATTACTAATTATTACTAATTATTACTAATTATTACTAATTATTACTAATTATTACTAATTATTACTAATTATTACTAATTATTACTAATTATTACGAATTATTACGAATTATTCCTAATTATTGGTAATTATTGGTAATTATTGGTAATTATTGGTAATTATTGGTAATTATTGGTAATTATTGGTAATTATTCCTAATTATTACTAATTAGTGGTAATTATTACTAATTATTACTAATTATTGATAATTATTAATAATTATTACTAATTATTGGTAATTATTACTAATTATTGGTAAGTATTACTAATTATTGGTAAGTATTACTAATTATAGGTAATTATTACTAATTATTGGCAATTATTACTAATTATTGGTAATTATTACTAATTATTAATAATTATTCCTAATTATTGATAATTATTGGTAATTGTTCCTAATTATGAGTAATTAAATGAATAATTACCAATAATTAGGAATAATTACCAATAATTAGACATAATAACATTATTAGTATATTTTATTATTAATATTAAAATAATATAATTTTTTAATTTATATACAATTCTCCTTTCATCTGTGTGTTTTCTATCTCCATATACAAATAATACATGTGAAGACAACAAACACACAGATGAAAAGAGAATTGTATATATATATAAAATTATATTATTTTAATATTAATAATAAAATATACTAATAATTAAATAATGTTATTATTTCTAATTATTGGTATTTATTACTAATTATTAAGTAATAAAACAATGTAAACATAATTAAATTACAACTAATTAAGAATAATTGAAACTAATAAAACATTAAAAATAAATATTAAATTAAAATAAATATAAATACCTTGAAAATTGATCTGAGGTTGATCTCTGATCGTTCTTCAAAACTTCAATATCAACTCCGGAGGAAAAAAATAAACTTGAGAAAAACTGAAATTTAGAAATAAAATTTTGAGAGAAGAAGAAGATGGAATTTGAGAATGATTTGAAAAAAACGGATGGGGGTATTTATAGGTTAGATTATCTGCGACGGGCCCATTTGCGACGGGTACCGTCGCAAATACCTTAACCATCATTTATTACGGTCAACAGTTAAATAGTTATTTGCGACGGGACCCGTCGCAAATAACCGCCTGCTGACATACTATTTGCGACGAGGGAATATTCCCATCGCAAATACCTTTTACCGCCGTCGGTTATTTGCGACGGGAATATTCCCCCGTCGCAAATACATTTCTCGCGATTTGGCGTGCAAAGCGCGCCAGTCCTTTTGCGACGGGGAAAGCTATCCCGTCGCAAAAGGCTAATTATTTGCAACGGGCAAATACCCCCGTCGCAAATAAGTTTTTAACATGGCTATTTGCAACGGGAATAAATCCCGTCGCAAATAACCCGTCGCAAATACCCATTTTTCCCGTAGTGTCCATTTCCCATCAGTATAGCATATGACTACTTCCTATAATAGTAAAATGGTCTCACTTGTAACTAATGTTAAGGATACTGTTGTACTTATCATCCTCTAAGAAATTGATACCAAGTAAACATTAGAAACTACTTCCTGAAATGTCCCGGAAACCTACATCCCAAATAAAATTTCATTCTATCTTCAGTAAAATCACAGGAATAAATATCCCTAGAAGGATGAAAGGGAAACATTTGATTTGGAATCCCCACTGGTCAAAACATGGATGACCACAAAACATATGATCTGACAGTGAAATCTATGGTTCTTAAAGAACCTTAATTGTTCCCCTCTTAAATAAAACCACCTCACATGTGCATCTTTTTTATCACATCCAATTTATTATATAACCTATAAATATAGTGGAATCTTAAAATAATTTACTGAATACTAGATAAAAGGAAAGAGTTCCTCCTCATGATATCTCCAATGGGACTCTTAATTAAAAAACACATCTTTATAAAATTGTGGAAGGTCTATGAAATTGATTCCTTGATTCCACACTAACATACTCCCTTATTCATGAGAATAAAGATCCTACCTTATTGCATCAATACGACATGATTAAAGGATCTACAACTATTACTTATTCTAAAACTAAACCCATGATACACATGCCTCCTTCAAATCTTCCATAAATATCACACACCACTGACACGGATCTCCCAAAATTTGACTGACCTCCATGGAAACCTAATACTCTACTCTGACCTATAGTAAAATAATGTGATATTGAGCTCCCCCATCTATCTCTCTATCTCCACATCTAAAACACTCAATTCAATATTTCCCAAATCCATCAATTGGAAATCACATAATTTCATCTTATATTCATCATCCTCCTCTACTAGATCAACCATTCAGAAATAAAAAAAATGACTTTTGGATATTAAAAAATTACTCCACACATGAATAATGAACATGATCCATAGAAAAAAAGAGAAGAATAATTTTTTAATCAAAATAGTATAGAATTTCATTTATATTTATTTTTATTCAAATTAAATATTTTAACCCTTCCAATAAAATCAAATTCATACAGGAAAACCAGAAATTTCAATTCATGTTCTTCTATATATTCGCCACACTGAAAATGTCTACTTCTATTTCCATTCAATATGATTGCTATTCATGCACAAGATCATGGGGGTCCCAAAAATAAAATTTCTTTACTATTCTCTTTATCACATGTCATGTACCAAGGAAAACAACATTTTTCCTATACAAACCCATAAATTTGTCATAATGAGATACTATAAACTCCATTGTATCACTCAACCATCATATCTAAAATTTATATACCATGGAACCTACCTCCAAATATTCCACACAGAGGGGAGGAATAAATTAATCCATGATCCATGCCGCTTCTAAGCCCTGGGTAGTTGACAAGAACCAAGGATTTAAAAATTTCATAAATGGGTGGAATTAACCTCTAATATAATTGTGGATCAATAGATAAAATGATTCTATCCCAAAAAACTCTATAAAATAATATAAAAATTAATTTAATCTCACCCCACAATGATTTTTTAAATAAAAAGGATACTTGTAAAGTCCTTTAATGAAAATACCCAAAAGTAAAGATAATATAGCCACACAAAAACAATAAATTTATCTGATCTTTTAATTTCAAGAATGATCCACATAATCCTCATGGAAACCCATATATCAGTTAATATATGTAGGTTTATCATATATTAATACTGATTATGAAAACCGTTGTCTGTCATGTTAAAATGAAATAGGAATACTAATGAAGCCACGAGAAAAAATCAAAACAAAACAAAAACTATACATGTATTCAAACTAAACCCAATCTCACTAAGGCAAGTTCACAATGTAATGCAAGCCATGTATATTAGCATTATTAGATTCCAATTGATAAAGTCTACCCAAAATAATTGTCCACTTACTTTGAACTCTCACTCCCAAAATTCATACGGCCCGGTTCTCCCATCTCTTCTGAATGTCATATTCCATATCCCCATAGCATGGTAACAACACATAACCCCAAAAAAAACTTTTTCCACAACCCTAGAACCCATTCATATAACATATAACCAAAAATTCTTGGTCCATACATCCATAATCATAGTTGTAGGGTATTACGAAAAATAAGCACATCATCCTCTTGTCCTCATCTTACCATGCATAACCCTCACCATAAATATTCTCACAAAATTAATATATTACATCTCACCCAAAAACATTTAGAACACCACCCCACCACACGTTCGCAGCAGATATTTCCTGAATACACCTTTTCCACCACCCAAAAGTACATCAATGACATCTTAATCAGATTCACCTAGCCACCACCAAAGAGAACAATCCTCACATATTTCTAGAGGACACATAAGACAAAAAATAGTCACTAACAGACCATCAACCATCCTTTCATGTATGTATATACTCTACTTGAATAGAGAGGTGTAATGAGTGGGTAGCCTTCCATCGATCTTCATCAACCTGATGTTGGGAAAACATCCACTATGTAAATAAATGGGTGTCAGTACATAGTGATCAATGTGGGAGGGGTTACTATAGAAATTATAATTATTTAAATTTATATACATATATCCACAAAAATTCTAGACCTATGAATTCAAAACAAAAAAATGACTAACTCACAACATCACAACTTTTATTACCACCTCTAAATTAGTTACAATAAAAATGAAGGCACAAGAATCATTTCATATTTCCAACCAACCCCATTTTTCATCCCATTCATATCATTAATAATCATTAACCTTATTTAGCCACAAAAACAAATATTTATTTATTCATTTACAATTTTGATCCCATTAAGGAATCCACAGCCCATGAATTATAATGATTATTAAATAATTATTCCATCACTACATAGGAATCATGCATCAAGAAACCACACATCAAAAGTAACGAATATTTCCCATAAAACCACCAACATAACGCCACATAAAAATGGGAAAAACGTCAACATGAAACCAAAAAAGCACTCTGAAATGTATTATCACCACTCCAACCAACTAGAATGGAAAAACTGACATCACCTCCCCATGAAAAATGAATGATAAAAAATATTATAACACCCCGAGATTTTATATTCTTTTAATTTCATTTATGTCTTTTATTATACAGCACACCATCATTAGCTTTTACTATACACAACACCTTATTAGCTTGCATTATACGCAACACTATTCTTGGATCGTGTTACACACAATTTCATGTTCGTTTTATAATAGTCCTTCTACGCAACATTGAGTGTGTGTGTATATATATAGATATATTAAATGTATAAATGAAATATGTATGTATTCTATTATACGAAACAACGAAGGATTCTTGCACAACACGCAACCCAGACTTGGCTTGCATTACACGCAATTGCTACCTTCCTCGATAGCATGTGTTGTGCGCAATACCAGGTTTTACTAAACAACGATATATTATTATAATATTATTATGAACTAGCCGTTATGAATAGTATTAACTAAATTTTAAATTTTATAACATTATTATTCATCTTACACATTTTCTAGAACATAGTATAAGAAAAAAATAATATATTCGGGTAAAATAAGTATTCTTCAAAAAATGCAGTTTTGCCGCCTTTTGATGGAGCACCCACTTTAAATCTAGTTTTTGACATGTTTATAAGTTCAATTTTACAAAATAAAATTATTATTTGGAATCAGGATATAAAATTTTACCTTGGATAAATTTTTCATATTATTCTGATAACTTTCAAATTTTAATGAATAGTAAAAACACGCTATATTTTAATTAAAAACAACTTTTTTCATCATAATAACTTATGTGGTTAAATAACAATATTGAATGGTTTTAAAGTATAAATCTAATATATTATTACCATTTAATATAATTTATGTCGTTAGACTTGATTTTACATTGAATTCGTAGGTTAAATAAATTCAATCTTTTGCAATGTTTTAAACAAAAAACTTGTTTTCTTTCGACAACAGGATTAATTTTAATTTAATTTCTGCAACTTCTGTGTATTGAATTTGAAAAAATGGATTCCATATTTGGAATCAGTGGGTCCAAATTATATTAATATACTACTTTTTATTTTTGGGCTTTATGAATAGTAACAACGGTAAATTTCATTTACCATAGTAAAAGGTAAATTAGGTAATTAAGGGTAAATATAATATTATAAAATTATCCTAATACTTGTCTTAATATAATTGGATGATTATAATTTTTCCTCAGTCATATTTGGGTCGAAATAGAATCCATTAAAACCCACTTGGAGGTGATTAAGACCTTTAGTTTATTTTATTTAAAGGAAAGTGAAATATGTCTCACTCAACTTTAATAATTAATGTATTTTTAATATAAGTTTATACAGAATAAAAATTAGTTTATAAATACTAATTTGAAAGATAAAATGTTTTTCTTTGGCACGGTAATTTATTTGTAAATTTTAAGAGTTATTTATTTACCTTATTATCTTATACATTAATGATGTATAAATTACTTATTTAGTGAAAAATCAATAATATAATTTTTATTGAAATATTAATACTTATCAAAAGGCCCAAAAATCTGAAATAAACTTATTATTAGTGTATATATAAACCCTAATCATCCAATTGACTAATTTTTGACCATTTGGATCTCTATTAAGGTGATTATGACACTTATATTATTTTATTTTAAATGATGCCAAAGTTGTCACCTTCATAATTTAATAAATATAACAATTTAAATATTGTGATTTTAAGATGATAAATTCGAGTAAAAGTGTTATTGGGAAAGGTAATATATTTATATTCATTATAGGATTTTATTTTTACTTTTTATGCAACATATAAGTATATTAAATAATTATACAAAAATTTTGTAGTAATTATTTTATTAAGAGATAAACCAAAAAATGGTTTTAAAAATAATAAAATAAATATTATATGAACTATTTAATGTGCTCCACTAATTTTATAGATACATATGAACTTTTATGAATCTATTAAAGCTTTTAGTTCGAACATATCTTCTGTATATATTTTATTTAAATTCAAATAAATGAATAGTGTCAAAATTGGCACTATTGTTATTTTATAAAAATAACATATTATAAAATTGTTTAAAAATCACAAAAATATTTAAAAATTATAAATTTAAATTTATATGGTATAAAATTTTATAAAGTATCCAATTATGGACAATTCACAACAAATAAGTAATTATTTATTATAATTTAAAATTTAGAATGTTATTGCCACAAATAAAATTAAATTGATTTAATAAGGATAAATCAAGTTGATAATGTTGAAAATAAATTCCTACATGTCTAAATTTTATTGTTTGATTATATTACAACCCTATATCATCTAATATTCTAATATGAGTCATTTTTGGATATTTTTAAGTGGGGTTAGATTTATTATAAATTAATATTTTTAAGATTTCTAAAGGTGCCCCTCTCCTCCCTTATAAAAGGGCACCTCCTCCCTCTCTTCCTCACACCAATTTGAGCTTTCAAGCTCAGCCAAACCCTGCCAAATTCTCTTCTCCACTTCTCTAGAAACATCCTAGTGGTCCTGGTGTTCTTAAAAGACCAATTTTAGTGCCCTAAGAGGAGGTCTCAAAGAGGCGCTTCAAAGAAGAGGTAATGTTCGTTACTGATTCTTTCAACTTTATTTCTTCTTCCACTTCTTCTTCTTTAGTTGTTTCATTATGAAGTAATAACATCAGTATCACTCATATACTGATATGTTATTATAAGTACGAAACAACCTTATTTGTCCATTTATCCACCCTATGAAAAACGAAATCACCGCGCGTGCGTGCGTACGGAATACCGTCTCCACGCCGTGGTGTAATCTATTTTCCACCACCACCTTACATGGATGGGTTTAATGGTGAATTTAATGAATATATTTAATTATTTTAAATTTATATTGATTATGTAATATTATACATACACTTTAATACAATTCCACGATCATGAGAATGATATCATCGCTCATGCGTATGTACGGACTACCGTCTCCACGACGCGATGAGATTTATTCTCAATGATTAACCATTCATGAATGATTATAAAGTATATATAATAAGTAATCATGAAATATATTACATAATAATGATACTGTAATTATGTATGTCATCTACTTAATTCCATTCAATTCAATAAGGAAACAAAAATAGCGTTCATGCGTACGTACGACCTACCGTCTCCATGAACGATGTATTTCTTTCCATTTATCGATCCATTATATATATGTATATTGTGAATATATATTATATATAAATAATGTTTTACATTATGGATGTAAGTAATCATGATATACGTAATCATATGAATAATTACGAGTTAAAACACGAACGACAAATGAGACGATTTTACCCAAAAAGCTACTTTAACATGAATTTACAAAAGAACGTGTAATTTAAAGTCATAAGTGAACCATATATGATATAATAACAATGAATATGATTCTGTAATAAGTCAATGAAATTATTTAAATCATTATACAGGAGTTTTGGATACGTACGAAGCATATCAGACCTAAGGTAAGGGATAAATTTTCAAATCTCATTTTTATCCGAGATTGCTTATTCGTAAGTATTTACTGGGGTTATTGCTATCATCCATGTCCATGTTTTATAAAATTGTATTCATGTATGTTTAAAGTCCTTTTACCCATTTTTATCTTTTACTACATGTTATGTAAGGAATATTTCTTTTGTTTACGTTACGAGGTACTTTTTTGACTTTTCCGACAAAAGTACGAGGAGAATGTTATTTTTAACTTATACGGCGTGAACGGATTTTTACGGTTTCATAATACCTAATTTTCATGAATCTTAATCTAAATGATTTTATTACTACTTTCAACAAAATAATTTTATTTTAAAAGCGCATGCCATTTTTTTTGAAAACAAAATGATTTTGACGAAAAAATGATATTTTCCTCAAGACTTCATTTCAAATGTTTTATCAAAACAATTTTCCATCTAATATGACATTATTTGATATGTTTATGTTTCAAGTTTAATATCTCTATGATTTATATGGTTCAATTTTCTTATAATGAAATGTCCATTTGTTTTATGTGGATTATGAAATAATGGGATGATGTTTATGAAACCCATTTTTTCGTTGGGTTATTATGAATGATGTATGTTTATTTTGTGGAACAAGTAATAATGATTTCATTATCAGATGGGTAGGACCTATATCTCCCTCAAATGAATTGGGTAAAGATTTATATCCCATGAGATAGACATGGCTGGAACGACAAGTTAAACCGGTTCAGTAATACAGGACTGGAATGAGGAGTGAACTCGATTCAGAAAGGGAATTTGTCCACTATGATGGTCTTGGTAGCAAGGCCTTGGAAAATATGTAAATCATATCATGTGCTTAATGGTTTCCACAATTACATGTTTTATTCCCATGCTATTTTATCATTCTTAATGTTTCTTTATGATCTATTCCTTACGTACTACCATGTTTTATGTCATTGCTCAAGATTTTTATGTTTAAACATTATGTTCATGTTTTTAAGTTCAAATGTATATGGTATGATTTATTTTATACATGCTTACCCTTACTAAGAATTTGAGCTCACCCTTTTTAGGTTTTCTTTTCCCCAGGATATATAGAAAGGCTTTAGGTAAGAAAAAAAAGGGAAGATCTTTATGGGAGATGTTGAAGATCTTTCACCATGATTAGAAGATTACGGTCCAAGTTTCCAAAGACACTAAACTGTTACGGTCCTTGTGTGTCTGTTTTTGTTCTATATTAAGTATTCCGCAAAAGTAATGTAATGTCCATGTATGTCAAGCTTAGGGTCTCTACAGTTGGTATGAGAGGAAAGGTTTAGTCAACCTTTGGAAACTAGGATGCGAGAACTTTAGTGAGATCCCTAGAGATATTTCTAAGGTATGTCTATGGATGTCCCTAAGGTTAAGTATATGTATAAGTTATAGTCCTAGAATTATGGTAACGATATTAGATTAACCCTAATATGTCATGCATTGAAGTTACTCCCCCTTTATTATGATTTTTTCCTCTCACACTATTCTTTTTAGGTTTTAGAAAATGGCTAGAAACAAGATGATTCATGATAATGGAGGATATGATGGACAATGAAATGATATTCTTCATGAGCAACCAAATTAAATGGGATTTGGAAGTCCAAACATCATTATTATGACAAATCAGCAGTCTCATAATATGATCAATAAACTCAAATTTGGTAAGTTTCCTGACTCGACTAATAAGAGAAAGATGGACTTTCATGGTGATCATGGAGGAAAGAAAGTTCAATTTCCCCTATGTAATTCATGTGGGAAGAGGCATCAAGGAGAATGTTTCAAAGGAACTGGAAGATGCTTTGGGTGTGGAAAAGAAGGACATAAAGCCAGTAAGTGCAAAGGAAATGGTTCAGTTAACACCATGGATGAGGATAATGGTATTGCTACGACATCAACAATGGTTAAATTTTATAAATGTGGACTGTAAGGGAATTATGCAAACCAATTCCCTAAGGGAATGTCTCATGAAGAGAATCAGTATGGTCGTATGTGTAATATTTATGTTGATGATGATGAAGAGACTACAAATGATATGTGAGATGAAAGAATTGTTGAAGCTCAGTCAATGGTTTAAGAAGGTAGTGGAATGATTACATGTTTATCAAGTGTAATGTTGTATAAGTAGTCTCATGGTACTATGGAATAAAGATACATCTAAGGATTGTTACACTATTGTCTTTCCTTATGTTATGAAGGTATATGTTGAATGGTACCGGTAACCATGGAAGGTTATTCAGTTATTTTTGGAAAGTAGATGATGTGCACATAATTAAGGGATAAGAAGATAATGAGATGTCTGATTGTATTCATGATCTCATGACTGATATAAGGACTAAGTGATATCATGGTTTGAGTATATAGAGTTTTGAGGATTTTTGTATGTGGAAAGTGTTAACTTTTAACTGCATTCATGTTTTCACTAAGGTTCAATGGGTATTCATTCTTCAAGAGAATACATGATTAAGGTATTCACATGTTTGTAATTTGACCAACAAGATATATCTTATGATATATTGGGGATAAATTATGTCATTCACATGATTGTTATGTGACATTTCAAGTAATCATTTTCTATATACTATGATCTTGGGCCGAAGTATTTTAGATAAGCCTAAAGATTGGAATGGATTATATTGGACATAAGTTTGTATTGTTTAAGGATAGAACTTTTTTCGATATTATTTATGGGATGTTATAGTAATGTAGTTTTAGAAAAAGGACAACCTGCAGGACGGGCGACAACCCATCGCGTCGGACAAGGCTATGGGAGTCGAACCCACAACCGAAGTGCGACTGGCATTTATCCCCTACCACTGGCCTACAGGAAGTCCCTGTTTAGTAGAAACTAGTTTTATTATATTAAGTAGTATGATATATGAAGTATAAGTCCATTTTAGGAACCATATATGATTAATCTCACTATAGATGGTCTTATGTATTTTTTGATAACTTTTCTAACCTTTTGTTGAGACAGATAGAATGACTCATAATTCTATCACATGATCTGCTAACACATCATGAATGATAAATTCAAATTCATTTCTTTAAGAGATGAAGTGGAAATTGTCCAAAGAACGACCAACGGTGAGACTGTACCAAAATCACGAAAGTATTTATTCTAACTCCATTTACATCAACTTTAGGGAAATGATCTTGAAAAAAAAAATGTTGTCCTAGTGCTCTTATATCCGATGAATCAGATGGTACCTTAGATCATCACAGATTTATGGCTTTGTGATTGTTGGATTTTTCATAGCCATGTCCTCTACGACTCTCCATCAGAACTTGATGGTTATATTTTTCTTCCATATCCATATTTTCACCTATGTTCTCATATATGGAAACCCAATGATGAGTTACTTTGGGTAATCATTGCATTTCATACTTTAGTTTTTAAAATTAAGTTTTAGTATTTATTTTTACAATGTGGGTTTCTATGAATAGTAAACGATTTATAACTCCGACGAATTTTGAGGGCAAAATTCATTTTAAGGGGGGTTGAATGTAACACTCCAAGATTTTATATTATTTTAATTTCATTGATGTCTTATATTATACAACACACCATGTTTAGCTTGTACTATACACAACACCGTATTAGCTTGCAGTATAAGCAACACTATTCTTGGATCGTGTTACACACAATTTCATGTTCGTTTTATAATAGTCATTCTACGCAACATTTAGTGTGTATATATATATATATATATTCGATGTATAAATGAAATATGGTTGGATTCTGTTATAGAAAACAACGAAAGATTCTTGCACAACACGCAACCCTGACTTGGCTTGCATTACACGCAATTGTGACCTTTCTCGATAGCGTGTGTTGTGCGCAATACCGGGTTTTACTAAACATCGATATATTATTATAATATTATTATGAACTAGCCATTATGAATTGTATTAAATAAGCTTTGAATTTTATAACATTATTATTCATCTTACACGTTTTCTAGAACATAGTATAAGAACAAAATAATTTTTTCGGGTAAAATAAGTATTTTTCAAAAAATGCAGTTTTGCCGCCTTTTGATGGAGCACCCACTTTAAATCTAGTTTTGACATGTTTATAAGTTCAATTTTACAAAATAAAATTATTATTTGGAATCAGGATATAAAATTTTACCTTGGATAAATTTTTCATATTACTCTGATAACTTTCATATTTTAATGAATAGTAAAAACCCGCTATATTTTAATTAAAAACAAGTTTTTTCATCGTAATAACTTATGTGGTTAAATAATAATGTTGAATGGTTTTAAAGTATAAATTAAATATATTTTTACCATTTAATATAATGTATGTCATTAGCCTTGATTTTACATTGAATTCGTAGGTTAAATAAATTCAATCTTTTGCAATGTTTTAAACAAAAAACATGGTTTCTTTCCACAACGGGATTAATTTTAATTTAATTTCTGCAACTTTTGTGTATTGAATTTGGAAAAATGGATTCCATATTTTGAATCAGTGGGTCCAAGTTATATTAATAGACTACGTTTTATTTTTGGGCTCTATGAATAGTAATAATGGTAAATTTTATTTACCATAGTAAAAGGTAAATTGGGTAATTAAGGGTAAATATAATATTATAAAATTATCATAATACTTGTCTTAATACAATTGGATGATTATAATTTGTCCTAATTCATATTTGGGTCGAAATGGAATCCATTAGAACCCACATGGAGGTGATTAAGACCTTTAGTTTATTTTATTTAAAGGAAAGTGAAATATGTCTCACTCAACTTTAATAATTAAAGTATTTTTAATATAAGTTTATAAAGAATATATGTCACGAACAGAATCTGGTAACCGCCAAAACCGGCACCAAAACCAGCTCGTGACATGACCCGAGGGGCATTCCCGATCCCCACAGGCTGGCACAAGTGCTCGGGTATCATAAAATGAAAAATTGGGAACGATTTACCCGAGTTTATAAACATAAAACAATAAAAGAATCCAATGAAACAAATATGGATTTTTCAAACCAAACAATATTTTACAAAAATTCAGAACTGAATTACATGGTTTAAAACAACTCAAAAGGTCTATACCAAAGTTACAAATCCAAATAAGGACAGCCCAAGAACCCTCATGACAAGGGTCACCGCCCACAAGCCACCTCCACAAGACTTCACCACCAAGGACCTGCTAGAAACTCGAACCACTGGAACAAAAAAAATGTACCCAACCTGCGACAACAAAAACAACCATGTCTACTTACACCCAAGGGTGTAAGTAGGGTGTGAGCCAATGCCCAGTAGGATACCACCACTAAGAGATTCCACGGGATAAACATTTAAAGACGAAAAGCATGTAAGTTTTCAAAAACATGAAAAGCTAGTTACAATTTCTAAAAGATGCTACTTTGAATAAAAATAGTTTTCAAGCTATCATTAAGAATCAACAATTTTAAAAATAATGTCAACAATAATGAATTTTCCAGCCAACTATACTGTATGCCGACGGTAAGTACAAATTAAAAATGAGCACAAGAAATAAGAAGTAACCCCTAGGCACTAGCTAGCTGTGGGTCCCGGGTACCTCGTATCTCGGTGAGAGTAACCATCACAAATATCCATTATCGTGCACGAGCCACTAGTAGGGAACATACCCATAACCTAGTGGTCCCCAATCATCATCATCATAGTTTAGTTAGAGTTGTAAGCGTCAATCTTGCTAAGTGAAACTGAGGCCAAACCCCACGGATTCACTAGCATACTAGTACACATCCACCCACCTAGATACCCAGGTTTTCCCCTTGTGCTCAAACAAATTCAACAAGTCAAGAAATTTACATTGAATATGAAAATATCATTTCGACATCACAAATTCACCAAACAGCCCATATGTATACCACACAAGTTGCAAAAATCCATTTTTCATTCAAAATGATTTTGAAATCCGAATCACACAATAATAGCCCACAACACATTTCACATTTCTTCAACACTTCCAAAAAACCATTAAAAAATTTTATAAAACAATTATAAGATATTTAAACTCATATAACATCCCACTCACATGGAATATAACACTTCTTTCATAATCAAAAATTCAATTTTTCACATCACACTAACACAAAACACTCCACATCACTTTCACATCACTTTCACTCCAAAATATCTCCTTCAAACAATTTAATAAAATATTTCCAAGATGATACATATCACATAACAGCCTTTTCACAAATGAAATGGACCTTTTAAAAATATACTCCTACCAAAACAGTTTGCTGATATAGTTTCACCTATTACACAACCCAATAAAGCATTCAAAACATTCATAAAACAATTATAAAGAGTATACCCAAACATTGCACATAAAATCCCTTTCAAAAATCTCTTTTTAAGACAAAAGCACACCAAGAACCTACAAAAACAGAATTGTCATCCCAATAAACATGAAATAATCCACATTCAAATGTTATATAATCACGTTGAATAATATCACAAAAGATACCCATGAGAACACACAAATCCATAAAACACTTTCAAGGAGTATAACAAGGTTATACAAATAAAACCATTCAAATACACCCCATTTTTAGGCCCACATGGAACTATATCATTATCTAACCATAATTGGAATCCCCTTTCAACAACTAATAAATCACTTCCATGTTTTACAAAACTACCACAAGATATAACACATGAAATACATTTGAAAAATACACACTTCAAGAAAAAATGTAACTTTAAAAACAAATGCTTTACTATTGCAACCAAAAATAGTTTTCTCATAATTCACAGCACATAAGGAACAAGCAAAATTATTTAATCATGCAAACTAACTCATCATTAAATGGTTACCCACGGAATCACCTACCGAATGTGTCAAAACCCTCAAATATTGGGACGAAACATCAACCGCATGACCGCCGCACCTCAAGGAAGTTAAAAGAAACCTAAAACCTCAATATTTTACCCAAAATACAGTAATTTAGAACCTATGCACGAACCCTAACTTCTGGAATTTTTTATAATTCAAGAATTAGGGAAGAAACCCTAAGCAATTTGAAAGAGGAAAGAAATAGACTCACCTACCTGAAGCATCCTGAATTAATCACTCCAAAACAATAGTTTCTGAAATTGAAAACAGCCAAAATTTAGGGATTCTTCGAACAAGATATAGGAGGTAATTTGGGAACTGGAATGGAGGTAAAAGATTAAGAATTTAGAGAGTTAAGAAGGTATGAAGTTACCTCTTCAATTCTGGACGATTTGAGAAACCCTATGAAGATCAGCCCTAATTCGCGATATCCAAGAGCTCCAAGGAGGGGGGGGGGGAAGGAAATGGGAGCGCGCTTGGGTTTCTTAGGGTCGAGTGGAAGGTGGAATCACCGAAAAAAACGCAAATATTGAAGGATATATAAAAAAATTAAAAATTATTTTTAATGCAGGAAATGGGGCTTCGGGTAGGCCCAATATCTTAATTAAAAACCCATATCCACCATGATTATGGATTTATAAAGGATCCAAATTTATATTTTGGTGTTAATAGGTCAGAGGAGACCATTTATGAATTGGAATGAAGGAAAAATATTAAAAAATGAAAAAGTTATAAAGGAAACAAATTTTATTTTTAAATCTGGAATTGGGCTCACGGTTTGGCCCAATTCAGGAACACTCATCTATTTCCCCATAAAACCTTTGGAAACCATCCAAAAAAAAATGAAAGGAAAATAAATGAAATTTAACTTCAAAATAATTCAAGTATGTGACAATTATCCCCACCATGAAAACTTTCCGTCCCCGGAAAGCTACAGATAGGCCAGATATGAAAGCCAAACTGAACTGATAAACCAAGATGTACTCCCTTTCCAGGTTTCACCCCCAAAGTCCAAAACACCTCCATTGATCAATTAAGGAAGGAATACTTCACAACAAAATTATACAACACTTTCCTGAAGCAATCAATCACATTCAGGCTTTATCCCAAAGGAAAACTCCTCAAACACTATCCGAACAAGACTCAGGAAATTCACTCAAACGAACAACAACATCGAACAAGGTTACACATACCTTGATATAACTAAACCATTGGGCACTCTCCAATCTCAATGGTTACCCAAGGAAGATTTAGGTATCTTGATAGATCCAAATGATACTACCTACCACCAATCCTTGACCATTGATAAGTCTAAGTTATTGGTACGGGTGAAAAAGAAAGCTCCCCACCATAAGAACCAACAATCTTAATCGACCAGCATGGGCCGGTACAGAAAGACCCCAAAATATAAAGTGTTGAGACGACCACATGGTTAGTCTGCATGGTTTGGGAAACCATGAACTAACAGTGGAGATTTTTCTATCTACATGGTTTTTTTTGGGGGGGGGGCATGGTCACTACTAACCAAGTGTAAACCGTGTGGTCAACCTATCTAGCCAAACTTCATACCATTCTCTAAAGACTCAATGGAAACCAAAGTGGGAGGGAATAACGTTGTGTGATGACATGGGTACAAGACCCTCCACCTATTTCCACCGAACGGGAACAACTAAAGAAATATGATGACACCATAGGTTTAAACTCTTCTTATCTTTCATATTGAGGATATGACTTTGCACAAGGGTTTAAAAGACACTGGGGTTTCCCCTAACTACGCGCCAACTTCTCTCCGGGACCTATGGCTGAAGCTCAAAATATTGAAACATCTTCGGCATCGCAGTTAGTCTTTGGAAACCACCTGAATGAGAATTATTCTTTCGTTGCAAACAACAACTACACCACAATCCCCCCGATAAGTTTTTTTTTCAAGACATAACACATTCCAAACTCAATTTACCCTAACTCGATATTTCACTGAAACAAGGGATTAGAAGATGTACACACATCACACCTTGTTTGTTCAGGTGAGAAACAATAGAAGTAAAGAACACTTATACTCACCTTCCTCTAAAATGGAATATTTTTTTTATGTTTTTTTTCAAGGGAGACATTCTCCCAACAAAATAGAGACTCTCAGATGATTGCCCAACTTTCACCTTTACAGTCAATCGAGCACATGCCATCACAAGGAATCACCGAACATGACCATTGCGACTGATATAAACAATGAATAGAGAGGGAACTTGTACAACATCCCAAAACAACACACAATTCTAGAAAGTGGCCATAATATCCTCTCATGACCAGATTTCCCACAATAGTAGTTTAACATAAACTCCTTCTTCGAAGAGACTATGAATGACCGAGAGTTCCTCTTAGACACTATCCAAATACTCATCCATGCTAACAAACCCAGAACACTTCCACCTTTGAAAAATTAAGAAACTCAAGAGGCTAAGGTCACTTTCAACCATCCATAATCAATCTCCCACTACAAGAGGATACACAAAACCAATAAAGGAAAGGGTGTATACTCAATCTAAAAAGAAAAAGAAATGGATTCCTTATATTGATCAACTGGAGGATTTTCCAATGGAGAAACAATCTGGGTTGCGCTTCAATTATGCATTAACCTTTAATGGGGGCGTACCTTATCCAATGAGAGAACCCAAGGACCCAACCAACCTGGTCCATTGGTCAAAACAAGACATAAATCAGCTCCAAACACATGAAGGGAACTATCGTAAAGGCATCCCAAAACATTTTTCAAAAGAGACCACTAACCATCCCTACAACACAGCTTACCGACCAAACACAAACCCAAAACACAGTTCAAACAGAAGGGGTTCTTGGAATCAAAACATCCCACAACATCAAAATTTTCAAAAAAATACATAATATAAACCATTCCAAACTATTCATCATGTCTTCATGTTTCTCTTTAAAAACATTTCTTTGAAAAAAAATGGTTCAGCGGTTAGCGCATCCACCAATGGTACCCCATGAGCCTTACACATGCATGTTTCAGTGCCACACCGACCACCCTCCTCATATCCATCTCGACACTCATCGAGTCATGTCATCAACCATCCATCTTCCCATATAACCCCATGCATGTGGTTTCTCACGAAAATACCAAAGGTTAAAACAAAAATTTGTTCCACTTTTCAAAACCAAAACGGTCAACCAAAACATCCTTTTTTCTCAAAACCGCTAACCACGAGATCAAAATCCCAACTCACATCTAATTTTTTTTTCCAGAAAGTCACAAACATTTAGAAAATAACTCACTTTCAAGATATTCACATCAATTTCAAAACATCTCATCCCATTAAAACACACTCTGATTGTTTAGAAAACTCTATTGGAAACACTTTTCAAAACCAACATCAATATAGTTCCTGCTTTCAAAGAGGTTTAAGCACACCATTTTACATTTCAAAACAATTCTGAAAATTCAGTTCTTCCATTTAATAAACCAAACCATTCCCTCTTTATTTGAAAATCATTTCATAAAAACTTTACGCTTCTTAAAACCAAGTCACCTTAAAACCCAAGTGCCAAGATTTCAAAACTAAGGAACACCAGACAATGCTAGAGGAAACTAGTTTCAGTGGGTGATTTGGACATATGGTTTGCGGCCATATTCCAATCACTTCACTATCATAGAGAGTGTTCTAGGAAATATCTACGGCTCCACATGGCTTGCCAGACCCTGCGAGCTCATTGAGACCATTAACCCAACTCTCTTTTCATTTCCCATAATCATCATCAAACCAAGAAAACCCAAAGACATAGACAAATCCCAACTTCCCCTGGCATCTTGAATCCTGAAATGAGGTATGGTGATCAAGCACACTACCCATAACCAGAATTCCATGTCCCAACAATCATAAATCTAGACTATCCTGACTATTTCCCAGATAACATGACTCAAATGGAGTGAACCTCCTCTGATACCATTTTGTCACGAACCGAATCTGGTCACCGCCAAAACCGACACCAAAACCAGCCCGTGACATGACCCGTGGGGCGTTCCCGATCCCCACGGGCTGGCACAAGTGCCCGGGTATCATAAAATGAAAAATTGGGAACGATTTACCCGAGTTTATAAACATAAAACAACAAAAGAATCCAATGAAACAAATCTGGATTTTTCAAACCAAACAATCTTTTACAAAAATTCAGAACTGAATTACATGGCTTAAAACAACTCAAAAGGTCTATACCAAAGTTACAAATCAAAATAAGGACAGCCCAAGAACCCTCATGGCAAGGGGCACCGCCCACAAGCCACCTCCACAAGACTTCACCACCAAGGACCTGCTAGAAACTCGAACCACTGGAACAAAAAAAACTGTACCCAACCTGCGACAACAAAAACAACCATGTCTACTTACACCCAAGGTTGTAAGTAGGGTGTGAGCCAATACCCAGTAGGATACCACCACTAAGAGATTCCACGGGATAAACATTTAAAGACGAAAATCATGTAAGTTTTCAAAAACATGAAAAGCTAGTTACAATTTCTAAAAGATGCTACTTTGAATAAAAATAGTTTTCAAGCTATCATTAAGAATCAACACTTTTAAAAATAATGTCAACAATACTTCATTTTCCAGCCAACTATACCGTATGCCGACGGTAAGTACAAATTAAAAATGAGCACAAGAAATAAGAAGTTACCCTTAGGCACTAGCTAGCTGTGGGTCCCAGGTACCTCGTATCTCGGTGAGAGTAACCATCAAAAATATCCATTCTCGTGCACGATCCACTAGTAGGGAACATACCCATAACCTAGTGGTCCCCAATCATCATCATAATAGTTTAGTTAGAGTTGTAAGCGTCAATCTTGCTAAGTGAAACTGAGGCCAAACCCCACGGATTCACTAGCATACTAGTACACATCCACCCACCTAGATACCCAGGTTTTCCCCTTGTGCTCAAACAAATTCAACAAGTCAAGAAATGTACATTGAATATGAAAATATCATTTCCACATCACAAATTCACCAAACAGCCCATATGTATACCACACAAGTTGCAAAAATCCATTTTTCATTCAAAATGATTTTGAAATCCGAATCACACCAAAATAGCCCACAACGCATTTCACATTTTTTCAACACTTCCACAAAACCATTAAAAAATTTTATAAAACAATTATAAGAAATTTTAACTCATATAACATCCCCCACACATGGAATATAACACTTATTTCATAATAAAAAATTCAATTTTTCACATCACACTCACACAAAACACTCCACATCACTTTCACATCACTTTCACTCCAAAATATCTCCTTCAAACAATTTAATAAAATATTTCAAAGATGATACATATCACATAACAACCTTTTCACAAATGAAATGGACCTTTTAAAAATATACTCCTACCAAAACAGTTTGCTGATATAGTTTCACCTATTACACAACCCAATAAAGCATTCAAAACTTTCATAAAACAATTATAAAGAGTATACCCAAACATTGCACATAAAATCCCTTTCAAAAATCTCTTTTTAAGCCAAAAGCACACCAAGACCCTACCAAAACAGAATTTTCAGCCCAATAAACATGAAAT
Source organism: Viscum album (assembly GCA_963277665.1). Classification (NCBI taxonomy): domain Eukaryota; kingdom Viridiplantae; phylum Streptophyta; class Magnoliopsida; order Santalales; family Viscaceae; genus Viscum; species Viscum album. The sequence continues at coordinate 1,148,398,889 of OY728156.1, forward strand.
AATCCACATTCAAATGTTATATAATCACGTTGAATAATATCACAAAAGATACCCATGAGAACACACAAATCCATAAAACACTTTCAAGGAGTATAACAAGGTTATTCAAATAAAACCATTAAAATACACCCCATTTTTAGGCCCACATGGAACTATATCATTAACTAACCATAATTGGCAGCCCCTTTCAACAACTAATAAATCACTTCCATGTTTTACAAAACTACCACAAGATATAACACATGAAATACATTTGAAAAATACACACTTCAAGAAAAAATGTAACTTTAAAAACAAATGCTTTACTATTGCAACCAAAAATGGTTTTCTCATAATGAAAAGCACATAAGGAACATGAAAAATTATTTAATCATGCAAACTAACTCATCATTAAATGGTTACCCACGGAATCACCTACCGAATGTGTCAAAACCCTCAAATATTGGGACGAAACATCAACCGCATGACCGCCGCACCTCAAGGAAGTTAAAAGAAACCTAAAACCTACATATTTCACCCGAAATACAGTAATTTAGAACCTATGCACGAACCATAACTTCTGGAATTTTTTTATAATTCAAAGAATTAGGGAAGAAACCCTAAGCAATTTGAAAGAGGAAAGAAATAGACTTACCTACCTGAAGCATCCTGAATTAATCACTCCAAAAACAATAGTTTCTGAAATTGAAAACAGCCAAAATTTAGGGATTCTTGGAACAAGATATAGAAGGTAATTTGGGAACTGGAATGGAGGTAAAAGATTAATAATTGAGAGAGTTAATAAGGTATGAAGTTACCTCTTCAATTCTGGACGATTTGAGAAACCCTATGAAGATCAGCCCTAATTCGCGATATCCAAGAGCTCCAAGGAGGGGGGGAAGCCAATGGGAGCGCGTTTGGGTTTCTTAGGGTCGAGTGGGAGGTGGAATCACTGAAAAAACGCAAATATTGAAGGAGATATAAAAAATTTAAAACTTATTTTTAATGCAGGAAATGGGCCTTCGGGCAGGCCCAATATCTTAAATAAAAACCCATATCCACCATGATTATGGATTTATAAAGGCTCCAAATTTATATTTTGGTGTTAATAGGTCAGAGGAGACCATTTAGGAATTGGAATGAAGAAAAAATATTAAAAAATGAAAAAGTTATAAAGGAAAAAAATTTTATATTTAAATCTGGAATTGGGCTCATGGTTTGGCCCAATTCATGAAAACTCATCTATTTCTCCATAAAACCTTTGGAAACCATCCAAAAAAAAATGAAAGGAAAATAAATGAAATTTAACTTCAAAATAATTCATGTATGTGACAATATAAATTCGGTTATAAATACTCATTTGAAAGATAAAATGTTTTTATTTTTCATGGTAATTTATTTGTAATTTTTAAGAGTTATTTATTTACCTTATTATCTTATACATTAATGATACAGAAATTATTTATTTAGTGAAAAATCCATAATATAGTTTTTATTGAAATATTAATACATATAAAAAGGCCCAAAAATATGAAAAAAAACTTATTATTATTGTATATATAAACCCTAATCATCCACCTCCCGAATTTTTGACCATTTGGATCCTTATTAAGGTGATTATGACACTTATATTATTTTATTTTAAATGATGCCAATGTTGTCACCTTCATAATTTAATAAATATAAAAATTTAACTATTGTGATTTTAAGATGATAAATTAGAGTAAAAGTATTATTGTGCAAGGTAATAGATTTATCTCCATCATAGGATTTTATTTTTACTTTTTATGCAACATATAAGTATATTAAATAATTATAAAACAATGTTGTAGTAATTATTTTATTAAGAGATAAACCAAATAAATGGTTTTAAAAATAATAAAATAAATATTATATGAACTATTTAATGTAATCCACTTATTTTATAGATACATATGACATTTTATGAATCTATTAATGCTTTTAGTTCGAACATATCTTCTGTATATATTTTATTTAAATTCAAATAAATGAATAGTGTCAAAATTGACACTATTGTTATTTTATAAAAATAACATATTATAAAATTGTTTAAAAATCACCAAAATAATTACAAATTATAAATTTACATTTATATGGTATAAAATGTTATAAAGTATCTAATTATGTACAATTCACAAAAAATAAGTAATTATTTGTTATAATTTAAAATTTAGAATGTTATTACCACAAATAAAATAAAATTGATTAAATAAGGACAAATCAAGTTGATAATGTTGCAAATAAATTCCTAACATGTCTAAATTTTATTGGTTGATGATATTACAACCCTAAATCATCTAATATTTGAATATGAGTCATTTTTTGGAGATTTTAAGTGGGGTTAATTTATTATAAATTAATATTTTTAAGATTTCCAAAGGTGCCCCTCTCCTCCCTTATAAAAGGGCACCCCCTCACTCTCTTCTTCACACAAATTTGAGCCTTAAAACTCGTCCAAAACCTGCCAAATTCTCTTATCCACTTCCCTAGAAATATCCTATAGGTCCTGGTCTTCTTCAAAGACCAATTGTAGTGCCCTAAGAGGAGGCCTCAAAGAGGCGCTTCAAAGAAGAGGTAATGTTCGTTACCGATTATTTCAACTTTATTTTTTCTTCCACTTCTTCTTATTTAGTTGTTTCATTATGAATTAATAACATCAGTATCACTCATATACTGATATTTTATTATATGTATGAAACAACCCTATTTCACCATTTATCCACCCTATGGAAAACGAAATCACCGCGCGTGCGTACGTACGGAATACCGTCTCCACGCCGTGGTGTAATCTATTTTCCACCACCACCTTACTTGGATGGGTTTAATGGTGAAAGTAATGAATATATATGATTATTGTAAAGTGATATTGATTATTTAATATTATACATACACTTTAATACAATTCCGTAATCATGGGAATGATAGCATCGCTCGTGCGTACGTACGGACTACCGTCTCCACGACGCGATGAGATTCATTCTCAGTGATTAACCATTAATGAATGATTATAAAGTATATATAATAAGTAATCATGTAATATATGACATAATAATGATACTGGATTTATATATGTCATCTACTTAATTCCATTCAATTCAACAAGGAAACGAAAACAGCGTTCATGCGTACGTACGACCTACCGTCTCCATGAACGATGTATTTCTTTCCATTTATCGATCCATTATATATATGTATATTCTGAATATATATTATATATAAATCATGTTTTACATTATGGATGTAATTAATCATGATCTATGTAATATTATGAATAATTACAAGTTAAAACACGAACAACAAATGAGACGATTTTACCCAAAACGCTACTTTAACATGAATTTACAAAAGAACGGGTAATATAAAGTCATAAGTGAACCATATATGACATAATAACAATGAATATGATTCTGTAAAAAGTCAATGACATTATTTAAATCATTATATAAGAGGTTTGGATACGTATGAAGCATATCAGACCTAAGGTAAGGGATAAATTTTCAAATCTCATTTTTATCCGAGATTGCTTATTCGTAAGTATTTACTGGGGTTATTGCTATCATCCATGTCCATGTTTTATAAAAGTGTATTCATGTATGTTTAAAGTCCTTTTTACCCATTTTTTACTTTTACTACATGGTTTGTAAGGAATATTTCTTTTGTTTACGTTACGAGGTACTTTTTTGACTTTTCTGACAAAAGTACGAGGAGAATGTTATTTTTAACTTATACGGCGTGAACGGATTTTTACGGTTTCATAACCCCTCATTTTAATGAATCTTACTCTACATGATTTTATTAATATTTTCAAAAAAAAAACTTTTATTTTAAAAGTGCATGGCATTTTTTTTGAAAAGAAAATTATTTTGACGAAGAAAGGATATTTTCCTCAAGAATTGATTTCAAATGTTTTATCAAAACCATATTCTATCTAAGATGAAATTATTTGATATGTTTATGTCTCAAGTTTAATGTCTCTATGATTTACATGGTTCACTTTTCTTATGATGAAATTTCGATTTTTTTATATGGATTATGAAATGATGGGATGATGTTTATGAAACCCATTTTTTTCGTTGGGTTATTATGAATGATGTATGTTTATTTTGCGGAACAAGTAAGAATGATTTCATTATGAGATGGGTGGGACATATATCTCCCTCCGATGCATTGGGTAAATATTTATATCTCATGAGATAGACATGGCTAGAATGGAAAGTTAAACCGGTTCAGTAATACAGGACTAGAACGAGGAGTGAACTCGATTCAGAAAGGGACTTTGTCCACTATGATGGTCTTGGTAGCAATGCCTTGGCTAATATGGAAATCATATCACGTGCTTAATGGTTTCCACAGTTACATGTTTTATTCCCATTCTATTTTATCATTCTTAAGGTTTCTTTATGATCTATTCCTTACGTACTTCCATGTTTTATGTCATTTCTCAAGCTTTTGATGTTTAAACATTATTTTCATGTTTTTAAGTTCAAATGTATATGGTATGTTTTATTCTATACATGATTACCCTTACTGAGCATTTGAGCTCACCCTTTTTATGTTTTAATTTTCCCAGGATATAAAGAGAGGTTTTAGGTAAGAAAAAAAGGGAAGATCTTAATAGGAGATGTTGAAGATCTTTCACCATGATTAGAAGATTACGTTCCATGTTTCCAAAGACACTAAACAATTACAGTCCTTGTGTGTCTGTTTTTTTATGTATTAAGTATTCCGCAAAAGTAATGTAATGTCCATGTATGTCAAGATTAGGGTCTCTACAAATATTATCAGTTTTTTTCACTAAAATCATTGAGAAAAACTAGCACCTCTACACCCCAAATGCACACCCATAAAAACACCACCTTACCAGCCCATCATCATCTCCACCTAACCACCATCTCAATACATTAAAATCAATAACACATGTCACCAGTCAACCTCGTATCGTATTCAAAACACTAATCACCTCCCCACTGCATGACTGCACATCATAAAACATAAAATATCATTTAAAATATTCAATTTTGCACCTCTATAACATTATACATTATTTTTGGCTCATAATAACAAAAAAAAATCACATGGAATCCATTTAAATGTCCAAAAATATGTTATAGGTCAATTACCATTTTTCATGATATATTAACAATCACAATAGACAGAATAGTAACAATACATATCATCCCTCATAAAAAAAATCCCCCAAACATCATTATTTTTTAACGGGTCCACAAGCCCATAAAATACATTATATCAAAATAATATAAAAGTAATAAATGAATGAAAATCATTCCCCTTTTCCTCACATCAATTAAAATTAACCAATTCATGATCTATTATTAATCCCAAATAACCATTAACTATAGATAATAATGAGTATACCCCTCCTTCATGATAAAAAATATATAGAAAAAAGGATTACCTACCTCAAAAAAGATTTGATAACTCACTACACACTTCAGGGTGACCAAAAACTCATAAAAACCACACCATTAAAAAAAATTCAACGATCTGCCTAATAATGTACCAAATATCTTCATAAAACAAACCATAACAGTCCCCAATCCATAACAACATCACTATATTTTGTCACTAATAGGTGAATATAAAAAACATGGGGATAACAGACAATCCCTAAATGAAGATCACAAAGAAACCATCTTAAAAAATGGATTGAATAATCGGAGGTTTGGGAATGGGAGTCACCTCAAATTACATAATGATCGAAAAAATGCGAGGGATATGGGGTATATTAGAATCATTGAAAATCAGATGAAAATGTTTTTTTAAAACGTGGTTCCCTCAAATTTCATTATTTGGAAAATTTATATTGTGTGCAAACCATGGTTTTTCTAAAAGATTATTCATTTTCAGAAAAATGTAAAACCAAAACGTTTTAAAATTACACTTAATGATTTTAACATTCATGATGTCTTTTAATATCATGGTATACCCCTTAATATCATACAAAATGTAAAATATCTATCATTATAATGCGTGAAACACTTTTAAATTTCATGTAAACATTACACAACATGAATTTCAAACAATTTCATTGAAATATCTATACCCTCCAATAAAAACTCAAATAAACCCCTCAGACAACTCCAAACATTAAAACATAAAATGTTACTAAACCGAATAGAAAAAAACATTACATAAAAAGGTTCTTTTTCTTTTTTTTAAAAACATTGTCTAGGTGAATCATAATTTTTACCAATTATTACATAATAAATATCATTCTATAATATTAAAGCCTATGATTTTAGTATAATTGAAGGATAATGTAAATACATTCTCAGGATATATACAAGGAATATATTAAGATTATGGACATGTTTTTGATGCAGTGATTAGAAATAATCTAATGTCCATAATAAATAAATAATCTCAAAGGGAGAAATATACCTCAGGCTCAACTTTACATTATTTTTAATCCTCATATCCTTATTATAGGTATAAATTAATAATAAGAAATTCTATATATTTTCTAATTATAGATATCATAGATGATTGTCAGCATAAATCTTCTATCGAGTCTGAGCCTCCAATACATGTTGAATATTGTCATCATTATATTCCATTTCATAATCAAGCATAGGATTCAAAATCAATATTTTCCAATATCTATCCAAGTATGATTTGCATATAAAAATCACCCCTATAAGGATACCCATGGAGAAATCGAAATTCATTACAAAATGCTATTATTGTTGGGAAACATAACTAGAGGAATGTATTGATCAACATCCTGTTATGTCCATTAGCTATTTTGTGGAGTCCAACAATGAAATCCATGTAGATATATTTCCATTCAGTTTCTAGAATGGGTAAATGTTATAAAATGCACTTATATTTTTATCTATAAAATTAACCTACTAATTTTCAATGAACAATGAACCATGATAAGAATTATCCCACTTCAATTATCCTCACATGATAGAATCCTTTAAATTATATAAATCATCATACTTATAAGAAGAATAGAAAATGATGACATATGATCTTATTAGAATAGGTTCGTAGTCTAGTATATGTGGTGAACATACTTATTTCTAAAAGTGTTTCATTTAATCAAAATAAAAGATGAACCTGATAATATCTATCAATATTTTTAAAGCATTGCGTTCCCCTTTCACACAAATATTATCATTACATATATATAATATTGAACTCGTAATTTAGAAAGGAAATATTATCCCTTTCTTTTACATCTAAATGTACATAAATTGAAAATCCATAAATTTATTTATCTTGGGTGATCCCTAATATATATAGGAAACCATGATCCTTCTAAATTAAAGCATCATCCACATTGCCCACTTACTGGCTATGGTATTGTATTGAGGTAACATAATCATTAATCAACTAAAAAAATATTCCTTAATACATATTCAAATATTTATAGAAGAATATTCAATTTAAATATATATGAAAAATATATATGCGACACCATTATATGTTAGTGTAATTTCCCCAATCATTAATTCTATCATTTTAACTATTATCTCTAAATCATGTATTGGGAAAATTTTATTATAAAAAATAAATTAGAATAATGTACATGCTATGTAGGTTTAATTATTCATGAGAATACATCTCCTCCCATTAATTAGTTCATCACTAGAAATAAAAAAACCTAATACCCTATAGGTTAGTGTGAGTAATACTGCAGTGACCATACTTCTATTCAGTTCCTTGAAATTATATTCCACCTACTAAATATAAAGAGACATACCTCCCTTTTGAGTTAACAGGATGATTGAAATATATAGTCATGAAGAATCCTTTAAAAATAAACAACAATATCCATAATATTCATGAAAATTATTTATTTTAGTCACATTGTTTTTTCTGATAAAAATTTATATAAATTCTTTCAGTAATGAGTCTACTGATATACCCTCTCATTAAATTACATTTTAATAAATGATTATATTAGTATAAAAAATTAAAAATTTTAAATTTTTTATATAGATTATCCATCTATATGGTCTTCAGTACATTCCTCATGTCATATTCATGAAAAAACATGGCATTAAAATATATAATAATATCATTTATAATTACTACCACAAACTATTCAATGTAATATTTAATTACAATATTAATTAAAAGAATAATGATATCATTGGGATAAGTAATGAAAATGGAATAACTTTAAATTCATTGTATTCATACCTCAAATGGAAGGATATACTAGGAATGCATTCAAATTTGATCCACAAATAGTAGTATCCAGATCGATGACCAATCATTGAAAAATAATGAAAACCACGTAATTGATCAAAAAAGTCTTCAATATAAGGAAATTAAATCTTAATCATGATCATAATATTTTAATGTTCATTGTAATGAATATAGGTTAACATGGATATTCATTCCATCATAAACAATAGTGACGATACAACCCATGATGAAGCACCTAGGTAAATGAATCGCTTACCATGTTTATTCTTGATATTCTTCTTCAATTCCTAAAACATAGCAAGTTTCATTATATATGAAATACTATAAATTGGTGTTTCACTTTTTATGAGTCTTAATGAAAACAAATCATCATAATCTGGAAAATTCATATCAATTAATATCATAAATATTAATAAAAACTCTTTTAAAATTAGTGTGTTACTGATTTTTAGATAACACCAACCATATGAGATATATACCACCAATAATTTGGAATCAATACCATTGTAATTGATGAAAAATTAAACATATGTTTATATCTATCATTACACTAATATAAATTTATATGTAGGTTTTATATATCAAATATAATTAAATTTTAAAATAATTTATAATAGATCTATATAGAGAGGGATGTCAATTCCAAAAATCACATCGAATTTACTTACATGAATTATAATATAATTTTTATTGGGAATACTAATACCAATAACAAAATTAAATTCCAATCATTATAGTGGAATATAATTGATCCATAACCATCATGATTTTAATTTAGACATTGACATATCTCCAAACATTCCTTGTTCTACCAATTAATCATATTAATAGATAATTGACATTGATATTTCCCAAGATCTCCACACATAATAATTTTAGTTACATGTTAATTCTATTCTCTATACCTATCATTTCCGAAAAAATCTATTTTCCACATCCTTTGATACATTCTTCAGTGTTCTTCATTCCTACATTCTCTGCATGAAGGAAATTAGCCTTTTTCTTATTCATGATCACTCCCACATAATCAAAAATAAAATTATATATTAAACATATTTTATATATTAGGAAACTGAAATATAGTTATTTTGAAAATAATATGTCATTATACTTGATTTGGTATAATCCAAAGTTTCTTCTATCCTGCTTTGATATAAATTATATTTTTCAAGAGTTAAATCATTTAATTTTACCTCACATTCATTGTTAACATGTTTCCTTCATGTTAAATCCATTGACGAAAACAAGAAAACATAGTATGGGAAAAAATAATCATAGGTGTAAATGATATTTTCATGTGAAGTTCATTCTAGGTATTCTTAATTCATGACAACGTATTTACATTATATAACACATTAGGTTTCTCCTAATTTATCAATGACATTATCTATTTTAGTCCATCATAATGGTTTGAAAGGGAAATTTTAATTAACCTAATCATATAATCCCCCCCTTGTATGATGAGGTCTCTAGTGAGGTATCATTCACCACGTACCATAATGGTTGATGATATCTAGTTAAAAAAAACTTTTCAGGGGTATTACTTCATGATATATCTATAATAAAACCAGATCTACTTTTTTGTTTCTATAACGTGGTCTGTTTTCTTATGAAATCAAAAATATTTTATTTATAATAAAAAATTATGTCTATTATAAATATGTTTATCCTTGGGTTATAACTAATTTTTCCTCATCCTTGTTTATATATTCTATTAATCCATTCCTAGGATACTAACTACAGTGGCCCATAATTTTCATACATTAATATTACATCATTTTATATGAAAATAAAATAAATTTAATAATAATAGACCCCTAAGAGTCATATATGTTTTGTTTCCTTGAAATATTGTATATGTAAGAAACTACATCATATACAATAAATAAAATTTCCTATTTATTTATTCACAACTCCCACAATTCATAGATATATCACATTCAAATTAAATATACATAATCTGGGAAAGGGAAACATGAGAAATTTGGGATAAGATTATATGTATGGGTAAACATAATAGATATAAAAAATTATCATGATTGATCATAAGATAATAATTATTTTACAATAATATGAGATAATACTTTTAATATCATACCAATTAGATAATATATCATAATTCAGAAACATTTAATAAACTTTTACCAATCAAAAGTTATAATACATTATAATGTGAAATCGTTATTATTTAAACATTATCCACGAGAACATATCATAATCATATGAAATTTGTTTTTAGAATGAATATATTATATAAACTCATTTCTTTAGTCAAATATAATTTCTCAAAATGTCATTATGGATTGATATCACTACCCATATCATAACATAATTGAAAATAGTTCACTCCCAATACTTTATTGTTATAAAATGTCTCTTAATGAAATTTGTTGACACCACATTCATGTACATATTATGTCATGAAATAGAAAACATTACCCAATTCATTAGAGGGATATAATGGAAATAAAAAATAATATTATATATTGTAACAATAAATCATTGTATTATAATATAACCACTACCCTTATAATGTATTCCAATCATATGTGTGCCACAAGATCATAATGAATTCATCTTATCATCTTGTAATAACCTTTGAAAAGGATTCTAGTTTCATAAAAAACACTTAATCATAATAATAAATTATACATATAAAAAAAATATATGGTATCATTGGGTCATATTCACATTAATTAATATTCAGAAAGTATATATTTGGTTATTTATAGAAATTTATTTAAATGATATCAAGAACAATTTCATTAGGAAAAAATAATTTTTATTTTTAAATCACATGTTTGGAAACAAAATAGATACTCTATTTTTATGATATAGTTTTTTTAAATGAATAATGTAAACATATAATTTAATTTTTAAATGATTTATTATAAATTAGGCACTAGGAATCCATTCATGTGGAGTTTGTTTATTTTAAAATTCCATTAATTTTTTTATAAAAAGTTAAAAGTTCTATGTTTTAAAAAATATACAAATATTAATTTTAAACCCTATAATAAAATTAATATGTTGAAAAATTACATTTAATAATATTTCATTTATTGTGAAATTATTCTTTAATACCTTTTAAGGAAGAGTATTGACATGGATGAAAGGATTCTTGAATAAAGGGAAAACCAATCTGAACTTTTCAAAAAAAATATGTCTGTTGAGTACTTAATAAGTGATAAATTTAAATAAAACATTAAATATATAAAAAACATATTATAAAAAAAACATAAAACTTGTGATATTTAGAAAATTTAATTTCATCAATATAGAATATAGTAATAAATAGTTCTAGAAAAAATTATTTTAACATAGAACTCTTACCTCTATTCTATTGTAATTTTTGAGCCCTCTAACAACCAACATAAAAATTGAAAATTTATTATAATTATATACTATAAAATTAATATACCTATATTACCATATGTAATTTACTGATAACATCTTAATAAATAATCATTAATAATACCTCCTTTCCATAACCATTTTCGGTGTTAGATTTTACATTTTTATGTACAATTTGGTTCAGTGGTTAATGTCCTTGAATTTTTTTATACAGGCTTAAAATCCAAAAGATTAATAATGATAATAATATAATATATATTAATTATATAATAATATATATAAATTATTATAAATTTTTCATGTCAAATGAATTATATCACTATGTAAGATGGTAGTCTGAATAATTACAGGAATGAAATTTCCACTTTCTGGTTAATGGAATGAACAAAAGGTAAAGAATAAGAAAATATTATTTAATATTTTTTATAAAATTAATTACATATCTAATGAGTAAATATATCATTATAGTTACCCATTTATTATTGTGGTGTAAAATGCTTTGAAACACTACATAGAGGCGATAGTTCTATTGTAAACATAAGTGAAATATTCACCCCAATTAGATTTAGAAAAAGTTATAAATGTTTAATCCATTATAATATTAAAATAATAATATTAATTCCAATTTATTCATATTTATTTTATGTATTAAAAATATTTATAGAATAAATAAAAATAAATACAATTGAATGTTCTTGGTATTGATGTATACCAATTCTTTCAGGGATATCCATTAGATATTTCCATAGGTCATTATGTATTTATCTAAATAGAATACCAAAAGATATAGGATGATATAAATGATTTTGGGATGTTTTTGGAGTAAGATATTTTGGATCTAGAAAGATAAAATAGATTATATAGCGGTGGAGAAGAGTTTCCCTTAAAAACTTTAGCCGAGGGACATACATGAAATTTATTATACGATTTGAATGATATATTATACCATTAATTGAATAGTCGATCCAAATTATTTAATATTAGAATTTACTATTTTATAATGTTTAATTTTTTTCATAAGATAAGAATTTGATTGGATATGGTTGAAATACTACACCAATATCACAATTAAACCCACCCAAAAAACTCGTTTTAATCATAATTGATGTAATAATATTTTTACAGTTTAACAATTCATACTCTAAAAACATTATGTTGATCCTATTATATTATATTAATTATAATTATTTAAAATATTGAATCAATTCCTAATTATTCAATTTTAATATATATTAGAATTAATGTTGAATTCAGATTGAAACCCCTAACAAAAATATGTTTTAAAAAATGAATTATTAACCATAAATAATAATTTCGTTCTATTATTTTTTTATAAAATAAATAAAATAATATTAATAATATTATATTGAATATATAATATATATATATATATATTAAAACCATTAACAAAAATATATTTAATTATTTTTTTTAAAAATATAAAAAAATTAAACTCATAGAAAGTGATTTTGAAACATTATTTTTTAATCACAATGATTCGTCTATAAAAAATAATTTATAATGATAACAAATATGTGAATTTTTATATTTTTTTAAATTTGGGGATTTTTTTTCCTTTTCATAAAATTCAAAAAATATTGGGACATTTACATAAAGTGAAATGTTGGATTTAAAATAAATTAGCATTTTCAAAATACACTAATTTTTTTTAAAAAGTAAAAAATTAACCAAATTTAATGATGAAATTATAATTATGTCAATCATGTTATTTTTAAAAATGTAGTATTTTAATAAAACAAAATGTTCTATAGCATATACAATACTAAAAACATAGATTAATCAAACAATTCTATATTGTAAAATAATTATAATTTAAAAATAACTGTTATAATATTAATTTTTAAATTGGTGAAATCAATAAGAATACACATATTATGAAAAATATATATAAAGTATCTATATAATATAAATGTATTTATTAATACCTAATATTATATACTCACAATTCAACGAGATCATTTTATGCTTAATTAATATAATTTAACTGAAAATGATTTCATTGATAAGATATTTTAAAATATGTTTTGAAATTTTAGAAATTATAATCTTTAAAAATAAAAATAATTTTTTGAATAATTATATAAAATTTAACATTTGGTGAATTATTTTTTATTTTTTTGAAATTTTTTATTGTTCAATGAATAAGTAAAATTATAGATATTTCCAAATATTATCATATATTTTCATGAAATAAAGTAATTTAATTATTCTATAATTTATTGTATTTATTTTTAATTTAAATTTTAAATATTTTATATATTATAATATAATTAATTTATTTTCAATCATAATTTTTTATATGTGGAATAATTTCAGCTTAAAAATATGGTTTTCCTAAACTTGTTTTATTTGACTTAATTTTATCTATTTAAATTATAAAAAATTATCCCTTTGAAGTAAGTATTTAAATTAATTTTATATATTAAAAATATATTTATATTAATCCATTTTCAAATAATGATTATTTCTATCCATAGAGTAATTATAAGGGAATCTATTTGATGAAAAATACCTTTTATGAAAAACCAATTTTCAACATGTTTTTTATGTTTTAATTTAAATTTTGTTTTTAAAATTATTTGATCGAAATTAGAAAAAATATATTATGTATCTATAATAACCCTAAAGATCATTGTAAAATAATCTCACGTTACATTTGATCATTATGAATAGTAATAACAGTAAAGAACTAATTATTTTTGTTAAAAACTAACTTAATAAAATTGAGTAACCTTAGATGTAAATATAATTACTTGTTTAAAATGTATTTTTTAAATTTAGAATTTTGGATCAACCATATCTCCCCTAAATTTTTTTATTTATCATTTTTTTGAAAATTATTTTATAGTTACTTCCCAATGTTTAATATTTTATGTTATTTACTAAAATGGTAGTCATTTTGAATTACAAAACATCACCACAACCTTACCTTTTCACCACCTCTAATGCCATCTTTCTCGACTAAAACCATCCAAAATATTACACCAAAATACATACCCAAATTATTTATTTTTTCTCTTCCCAATAACAATCCCTAATGTACGTAATTATATTTCCAAAAGAGGTTCTTCTAAAGAAATATAATTATCCTCCCATTGATCCTTCTTTTTTAACATATTATTTTTACACTATAACTTATGAATTAAATAAAATAAAAGAACCAATATATATTATATATAATTATATTTTATTAGTTTTATTTAATAATATTTATCTTTTTATTTATCTCAAAAATAAATAAATGAATATATCATTCATGTGTATGGTGGATTACGTCCTCCCGAACTAATATAATTATTTTCCCACCATCGCATCTCGTGGCTGTTCATGATGAATGAATAATTATTTATAAATTACAATCATGGAATATTTATAATTTTGTAATGGTAACATATTATTTACATTAATATCATATCATTCATTGAATTATAATAAAATATATTGTGTGTACTTAAGATTTCTGTCTTACAAGATGTTGTGATTTGTTTTATATTACCTCATCACATGGATGAAATATTTAAATTTATTTCATGAAATAATATGATATTAATGATTTATTTATAACTATATAAATATAAAATAATTATTAATATATTTCCATCTAGACCAGTGGAAAATCATAACATCACTCAGACATATGTATGACCTATAGTCTCCATGATTTTAACATAATTAATTTTTCAAAAACATATTTCACAATGTAGATTAAAAGTATAGTTGATTTATAAAAATAGAAAAAGATTAATTAATATTATTGAATTGATGATGTAACAATGAACCCATTGACCAAAATCAAGATAGTCATTCCATTTTGAAATTTTAAATTTTACATTCTAAAAACAACAGATTTAGATAGAACTAATTATTTAATTAAACATATCGTTAATATAATTATGTAAATGTTTTAACTAAAAGTAATTAAACCAAGTAATTTTTCTTCATAACATCTATAATGGATATATGATTATTATATAGGAGATAAATAACAGATGTGATAATTCTAGAATATAGGTATGTAAGTTTATATCATAAGTTATATAATTAGGTTAGATTAATTTTTTATTAACCAAGATAAGAAATATAATGTATGTGATGAACTTTTTTTATTTTATTTGGTATCAAAAATTTCTGTATTTGAACATACATTTGACATACCTAAATACATCATCAATTAATTCCCACATCAATGAAATGATCTTTGTATGGTATTTATCATCTCCCCTTTATTTCTATTAATGAAATTCCATATTCACAACTTGTTCATATTTTTAGAGTATATAGTTTACATGAATTAATTGTATAATTAATTGTATTAATTTTATTTACATATAAATATATTGTTTTATTTTTTTTGGAGTTTTTTTCAAATATTCTTTAAGTGGAATGAATTTATCATCATAAATCATCTTTTATAGGACTTAGGTTATCTTATGAAACTATCTTCATCAATGTGATTCATATGATTCCCCTTTTACATTTTTTTGTAATTATTATCCTTATGTTCATAATATTTAAATCACTATTTAATATAAGTATATACTACCAAGTATCATTGGAAAAAGGTTGTGAGATTTATAAATATGGGTATGATTTGACATTTGTATATGGGTCATTTTAAAATTATTCATCATATAAGGACCATAACTTATCACATGTTTCTTTAATAAAACTTCTCTCTAGTTCACCATATGTTCCATATATCTCCCCTGAGAATGTACATATTGATTTATCAAATGTACTAAACTTATAGGCCAAATCAATTTATCAATATATGTTTAAGAATAATAATCAGTGGAGATTCATGATCATATTGAACAAGTGATATGAAATAAGACCACTCCCATTGAAATGGTTTTTGGTGGGACCACAAGCATGAGAAATCTATATTGGAACCTGGGGATGAAATGAGGCTAAATTATGGTCAATGTTTTTTCAATTCTATGTATTTTATAGGTTGAAATTAATGTTAATTCTGAAGAATGTAACACTATGATATTTCATTATAATTTTTAAATAAATTTAATTTCATTGATAACTTGCATTACACAACACTCCGAGTTGTATCAAACCACGATATAATAATAATAATATAATTTAAATATGACTATAATGAAGAATTTACTAAATTCTGGATGTATGAGTAGTAATTGTTTTTTCAATTTTAATTAAAAAAATTAGATAATGAATATATTTTTTTAAATATATATTTAACATTTTGTAATGTCTATGTGATTTAAAAATATATCCTTATTCTAAAATAATATTCTATGTTTTCTCTGAATAAATATTAATTTTTTCTATCAGTTAGAAAATTTATATTTAAATATTAACTCCATTTTTATAATCACTATATATAGAATTTATTACAGCAAATTTCTTAATCATTGTTAAGTAAATTAAATATTTGGTGAATAGTGAGTAATTCCAATTTTTATTTAAAACACCCTTTTCATTTAGTAAATTTTAAAAGTGAAAAAAATTTTAAATATGATTTAACCGAAGAAATATTTAAATAATTTTATTAATTAACCTACTCATAACATTGGAATTAAAATCATATCAACTTAATATATGAAAAAATTCTATACATATGATTTTTTTCAATGTAAATTTTTGTATTCAACAAATCTAAATTTTTAATTTAAAATCAAATTTTTTCTACTTTTTAAAATTTTATTTTAAATAATATATTCAATATTTAAAATCAAAATAATAAATATTATAAAATATGTTAAATTATTTTTCTGAAAAATAATAATAATAATAGTAAAATATAAATTCCGCTGTTGGGGTTAATAGAAGTTTATTATTGGTTGAACTAAAAATACATGAGGTAAAATAACCTAAAAACATTTCCAAACACCATTAATTTGACATATTTCAACCACATAACCTATTAGTCTCTAGAATGAAAATTTGTGAAACCCATTTGTAATTTTCTTAATAGTCTTTAAACTATCTTTTTTTCAAAAATTATTATGTGTCATCACCCCCACATATAAAATGAAACACCCACACCTGTACACATTAAAATTCAAAAAACCTTTGGTTCATCCATTATTAGACTATATATCATACTTAAATATATAATAACATCCTAGGGGACTTATATTTATTATTAGACCCTAAAAAAACCTTTTTTATAATCCTAAAAAAGTTCTACGAAATTTAGTTAAAAAAGAAAAACTTTTATTTTATTTTATTTATTCATCCTCATTAAAGTAAAATAAAAATATAATTATAATATAAAAATAGTTTCTCCCCTATAATGATATGGTTTTATGTTATTTTAATACCCTATATCTACCTCCCCATTGATAAAATAGGAAATTGAAACCTTCTATTATATGTATGGTAGTCTTCCTCATCGTGAACAAATACACTTTTCTTCCAACACCACCATTCATTACTGGTACAAAAATGAATTAAACAAAAAATATTATATTTATGAAATAATTATACTTCTGTAATGATTACATCAATTATATCTTCTTGATTTATATTTTATGAGAATAATATTATCTTGATGTTGTGTATGAAAGGATACCTTCTCACAAAGAGATGTGAATAATTTTTCAAATTGTCATTAAATATAATACAATGAAGAAACAATTTATGAATATATGTTATATTTATGGAGTAATAATTAATCTATAAATGTGATATATTATATACCTACTATTCATTGTATTTGTCTTTATTATTTTAACAATTTTAATGCGTAAGTACAACATAATGTCTCTTTGAATAGTGTAATTTGTTCTCTGTATCTATCATTGATGAATAAATATAAATATTTTTTAATGAATATATATATAATGAAAATCATGGCTAAATTTATGGAGATTATTTAATCATGATTCTTGTTCATGGAAAGAAAATACCTAATTAAAACCAAGATGAAAAATACTGATTTTAATACCCAAGACATAATTTAAACCTGGAATTGTTAATAAAAAAACAATAAAACATCAAAGGTAAATGAAAAATGGCACTAAAAATATTATTATGGTTTGTTAATATATGTATAATAAATTTATATTTATTTTAAATGAAAATCTAATAAGTACAACAGAATATTACACTTAATGAAATAAATATCAGTATAAGATTTATTTCCATGGGACACGTTCCCAGTACACAACTAGTTTCTTTTGTTTAGGGTATATAATTACCATGAATTTATTTTATGGAAAATATTATGAAAATTATTGGATATAAATATCTATATAATTTTCCCTATTTACGGGTCTTGTGATCAAATAATGCTAAATCTTTAATGTCTTTTTGTTACTATCTCATTATTTATCAGTTTTTTTATTTTTCTTCAAATGATGATGTATTATTATCTAACTCTCATGAAACAAAATTGATTTATTATCCTATATTAATTTCATGGAAAAAATTAATTCTTTTTTTATTCTCTTCAAATGCACTCAATAGTATAGAACTATTTTTTAAAAGATAACTGACTTTATTTATCTCTTAGGTCAAAAATAATTTTTCATTCATGTCCATTATTCCTAAAATTATTTTATTAAATGTTGTTACATTTATAATAATAATAATATTTACATTTTTAAATAGTTTTTCCTTTTTAAAAAATAGTTTTGTTGGAATATTCATTTCTTTTTCTAAATAGAGTACTTCTTGTCTTTTTATACAAAATGTCAATGGAATATTCTTTTTATCTTGTATGACATGAATTGTATTTTATTTTAATATGACCAATAAATATTTTAAACATTAAATTATAGGTTTCTAATATTATATTCAATGAAATGTATATTCTAAATGGTTTTTTAATATTTGTTTTATAAATTTTTGTTTTCAAATTTAATGTGTTATATTCATCGTGAATTTTTTTAGGTGATATTTCAGACGCATTTTCCATTTAGGGTGAAATATTTTGATGTTATTTAATCATTAATAAGGACATGATACAAAGATAAAATCCTCATTTTCTATATGGATTTATTATGAATACAATGATGATATTTTTATAAATATAAATCATTTTCACTAATTATGATTTTTGAATTGATTAGGTTTTTAAGAAAACAATTTACTTTCAATGGTGTATTCAATGATAAAATTATTATGAGACCCATTTCATTTATTTTTGTTATAATATTATTAATTATTTATGATGTTTTGGAAGGATAATATATATATTATGTGATGGGTGGCACATATATCTCACTATAATTTATTAGAAATGATTGATATATCCTAAGATATATAGGATTGGAATATGGAGTGAAAAATGTTCATTAAGGCCATCTTATCCTATGATATCCTTGGATATGAGCCTTAAATACTATGACGGTTGGGGGATTGATCAAGTTCTATAATCATATTTTTTTAAATGTTCATTTTCTACTAAATAAATGATTTCTGATTATTTTTTATATTCCTTAAATCTATTTCTTATGAAAATACTAGCTATCACAGATATTCAAATTGATTCCTTTATTATTCATGTATTTTAAAATGTTATGATATTTTTTGTGAATCATGTTTATGATATATTATTTAAAGTTAATGTTTATCAAATATTATTCTCTTATCATAGTATAATAATTCTCATATAAATTTCATATATATCATGATTGACCTTATAGAGAAACTAAAATCATCATTTCTAATGTTTCTTTCACCTAGTTATGATGAAATGAATAACATATGATATCTATGGGAATGGTTCATGTTGAGAATAAAATATTGGGAGATAATGTTGTCCAAAAATGAACTTATTGTTTACATAATGATGATTCAAAATGTAGTAGTCCTATATGATTTTACCATTAATCGTTATATTATATATTGAATTTTTATCTACTAAGATGTAACATATACGTATGTGATGTCTATTTCCATATAATTAGTTGTTGTTTTCATATATAACCAAAAAAATTATTAAACGAATCATTCTAGTAGAGAGAATTATCCCTAATAGCATTTATTTATGAAAAGGTAATTATTGATTTTTTTCTCATGGTGTATTACATTAATGGAAATATTTTTCATCATTTTTCAAGAATTTTAAAAATAAATATTTCTCATATTTTTTCTAAAATAAATTTTATTTAAAAATTTTAAATAGAGTTTAAATCTATTTCAATACACATTGTAATTATATTTGATTCACATAGAATAAATTTTTATAATACAATCCAGCATCACCAATTATATTGCTTGAAATCGTTTATGAATATATTCATAAAAGAAGTCTCTTTTTCCATGGATTATTTATGTGATGTTTGAAATATGTATTAATAAAATTGATCGATACACATATGAATGGATGATTGTTGTGGGGGTGGTAACATATTGCTCTATGATGAATTGATTTTGTTTTTTATTTCATGAGAAGGAAATTTTGTGTGTGGGAATATCATGATAATATTTTTTCATGGTTTTTTGTGGTATTGTGTTTTGGGTATCATTGATCACATGTTAGTTGTGTGAATTTTATGTTGTCAAATAATTCTGAAATTTTCATGTTTGAACATGTTTTGGGAATATATTTCCATGTTATTATATTATTGTGATATATTTAAAATTTTTCATACATTTTTTGACTAAAGGTGATGCATGTAGATTTGTTTCAAACTTATTGTGTGAATGATATTTAGGTATGTTCTATTAATTGTTGTTTGAGTGAATGTGATGTGGTAGCATAGAAAACATAATGTTATGTGAATGTGATGTATTTGTCATAGTTCATAATATGTCATTTGTTTATGTTATTTCAATAATTCCACTATATGTTATATTTAAATAAAATTCAATAATTATAAATACCTATGAATATTCTCCTTTTTCATTATTATTGTCCCACATACTAATACTATGGTATTAGTGATTTCATTTCATATTTTATTTCCATCTATAATCACATATGAAAAAATATTATTATTCCATGTTTTTTAATAATATATTACTTACCTACACATGTTTAATTATATTCTTATATTCTTTGTGTTGATTAAATGTTGATGCATTTTTCCTTATCATATCATTTTCTCTAACCAATTTATTTTTTATCAGTTATGAATGTTTTGAAGACGAGTACAACTTCTGATATTAAAAAATTACCTTTAGATAGATAATGAGTGTGGCTAAATTTGTTATAAATCTGTAAGAGTAATTAAAAATTAAATGTCTGAGGAATTCCTCTATGTTTGGTTATTAATAATGCAATGACACATTTCTACAATGTTACAAAAATATCCAAAAATATTTGTGATTATTCTTGGAATATTTTTAGGTATTCATTGGTGTTTATTTGGAAATTTAAATTACCATTATTAGTGATGATTCCTAGATAATTGTTATAGAGTCATATAATATAATTGGATTTAAATCTTGGCTAAATTGTTGTTAACTTCAAATACATCTGAATATTTTACTCGTAGAGTTCACATTGTATTCAAAAATAGATAAGGGGAATGCAATGGAAATATATTTGGTTGATGAATTCATTTCTGGAAGATGATTTCAAGTCATGGAATGCAAATAATTTTTAAATTACATGATGAAGAAATTAAAGAAGTGTATGCAAATTGTTTATTTTTATATTATTATGTTGTACAATGGTTTGATTTATGTTTTATAAATTTTATTTACTATGTACAAATATGTGGTTTTTTATTAAAAAATATTGACCAACCCACTTAGAAATCCTATAAAAAACACAACCATGGAATATGTTAGACTTGCTGGGAAACCATGCCTCAATAGAAAAATGAGCTAATATGTTGGAGAAATTGAAATATAAGTCACTAACATTGACCAAAAACTATAGGTGGTCCCATGTATAAGTCCCTCTAAGTAGGAATGCCTAAATGTGACAATAGTGAGTGTTGGAAGACTGCTGGGTCAAATCTTGGGTGGTAGTGTGTTTAAGTAGTATAGGTACCGAAACCCGTTTATGGATCAAACAAGTTGTAGTCAATGATTTTCTTATGATTTGGATTGATTATACTACATTAATTATATGTGGAATTCATTTATAATGTTCATTGTTTGGATGATTTAGAACCCTATGGACATTTACTCTGTCGCCAAATGATGATGATCATAGTTTCGTATTTGAATCCAAAACATTTCATATTCAAAACAACCAAAACCATGAGGAAATTATATTAAATAATAAATTTTAAATAGTTTAAATCCTTTTGTTATACCTCTAAATGATCAAATATAATGTGGGAGCTCACAACATCTAGTCATTCTCAGAACTCAAGAAAAATTTGATTCCACTGAGCATAGGCATGAAAATTCATCTGGCAGGTGTATAGTTATATTGAATTTGTTGTATGATTCCATTTCAAGAACAATAGTCTCACAATAATATGATTTCAGGATTCAAAAAACCTTTCACATAATGGTCTTAAAATCCTGAGACCTATTGGTGTCGACCAATTAGACAGACATGGGGTCATGGAGATAATCATCTAATAGATCACAAGATGAGGCTCATATCATCTTACACATGATGTTCCCATATTTTTATGTATCATAATCAAAATAAATTATTCTTTCTAATAATATATCATATGTATTTTTATGAAGAATTATGAGGAATTTCATTACCAATGAATTGATCACGTGATGATGTTGTGGAAATCACATGATCATGTGAAATCTCTCACATTATCAAAGAATCCAACATCTTTAGAATTGAAGATATAATTAGGTCATTGGGAGTTCGAGTGGGTCATCATCAAAATATAGACATAATTTATAATTGGTTTCAATCATATTATATAAATTGAGACACCTTAATGTGATTTAGTTTCTACATTTCTGTTAAAATCATTAAATTCCTTGAATTAGAGAAAGAACTCATGATTAAATCACGCAGAGGAGTATTTTGTGATACATTTGATGTGACGACCCAAAATTTCATCAATAAAAATTCTTCTTGATCTAATTTAATGTCTTATTTTGTAAATGGATATTTAAAACATATGCACTTAATTGGTTTTATGTTTTTGGATATCAAAATACGGTTAAGAGTTGTAACCATTTCTAATATAGCTATTGAACAATGATCACATGATTTGTATAAATATAGTGTTTTAACAAATCAAATTTACTCAGAAAATGGAAGAGATTTCCTCATCCAGTAGAATTTCTCCATACGAAGTGCATTTGTAGAGGTTAGAAAGGTGGTGGCGTCATTGGCCTTCTCGCTTGATCAAGACCAAGCCAAGATTCAACATGTAATGCTCAAATGGATCCACCTATGGGAGAAGTGGAAGTTGGTAGAGATTACCACACAAACGATGTTATCCGAGCCACCCCAAGAGTTTTTCACCATCTCAAAACTCAACCTTAGGTCATATTAAGGATTTATAAGAGGTTATGTAACAATAACCTAACTTTATGATTATTTTCATTATTCTTGTATATAATAAAGAATATATATTAATATTATTATTGTTACTTTGTATAATGTTTTGAATGAAAAAATAACACATGTAGTTAATATGAAATTAATAAATCTATTTTTATGAATTAATTGAATTTTTATTTAAATAATATTTCATGTGAATATTATTAATAAATTTATCTTTTTAAATATAAATGATCATATAATTTTTATGAATATAATAGAAATTTTTATTATAGTCTGATAACTTCTTTTTTCAAAAACCGATAAATTTTCAATAAATGACAGTTTTTATTTTAAACATTTAAATTCACTTATTTATAATATTATTTAGATAAAATATATATTATTTTTGGAATCAGGACGTTGAAATTATCCAACAATGAATTTTTCATAATTTTCTTAGTCTGTCAAATTGTTTGGTAAAAATTAAATACTATTTAAATATATAACATGTTTTATGAAATCATAATGACACAATAGTAATGTAATAAAAAACTATAAATTATAGTTTTGTCCAATATATGTTTTACTACTAATATAATGTGATATTTTGTTTGTTTGATGTATTCTACAATGCTTTAGGGGACCCTCCAAATAATATAAATATTTTTATCTTTTTAAATTGATTTCCATGAGAGTGTGACTCACCTCCACAAAATAAAGTGTTATATTTTAAGATGTTCGTACATTGTATTTATAAAATAATTTTTTCCACTCCACTTTTTCAAAAACCATGGGAAAAAACCATGCTATGATTTGTGGTTTTTATTAGTTTAATGTGGGGTGTCAAAAACATAAATAATAAAGAATTCAATCTCTTTTCCTAAATAAACCCACCCATGTTCCAACATATTAATCACTACAATAAATTGGATCTACACAAATACATTCCCTCCTCTCTATATAATCCTCCCAAGGTGCCCCAATCTCTCAATAAGCCTCTAACAAGCCTCTCCAAAGCCTTTGGGTTCATACTTATTGGTAAAGGATTTCTTCCTTTCACATTTTTGTCCAAATTTATTTATGTTGTTATTACCTTTTCTTTTCAATTAAAAATGTTTGGGTATGATTTCCCACCTCCTCAATACATCCCTCCTTATGTTTGAATTATTAGATACCCCTTTCACTCTCATTAATTCATCCCAAGTACACTCGTTACAATGACGAAATTCCAAGTGATTTTCCTCTCCTCATTTACATTCAAGAAATTATTTTTTATTATGAACCTAAATTTCCTTATATATATTGGGAAATGTATGTAAATGAAGCTATTACTATTTTTTCCATGTAAATATGATGAGACCCCCCGTTATATCTCATCAACAATTTTTATGAATTCTTATGTCACGTCGTTACGCTGCTGAAATTGCACAACGATTTTCCAAGACAAAGCCATTGTGTAGTGAATACTGTGCCAATTTCATTATCAAGGGTATTAAACTTTATTCACATTTACATATTGATTATATAGTTACATATATTAATTACACATTCCATTATCATGGAATAAATGATGATTTTTAATGAATCCATCTTATATGATCCAAGTGGCACAATTATCCACGAAATGAAATTATTAAGAAGGGTGCACCCTAATAGCACTCCAATGCATTGGGTAGAAATTTTTATAATGATACTTCAAGTGAAATGAGTGTTTACTCATGACAATTCAAGTTAAATTAGTGTTTAATAATGCTCCATTTTCAATGATCCTGGACTCATGCTAAAATCAAGTTAAATGTTGACGCCACATTTCCATGTTATGATAATCATGCTATATCATGCCTTTATGTTCATGTTTCTCTTATGGTAAATTGATATGAATATTTTATTACATGTATTTTATAATTCATGTTATTCCTTGTTTACTCCCTTACTAGGATTGATATCTCACCCTTTTCTTATGCATTCCTTTGGTTATCTCATGCAAGGCTACGTTTGAGGGAATTCAGTGGTAATATGAAGGATGTTTTCAATAAAGATGTTGTGTATTATGTTAAATGTTGTTAAGTAATGTTCCTAAGCCCCAAATACACTATACATGTATATCGTCCATGTTTTTTAAGTGATGTTTTTTATGTAATAAATCATATTCAAATGTTTAATAAATAGTAGTGTTGATATAGTTGGTATCTAAGAATATATTTAGTTACTTTGGAGATTAGGATTAGAAAAAACTAGTGAAAGCCTTATGGATAACACAAGGAATAATAATAAAATCCCTAAATTTTGGTGAGTAATGAATAAGTGATTTATTATTAAAATACATCCATGTCTAGATATTAGTAGGTATAAGAGGTTGTGGCACAGATGTATCTAGGGGTAAAACTTGAAAACACTACTTTAAGCTAGAATCGAATGGGAACTGGTGCTCGAAAATGGGCCATGATGCACTATTGGTTATGATACCCCTGAGAGATAATATTTGGTAAATTCATAAGCTTAGTACAAACCATTATTAAGGGAATTAAAGAATGAACCTATGAATATATGTTGGGAAGTAGATCATTGATAACATAAATTAAAGCCTATAAATTTATATGTTATTGAAATAAATGTAATATATAATTCATATATTTTTTCTTTTTAGTATCTTATATGTGTTACCCCTAAATTTTCTTTTATTCTGTCTAATGGAAGGTAAAATGAGGACTTGGGCTAACAAACGATGCAGAGATCAATATGATGACTGTTCTAATGAAATGACCAATCAGATGGGAGTAGGAATCACAAACTTTTTCAATATACTATCCCAGTTAAATCATGTTTTGAATACAAACATGGGAAAAGAGGAAAATTCATCAACCCTAGTATAGAACAATTCACAATCTAGGGATTCATGAGACAAAAGCCTCCAACTTTTAATGGATCATCTGATCCATCGATCTCCAAAATATCGATCAACTCCATTGGAAAAATATTTTTCATGCATTAATATTCTAAAAAACAAAAGGTTCGTCTAGCTACTTATCATATAGAGGGTGAATCTGATCAATGGTGGACATTTATAAAAATTAAAATGCTAGAGGAGGAGATAGAGGCATTGGAATTAAAGGATTTTCCAAAGTTGATTTTTTAAAAATATTATTCACACTCCCTCCATGTTAAGATTGAAACGGATATCCTTTCCCTGAAGAAAAAAGACTACAAATCCATTAGTGTGTACAAGGAAAAAATTACACGGCTTTCATGATACTCTTTCGGCTTTGTTGTTAACCTTGAATGCAAGTTTGACTGCTTCTTTGGTCAGATAAAAGCTAGCTTACAGAAAGCCCTTGTGATCCATTACTTTGATAGCTATGAATAAATCCTCTGATGTGCTCTCAAAGTCCAAATGGGGATCAGCGAATCACAGGGGTATCATGGAAATAATATGCATAAAGTGGAATTCAATTCTAGAGGTCTGATGGATAAATCTATTGGTGCTTTGAAAATCCATCACCCCACTTTCCAATGGTGTGTAAAAAAGAAACACAAAAATAACATAATAGGGACAAGGAAATTATTTAGGTGTGGAAGAGAAGGGAACATGGAAATTAACTTTTGACAATAGAAACATACAACAATGATAGAGGAGAGGAATGGACCATTCAACCCTCAATGTGTTGTTCATTGCTTCAACTGCAAAGAACCAGGGCACTTTGAAAACTAGTTCCCAAATCCAAGGGTTTTTAAAGGAAACCAACCTCCTCCAATGTAGCAAGGAAGAGATTTTCCCATAACTACTGCTTAAGTAAATCCAGAAAATGATGTGGTGATAGGTACGCTAGTTCATCATTCATGAATAGAGAACACACTTTTTTATTTTGATTCTACTCATTATTTTATATCCCAAAAGTTTAGAATAACAATCACAACACCACCAAAAATCATTGAAGTAAAAATTTCGGTGAGAACAGAAAATTGGGCATTCATTGCATACCATGATATATTAATCCTCCATTGTAACAATTTTTAGAATGAACTTTATGGATAATGTCATCATACTCCCTCTGATGTAATTTGATCCCATTCGTTGCATTGATTGTCTTTCCATATACAGAGCCTACATAAATTTCCATGAGACAGAAATTACTCTCTCTATGGAGAATCAACCCCCGATTTTATACAAGCTCAAGGAGGATGATGGATCTTTCATAGCACCATCATCTCAATCAGGGATATTACTGCCCTATGAGCATGTATATCTGGATCATATGACTATGTCTAAGGAAGAAACCATCCTTGAAGACTTTCTTGTTGTGAGGGAATTTGCTAAAGTGTTTCTTGAGGAACTAATGGGTCCTCCTCATAGAATAGATGTTGAATTATAAATTCATATTATACCTAAGTAGTTTCCAGTATCCAAGACTATTTATAGAATGGAAATTTTGGAGTTTGAGGAGCTGAAGAAACAACTATAGGAGAATCTGGATAAAGGGTTTATATGCCCAAGTGCATCACCATGGAGTACACCAGTACTCCTTAACAAGAATAATAATGGAACAATTCCCATTTGCATTGATTATCGAGAGATTTAAAAAATAACTATAAAGAAAAAGTACCCTCTTCCCTGAATTGACGACTTGTTCAATCAACTACGTGGAGCACAATACTTCTCCAAGGTGAATTTGAAGTCAGGATATTACTATGTAATGGTGAATAAGGAGGATATCCCCAAGACTACTTTTGATTCATGATTTGGGCACTATGAATTCATAGTAATGCCCTTCAGACTCACTAATGCTCCAAAAATATTCATGGACATGAGTAATAGATTCTTTAGAGATTACGTTGACAAATTTGTGGAAGTATTTAGAGAAGGTATTAAAATATACTCCAAAACCAATGAGTATCATCAGGAGCATCTATGAACTGTACTAGAGACCTTGCGAAAGAAGAAGCTCTATGAAATGTACAGAATGTGTGAGTTCTGGTTGAATGAGGTCTTATTATTGGGTAATATCATCACAAACAATGTGATAACTTTGGATCCCTCCCAGAAAAATGCAATTGAGGGATGGTCGAGGCCAATATCGGTAATTGATATCCATAGCTTTCTAGGGTCAGCTAGATATTATCACCATTTTTTGAGATATTTCTCATGATATTTAAACCCTCTTAACAAGATAACATGGACGGGAGTCATGTTTTCTAGGAGTTATGAATGTGAAGAGAGCTTTAAAGAGTTTAAATGGAGGCTTATCACTACGCTTGTGGTCACATTACCCACAATTGGAGAACTCTTTGTGGTATTTAGTGATGCTTAGAAGAAGGGTCTCGGATGTAAGTTGTTGAAAAAGGACAAATTAATATCCTATGCATCTAGTCAATTGAATTTTCATGAAAAAAACTACCCAAAAGAGGATCTGGAGTTGGATTTAGTGATATTCACTTTAAATTTTTGGCAGAATTTCTTATATGGGGAGAAGTGAGAAATATATATGAAACACGAAACCATTAGTATATATTCAAACAAAAAGAGTTGAACATGTGCCAACGAAGATGATTAGAGCTGATCCAGGACTATAAATGTTCAGTCCATTACCTCCCTGGGAAAGGAATCAAGGTGGTAGATGCTCTATGTAGAAAGGAATGACCAATTCAATCATTGATGAGAATTTTAAAGGATCCAATCATCTAAAATTTGATGAATACAGACATGTTAATCATAAAAAGGGAACAACATCAATCCTTTCACAAATGATTTCTCAACTGTATCTTTTGGAAAGGTTAAAGGATCCTCAAAAGGATGATGTGGGAATTCAAAAGAAAGTGGAAACTACTAGAAAAGGGAAATTCTCAGAGTTAAATGTTAATGAAGAAGGAATTCTGAGATTTTGGAAAAGACTATGTGGTGCATCAATTCCAGAGTTAAAGAAATAACAATATGAAGATACAAAATGTGGGAATTTCTCCATTCACCCAGGAAATAGAAAGATGTATCTAGATCTCTGATAGCATTATTTTATGGATAACATGAAGAAGGAGATCACTGAGTATATATCAAAGTTCCTCATATGTCAGTAAGTGAAGGCTGAGAGGCATAAGTTGGAGGGTATGATTCAACCATTACACATACCAACAATGAAATGATAGAATGTCACCATTGAATTTGTCACCGGAATTCCAAAGACATCAAAAGGAAACTATTTTATCTAGGTTGTTGTGGCTCATCTTAAAAAGATTCCACACTACATTACAATTCTTCATGATTTCTCATTAGATAAACTAGAATTAATATACATCGGAAATGTGGTAAGGCTACATGGAGTACCACTATCTATTGTATCTAATCGAGATCCATGATTCAGAGATAATTTTTTGAAGAGTATTCAACATGATATGCATACTGAGCTAAGATTCAGTATAGATTTTCATCCTCAAACTGATGGTTTCACGAACCAAACTGGGATTCCATCTGACCCAACACACAACTCGGTCCATGACATGGCCCGAAGGGTGTTCCCGATCCCCACGGGCTGACAACAAGTGCCAGACATCAAAATAAAACAAGTGGGAACAATTTATCCCAATAATAATAGGATAAAGAAAATACAACATTGAAAACATAGCAGAGATAACCACAACTAAATATCAATAAAATAACAATTTGGTCCAATAGAAATACAACTAAATAAAACTAACACTGAAAGAACCCAAAGATGCAAAAAAGAAACAACCAGCTACTAGAACAATCTCCCAGTGACCTCTTGGTCACCTCCAACCATAAGACCACCCTACTCCAAGAGATACTGAAACTAGAAAAACCTGAACAAAATATGAACCTTCAAAACAGTTCAGGTCTACCGACACTGAATGATACAAGTTGGGCGTGATCTAGAAAAAATAGTTTGAAATCACCATATAGTCCAAGTGTTTCTTTTCCCAAAACAATCCATTAACACTAGTTTGACAATAAGGCTATAAAAATAGGTTTTCTTTCCTTTTAGAAATGAACAAATTTTATTCCATTTTTTCAAAATATGCACACCATGTTTCCACATTCAAAATAGACTTTTCATTTTAAATAAATTTAAAAACCATATCAACAAAACTAGGTTTATGATGAAAATAAATAAACAGAAAAACAAACATTCAATGTAGCACAAAGTAAACAAGAAATATAGATATTAACCATGGGGGATACTAAACATCCCTAGAAGACCCCTAGACATACTCTGTTCAGAACCACCTGTCGGCGTTTGGTGAAGCGCTTAAGTATATAACCAACTGGCTTCCCTAACTGACCAATCCAGTGGAAAAGACCGCCTGGCCTAACTAAAAATCCAGGGGTACCAACCCGTCTAATCGGGGTTGGTCAACAACCGCCACTCGATCTCTAAAAGATTCCCACGAACCCATGGTGGATACAATAATACTGTGTAAGTAGGAAGGCCTTATCATGCCTGACTCCTCTCATCGCACATTACTTCCCCAAACATGGAAACTTCCTGTACATTCACCCATAATGGGATACCCTAGACAAGAGCACCCTTCAAATACACATTCAATCATTTCACATTAACAAAGTTCCAATCAGGCCGTCACACCACATAAGCATTCAAACAACCATTTAAAACACCTTAAGTTGCCAACCGGGCATTCACATTTTTTGAATCACATTCTTTTCAAGCATCACCACCAAACATCACACCTAATAAGTACAATGCCACATGGGATTTCATGTTAACACATCCAATCACATTTACCAAAACAGTTCCAAGTCATTTCTAAAACCATTTCCATGTATACAAAGACAAATGGTCCATTAAAACATTTGAAACCAATCGTGTCCCAAAATTCCCCATGTTTCAAATTTATAAGAAAAAAATCCATTTAAAGCCACATTAAATACCAATACACTTTTTAGAAATCAGGATCCATTTTAGAAGGATGATAATGGGAGATAGAAGATGTAGAATTTGATATATCGAGGTTCATGTGTAACATCCTTTTCATGTGTCATTTTCACTTGAATGCCAACCTATGAATGCACCTAGTGCAACCATGGATGTGCGAACATCAAATGAAACCCTTTGAATATTTATAAGAGTACCCAAATACATTTTTCCAAAAATACCACATCCCTTTAAACCAACACAATTGCAACATCTCTTATAAACATTTCAAAAACCTAAAGGACGTTTCCAAAACATTTCAGAATAAATAATAAAGCCATAAATAGGCACCCAAATCACCTTAAATTCTCCAATTAAAGTTTCAACCAATAAAATATATAAAACCATTTCCAAAAAATACTACATGGACACAATTTCCTTTTTATAAAACAAAAGGAATTTTATCAAACACTTCCAAGGAACCAAAACATAGACATAATCAAGGAATCCTTTTAAAATCCATTTTTAATAGTTCTAAAAAACATATAAACATCACAATAAGTTAACTACAATACTTATATAGGTTGTAATAATGTTTAAAAATAAATCCAATTTGTTCAAGCATCAATGGTTTTCAATGGAAATGAAATTCAGGGAATCACCTACCTCAACGATGTGTGAATGAGATAAAACATCATGGGAGGAGAGATCTAAGCCCCACGGACCATCCACACACCCTAGACACAATAAAAATGAACCAAACATAAACTCTAGACATTAGGTTTCATCCATGGATGAAAATCCCCAAATAAAACCCTAGAACAATGAAGGGAAGAGAGGGAGAAAAGATTTGATGAAGGAAACTTGAAGAATCACCAACCATTCTTGATCAATCCCACCAAAATCATCCAAAATAGATGCTGGAATGAGGAGTTGGTTACTCTGGTCGATGCCCAATAGAGAGGTCTTCATTTTTTAGGGGGAATCACCCAAATCGAAGCTCCCCATAAAAAGATATAAATCCCACAAGTGGCCTTATGGTTTTGCTACACGGTTTGTCAAACCGTGTGAAAACCGTGTGAGGGCTACTGCAAAACTACTGCAACTATTCATGGTTAGGATTCACGGTTTTGGAAGGCCATTCTCAAACCGTGAAACCACAAAAATTTGCTGAAGACCCCCAAATTACACCCCAATTACTAGGGAAGTTCACCCAATGATCCTTGATTGTTTTAAACACAATATAGACACTGACGACATCATAAACTCTCCATCATGACACTTTCATCCAATGACATTCTCAATAAACTAGAATAGGTATAGAAGAAAACCAATACCACAAAAACGCAATGACATTTTTTGGACACCCAAGCCGAACCTCAAACAAAAATTTCCAACATCGAGAAATAAATAAAAGGAAGGAGTATCTGAGGTCAGGGTGTGACAATTCCCCCCCCCCCCCCACAGACACTTTCTGCCCCTAGAAAGTCAAACACTCAAAAAATAACAAAAACTCAAATCCTTGCCAAATAAATACTAAGAGAACATATACGACAAGGTGACTATTCACTCCACAAGTCACAATCAACTAATCAAGTAGAAACCACAAATCATGAATGAGAATGAGGGGAGATCATTAGAGGGTTCTACCAATGGCAAGAACTCAACTAATATGAACAACATTTAAACCCAAAACAACACCCTCACTGCAACCCGGACGTGTGGTTTCAATATATTAAATTTTTGGATAGCTTGCATGGTTTTTCCGGACAATTTTCCAAATCATGAGCCAACCGTGCGCAAGCTACTGGAAAAGTGGGGCACACCACACAGCTTGGTCGCATGGTTTCAAAACCGTTTTCCAACCATGCTAACACCTCTTCCCAAAAATGATACAAAGACTCACTGTTATAAAGCCTACCACATGGTTGTGTGCTAGCAGTGGAGTTGGTTCTGACTTCTGGGCTTGTGCCACATACTTTCGACTAGCCATGTGGTAACCGTACGGTAACCGTTCCCCATATGTAAGAATTTCAAAAAACTCCAGAAACCAAAATCCTCAACCGAGGTCAAACCTGAAAATCCATTTAAATTATTGACACTACAGCCATTGAAACAGGGAACCTCCCACATTAACTGAACCCACAATAAACTAATTCTAAAAAAATAAAGCATCTCTAAAGGTGAACTGACAAAATTTTAAACTGAAACTGGACCACACAAAGATAAGACACACTCAAAGGAGAATGAATATTTTCAAAGGCCACATTCAGATTGACACAACTTCTTGGGTTACAAGAGATATAGTTCACCTCACAATTACCAAAAAGGTTAACTTGAAAAATCAAGGAATCATGAAAAAATGATATGTTAATCATATCCATCCCAATATAGAAAAAAATACTAGATTGGAGTTTCACACCCCCTGTCACTCCTAACTGTGTGCGAGCTTCACCCTGAGGCATGTGTTTGGGACTCTTTTAGATGAATCATCTCTGGCCTCACAGTCAGGAATCACATCCTCCAATCAAGACTCCCTTTTCCGATAGCACTTTCTAAAAAGCTTCTCTAAATAAACCAAACAGACACAGCGTCGAAAAGTCTTCGGAGGAATACGAAAAGGCATGTTTGAGTGACCAAACCGACCACAGTAGAAATAGACAAGCGAACGGACCAAGAACTGGAATATGAAACCAATGAAGGTGATTTTATATAAATAGGATCCTCTCGCATACCCCACTCACTAGATGAGGAACCTTAATGAGAGCACACTACCACTGGCTGCACCCCAAAAACCAATTTATCCATGAATGCCTCATCCACCAACCTCTTGAAATATGTTTCATTGGATGAGAGCGCTTTCTCATCATATTTAGGACAAAGATCCCAGACAAAGATAGGGCCCTTCATTTGATCCTCCAATACTACTTCGAAAATGAACAGAACCAACTCTCTAAAATGGTTAACATAAGACTTTACAGATCGCTGGCCTTACAAAACATCATACAACTCTTCCAGGTTCCTCTAATTCACCTCCTCTGGTATGAACCGTTGGATTAAAGTGGCCTTAAACACCTCCCATGACATCTCACCTTCCATCAATGGTGGGGAAACCAACCCCCACTAGTCCAATACTGGACCCCCAAACAACATTCGAAATGCATGGACTCTAACAGCATCATGAGTTCACAATGAATTAAAAACATGCTCGACTTCCTCAACCCACTACATAGCATTAATAGAATCTCAATCACCACAGAAAACATGCTAAACATGTGAATGAAAAAGAACTGGACATGTCTCATTAAGATATTTGGGGACATTTCAGGGCGGAATTTTCTGAAC
Organism: Viscum album; assembly: GCA_963277665.1. Taxonomy (NCBI): domain Eukaryota; kingdom Viridiplantae; phylum Streptophyta; class Magnoliopsida; order Santalales; family Viscaceae; genus Viscum; species Viscum album. The sequence continues at coordinate 1,148,434,019 of OY728156.1, forward strand.
AACCTAAAAATTGCATACTAAATCCGACATCAAACTGAGAAAAAAAGATAGAGAAGTACCACAATCCAAAACCAACCGGCATAGAATACAAGTGAAAACAAACACCACCATAATATCCTTATTCAAAAACCATCATTTTCCTTTTAAAACTCAAAACTAGCTTCTTCCAAGGCAAATTCCCATGTACCAATAGCCCATTTTTCAAAAATTGTTTTTTGAAAATCATTTTCTTAATCAAATGCACTCTAGGAAAGCCATGTTAGGCCTTTAATTCTAAAACCCAACCCATGGTATCCCATGAATTGTTACATGTGCATTCGTCCATTCCCATCATCATGTGCCAACACACACTTCTCACACATACCCACACACATGTCAACATCAATAAGAAATTACAAGGGCCATATTCTACTAATATTCTCAAACCCAAATCACACACAATGTTTGAAAACCCACTTTACCAAATTAATACAATTTCATGGAAAAAAATTCAGTTTTTAAATCCATTTTCATTTTAAAACCCACTTTCATTTTCAATATACACTTACCCCAACTGAAACCAAAATGAAACCCAACCAACAATGGACCACCAGAATGAGGGAGTAGATTCTATGCCTATCCCAACAACATGGTGGTGAGCCATGCCCCACGTAAGGCATAACACTAGGAGGGCCTTAAACCGGGCACTTGGACTTCACCAGGGTCACCATCCCAAGTAAGACAACAACATAACCTGACTCAAATCCATTTTCATACCTCAATTCTAAAAAAAACACAAGACTAAAGACTCAATCCTGAACTACCCTTGGTGACTCAAGGTTCAGAACGAGCAAGGGTTCATGACTACCTCCCCACACCTTCCTCCAGAGTCCCGAGAACCCGAGCCTCCATCAACCGAACACCCCAAATATCAAGAACCTCCTCCGATTCAATTTTGACACGAACCAAATGGGGATACCATCTATCCCAATACCCAACCCGGTCTGCGACATAACCCGAAGGGCATTCTCAGTCCCCACGGGCTGGTAACAAGTGTTGGACATAAAGATAAAACATAAGGGAATGATTTAGCCCAATAATAATAGGATCAAAAAAATAAAACAATGAAAATGAAGTAGATATAACCACTACTAAATATCAATAAAATAACAATCTGGTCCAATACAAATACAACTAAATAATACTAACATTTAATGAACCATAATATACAACATAATAAAACAACCAGCTACAAGAACAATCTCCATGTGACTTCTTGGTCAGCTCCAACCATAAGACCACCCTACTCCAAGAGATACTCGAACTAGAAAAACCTTAACAAATCTGAACCTGAAAAACTGTATGGGTCTACCGAAACCGAATGGTACAAGTAAGGTGTGAGCTAGACAGCTCAGTAAGAAATCACCAAAGAGTCCATGTTTTTCCTTTGACAAAAATATACATTAACTGTAGTTTGAAAATAATTTTATAAAAATAGTTTTCCTTTATTTTTATAAATAAACATATTTCATTCTCTTTTGTCAATATATTCACACCATGTTTCTACATTCAAAATTGACTTTTCATTTTAAAAAAATTAAAAATAACAAAATCAACAAAACCAGTTATATGAAAAAAATAAATAAACTGATCAAATGAACATTCAATGTAGTATAAAGTAAACAAGCATATAAATAGAAACCATGGGTGATCCTAAACATCCCTAGAAGACCACTGGATGTACTCAGTTTGGAACCACCTTCCTGGCCTAACAAAAAATCCAGGGGGTACCATCCCATCTAATCAGGGATTGTTAGCATCCGTAAATCGATCTTTAAAAGATGCCAAGGAACCCATGGTTGTTACAATAATACTGTGTAAGTAGGAATACCCTCGCACGCATGACTCATCTCACCACACTTTCCTTCAACAAACATAGACGCCTCTTGTGCATTCACCCATAAAGGGTTACCCTAGATATAAGTGCCCCCAAATATACATTCAATCATTTCACATTAACAAAGTGCCAATTGGGCTGCCACACCACATAAACATTCAAACCATATTTTAAAACTCTTTATGTTTCCAACCAGGCATTCACATTTTCTAAATCACATTTTTTTCAAAAATCACCACCAAACATAACCCCTTAGACATACAACACCACATGGGCTATCATCTTTACACACCCAAACACATTTACCAAAACAGTTCCAAGTCATTTCTAAAACCATTTCCATGTATACAAAGACAAACGGTACGTTAAACCATTTGAAACCAATTGTGTCCCAAAATTCCCCACAGTTCAAATTTAAAAGAAAAAAAATCAATTTAAAGCCACATTAAATAGCAATACACTTTTTAGAAATCAAAATCCATTTTATAAGGATGATAATGTGAGAGAGAAGAGACTACATTTGATAAATCAATTTTCATGCGTAACATCCTTTTTAAGTGTCATTTTCACTTGAATGCCCACCCATGTGTGCACCTAGTGCACCCATGAATGTGCGAACGTCCAATGAAACCCTTTGAAGATCCATAAAGATTACCCAAATTTTTTTACCAGAAATACCTCATCCCTTTAAACCAACCGAATTGGAACATCTCTCATTAACATTTCAAAAAACCGATGGACTTTTTCCAAAACATTTCACCATAAATAATAAAGCCACAAATAGGAACCCAAATCACCTTCAATTCTCCAATTCATGTTTCATCCAATAAAATATATAAAAACAAGTCCAAACAATACTATATGGGATCAATATCATTTTTATAAAACAAAATGCATTTTATAAAAAACTTCTAAGGCACCAACACATAGACATAATCACAGAATTATTTTAAAATACATTTTTTCAATTGTAACCAACATATAAACACCACAATATGTTATCTATAATACTTATCTAGGTGTGAGTTATGTTTAAAAATTAATCCAATGTGTTCAAGAATCAATGGATTTAAATGGAAAGGAAAATTATGGAAACACCTACCACAACAGTGTGGGAATGTGATAAAACATCAAGGGAGGAGAGATCTAAGCTCCACAGACAATCCACACACCCTATCCACAAGAAAAAATAACCAAAAATAAACCCTATATATTATTGTTCGGCCATGGAAGACGATCCCTAATGAAAACCCTAGAACAATGAGGGGAAGAGAAGGAGAGAGGATTTGATGAAGGAAACCTGAAGAATCACCAACCTTTCTTGATAAATTTCCCCAAAATCAACCCAAATAGATGAAGGAATGAGGGAAAGGCTCATCTGGTCGATGACCAATAGAGAGGGATTCATTTTAGAGGTGGAATCACCCAAATCGGAGCTCCGCGCCAAAAATTATAAAGCCCACAAGTGGCTACATGGTTTTGGTGCACGGTTTGTCAATCCTTATGAAAACCGTACGGGGGATACTGGAAAACTCCCACAACTTCGCATGGTTAGGTTTCACAGTTTGCGAAGGTTGAGTTCAAACTGTGCAACTCCAAAAATGGGCCAAAAACCCCCAAATTACACCCCAAACACTAGGGAAGATCACCCAATGATTCGTGAATGTTTTAAACACAATATGGAGACACTGACGGCGTCTGCAACTCTCCCACATTCTAATTTCATCCCAAAACATTCTAAATAACCCTGAATAAGTTTAGAAGAAATACCATACCACAAAAGGCAATGAATTTTGTTGGACACCCAAGCCGAACCATAACCAAAATGTTCCAACATCGAGAAATAAATAAAAGGAAGGAGTATCCAAGGTCAGGGTGTGACAGATGGAGAATCTTAACGGACTATCCAAACACTTGGGGATATGTTGAGAGTAGGATCTATGTACTTCAAAGTAGTATGGGATCAACATATTCATAAGGTTGATATTTCTTACAGTAACAGTTTCCACTCAAGCATCCAAATGGCTCCTTACAAAGCACTGTATGGGAAGAGGATCAGATCACCAACATGTTGGGTTGATGTTGGGGAGAAAAAAATCTTAGTCCCAAAAATGGTCAATGAAATTGTAGAGAAGGTAAATACCATCCATTGACACATTAAGGTGATCAGTGTTGAAAAAATATCAATGATGATAATCATTGACGAGGTCTGTATATTACTGTCAGAGACATGGTATTCCTCCACATATCATAGGGGAAGAGAGTCATAGGTTTTTGAAATAAGGGAAAAATTAGTCTAAGGTACATTGGACCTTTTGATATCCTTGATCACATTAGAGTAGTGTCTCATCGACTAGAACTCCCACTAAACCTATCGCAAGTACATGAGGTATTCGATGTATCACTCTTGAGGAAGTACATACATGAAAAATCTCAAGTACTCAATCCAAAGGTGGTACCATTGGATAATGAACTCACTTATAACGAGAAGCCAATGAATATCTTTATCATAGGTAAAAAGTTATACAAAATAATACAATTCCCATCATCAAGATGTTGTGGGGAAACCACATGTTTGAAGAGGCAATATGTGAACAAGAGGATGTGAGGGAGTAGGGTTTCCCGCATCAGTTTTAGTATGGGAAAAGGAAATTTCGAAGGTGAAATTTCATATGGGAGGATGATTGTAATGACCCAAATAATTATTATTGAAAATTCCTCTTGATATAATTTAATGTATTATTATGTAAAATGGTAAGGCAATACATATGAAATTACATGGTTTTGTGTTTTTGGATTTCAAAATATCTTTATAAATTTTTAACATTGCTAATATAGATGTTGACCAATGATCACTTGATTAATATAAATATAGGGATTTAACAAATCCAATTTACTCAGACAAAGGAATTGATGGCCTCATTAAGTAGACTTTCCACCTATAAAGAACATTTTTCAGAGCTCGGAAAGGAGGTGGTGTCAATGGGCTTCTCTCATGACCATGCCCAAGTTGTGATTCAACACATTATGCTCGAATAGAACCGAATACGGGAGAAGTGGAAGTTGATAGAGATTACCACCCGAGCGATGTTATCTAAGCCACCCAAAGAGTCGGTTACCATTACACACCTTACCCAAATTTCATATGATGGTGTTATAAAGGGTTATGTAACAAGCCCCTACCACTATGATTATGTGCATTATTATTGTATAAAATATAGAATATACATTCATTTTATTATTTTTTACATTGTAAATAGTTTTTAATGAAGAAATAGTATCTTTCGTTAATAGGAAATTAGTAAAACTATTTTGATGAAATTCTGGATTTTGGAATTTAATAATTTTATAAAAAATTTATTATTAATAAATATATTTTTATTAATTATTAATGATTGTATAATATTTATGAATACTATTGAAATATTTATTAAGGTTTGGAATCTATTTTTGTCAAAACCTATAATTTTTCTATAAATGAAGGATTTTATTTTAAAATTAAAAAAAATCACAATTTTAGATAATTATTTAGATAAAATGAATATTATGTTTAGAATCAAGACGTTGTAATTTTCCAATTGTGAATTGTTCATAATTTTTTGAGACGATCAAATTTTTAGGCAAAAATTAAATACCATTTAAATATATAATGTGTTTTATGACATCCTAATGTCCAAATAGTTATGTAATAAAATAAAATATATATGATCTTTTTCCAATATATGTTTTACCATTAAAATAACGCGATTTTAGGTTTGTTTGATATATTTTACAAAGCATTAGTGGACCCTCCATGATTTATAAAACATTTTAACTTTTTTAATTAAGTTCCTTGAGAGTGTGACTTGCCTCCACATTACAAGGCTTTTATTTTAAGATGTTCTCCCATTAAACATATAAAATAATTTTTTCCAATCCAATTTGGAAAAAACCATGGGAAAAAACCATGGTATGGTTTGTGGTTTTGATTAGTTTAATGTCTGGTTTCTAAAACCTAAATAATAAAGAATTCTCTCTCTTTTCCAATATAATCCCACCCAAGATCTCACTTTCTCTTCACTCAAACCATTTGGAGCATGAACGACCTCTGTACTCCTCTATATACAATCCTCCCAAGGTTCCATAATCTCTCAAGAAGCCTTTCTCAATCCTCTCCCATGCCTTTGGAATCACATTTCCATGTAACAGATTTCTTCCTTTCTTATTTTGTTCCAAATTTATTAAGGTTGTAATTCCCTTTTATTTTCAATTACTAATGTTGGGGTATGATTTAAAACATCCACTATACTTCTTTATTTATGTTTTAACAATCAAACTCCCCTTTATCTATCATTAATGAATCCCATGTACACCCGTTACCATGTGAAAATTCCATAGGGGTTTCTCTCTCCTCATTTACATTCAAACAATTATTTTTATATTATGCATATAAATTCCATTACATATATTGGGACTTGTAACTAAATTACACCCTTACTTTCTATTCCACCTAATTATGATGAGACACATCTTTCTATCTCATCAACCATTATTATGAATTCTTATTTCATGCCGTTATGATGCCAAAATTGGACCGCGATTTTCCAAACCAAAGACATTGTGTAGTGAATACCATGACCATATCTTTATAAATGGTATTCACCATTAAGAACTATTACATATTTATTATAGAGTTTCATTTAGTAATTCCACATTAATTTATCATGAAATAAATTATGATGTTTATTACTACCATGTTATATGATTCATGTGGCACTATTATGCATTGTATGAAAAGATTTAGAAGGGTGCGCCCTGATAGAGATCTAATCCATTGGGTAAAGATTAATATCATAATATATAATGTTCAATGTTTGTTTACTCATTATTATTCATGTTAAATAATGGTTTACTCATGGTCCTTGTGTAATAAGCCTTGGAATTTACTAATATCATGTTAAATGCTTGATGCCACATTTCCATGTTATGACAATCATGCAATATCATCACTTTATGATCATGTTTCTCATATAGTCCATTGATATGCCTATTTAATCCCATGTATTTCATTTTTCATGTTATTCCTTGTTTACTTCCATAGGAGGATTTATAGCTCACCCTTTTCTTATTCCTCTCCTCAGGTTATCCCAAGCAATTCTATGTGTGAGAGAATGTAGTGGTCACGAAAAGTATGTTTTCAATAAAGATGTTGTGTTTTATGTTCTATGTTGTTATGTAATGTTATTAAGCCCAAAATACACTAGGCCTCTTGAATTTCTATGTTTTATCAAGTAATTTTTTTTGTAATAAATCATCTTTAAGTGTGTAATAATGAATAGGGTTGTTTTATTTGATCTCATGAAGGAATTGTTTAAAGGAAACCATAGACATCGATCATTATGTCATAAAGAAACTTGTGGAAAATACACCCGCACATGGAATAGAAACTAAAAACAATCTAGGATTCATGGAACAAAATTCCACGACTCATCAGGTCTCGTGAAGAAAAGGATAAAGAACTTTTGGACACTCCAACTATCACAAGAAGTATATACACGAATCTTATAATCAAAAAAATGTGATTATAAAAAAACCCATGGATTATACCTTTATTCTCAGTAAGAAACATGAATCACATGTGTTACTCATGTAAAGCAGTTGGGTTGAAACCACAAATAATTCCAACTATCATGTTAATCCCTTTTATATGGGTAGTTAAATGGATGAATATTAATTCAAATGATATTTTTATGAATATGAGAAAGATATAGTTAGATCTCAAGAGTATTTCATGTTAAATAAGTGTTCCAGAACCCTAATGAAATGGTAGTGAGAAGATTTCAATTACATGTATGGATTACGTGATTCACATGATATAGTGAAGAAAATAAGATGGATAAAGTTCCCTAAATCACATGCAGCTCATATATGTTTAATTAAGAGACAAAAAAATCACATTTTAAAATATCAACTAAAATAATAAAGATTATAATTGAATGTTAAGAACAATTTAATTACCTATGTTACATTTATGAATTGTGTTTAATTTGATAATGAATTTCTTAAAATTATAATATTATATTACATTAATGATGATAGTGATTGAGAATTCAACAATATCTACTCGACTACTATTGTTCAGGCCCCTTTTTCATATAATGTTGTTGAAGAATTTATGTGCACTACCTAGACAACTATTATTACGGATAAAAACATAAACATTGTATAAAATATTTTAGATTTTTGTTAATAACTTCATTGAATGATATAATATCAAACTAAATTGTTGATATAGTGGTGATGAAGTCAAATTATAGTGTGTTGATAATTTTATTAGTTTTTCATTTTGATATAGTTGTGAAGTGGAAGTTGATTATTCAATAATTTTTAAGATTACAAGGGTGATAATCATATAGTAATGCTAATTCAGTGTCAGTCAAAGTCATTCGGTTGAGGAACAACCTTATCAATTTGATGTGAATACATGAAGTGTAGTATTGACGATACTATTCATTATTTTTATTTTACATAATTAATTAACTAGTTATTCTAGTATAAAAAATCCCTTCAATATTAGTGAAACCTATATAAATAAAATTAGGGTCTTTAGAATATTTTTTATTTTTCTATATAAGGAGTGTTTTGAAATTCATGAAATTTATAATTAGTATAATGGTTATGTAATAAAAGAATCAATGAAACAACAACTCGTTGATAAAAACAAGGATTATGACTTTCTACAAAACCTTTTATTTTTTTCTAATTTATCATTTATTATATTCATTTCATGGTTTTATAATTGTGTATACCACACAACATATCAATTTATCTTATATGCGGAGAAGATTCAATAGTACTAGTGACTAATTAAAAAAGAATTAAATTTAGTAAAATATTATGTGCACTGATTATCCACCACATAGACTCATAGAATACTCCATATAGGATCTAAAAGTAATATCAGAGCATAGTTTATCATCTCATTGGATTAGATTTTTATACCCATTTTCTTTTACAATGACGATGTCAAGTATAAAATTGAAGCATATTCTGAAGTACATCAGGTAGAAAATAAAATCTCTACTACTATAAAGGAAGAAATCAATATTTCTTCCAATACTATCAAATTATGTAAAAAGGGATAAAAAATAATTTGATAATAATATAAATGAATGTGGAGAGTGATCAATGCTCTCATGTCATGTTAGTTTACAATGATTCTTCTAAAAATACTAGTTCATTGTTCTAAGTGTATAAAGAAGTTGAATATAACGTTATTTTTAAAGGTATATACTCTAAATTTGAAATAATATATGAATAATTAAGGTGAATAAGTGATTATATATATATATATATATATATATTTTCATATAGAATCATTTTGATGAAAAATCATAGCTTGAAGAAGAAATTAACAAACAAGATGTTTCCCATGCAAGTAAAATCAAATGGTTTAATGTTATCATCATCCAATTAATGAAAAGAAATATTATATGACTCTTTATACTAAAAATATTTCAATAATTAATAATAAATATCAATTTAATGGTTTAGATAGGATTATGAGTTAACATATTTATGGTCATGTAATCTATTCCGTCGAAAAATTAATGTTTTTCCAAAATGATAGTGATTCTCAACATGTAGAAAAAACATTAATGATAAAATTTCTTGACATATTAGTGAGTGAATATAAAATGATTCATTACATTTATATATAGAAGACCCATTATCTATATTAATCACATTAATCTATTAACAGTGTACATGACGCCCAAATTTTTATTAAATCTAGAGTAATTAAAGACCATGTAGACTATATGATTGAAGGTATAAAATAGTATTAGGATAATATTATTAAACTTAAAAGTTATTTTCAAGTAAAAAAAATACTTGGAAATGTTATGTTTTCCTATATAATTATATTTATTGAAAGAGAGATTGAATTTAGAAATTTTATCGAGGCACAAGTTGGAACATCCTAATATTCTGAGAAAAAGAATTCATCCACCAAAATATACAATGAGAGTCAAACATCAAGAAGGGATAATTAAACTAACATAGTTTACTAGACTCATGTATCTAAATATACTCATGTTGGTGGAAATAAGAACTAAAAATCATTTCCTAATAAACTGTATACAGACTCGTGGAAGACAATAGCTCATAACCCATTTAATTCAGTTTCTACTAGTGAACTCTCATATTCCTGTGAAGGTTCCTAGCTAAAATATGGCTATAGTTAGTTTGATAAGATTTATTACAAATCTACCAAAAAACTAATGGTTTATTTACAAAATATTACAAAAATAAACTCTCAGAATTATTCCCAAATGAAGGAAATAAAACCCATAAATAACATAGTACTAAATATATCCACACATGTACAGCAAGAAATAAATGGAGATTTGATTTCTGTTGATGGTGTTTCTAGTAATTTTGGAACCATTCCACTGATTTTTGTTTATATTGTTTCATCATAGGAATATTACATATGACCTCCATTCGGGGAGTATAGATATGAAGAAATAAAAATCCATCAATAGTGAAAAAATATATTATTGAAGAAAAATATCTCTATATAAAATGATTATCATGTATTATTCTAGGATTACTACAAGGCCCGTGGTCAATGATATAATAATTGATGGTATGTTTCATCCTTTTACTATATATATTATTATGATTGGAAAAGGCCAAAACAATTGCTGATTTATTGAAAAAGGATGAAAATTATTCCTTGAATAATATGTAGAATTATAAAGTCAACATAACATTGAAATATGATTATCCCAAAAAAATGATATGAAGGATTAAAAGAATATAATCCCATCCCATAAAAGATGATTCTAATATAGAAAGAGTGGTCATACCAGGGACCACTGAAAACATTTCACAGAAATGACTGGTGGAAAGATGAAATTAGGAAGAAAATCTACATAGGAACGTAAACATATGATAAGATTAATTAAATAAATTACAAAATAACTCTTTTATAAGATACCCAAAAAAGGTAACTAGAAATAATTGAATCAACCATATATAAAATCACTGATTTAATATTTTATGAATTATTTATTAATAATTTATCCTGGTACATTTAATTTTGATAGAGAAATTAATAATGATAAAGATGAATCAGTAGAATGGGAAAATTTAAATGGATTATAAATTATTCCAGCTGAATAATAATTTGAATTTCCTTGTATAATTTTTACACATGACAACTCAATTTTATGAAAAATTACATGGTATTTGAAAAACTATATAAATAAAGAAAATAATTTTATAACTATTCAAACAGCTCCAATGGTGTTGTTTAGAATAGAAAAACATGCACTAGGGGATGGTATTTAGCATCTGGTAGAAGTAAGGAAAAACTCCACAAAAAATGTTGTTGAAATTAAGTGAAGTGATAATTTTCAAAAAGAAATACAATAATGATGAATTTAAAGGAGACACATGCAAAAATATTACCATAAATATAAAAGCTAGAGGGAGAGGAGTCCTCTTGGTGAGAGTAAATTATCAACAATTTCTCACCAATTATGAAGCTCAAAAGTGTTAAAAATTATACCCTTATTTCTCATTTTGTATTTGTGTGATTAAATTATATGTAATGGAAGTTTAATTTCATTTAATTTCTATAAGGAAATGTTGGAATGATTATTCAATATTTGATCTGAATGTGAATATTTTTCAGTATGGTTGATTATCCACATGAATAACTTGAATATTATCTGATGAAATTTTACATCAGGAGAAATAAAATGGATTGAACTGCATGAGAGGGACGAAATATAAATGACAATATATTAATTATTAAATCCTAAAAAAGTGAAATTCATTTCATATTTGTATAAGTTTAAGATAAATTTTACCAAGTTACACTTCATTCCCCTGTCTTGATTATATAAAATGTATTCTTAAAGGGGGATTTTGGTTGATGGGTAAGATCATAAAAAGGTGTAAAAAAATTATTTCACATGAAAGTTTTGATGTGATTTTTGATGTATGATGGAGAATATATTACATGAAATATCTATTATTGAAATTCTTATATTTTTGAAAAAAATATTTTATGATGATGATATCAGAAGCATGTTTTTTTATTCCTAGCATTGACAACATTGGTTGTATATATCTTGTTTTCTAGATTGGTTCAGCCAATATTAACATAGATTAGGGAAAATAAATGATCTTTTCTATGTGAACCATATGGTTCCATTATGGTTTCAATAAAAGGATAAAGAGTATCCATTTTAATTGAATGGTAGAAGAAAAACCAACATTAATCCTTTTGTTTTCATGAAAATATAGATCTGAAGGGATATTTACATTATAGAAATGGTATTGAAAATATTTCAAAATGTGAGGATTGAAAATAAAATGTCATTTATTAATGAGTACGATTGTATATGTTTTCAGTAAATTTGATGTAATACATGTCATTTCATGGTTTAGTCCTAAATTATTTATGATTAATCATTTAATTAAAAATTAATAAAGAGTTTCAAATATATCCAAGAATATTGGGGATGATTCCTATAGAAATGTTATAGATTAATTGGTGGTAATTTGGTAAGACAACTCTCCATTATAGGTGATGATTTTTCAGTAATTATTATGGAATAATATAATGGAATTTAATGTGAATCTTTTTTAGACTATTTTTTTATTCAATGACATGTGAAAACAATACTAGAATATTTCTTGTTTATTCCCAAAAATTTTATAATTTGTAGACCATGGAATTATTTTTTTCATGATGCATCTATTTGCGTATGAATATTTAAAAATTCTCATCAAAGATAATTTAAATATAACATAGAGAATTAATTAATGATGTTCATGAAAATAGAGTCTTTAAATTTTATTAAATTGGTTTATGGATGTATTTTTTTATATAATTTATTTAATATGTGTATTTATTATAATTTATAGGCCTATAGACTTTTAAATCAATAGAAAAGATCATCCGTAAAATATATGGGGAAAATAGTTAACCACAACTAGGGAGAATCCTCAGATAACCTGTGGTTACCATAAGAATATAGTGTATGCATAACACCCATCATATACAGGTAGGACCATGTAAAATTCCGTCGATTTAGGCATGCCTATAGGAGATCATAATGTGTGTTTAAATGATAGTTGTCCAAAACCTAGGTCATCTTGTATTTAGGTGGATTGGATGTCGAACCACATTTTCATCCCGAGAAACTAGTGGTCATCACTATACTTATAAGGTGGAGGTAAACCACTATATGAACATTATTTGGGATGATTTTAAAAAGATAAATTTTCTTATTCATTAAAATTGTCATGAAATCTCTTCAACAATTGGAACATGATGATTTCAGCCATCCATTTGAATCTCACATTGTGAATATTAAAAATAACCGACCTCCCAATTTTCTTATTCAAAATAATTTGTCTTTCATAGTAAAATAAATTTTTATTCCTACTCTAAAAAATTATCCATGTATGATCATGAAATATAGCCATCACAATATCTAGAGGTAATTTTTTTTAACAGTAGAACAAGAATGAAACATCCCCTAGAACATATATGATTAACAGAAATTCATTGCATAAAGCCTTTATATGAAAAGGAACATCGTCCAAAGAATATTTCATGGAGGAATCATCCTATTTCATGATCATATTATGATCATGATAACCATGATATATGATCAATTCGAGAAACATTGTGAAATGTAGAGAGTAATCAATGGCATCCCATGATGAGCAATGAGTGCATAATGAACCTATCATTTTCATTTAAAAATGTTTTAATAAATCTATATTTTTAGAAATCTATAATGTTGTGTTACAAAAAGAATAATTAGGAATATAATGATCAATTATATGATCTAATGATAAAAAAGAAGAAATCATGAAATTAAGTTACTCTCCCTCATTTTTAAATAACATGAGAGATTCATAATTTAAGAGATATTGATATATTTGGGTGTTTGAAGGAGTCCTTGACTCACCTTAGTGATTAGTGATTCATGGATTTATCCTACTTATATAAATTGAGGAACCTTAAAGAGTTTTAATTTATGTTATTTTGATAATTTGAGAAATGAAATCAAAACTAAGGAAGGCCACGTGATCTAATCACAAAAAAACTATCCAAGAAGATATATGATCACATGAAGGAAATATTAGAAGGATGGCATTGAGAGTGACCATTGTCTCATGAAGAAACACATAGAAAAACTACTATCATGAATAACATACACTGAGGATAACCCATTAACTGTGAAATATAATCCCTTAACATAGATGGTCTCACTACAGAAATGATATGGATCCCAAAAACACACCTAGTGTAATGAAATGTATATAAAAATTACATCTGATATTTTGAAGGTGATTATAGAGACACCCATAGACATTACCTTATATCTCTGGGGGGAACTGGTGGCACATACCTTTCTAATAGGAACGAGGTGAGGAATCACTAGAAATTGTATACTTTATTATGCGACTACATTGTACATGAGAAATTTAATTTATTAATAGGAATTATCATGATCTTTGTATGGTCGTGAAAAATAACAATGAGATCACAATAATTTTAATGTGAAAGAGGTGTTTGAGGATCGTCATGTGAAGAAAGTGATACCATTGAACATACATGGATAGATGATGATCATTACATTATAAATTGTAGAAAAGAATAAGGATAATGTTATGGACAGGAAATTTAATCTGTCTATGTTTAATTGAGACACCTAATACACATTTTAAAGTGAAACATAAACTAACAAATTCCCTAAATAAATTTGATCTGGTTTATTCAATGTAATCCAATCATATAGTGTGTTTAATTTGAGATTAAAGAGAGAAAAATTATTTGATGACATTACATCCGAGTTGACAGTGATTGATAATTAAACAATACATATTCAGATGATAGTGTGAAAGATAATTTTTGCATATAATATTCTTGAAAAAGATCTGTGAACTACTTGCGTACTCATAATTGAGGCCGTAAACATCATCATTGTTTTCTATATGTTATATTTAAGTCAAAAACATCATTGAAAAGTAGTGTATGTACTTGAGAATATTGTATTGTGAGGATTAAGTCAACATCTAGTGTGTTGAGAATTCATTAATTCATCATTTGAAAATACCAAGGAAGTGGATGTTTCATATTCCAAAAATTATATTTTAAATGTTTGAAATGATTCGTTATAATTTATTCAGTTGTATCCAAAGACCACTGGTATATGAATTAGATAATTTTGTTTCCGTGAATTCATCCAATGTAGTATATAGGATATTACTACAAGAATTTGTTGATCATTTTTTATGAACTTGTGGTGTGAGTATATACAATTCCATTGAAGACTGGTGGATCTAATATAAATAAATATACAGGCTCAGAATTTCAAATTTATTTCTATATAAATATTATGTTCCAATAGCTAGAACATTTAATCCCTACAATGATATAATGATATGATAATCCATGAAACAATGCACATTGATGAGATAAGAAGTAAGACTTTGTACCAACCATTGTAAAATTATGTCATTGTTTTTTTCTCTTTTATTATCCCCATTTAATGTTTTAATAATTTTTGTTACAACACAATAGATCCATTATTATTAATCAGATTAAAGGTACAAGTGTAATATGTAATAATTAAATAATAAATTAAATTCAGTAAAAAATTTGGGTAAACTAATTAGCCCCCACCCACTCCTAGTTTCCCCGCACGATCTACATGGGCTCTTCAAGATGTCTAAATGTGTTTCAAGTGATGCTCAATTATGAATAAATTCTAACAATTAGAGTAAAAAGTTCGTTTAATATATCTTTCAATTAATGAACCTAAACTATCTATTCAATGGGTTATATGTTTTTTTGATATGTAGTGCTTAAATTATAGAAATATATTATTTTCTATTTTGAAACATCTCAATTTGTATTGAATCTGGTGTCTACTAAATGAGTCCTTCAGACCAAACCTTTTAGTGTGTTTTGGGGGTCTTGAGTTGGTATTAGATAATTGTTTAGTAGACTATGAGTATTAATTTATTTATTTTTTATTATTAATATGAGATATCCCTTTTGAATACTCTATGGATGAGTCAATGTTTAGGATAACACCAATATTTTTCCACATTCCGAAAATATGTTCTTTTATTGAAATTACATAATTGTTTTTTATTCTGGAATATTGTTGAAGTTGTGGAAAAGATGAATATATATGTATTCACCCTGAGAAATTCATGTTTCAAAACAATCTTTACTAAATATATAATGAGTTGTCCTTAGTCTTCACACATATTTAAACACTCGTATTGGATAATATTTGATGATTTTAATATTATTCATGAACATATATAAGAGAGGTATATATATTTATATTTTATGACCTCATAGGAAAACTGACATGGATAATATAAGATATATAGAAGTGTTATAGGTTGATCCATTTATATCGTACTTGAACTAGATGTATCATATATTGATGATAAAGTGTCCTTAGAGGAGACACATTATGACCGAGATTTTTACTCATATTTTATAAGATGTTATACTAATAAATTTTTAGAATTTACTTGAGAAATTGATCTAGAAAATGTTGCTATTGAATTTATTTCCCATGATAATTATATAACAAACTAAGGAAGCTTATTCTGTAATTGTTTTGACCAAATGGAAAATATCAAAACAAGAAAATTATGATTGAAATGATTCCAATCATTGAATATATGATTAGGATGTTGATATATTAATTAAAAAAATATCTTGATTTTCTTAATTATTAATTAGATTCATTAATTAGAGAAATATAATTAATACTGTTCGGATAAAAGTTACTAAGTGTTATGCTAATTTAACTCCCCTAAATTTTGGAAAATATTTATTACTAATGAAATACTATGTTTGTTGGAATGATTCACATGAAATAAAAAATTATTCCATGAAATATTAGATGAATAATATTAATTAAATTATAGGAATAAAAAATTTTATCTGAATAACAATATAGTAATAAGTGAAAAATTTCATTCATTTAGAGGATAAATGATTGATATGATAAAACTATAAATTTTCTTTTCAAATAAATAATTTTTATGGTGTTATATATATAATCATAGAAAATTAAAATAAAATATTTTCTATCATTTTTATTATATATGATATAGTATGTTAAGATTAATTAAATTTTATATTGATATGAAAACCTGTTAAGAACACTTAACATAATTTTTCTTAAATAATTATTTTTAATTATATTTTGTATTTTCGATGAATAAATAAATTAATAAATATTAGAAGAGAATGTAAATATATGTACATGTTTTTGGATTCGGTATATCATGGCGGTGTTTTTGATATTTTTTAAAAGTATATTGTTTTTATTTAATTATGTAAAAAGAGTATTTTTACCAAAACTAAAAAAATTGTTGCTATAAGGTGTATATAAGATATTATTAGAAGATTATAAATCCATTTAAACGGACACTGATATATTATATAGGTAAAACTATATACCTAAATAATCTTTTTGGATTTCATAAATTTAATTAAAAACATTTTAATATTATATGTCATATTTTCATATAAATGTTTTTCAATGTTATTTTAATTAAATATTATTTTTTAAAACATAGATTTTTATTTATTCATATAACATTTTAATATTATTTTAATATTAAATAAACAAATTTTTGTTATAAAAATCAAAGAAATTGAAAATTTATCCTACATATACATTTTAAACATCAAAATACGCTTTTTATTATTGAGTTACAATTAATTTTATATACTCATTTGAAAATTAATAATTTCCACCCATATAATTATTATATTGTAATCTAGTTCTCTAATTTTAAATAATTTTTTTCGCAATTTCTAATATGCCCAATTTTAAATTTTTTCAATAAAAATTATTACTATGACTACAAATTTATGTATATTGAAATATCTAGATGATTTTAGTATTATTATATAAAATTTTTATATATCTAATAAATCACATTCCTTACCAAAATCATCTATAGATTATAATTAGTTCTCATTTTTCGGTTTAACCCCCAACATGAACAATGGGATAAATTAATTTAATGGATAAATTTGTAAACATATGTAATTTTGTTGTTAGTAATTTATTAGATAATAATGTTATGGTTGTGTTTCATGAAAAATATATTAATAAATTTCTTGTTATTATTTTACAACCCTCATGTTCATTAAAAATAATTTAAACAAAATCATCACCAACTTCTTCTTCATGTATCATAACAAAAAACCCGATAGAATAAAAGTAGAATATTACAAATAAATATAAAAAATAAATTATAGTATATATAACTATCCTAAAATAAATAATTTAGAATATATAAACTCTAATCATCACCACAAATACAAAAATTATTCTAAACAAACAATTTAACCTAATTATATTTGATGAACAGAAAAAAATATAACGAAAAAATTAATTTAAAATATATTATTAAAAAAAATTGTATAACTTATTATATGTATGAATAGGTTTCTAAATAAATGATTATTATTGTTATTTTTTATAGATAATTTCATATCACATTAAACTCAGTGAACATATAAGTAATTATTTTTCTTAACTCAATTTTCATTTTTTGGGTTATAATTATAATTTTTAAAGAACTTTATTTTAAATTTATTTACCTTATTTTATAATTGAAATTTTTTTAATTAAAATTATATGGATTTACTATTAATTATAATGAATCCTTTTATATGGGAGTGTTTAATCAAATATTATAGTATTCATATTGGTGTTCCATCTCAATTTTCATTCATTAAGACAACTTTTTTTTTCTGCACCTCATTTCATTGAAGTGGTCTATTGAATGATTATAGTATTTTTAAATTTTTTCATTGGATTATTCATTATTTTATATTTATTTCGTCTAGAAACATACCCAACCACTCTATAATGTATTATTGGTTTAAAAAATAACACAAGAGGTAAATAGAGAGAAAATAGAATTAATAAGAGATTTATATTTCGATTCGTAGTCCATAGTGTGAATCCTATTTTAATGGAATAATAATTCAGTAAAAGTTTATAATGTAAAAAAAATATAATGGATTCAAGAGATAATTTAATGAATTTAAATTATTAAATTATTCTCTATTTGGTTAATAATAAAATTTCGTTTTATATATTTATAAATAGCATGAAGTTCACGGTGTGATCTATTGATTCACACATTGAACAAATATATATCCTAACTACTTATATGTTATGGATCCTTCTAAATTTATTCATTGGATGTCCATTACTATAAGGTTTCAGGTTATTATTTAGATATATTCATATTTCATCTATTCCAAAAATATTAGTTACAATCACTAACATCTAGATATCAAGTCATTGCAATCCATTGTATTTTAGGCACATCATCATTTATTTAATAAATAGAAAATTCCAATAAAATCATCAATGATTTTTCCATCATAATAAAAAAAATATAATACAAATGTATGAAATTTTTTATGATTTTTTTCCTAGTTAATATGGATTTCAAAATATATATTTATTTCTATATATATTATTTATGTTTCTATATTTTTCTTTTAGCTTATCCTTGCATTGTTTTTCAATGGTACCCTTTTCCCAATACATTGGATTCCTCAATTATTATCACTAATTGAAACCTAATATTATAATAATGGTACTTACTTTGGTATTTCATGTATTTATAAATCATTCATCATGTACCCCATCATTAGCCCATGTAATCGATGCTTTCACTATAGTATGATGTTTCAAGTATGATCAACCATACGAATTCATGCTACTGATATGTGTATATAATGATAAAACCAATCAATGTGGGATCAATGATCCATGAAGATATTGTGTCATTTTATGGGGATGGTAGATCATGTCCAGGTGAGATGAGTGGAATTTTGAATGGAATTCATGAAAAAGATGACGATTTCTTTATGCAGATGACCAAGTATCATTGTACCCAACAACAAGTAACAAAGAATGGTTATTTATTGAGGGGATGTGTCCACTCTACACATATTAGAAGATATTCAGTAAAAATTATAGGTTATGATAGTACTCTATTTTATACTTAAGGATAACCTAGGGCTTTTGGTTTCATGTTCATGAAATGAACACTTATTCCACACTATGAATGTTTGGGTCATACCTCTTTAACTAATATGTAAGTTCATTCCTAGCATGAATTGGTCTATCAAACCATGGTTTGGTAGTTTATATTCACAAAATCAATTCAAAATTTCATTCATTGACCATGTATTTCATTGTTTTTTATTACACATTTGACATTAAAGGGTTTAGTTGGGCTTGCCTTTGTTGTTTACATAACATGATGATCGAAAGACCAATTTTACAAAATATTCTGAGGTTAGTGGTAGTGTTTTGGTTTAATTATTGTATTAAATAATGATATTTTTTGTCCCTTAAAATTGGGAAAAATGAATTTGGAATCTTATATCTGATGGACCTATAATATGTTTGGGAACCTAGTGATGGTGTGAGGAATAATATATAAAAAAAAGTTATAATCTAACATCGTACCATTTGACATGTTATAATAAGGAACCTATTGTGGTGAATCCAATGTTTCATTAATTATATTATATGTGGATTTTTGAATTTCATATATATCATCAGGAAGTTCCCCAAATATTCTCATTTAATGGTATTAAATCACAATGAATTTCATAATACATCTGTGGCACAATTCTACTAGGATTCGAGGATATTGTTTTTATGGGGACTATTTAAGTGATATTTCCTTAGTTTAGGTAAAAATATTTGAGGTTATACTAATATATGATAATAGTGGTTCATTTCTACCCAATTAGTACTGCATGGACCAACCTACCTTGGCATTAGAATGTGATCATCCAACTTCTGAGTATCTGATGTATTTAGTGGGTTTGGATGATGATGCATATAGGAAATGACCATTACATGAGTTCTAGATATAAAGAAAACTCGAGTTTTATAGAGATACAAGAAAAAGGAATCTTAATACTTGTTCAAATTAGTGTTTTGGGTTTCTCATCTGGAACATACCATGATTTATTTAGTGGTTTAACTTAAAAAAAAACCATATTCATTGAGTCGAGTGGTACTATTGGAGTCTAGTGAGTCAAATATTTGATGAGGTCTTACTATATTGAAAGGAATTTTTTCACATTTTCAATGATTAGTAATATCCCTTGATCATGATCTCTATATATATCTAAGAGAATATTTTATTACAATAGTGCTAGATATGAATTTTCTCATTAAGAATTGAGTTTTACCAGCTTTTGGTATTACTCTATCAATTTGGTGTGAAATTAATACATTCGTTTTTTTGTTATTTGAGTATGGTATTTGAGGTGATATATATGATAATGTTGTCTCATTATTCGTTACGAGATATATTAGTGATCATGTGGTGGCTTTAGTGAAATATGATTCTTAGAAGAGTGGTTTTAGAGAACTAGACTATGAAGTTGATATCATTGACCTGATTTATATGAAACACGTATTAGCCATTACATATTTGGGCTTCTTTTCATGATACATTCTCATCCCCAAACAAAGTTGTTTGGATATGAATTACAAAGAAAACAGGGTTTGTAATGTAATCCTAGAGAAGGATGGAGAAATGTATGTGATTGGAATGGTCACATTTATTTTTATTTTCTGACATTATCCAAAGTATGTAATCAGAAGTTTGTGTATGGACCTCTATAGTAGAAGCATCTTCATGATCAGACATCTAAAACGCATGGGTACAGTCTCCATGGGGTGACAATGCTACTAGTTAGTTAGGAGAATCCCCCAATGGAGGATATGTAGGTGCCTTAAGATTCTACAACCCACTCCCATCACCAACACCAAGTATTTCACACATTTCTTAATTAGATAGAGGTAGATTGTGTTCCCCATTTCATTCTGTATAGTGCTATGATTACCCTGCACACGATATGATTTGAGACCTGATGTATGTGTTCTATGCACATGATTATAAAATTTTGGAACTTTGGTGAGTAATTAATTATTTTTTATATCCATTTTCAATGATTCATATATTCTTATAGACACTGTGACCATTTATTTATGGATAGTTTTTCATTCATGGTGTGATTCATCTATTTCACCCATCTTCCAGAACTGTAATTTGATATTCGTTAAATATAATTTCATATGAGACCTAATGGTTTCTATGATGGAATATTATTATGTCAACCTATGTATGTAATGTTTTTAATATTGTATGCCCAAATATATTATCACCAAAAGATATTCATATGGTTATCGGATAATATGATGAGATTCTGCCTCATTGGATAATGATTATTTCTCATGATTTAGAATATGTAACCATTCACCCATTAGCTGGGATGTTTTACCCTTGGTGTAGTGGGTTTATAACATATCACGATCCTCCTTTTATTAGATGACAATATTGATTTCTTTTCTATATAATTTTCAGATCTTCCCCTAATGTGAATAATTGATGTATACAACTGCATACTCCTTGATTTCACACTAGTATCTTCTGAATTATATTATACTCCTACTAATGAGTTATAGGAGACAAGGGTGTAGTTTAAATAAAATATAGAGAATGGATTGATCAATTAGAGTGTTTCGCACTAGGAGTCTCTGCTATTGTTTCACAAAATGGTGGATGAGATCAAGGGGCTATATGTAGGTACCCTGACCCCAGTATCATAGAGGTTGTTTCTAAATGTTAGATTGTAATAAGATATAATCAATTAAATCATGATGGTCCAAAGTGTTTAGTTTTATAGAAAAATAATGTACATACAAGATTCACATATTATATTTGAATATAAAAATTACAAAAATATTTTTTGTTTAGAATTATCATTATTTAATCTCTGATATTATTTTGTATCATTCATGGTATAATTCATGGATTACTATAGAATGAAATAATAATGGTGAGATTATGTTATTATCTAGAGTTACAACAAGATGAACATGTCTTCAAATAATATGAAGAATCAATATTGAAAGTTAAATAAATGAACACACATTATATGTAATCAATTCTAATAGAATGTAGTGCATCCTAAGATAATATCATTTCAAAAATATCAAAGGTTATAATTAATATGTAAAGTTAAATAATTTTAAAAACATGACATATAAGTAATACCATGACTATTTTAATATAATAAAGCATAATAAATATGGAAATATAAAAAAAATGGAAAAACACATTCCATTTATTAAATAAAAAAGAATGAAATGAATCCAGATATAATATCATTATTAAATTCTATTGGATAATAAAATATTCATTCTGATTTAATGGAACGTTTAAATATTGTATTTCATGACCTCAGACATCATGAAAACTTAACCATTAAGACTATTCACAAGATGAGGTCAAACAATAGGTATAAATCAATTTAATAGTAGCTTCATTATTTTTCACATGATATCTAGTAATGAATCTAGGGGATATATAATATCAGATCCAACCTATCACAATATGTTCGAATCATTTCTCATATATAGAATAATCAATTTAATTCAGGAACAATGTATCTTAACAAAAAATTTCAACATTGAGTATATAATAAAATTGTTTCAATATTTCAATCGATAAACAAATAAATTTATAAGTAGATCACCATATGAAAAAAATTTACATGGATTAATGACTAAACATAACCATTACAAATAATATATTTTTATTTGGAAATTTAATGTTCACAAGAAATAGAATTTTTCATGGTAAAGTTATTAACTATGAAAATATTCAACGAAGTGATTGTCAATATTTTCCTCGACCGGAATGATTATAAACCATCTAAATAGAGTGATGAGAATATTAATACATCATATACCAATTAGGGAAAAAATAAATGTGTTTCATTGATTAAAATAAATTTCACTAAATTTTATTTAAAAACATTCTTTAGAATAATATTCTATTCCTTTTGAAAATCACTGCTTGAAGAAATTTTTTCCATTGAAAATTATTTATAAAAAATAGTAATATCTAGATTAATAGGAATAATTTGAAAAATTTCACTTATAATTATGTAACAGAATATTCAATGAAATAATAGTGATGTCAGCAGGATGTACTGTAAATAGAGTACATGTTAAAAATAACATTAACTTTCCAAAAAAATTGTTAGTAATGTGTATTGATCCAAAAAAAATATTTCTTGGATTTAATAAAAGTCTATTTATAAATATTTCATTAATAAATAATTTTTATATTTTTAAAAAATTTATCAATTTTTTTAGAAAACATGGCCTTGTAGGAATTATTATTTTCATGAAAATAGGAAAATTATATTTTATTTAAAAAACAATTTCTAAAACATTATATTTTCCAATGATATTAAAAATAGTGTTATTACTTGGAAGTAACATAAATTAATAGATATTAACAAATGGAAATGGGTTTTCATAAAATTATCAAATAATTTCTTTCAACATAAAATTTAGGAATAAATATTCTCGATTCGAATAAGACTATAAAATAAACCCTTACATTGCTCATAACTTTTAAGTGAGAAATAATCACGGAATAAATTATTTTTATTAACTATAAATAAACATAATATAAATGAAAATACTAAATATGACAATAAAAATTTAATAAAAACTCTATGTTATAAGTACAATGAAAAAATATATTATAAACTAATGAAAAGAATGTATGTTGTGTAATACCTTACACCTTGTTAATTTCAATGTAAAATATAATTAGATGAAATAATTTAAATTAAAACATTTAATAACATTAATTATCAATTATTGATTACATAAAATGTAATATGGATTGTATATAGGCCAAATAAATAAAATTTGGTGCATTATATTACAACATGCCTCAATGAAATGAAATTAAAAACAAATATCTTACCTCGTGATTATTTTTGGTTGACTATGATTTAACCTCATTTATAGTGGATTAAATCATGTAATTAACTTATTAAATATCAAAAAATATTTATAATATCATATATTATACTTTTATATCATCATATCTCACATTTAGTAATTATCATTAATTATTTTCATTGTTTCAAATGTAAATTTTCTTTTTTTTTTCATGCATATTTCATCATGAATGGTGTAGTTCATGAAAATATTATATGGTTGTAAAATATATACGATTATAATAATGATATAATAATAATTTTTATACATTATTAATAATTTTAATACAAATCATATTTGATTTTTTTGAAAAGTGAATTATGTTAAGATCATGTAGACGATAGGTTATACGCACACATGAGTAATGATTCCAATTTTCAGTTTTTTTGATAGAAAAGCGGTAAATAATATTTTATCTTTGAAAAATTATATTAATATCATTAATTACATATTATATTATTCAACATATAATCCATGTGGTTAAGAGATTAATGGATACACACTTCTCTTCGTGAAGGCGGTGGTCCAGACGTACATCAATGATGTTATCATACATAAGTTATTCAAAAAATAACAATTAAAATGATATATTATAATTAAAGAATGATAAATTTCTTATTAATATAATAATTATTGCATTTATATCACATATATTCATTAAATATATCATTTTCACCATTAATTTATATTGTTAGTGGGAGATAAATAATATTGCTTGGAAGGACTATAGTTCTCCATACATATGAGTTTCATTATATAATCCCATAAGGAATGAAATTTAAAAATAGTATATATGTTATTATGTCTTCATAAGTATAATTATTCTAAATATATATATATATATAGATATATACTTGTAATTCATCATCATACACAACCTTGTGAGGTGGTAATGGAAAAATAAATTACATCACATTGCGAGGTGACAGTTCACCATACATGTGTATGATGATTTCATAACCCATGGGTTTGAAATAAAGCTGTTTTAAGGTAATTAAAATATTATAGTAAAAATAATGTACATTTAGGGTACATATTTTATTATTTCATCATTTTTTATTAATATTTGAGAGAGGTGTATGAAGGAAAATAATAATGTTCCTCATTGAATAACATTACATATTTATATGTTATTATCTTTATTTATTCATTAAATCCATCAATGGATGACTTTATACTAAAAATAAGGCTCTTATGAATAGATAAGGGATGTTGGGATATGGTTTAGGGTGGAATTTTTTAATCCAAATTGGTGTTATTTTTGTGATGAAGTGCCGATATTGTGTGGCCTTTTATAAGTGATGTGGTTTTTTAGGCCTTCTTTGTATTCTGGTCTCCCTACAATCATTTTGATGTTGTTTAGTCAAAAATAGATTTTGGTCTTAGTTTGTTTCATATCTATTGGTGGTTTCTCTTTTAGTTTAATTTGTTCTTATTATTTTCATGATGGTTTAGTTTGGTGTTTTTTGTTATTTCAACCTCAATTGCAACAATAACATTTGACGTTAATGTTTCAGTAGAAGGACTTGGTTTTAGTATTTCGGCTTAATGAACATGGAATATTTGTTATGATGGATATATTATTTCTGGTTGAACATTCTATTTTCTAGGGTGGTGAGTTTTTCCAAACATATAATGTGTTATTGTTCGTTGGTTATGTGTATTGATGGTTGGAAAGGGGATAGGGTTTCTTGCGTTCACCTAGTAATCAACGATGGTCATGATGGAGAAAATCTGTTAGTTCTGGAGCGTATTAATCTCTATGATATTGTTTTTAGATGATAGCTGGAATGAACATTCATATGATCAATGTATCAGGGGGATGATGTCTTCCTGCAATTGCGTGTACTCCGTGGTCAAGGCGCCGACACATGGATTCCATCCCACCAATTCATTTATTTTCAAATTTTAATCTATTTATGGATTTTTATGGAAACTATTATTTATCATTATAGGTTCCCATATATGCTTTTAAAATGTGTTTATTTTTAATCAAATATCATGTGTCATTTTAAAGGATTAGGTGAGAGATATACCTGTAATATTTTTAAACGATTCAATCATACCCATGTTATTATCATTAAAAAAATTCTCCATCATGGGAAATTCTTGATCCAAGAATATAGTATACTGAAATATAGAAATAAAATTTGTGCTGTAAAATATTTTAGTTCCATTTTACCCCAAAATTCTATGATTAAACCTCATTAAATCAAATTTTCCTTAATCCCATTAATTAATTTTTACTATTTTCAATATTCATATTAGTTCATAAATTAATTTGACCATCATAGACAATATAAATTATTCATAATCCAAATATGGAATCCATTTTTGAAAATTTAATCATCATAAGTATAAAAGTTTAATAAAATTTTAATCTTGTTGACATGATGAGAATGTGGTGTTTTTAGAGAAAATGGTGAAATGTTTACAATTTTTTTAGAAAAAATATAAAATAAAATGATTGCAAAGATATAAATTGAATTAAATGATATATAATTGAGATACTTTTAGATTAAGAAAATTAAAAATATATTATTACTTTATAAATAATTAAAAAAAACATTTTAAAATAATGTTAGGCATTATTCAGTATTCATCAAAAAATGAATATTGATAGAAAAATATCCAAAATCAATCGTAAGATATTTTTTGATATTATAATTTCCAAAATGGATTTTATTTTACCAAATAAACCTATTAAAATGTTGAATATTTTCATTATAAATTAGTTTTACGTAGCACAACTAATCAGTCTTTCATAAAAATAACATTTTTCAAAAACAATTTTTTTATTTAAAATATTATTATTTTATTTACAATCTATAGATAAACATAATATTAATATTTTAGTTTTTAATATTCATCCCTACTAATTTAACAGCTAGGTTATAATGGTATATTATATTATGGGTCATATAATAATGTGATTTTTTAAGATCAATGTTGTGTATCACCTATGATATTGAATAAAACGTTCCTATTTTACAATTTCATGGTGTTACATTGTCCTTGGCACAAATAAATTTTTTTACTCTAATTTAAAGATGATATTGGAAATCAATTGTTCGATATTTAAAAATTATTTTTTTTGGAAAACTCATATCTTAAAATAGTGAGGGAAATTTCGTTTTAATAAGGTATAAAGGGGTGAAAAAATATATTATTTAAAAACACATAACTAACTTTCTCTGCCGGATAACATAGTGTAAATTGATGATGTGTACATCGAAGAAAATATAAATAAATATAGGTAGTAATTCATGACATTTATCATAAGAAGGAAAATGATTAACGGAAATTTAAAGGCATAACAACCATAAATAAATGTTGATTTGAAGGACCATATAATACAACAGATAAGAATTTAACCTGATAAAATCATTTTTCAATTATTCATTTTTTTAGTATAATGATATTATTTATCTACAATAGAATATAAGTATATATACTTACTTCATTCATTAATATTTCATAAGCATAATATCATCCTTCTTGTGTGATTTGATAAATTTATAACTCCATGATTAGTCTATAAAATTAAAATTAAAAAATGAACTTTTTATGCTTGATGAACAAAAATTTACATTCAATGGAATTTAAGATACATATAAAAGTCACATGTTTTTCCATATATTGATAACAATTTTTTAAAAAAAGCATATTTTAAAATTTTTTCTAGTATAATACATTTATATATATATCTCACATGTAACACCACTAGTTAATAATTAATATTTATTTTTCAAAATTTTTTAACTAATGAAATATTAAAAAAACATCGCATATTCTAGTGGTAGGTGACAAAACCATATCATCGTTCGGTCCTTGGTTTATGCACTACATCCCTTCTGGATGAGATGGGTTGTCACCAATAATTTTATTCTACCGTTTCCAAAATAATATTAATATAATTTGTAAATTTTTTCAAAAAAATATGATGGACACCCTTGAATGAAAAATAATCATTAACTAACCTTTTTACAAAGGTTTTCATTAAAAATTATTTTCTTACTAAATTTTTTTCTAATATTATTGGTTTATTATTAAAATATCATTGATATCATTTAAAACCAAATATATATGAATACCATTGAATTTATATCAACAACATAAATTCATTACAACTCAAGTAATTGTTTCACTAATACATATAATTGACATTCATTTCTCCTAAAAAATCCTTAATCACGCTAGAATTCTATCACAAAACTATTAAAAATATGTGTTAATGTATTTAAACATATGAAAAATCATTTATTCATTAACCCATGATGAAATTCATAACACTAAATTTATGGAAGACATATATTTTACCCAAATGTATTATAATCCTTAGATGTTTCATGATTCTTATAACCCATAAACCACTGCTTAAATACTACTGAAATTTAAATATGGATTCTAAATAATTAAATTCATTATTATTTTTATTTCAAAAAAATTTCTTACATGATATAGGCTTACCATTTGGATGAGATTAGTGACTAAGATAATTCCCAAGTTCAACACATTTAGGAAAATGAACTATAAATGGATTTATATTATGAGATTTATTTTCTTCCATTAATCCCTTAATTTTTCTTTTGAAATCCCTTGAATAATTCCATTATTTTTTAAACAATAATAATTTTTACATTCCATTGAGATAACATTCTATCCCTTTTAGAAACATTAGTTTAATCCATGGTTATACATAGTCATATTGTTTTCAAATAATTTAAAATTGTTTGTAATGAAAATGTATATTATCCTAATAATATCCCTTACGATTGTCAAACCATGTGAGATGTGAGGCCCAATGTCAAGAACCATGTGATTATCAGGTCAATACCAGTGCACATTTTTATATTTTTTAACCCTGTGAATTTCCCTTCAAGATTATGTTACTCTTATAGTATCCCAAAAGGGATTCATTTCAAGGAATAACCAGAAAAATTATACCATAATACAACTTTTTGATGTTGTTTGATACAAATCCTAAAATGAAATTATAGGTTTTTTTTACCCAATTTTATTTTTTTCTACTGTATATTTCCTCATATTTCTATAAATTTTTATTCGATAACAATTGCAGAGACCCTAATCCCAGTATCCTGGAGCAAACATCCACTTTATTATATTTTAAAAATAACATTTAATCACATATTTAAGTATTGAGTAGTAATTAAGTAATGGATGAATATATTCAAATATTATTCCAATATTAAATTTGAATAAAAAAATTATAACAAAATTTTTTCTTCAATAACTATCAATATTCCCCCAGTATATGCTTTTATATCATTTATTATACACTTAATGAATTTTTTGGAAGGGAATCCAAACAATCATGAGATAAAATGATTATTAATGGTTATGTATATTGTATGATATCATGAATAAATAAGAATAATTAATATGTGATGGTAAATATCTGATTAAAAATGGAATCAAATCTATAAACTACGAAGGAAGTGCATCCAGAGATAATATCATTATAAAAGTATCATATATAATAATCAAAATATAAGTGGAAAAAATTTAAAACACATTCCATATAATCATTAACATGAATACCATCATTGAATAATTTATAATAAATATAGAAAGGATAAAAAACAATCCATTTAATTAGTAACTAAGAATCAGATTCATCAATAGATAATATCATTATAAAAAACTTATGGATAATAAAAAATGAATATTGAGTTAATTAAATTCTTAATTATTAAATTTCATAATCGCGGGCATCATGATTCACTTCTATAGATAACTTCATAAGATAATTTAAAAACTCTATAAAAAACACGTTTAATTAAAGATTACAAATTTTTCTCATGAGACCTACCAATGCATCGAGGGGATATATGTATCTATCCACACCCATCACTGAATTTCTAAAGCAGTCATCATATATCATAAAATTTATTGAATTGGGGAAACATGTTCTTTTCATAAAATATATCTATTGAGTTAAGAATATAGATTTATCAATATTTCCCCAGATAAACAAATAACATTCAATGTAGAGCACCATAGGTATACAATATTTACATATTAATTACAAAACATAACAATGAAAAAAATACGAATATTTATAGAAAATTTAATTTTCATAGTAAAGTGAACAATTCAATGAATATTCAATGACTATAAATTTGAATCAATTATTTGAAAATATTAAAACAATCTGGTAAAAATTTTCATAGACCACCCATAAATTGAGTAATGTTGGTATCAATTAAACACATACAATTTAAGGAAATAATATTTATTCTTTTCCTTGATTAATATAATTAATGAAACAATATTTGAGAATAATAATGATGAATATTTACTTTAAAAAAAAATATAATTTTAACACATAATGTTTTTTAAAATTCTACTGATTGAAAATCAATATTAATGAATATGAATTTATAGAGTATTAATAAAAAAATTCATCAAAAATAACCTATTCAACATTTCAATGATATTTCAATAAAATGACTATCTTTTCATTATATTATTCATACATACTATATAAGATAAAAAGAACAATACTTATTCACAATAATATGTTTTTATTAGTTCCCTATTAAAAAAATAATGAGGGGATTCATTTGAAACAATTTTTTAAAAAGTTGAAGTGGATTAAATTTAATATAATAATTGATTTTGAAATAGTTTAATCTATTTTTAAAAAAATTGAAAAAAATCTTTATAAGGAAGTATATGTTCACCCGAAGAGAAAAATGATGTTGTATTTTCAGAAAAACACTATTGAGTAATTTTCCAGTAAAAAATATTGAACTACTACTAATTATTGAAAATTACATGAATAACCATAGGAGAGGAAAATTGAATGGTTTTATGAGAAAATTATCAAATAATTTCCCACTACTAATATTCACTAGAAAAATATCAATTAGAATGAGATTGTGAAAAAACTTGTTCATTGATTATAATAGTGAACATATAATTCATCAAATAATTGAATATATTTGTTAACATGACCACATTATAAATTTTTTTAATATATGATATGATTAAAATTAATTATACACATAATACTATAACATCAAAAATAATGATATGTTAAACAACCTAATGAAACGTTATTTATTAATAAATTCTTTTCACAAAATGGTAATTTTCATGTCAAATACCCATTGATGAAAAAGTAAAAATTAAAACATAAATTAAAACTAATTTTTAATTTATAATTATATATCATGTTAAATAGTATTTATATTCAACTTACAAACAAAATTAGGTGCATAAAATTACAATATGCGTTAGTGAAATAAAATTTCGACAAAATGCCTTTCCATATTCTTCCTTTTTGAAAATAATATATTATCCATTTATAACAACTTATCACCCATTTGTTAATAACCATTCAGTATTATTATTATTTCAGGTGTAATTTTCATAGTATTCTCTAGCATTTTTCATCATGAAAATCATGTTCTATCACATATTATGTAGTTATGTAACAACCCAAAATTATATCATATGAACATTATGTTCTGTAGTATGTGTGACGGGAAACACCGATCATGTAATGGAATATAATATCCAAATAAATTTTAATGTATTTACTAAATAATTTAGATTATATATATATTTCAATTCAAGAATCATTGATTTAGCGTGTATTACACGCAAGTGTGCCCTTCTTCGTTAGCTTGCCTTACATGAATGATATAGTTCTACCGAACAAAAATATTTGATTAGAAAATTATTTTAAAATATGATAAGTTAAAAACTATCCTTTATGAATATTTTTAATTAATATATAGAAATTTATGGTTTATATAAATATAAAATTAATGAATTGGTTACGTATTAATGAGTAATGAAAATAATATCCAACCGAATGTAAAAAAGAAATATTATTATTTTTATACTTCTAAAGGAATTTTATCATAATAAACATAATTAATTATAAATATTGAATTATTTAAATTAAATAAAGATTTTATATATTCAATCAATTATTTTTGATATTCATCAACTAGTATTTAATGTCATAAGATAAGAACAAACTATAGTATACACATAAAACAATATATTTTTATAAAGGAAACTTTACTGCATTTTTATAGTGAAATAGATTAAATAAAATAATTTTGATGATATAATTGATTTAATATAATAAAATAAACATCATATTTTAAAATGAATAATAATAATTTTTTTACGGTGAATTTCATATATTTTTATGAAATATTTACTTTTTTAATGAACAAATAAAAATACTGAATTTTAGTTCAAAATAAACTTTTCTTCATATTTATTTATAATGAAAAATTATAAATTTAATTTTTTTAATTTCCAATTATATAATATTTTTATCAGTTAATATTTTCTTCAATTTAATTAGTTTCACTTTTAAATAAATTATAAAAACATATAAAAAATTCATAGGTTTTTATGTTAAATCTCCACATTGTTATCCATCACGTGGGATAAATTTTAAATTAATTTCTACCACTTATATGGTTTGAAAATGGAAAAATGTATTTAATGTTTGGAATAAGAATAATTAAAAATTTATAATAATAAAAACATTGTTTTGTTCATAAATAATATTGAATATAATTAAAATTATTGAAAATATATGAGGTAAAATTAAGATTAAGAAGGGACTAAACCCAAAATATAAGTCCCAAGACGACCAATATAGTATTCAATGATCTATTGGTTTGAAATATTTATGAAGTATTATCAATTGCCTATAATTTGGTCCATTATGGGATCCACCTAAAAATTGAAAATTTTTAGAAGAATTCATTGATTAAAATATTACAAAAGTGTCACTCGACCTTCACTATAAAATGCTACCACTTCTTTGTGTTACTCCTAACTTTAAAAAATATAACTTAATACAATATATAGCCACATATTTTCCCGACATCCCTTCCCTCATCCTTAAATCCACTTTTTTTGGGATGAAATCCTTCTATAGAATCCTTTTTGTGTAAACGAAAAGGAGTTAACCATTTTTTAACTTAACCCTTTCCAATGATCTATTTTCATTCATTTACTTATATAACTCCTAAAATATAATTATTCCATTGTAATATGATTACAAAATCTTCCCAAAAATATTTATAATTTTTTATTATGGTTTTTATATACACATACAAACACTTCCATCTAAAGGGGAACAATAAACTATTTATGTGTACATCAAACTATTGCCTCACAAAATGATGATTATTCAATTTTCTTTTACTTACTTTCATTGGGGCAGTTATGTTGAACAATATATTTATATATATGTTATATATGAAATTAATTATTTATTTAATCTTATTAAATAATTTTCCTACACACACACTTATACTTTCCATTTAGTGTAAATATGATAACATCATTAGTGGATGTGTTCATTACCTCTCCCTCAAATCATTGTGATTCATTAATATTATATATGGATAATATAATAGATTTTTTTAATTAAACACATGTAAAATAAACAACCTCTATATTATATAAATGACATAATTAAATTTCTGGAAATATAATAGATATCATTTTATTTAATACTCTTTCACACACAAAAAAAGTGATAACGTCATTCGTGGACGTGGGAGCCACTCCCTCCCTCACACATAGTTATTTATTTTACATATATAGAATTCAATATATATGTATATTTGATTAAATCACATTTTATTCATGATTTAATGATAATTCTGAAACATTGATGTTACATACATATTTCCATAATGATCATTTAAAAATGAGAATGTTACTCATGCATACGTACGACCTACCATCTCAATGATTGTAACATTTCATCATTTATCATAACATTATTTAATTATTGATTTTAAATGCATAATTAATGTGTAAATATGGTAATTATGTGATTAATATTAGTCTAAATATTTTCTATAATGACAACATTGACCATAGATTACCTTCCCAAGTTATTTTTTACACAAACCAAATATGATGAGGACAACTAACATAAACTTAATT
Organism: Viscum album; assembly: GCA_963277665.1. Taxonomy (NCBI): domain Eukaryota; kingdom Viridiplantae; phylum Streptophyta; class Magnoliopsida; order Santalales; family Viscaceae; genus Viscum; species Viscum album. The sequence goes on from OY728156.1 coordinate 1,148,468,771, forward strand.
ATTTACATAGTTGTATAATACATATTAACATGTGGAATAAAAGTTATGATCAAAATGATAAATATTATCAATTAAGTAGTTAACTAACATTTTCTTATTATTTTGGATGTTAAAAGAATTTTATACTAAACGAAAGGAAATGTAGGGGGTTCACATATCAACTTTTTTAGATCTGTTATAAAAATGTCATGTTCATAACTTATATATTATCTATGGTGTTTCTACTTTCCCTTATTTTACAATTTATCTTTAATCATTTTATTTTAATGGTATTTTAAATGTTCATTTTATTTAATTCCTTTATGAGTATTGTGATTTAAATTATTAAAATTTGTTATGTATAACATTGGATTGTTTTGAGATTATTTTCCTCAATAATAACTTTAATGATCTTTTAATGGTATTTCCATTCGAAGAAATTATATGAATTTATTCAATAAAAAATTTAATTTTATCTCATATTATATTTAATGAACATGTTAAAGTATTAGTACCATTTTCCACACTTTTTTACTCAAAATGTGCTTAGAAATTGTTTTTTAGAAAACCTATCATTTCATCCCTCTTTAGTTAGAGAAATTATTTTCATCTAAAAAAAAGTTTTTATTAAAAAGTTTTAGAAAATGCTTTTGAAATGATATGATAAATAATATTTTACCATTTTTTATTTTACTTACTCTTTCAAATGAATCTTCCTATATCTTGCCTAAAAAAACCCTTCAAACCCTTTTATCATGCCAATGGAATGTTCTTTTACCTCACACAGTAAATACAGGTGTACCCAATATTATTTAATTGATTTTTTTTTCATGTCTAGATTGTTACTTTTTAATGAAATTTTTTTCAAAAGTTATTTTCAAAGAGAAGGTATTTCAAAATTTATAAAAAAAATGTTGTTTTCCAAAATAATTTTTTTAAATATAGTTTTATAGTATATTTATTCATCATAAAAAACAATTTATTATTAATCCACTTTTGATTTATTGTCTTGGTACCATAATCATTCTTACTCTAGATGGTTTATTATTATTTTGGGTAAGGATGATAATCACATACACTTCATTGAATCATTTGTTATTCCCCTTGAAATAATCAATCTTCTATGATCATTGTACATTGAATTCCCCATAATTATCCTTTTCATTTATTATAGATATTTCTATTTCTGACACCATATACAATTTTACATATGATGTTTAGTTTAGTTTCTTATTTAACAAAATATTTAAGATTACATATTATTTATTTAATATTGATATATGACGCGGTATATTATTTATTTTTATTATTTAATATGAGGAATTCATTGGACTGTTAATGATGGGTGATTCCTATAATATATATATATATATATTAGATGTGTCGATAGGTTCTCATTAGAAAAATATCTATAAAAATTATAAAGGACTCCATATAATGTTTTAAAACCTTTTTTTGGAAATGGCTTGATGGTTTTGGTTTTAATATATCAATGAAATTATGTCCATTAATAAATCATTTCATTCATATTAGTTTTAGTTATTATTCATCCATAACATTTTGCATCGACATATATGTGGAATGATTTCATTTTCATTTCATTGATTAAATGGAAGGTGATTCAATTTATTACCATTACATATTTATTTTACCTTATATTGTAATTAATATGGCATGAGTTTACATTTATTACCTTTAGATATTTTTTAAGCACTTAATTCCTATATTATTGATTATATGGTATATGTGTTCAGTTATCTACCATGAAATAATATTTATTATTATTTTTTAATTGTTGTTTCTATTATACGTTACCCTTAATGAGCATTTATGCTCATACCTTTTTTATTTCCTTTGCACAAGAATCCAAGAAGTGTAATGTTAATGATATATAGAGATAATCTTGATGAAATAAATTTATCCTCAATGTTATTTATTTAGAATTAAGGATGTATTATGTTGTAATTAATTGTATCTTTTCTAATTATTATTCAATGTTTGTATCTAGTTTACCATGACTATTAAAATATTTAGTCATTCGGTGATTGATTCACTGTAATCATGGAAATTTAATTGATAGAAGACCCCATCACCAGGCTTCTAGAGTCTGTCCTCTATAGTTGGTTACATAGAAAGTCTAATAGAATCCTTGGGAACTAAATTTATGAAAGGTCATAATATTGAACATATCCAAAAGGTATAATATAATGATAAATATAAGAGACAATCCTATAATCTTTCTAAGATTGAGATTATGTGGTCTTCCTTGAAATTCATACCTCTCAGGAAACTAAAATAGGGTTAGGTTTTACTACAGATGTACATAAGAGTAATAACTCTGACAAGGTACTCTAAGCGAAATTTGGGGTAACATGGTACACGAAAACAAGACTTAATGTGCACCTGGTTTGATAATCCCTGGGGATAAGAGTTGGATATTAAATGTTTTCCTTAAACCCCATTATGAATAATTTTAATGGATTAAGATAGTTAATTCTCATGGTTAAACCTAAGGTGTTGTAGATATAATAATAATGTTTCATTATTTAGATATCTTATATATAATTATACACTTTTCCCATAATGAATAGTTTTGCACACACTATTAATTGTTGTTATAGTAAATTGATAGAACCTGAATGATTCATGTTATTATAGAACATTAGGACAATGTGGGGAAAATTTGAAAAAAATATGTGTTGACATGTGTTAAGGATATAATGTTATACCAAATTAGTTTTACTAAAATATGATTAAGAATATATAAAATTTCCAATTATTGAACACAAAAATAAGAGAATGATGGAGGTAACTAAGGGCTCTAGTGGTGGGGACCATAATTAAAATAATTCATGATTTCCGACATGTCAGTTGTGTGGAAGGAGACACCCAATAAAGTGTATCAATCAAATATTAAAATGATTTATGTGTGGGAAATATGGATATAGAGAAATGTTTTGTAAAAAAATAAGAAGAGTATGATAGAAGGAAATAAATTTCTTCTTATGAAATCCTTTATAGTTAATTATCTAAAATGCAGTGAACCTAGACATGAAATAGGACAATTTACTCTTCTAAATGATAAAAAATATACTAAGGATATAAGTGGTAATATGTAGAATATGTATTTATGTATTAAGGTTATAATAAAACCCATTGTTAAAAATAAATTTAGTGACTATCCTTATTTCATGGATGCCAATCATATTATTAATTAAATTAAATTAATTTGGTTTAAAAAACCAACAGATAAGATTGGTGACAATAGATCAAATTTGTCAAAACATGATCGATGGACAATAAGAGTTTCAATAAAATCACAGACCTATGCAATGTCCAAGTTATTATTTCATGGTTTTTAATTAAAAAATTTGACTAACAAATTTTAGTAATGAACTATTAGTATTTTTTGGAGGATTATGGATTATTTTTTTTAACCATATTAGTTTTGGAAGATAGTTAGGGACAAATAGTTAGACATGTCACTCTTTTATTTTCCGTAAAATCATTTAAAACTTTCATTCAGTGCTTTGTGAATAAAAAAATCATTATTTCTAATTATTTTCATAGATTAAATGGAAGTATTAGAAATTGATCAAAGAATAACTAGAAGATAGGATTCTTCATATGAAATTAAAAAATATCATGAAAAATTATTTCTATATATTCTTGATAAGTAAAATAATTACATAACATTATGAAAATGTCTTATAAATAACTATGTCTTTATAAATTAGTTATGTTTAGAATCAATGGAATTATAAATCCTTGATACTTTATGGATTTGAGGTCCTCAACATCCCATTTATCAGTAAGTACTTTTTAATTGATGACCAAAATAACTCCCTATAAATGTTTTTCTTTTTCATCCATGTATGTATATCTACCCACCACTAATGTTCTCTTACATATATACCAAGTTATATGTTAGCCCATGTAAAAATTACAGTTCACATTATCTCTTTTCTAGACGATTTTTTAAGATTCATTCACATGATGACTGAGTTCATCAAAGGAAATACCAAAAAATCCTTCCCTAAGATCGAATTAAAATTATAGGAACAAAATTTAATTAATATAGGGAGAATGTAACATAATATAATTCTAAAGTAAGATCCTTATATTCAATATAATGTATTAAATTTGAAACCAAAACATTAAAGGAATATACTATCTAAATAATTAATAATATATTTATTATTTTAAATAGATTCTGTATATTTTAATGAATGAAACTCTGAGAAAAAATTTGTTACCCGAAAGTGTGAACTTATTCGATGGCTTCTGTTACACGCAAGACCGAGTTTTACCAAATAATAATATATTATTAAAACAATTATTTAAGATAATAAGATATAAACTAGAAGTTATGAATAATATTGAGTAACTTGTAGAAATTATTGTTTTATATAAATATAAAATGAATTAATGGTTTATGAATTATTCAGAAATGAAAATAAGAACCAATTTGATATAAAAAGTTATATACATATTGTTATTTATCTAAAGAAATTTAATCTTAATAAACATAATTAAATAAAAAAATTGGATGATTCGATTTTAATATATCGTTTATATATTAAATAAAATACATTTTATATTCATCCATTATGATTTATAGGAATAAGATAAAACAAACCCTATTTTACACATAAAACACTAAATTTTTTATAAAGGAAAATTTACCTATTTTTAACGGAGAACCCATTTTAAATATGAATTTTGATAAATACATATATTTAATATTCAAAAATAAAATTCATTTTTAAAATATTAATATAATAATTAAGAGTGTGTCAGTTTTTGATGATTTTCTAGAACAGTTCATTTTTTATTGAATTTTTTAAAATATCTATTTTTTTTCAAAAATTAGTTTTCATCGAATTTGTTTATAATGTTATATTATACTATTACGTGGATTTAAATATTAATTTTATACTATTTTTATCATTTAATATGATTTATTTCATTGAAATTATTTCATTGTTTAATTTATTATAAAAATATATTAAACTTTTGGATGTTTTTACCTTAAAACCTGCGTTGTCATCCTCCTTGTGGGATGAATTTTAAATTAATGTATACCAATTATATGATTTAAATTTTGATAATTCTATTAATTAATTTCAAAAATAGTAATTTAAAATATATAATATTAAAAATAATTTTTTTTATTGAAAATATTAGTGAATGATATTAAATGAAATTAGAATGATTAATGTCAAATTAAACTTGATAAGGGACTGAACCTTAACCATAATGGCCGAAACAACCTGTAAAAATTAAAAAGAGATATTGGATGGAAATATTTCAATCCTATACTCCCTTTAATAGAATTAGTTCCATTATTTTATCTATATTCAACATGAAAATCGTGGTAATAATTCATTTGTCAAAATATTTCCCATAGTTCCACTCATCATTCACTATAAATGGACACCATTTATCCCCAATACTCAAACCTCTAAAAACAGCTATAATCATTCAATATATTCCTAAATATATTCCAAAAATACATTTCTTTGACCATATATCCCCCCTTTTGGCATAAATCCTTAAAATAAATCACATTGGTATAAACCAAAAGGAGTTACCCTATTTTTACGATTTCTATTTCCAACGATCTCTTTTCATTCATTTTATTTTTCACAAAAAATATTAATCTTCAATGTTAATATAATAAAAAAATTAAATACTAAATATACTGATATTTTCTTATAAAAATCATTATACCAACACATACAGAAAATTCCACCAAATGGGTAACAAGCATACTGTTTCTATGCAGGAAAAACTGCCAACTCATAGAATGATTATTCTTCATTTCTCCTTTACCACCTCTCATGTTGGAAATTATGATGGATAATATATTTATATATGTTATATATGAAAATTATTATATATTTAATCTTCTATAATTATTTTCCAACACACACCCTTATATATTTCATTTTGTGTAAATATGCTAATATTTTTTGTAGAAGTGTATACAACTGCCCCTCAATGAAATGAGAATCATTCACACTATAAATGAATCCAATAAAGTATTGTTTTAATTAAAAATATTTTACCCTAAAATTAAATTTATTATAAAAATTACATAATTACCTCTATAAAAAGATAATATATATCAATTTATTTATTACAATTTCCCACACTCAATTTGATAATGTCTTTTATGGACACGTGACCAACCGCCTCCTCAACATGATGTGATTCCTTTTATATCAAAATAATTTTATATGAAATTATATATGATTAAATGATATGGTATTCATGATATATCCATAATTAAAAAATAATTTATCATACTTTCCTTATTTCTATAATGATCATTGAAAAATAGAAACGTTGCTCATGTGTATGTATGGCCTACCGCTTCAATAATTATATCATTGGTTAATTATTCAAACCATATTTAATGATTGATTAAAAAAATATAATTAATGAATAAATATGATAATTATGTCAGTATTATTAATTAGTATATGTTATCTAATGACCAATTTGACCATATTTTACATTCCAAAGTGGTTTTTGACACAGGAAACGAATTTGGTAAAAACAACCAATGTAAACATAATTGTTTAAGTAGTTGTATACAAATTAGTTATTATTAAAATAAATGTTATGATAAAAATTAAAAATGTTATCAAGAAAGTTAATAAATGGAATATGTCTGTTATACGTGATGTTAATGAACATTCACATGAATAGAAACATAAGGTAATGGATTTTATTTTAAATTTTTACATCTCTGAGATAAATTCCATGTTCACCACTTAAATATATTTTTTGTCTATCTAATACCTGTTTTTTATATTTTACAACAAATCATTTTATCACCATAGTATTTTAAAAAATCATTTAATTTCATTCATTCATGAGGATTATGATATAAAAAGATTCAATGTGGTACAAGTCACTTTGGAATTTTTAAACGTTATTTTCCTCAAAATTAACTTTAATACCCTTGTAATGGTATTTACATTGGAGGAAATTTTATGACCATTATTAACTAAGAAAAAAAAATTCCCTCCATTTTTTTCATGTCCATATTCAAGTTCCAGTACTATTTTTTCCCTCACTAGTACTCAAAATGTTTTAGAAAATGTTTTTTAGAAAATAAACTTTGTTTTTATCTTTAGTCGATAAACCAGTTTTAATATAAATTATTTTTTTATAAAAAAAATTAAAATAGTTTTTAAAAATAATTTTCTAATGAATTTTTTACCTTTTTATCATTTACCAATGTTTTCAAAGGAATTTTGTTATCAATTTCCTAATAAGTCATTTTAAATCATTTTTAAGATTCCAATGGAATGTTCTTTTACATTGTATGGAAAGTTCATATTTATCCACCATCATTTATTCGAAACATACATTTCATTTCTAAAAGGTTAATTTTTGATGAAAATATATTGAAAACTTATATTGAGAAAAAGGATGTCAAATTTTTTTACAAAATAAAAGGATATTTCTCATCCAGAATGTTTTTATAATATTATTTTATATTATTTATATTCATCCACAACAAAAAACATGTAATATTTCTCCACATGAGACATTTTATATAGATACCATAAATGTTATTTCTATGGATGGATTATTATTGATTTGGAGAAGGATAATATTCACATCCACATCCTTGAATCATTTGATCTTACCTGTGTAATATTTAATCCCCTGTGATTATTGATCATTGAATTTCCCCCAAATTATCAATTTTATTTATCATGGATATTACGACTTCCAAAACCATATACCATTTTACATATGGTGACTACATTAAAAGTTACTTTATTATTTTAGGAAAAAAATGTAATTTTGTATTCATTATTCAATACAGATATTTGGTAAGGGATATTGTTTTGTTTGATTATATGATATAAGGAATTCATTTAACTAGTAATGATGTGTGGATCTCGAACATCATATAGATCCTTGAAGCATTGATAGGCCATCATGAGACAAATAAGTTACTCAAATTAAAAGGGTTTCATTTCAATGATTTAAAATGTGTTGTGAATGGTCTTAACCATATAAGTTTTCATGTGCCTCAAACATGACATCCATTAAGAATGAATTTCCTACATATTAGTTTTAGTTATTTTTCATCCATGAGATTTTTCATCGGAATATCTATTTATAAATTTAATTTTATTCTCATTGATTAATTTCCATGTGATTCAATTTTCTTACCATCCATATTTATTTTTTCCTTAGATAGTTATTTGGATGGAATGTTCTAAAATTTATTACCTTTCCATATTACTTCAGCACTTCGTTCTCCATTTTTTGATTACATGGTATGTGTGTTCAGTTATATAACATTCTATAATTGTTATGCTCATTGATTCATTTTTTATTCCCTTATACTTTATACTTACTCATCATTTGATCTCTCCATTATTATTTTTCATTTTACCCATGTATATGAGAAGCATTTATGAAAGCTATTCATGGATATACTATATGGAGTAAATTTAACATGGATGTTATTCATTTATACATAGGGAAAATTATACTGTAATTAGAGTATTATTTTGAAAAAAAAGTCTAATGAATGTATTTAGTTTATGATGTATATTAAAATATTTGTTCTTTCAGGGCTTCATTCCTTGTAATGATGATAATGTAATTGATAGAGAATACATTCTTCAGGCTTATGGGGTTGGGTCACAACATGTTCCATTACATCCATAATAATAATCATGAAATATTTATCGTATTTTTACACCAATTATAATTTTAGATATAATCATGAATTATGGTTTTAAAAAATGAAGTATTTTTTGACCATGGAGAAGGCATGTAATATGCATGCATTAGTAACATTTCTATTTTTTAGAGATTTTTAATTATATTAGGTAAGGAATATATTATTTTTTCATAATTATCATTATCTCATAAATAAAATATTATATAATTATATACATCTTCATTGTGGAGTGTTGATTAAAAAGAGGTTCATTGCTTCTTTGTGGTGGTACTCCACATATACATGAATGATGATATCAACATCAAGTGAGTGAAAATGTAATAAATAATGTGATATATCATCTTTATAGAATGATAAAAAATTCATTTTTTATTTATATCACTATAAATCATTAAATTAATTCATATAACCCTACATGTAAATCATTAGTGAAGGAAAAATCACATCTCTCTGTCAGGCGGTAGTCCTTCGTACACATGAGTGATGTTATCATATCTTGTACGAAATAGAAAGTTAAAAGTTATAATTTATATAATGACACTATAGGTATAATTATTATTTGAATATAATATATATACTTTTCATCCATCAACATTCCCATCGATGTGATGTGGCACATGAAAAAATGAATGACACCAGTTCGTGAGGTGGTAGTCCGCCATTCATCCGAGTGATGATTTCAAAACCCATTTAATTGATGTGTCTATGGTTTATATAATTACCTTATTATAATAGCATATAAGTACATGTAATATAATGATGTCATTATATAATAATTTTTCAATAATAATTGATATAGTTGGAGAAATAAATAAATAAAATCACTCATTTAATAACATTACCGCATCTTAGATAATCCTCTATAGTTCAGCACCAAAGGTTTCAGAGACTAAAATTACTAAAAAAAATAATTATTATTGGATTTTAAAAGGATTTGTGTAAGAAATATTTTTAGTTAATATTTTGATAAAAGTTTTTTGAAGCGGTGATAAAGAGAGGATATAAGGTGGCCTTTTATATATGTGTTGAGTTGTAAAATTGCAGTGTTTTCAAAATAGTCAATCCTACCAACATTTTTATACTACATAAATTTTCCAAAATCAACCATTATCAAACCAAAATGATGTATGTTATAAATATTTTAAGTAGAAAGGATAAATAGAAATTTGTTAGGTATTTTGTACCATTATATTCTTAATTTAACCCACCTGAAAATCAATTTTAATCTTATCTACTGTAATTAATTATTATTATTTTTACAATTAATTTTTGTCCAAAATTATATTGACATTATATGGAATTATAAATATTTATTTTTATAAATATATAATCCGTTAATCAAAATTAAATTCACATATTGGGTAAAATTAAATTTTACATTTATACTACTCATAAAACAGAAAGTGTGTTTTAAGGAGAGAAAGTTAACATTTGTACAAATATTTAATATCCAAATTCAATATGAAAATGATTAAAATGTATAATTTAGAATAAATGATATATAATTTAACAATAATTGCTTTAAAATAAATTCATAATATTATTTTTAAGAAGATATTTTCAATGAAAAGGATGTTTTCAATTAAAATTATGTAATGTTAATATTCATCATAAAATAAAAATTCCCTGAAAAATATAAAAAATTAAAATCAATCTAATTTTGATAATATGATTTAAAAACTAATATTATATTATCCAATTAATTTAATAAAATTGTAAAAAATTATATTTCTGTTATGAGTTTAACGCATGACCTTTCCTTTATTTAGAGAAATAATATTTTTTTAAAACATTTATTTTCCTTTTAAATGATTATTATATTATTTCGAATAAATTGATAACCATAGTATTTATATTTTATTTATTAATATTCATACCAACCAATATAATGGCTAGTTTATAATGGTATGCTATGTTACAATTGATTTATACTTAGTGTTATATATTTTATAATCCATCAAAGAGCATAAATTTAAAGGAAAATATTTTATAGGGTATTTAAGCACAGTGTTTCATGTCACACAAATATTTAAAAAATATGTTATTATTTTATAATTTCCAGGTGTTACACAATAAATTAATTATCATCACATGAATCAGTTAATCATCAATAAATATTACAATTTTGGATGATTTATGACCCCTTCAACAATTTGAAAGGCACAAGATGGTTCTCAATGGTTTATCATAGGTATTAAAACAATATATTAATGGTAAAAGTAGTTGAAATTTTGGTAATGGATTTGTGATTTCATAATAGGAGATGTATTTTCATGGTGATTCCATTTTTCTATGATGATTTCCCCCACAATTTTCAAGAAACTTATATATAAAACATTCCATTATTTAATGGATGATTTTTCGGATTTCCTTATTGAAGGATAGATCATTAAAAATATGTCATAGGAGGATGAAAAAATGAATTTAATGAAGGAAATAAACATATTATATGTGACCCAATAATATTGTAAGATATAAATGTGAAAATTTTGTGTTGGATATAGCCTCTTCCAGGGAAAAATCATCTTTGAGAATGGTGTAATGGTTATCTCCATAATGATTGAAGTATTTATTTCAAAGAATCCACCAAATAATATATCAATGGTGTACAGTTTAGTGACACTAATAAATAGAATATTAAATGTTTATAATTTGATCAATTCTAATTTTCTCATGAATCTAAAAGATGCAATTAGAGACTATATTGGGACCCATATATCACATACTTTGTCTAATTTCTTCAATATTTGAATGTGGATAAACATAATAAACGTAATCATTTATATATAATAAAAAAAATATGAAAATTATATAATTTCATCAATGAAAAATTTAATGACCATAAACATTCATATTAGAAAACCGGAATAAAATTTTTAATATTATCCATAATCATTAAACCTAATACTAATCCAACATGAGTACTGTATAGATTGGTATATAAAACACAACCCAGTTAAATTGATCCTAATCCATCATGAAAAATAATAAATATTGTATAATTAAACCATTTTAATAATTTATTGGAAGGTAAAAATTTACATATGATATTATAATTTCATCAGATTTTTAATATCTTACATAACAATGATATATTATAAATAAAACATATATCCATATATTAGTGGAAATAATGGAAAAATTGCATTTGTTTTTAATGTGGTTGACCTCTATACATATGATTGAATTTTTTTCCCATTATATGAAATATGAGACTAATGATGATTATTCCATTAAAATAATAATATATCAATATAAATTATATATTTTTTATATTATTTAATCATATATTCAGAATATAAAATTGAGATCAAATTAAAATAAAATTGAAAAAACATGTCTTGGAACATTAACTATTCTTCAAAAAATGGACAATATGTTTATACATAACACCTTCTAATATTATATTTTTTATAAAAACATTTCTAGTATGATATGGTTAGGGATTTATAGACGATATTTCTGTTTGTTATTCTGGACAAAATGTATTTGGGAATGTTAATTGAAGTTGATATGGGTGGCCTTTAATAAGTTGGGGATATTACACACATTGATATTTTGAAATGAAAAAGTTATAACCAAAATGATAATATTTCAGAAGGTTCCAAAGTGGATCATTCTAGAACCATATAAGAGATATTGAAGATATATTCCTAGGAAAATGGAATTTATGAAATTTATATATCATTTTAACCATTATATTTGTAATTTAAACAACATATAAACCTATTTTATCCAAAACTACAGTAATTAATTTTTACTAAATTTATTTTTCTTTATGAAAAAATTAGTGATACTTTATATATATAATTAGTTTTTTTAATTCCAAATTTTTAATGAATTTTTATAAATTCATTTTTATAATTAGTCATAATTTAATTCAAATTTAGCCCATATATTTGATGAAAAAATATATTTCTGAATAGAAAATTTTCAAAAGTAATTTATGTACTAATAAAACAATTATTTCAATGATAAAAAATTTATTTACTATAATATAATTTAATGAAATTTAATTTTGAAACCATTTTAAATTAAAATAAATTTTTTTTACTCTGAAAACAAAAAAAGATAATTTTCAGTAATAACAAGTATTTTCACCACTCATCGAAAATTTAATCTTATCATAAACATTTCAAAAAATCATGATAATATAATTTTTACTTTATGATTTTTAAATGGTTATAATATTTTTTTTCTAAATTTTTCAAAATATATTATAATGAATTTTAATTATTATGGGTGAACCATGAAAAAAACCACCATTTTGAAAAATGTAATCTTTCATAAATCATTTTCCTTTAATTACTTTTTTTACTTATAAACCATAAAAAACCATTTGATTATATTATAAATGAGTAAAAAATATAATTTTAAATATTTTTATTCATATTCAAACCCACCAATTTAATTTCTATAATTTATTGGCCAAAGTAAATATTAATATTTAATAAGGATGTTGTGATTTGTTTAAACTAAGAGTTGTGTGTAACGAAATCCATAAATGAGAATAAATTTAATGAAATATATTTATTGGTCCATTTAAGCTTGGTTTTTCATGTGATAGATGTTATCGAATTACCTACACATCCTTTAAAACCACAAGGTGTTACAATCAACCCTCTTTTAATAAAATATCAAATCATAATTTGATTTTTATGTTTTAAGTCAAATTTTTTTCTTTCAAAAATAGAATTCTTAAAAATCCACATCATAAAAGGGTTGCAAATTTATTCAATTGATAACAAATAAATAGTGGTATGGGGGACATTAATAATAAACCATAAATAGGATTCTATGTAGTAGAACATTTTTCGTAACTGAAAATCGAGACATGGAAGAAAAGTATAAATAATTAAAAGGATATATAAAGATCACTGATCATAAGAAATTGAATGATATTGAGAATTTAAATGAAGAAAAATCCAAAAACCTATGAGCTTTGAAAAAAGCACTAATTCAATGGATATGATAGTAATCAGATTAGTTTTTTTAAATAAAATTCATAGAGTTAAAGGATTATTTTAAAATCATGATAGAGAAATCTTGAAAATATACATTAATTTATCAGTTGGATATATATAAAATAAATGTACACTTTATTTATTATTCAATGAAATGAATATGAAATATGAATTTTTAATTCCATAAGTTGTAAAAATAAATTTTAATCGATTAAATGATACATAAATGTGTGATATTTTATTTTATATGTCTCTAAATGTTTAACACAAACAAATGGTTTACATGAGTTATCTAATATAATACATAAATCTATAAATTTAATAAGTAAAACACAATGAACAAATTAATCCCTTACATATGTATTTATACACAATATCATTTCAATATAAACAATTTCATATTAATTTCAAAATCGTGTAGTCTACTGGTAGCAGTTACCATTGTGGGTTCAAGGAAAGTCATAATGAATAATGTGAGGAGTTGTCACCCAACATATATATTGTCCATTTTATAGAACCATATATATATTAATAAAAATCTTACCAAAATTATTATGAATATAATCCAAAATAACATTGGTCATAATATCACATTCTAATCAAAATGGTTTACTAGAAGAGTTATTTTTTCTATGAAATCAAATAATCATAATCAACTATTATTAAAATAACTAAAATTATCATATTGACCCTAACGATTATCAAATAATTTTATATTATATCAGAAAATTTAAATACATTCTTCCTTCAATACCATTTTCAATCCAAGATATTATATACCAATGGGTTTTATTGATTTATATGTCACCAAAAATATATTTAGTCTTGATAAAATATCATCAAAAAAACCCTAAATTTGGTTTTTAATACAATTTAACCTATGATTAAACATTTTACTGATAAACCAACGATGGAATCCATAACTGTAGCCTTAATCTTACATGAAGACATATATTATTCCAAAATCATATAAATATATACATGCTTCATAATTCTTAGAAACAAAATACCATTGGAAATAATAAATCTTCAACTAAATTACTGTATACAAATTTCACATCCAATTTAATCATTGCACATAAAATTTATTAACATAATAATATTTAATATAATACATTGTCTTCTTCTATGTTATATTATATTAAACCATGGGGAATTAATTTTCATAGTTACCTCTACCCTAATGGTTGAAATAATGATCAATTGGGGTTTCATTATAACCCTTAAATTCTCATTCTTTATGGTATTTATGTCTACACATGAAGAAAAATAAAATTCCCTTAATGAATGTAGTGTGGTGTTTCTTTCCACAATTTAAAAATGTGGGAAAATTTAACTTTCTCATCCTTCCTATAAGAATTTTTCCCTACCATCCTCTTCTCTTGTTTTCCATCAAAACCACAATACATGGATAATTATTTCTCTATATTGATAGTACATGATACTATTTCCTTATATTGGGTGATGTTTTATGAGACTAGTGACATTCATATGATTTGAATTATTAAATAAATTAAATAGACAATATTACACTTTTGATTACACATATTGTCAATAATATACCTTTCAAACCATTTACTGTTATGTTCATAATTATAAAAATGATCATCTCATTTTTCCCCTAGAATCAAGAATTATATCTCTATATGTTATCATTATTTATGTGAAATTTTTTTTCCATGAAAGGTAAATTAAAATAACTCTTTTCACTTCCTTCTATTTTATCCTCATATTATGTATTTTGAATCGATGGAAATTATTGATTATCATCTCTAGAGAGAGAATAAAATTCCTAAAAAATTATCTCTCTCGTGACATTCTATAGTGATAAATATATATTATCTATGGATTTTATCCATTTCTCAAATAAAAATGTATTTGCTGTCCCACTAAGTTATGGAGGTTTCAAAGTCATTAAACAGTCCAAAAAATTTTCACTACACTACGGATTAGTAGGTCTATCTATTTGATTAAGGATATTTGTTATAACTAGAGTTAGCTACACTAATATGGTTATAATTTTATCAGCTGCAACTGCACCTTCAACTTCATTTTCCTTCCCATGAGGAAAACACCAATATGGATTATATTCATCAATATGGTTCCTATTACATCCCCTAGGCTGAATTTATAAATAACTCCATACACTTGATTTGATCAAAACCGTAGTTATTAAAATGTGGAAAAAAGTGAAATACATAACATAAATTGAAATTTTTATTCCTCACAAATCTCATAAACATAAAATTTTGTTTATTTGGGAATGATTTCCAATCATAAAAATAATTGAAAAATATCATATAATGGTTCTTAAATAAAATATTAATTATCCAAAAAAATAAACCCCAGGAGAGCCAAACCATGTGTAAAAAATACCCATTATTGTAACATGTGATGATCAAGTAAATGTATAATGTCTGATTTTAATAGTTTTTACCCGAAAATTTTTCTGATCTAAATAAAATTAAACTTTTAGTAAATGGAAATAAATGTTGTTTATGGATAGAACACCATAATATCATCCTCTCTAAAACATTAAAATGGTTAACTATACTTATAATCATATTATTTCATATATCCAATTTCCCTAATATGTTATTTTTCTAAATGTCTTTAGCATGGTTTTGGGTAAACTTTCTTTTAAATTAACTATAATTACCTCAAACATATTTTCCATAATTTTGGGTTTAAAATATTAAATTTGTGGAAAAATATCAGTGATCACAACCAAATTGACTGAATAGTTTTTCAGTCTTGGGACACTATATATAAAAATTAATTTTAAATTAAATTTGAAACCATATATTACAACATATGATTTTATTTTATAAAATCATTATCACATTTTTTCTATACATTCATATCAACAATAAGAAAATTCATGGCATCCAAGGGAAAGGAGAAAACAAAAATGTGTGATCTATAATGGTTAGTAATAGTATTCTTATAGAAAAATATACCAAAAAAATAATTATATATAAATTTTAAATCCTAAATAATAGAACATTATTCCATTTAATCAATAACATGAATATAAAGATTAAGGAGGGATAAAAAAATGATAACTAATTATTTCAATATAAATAATAATAGTTACTTGAAACAAATCATGTATATTATAACTAATTGATTAATAATGTGGATATCAACAACTAATATCATATTGAGGAAATGAATAATAATTGAAATCATATCATTACTATTGAGGAATCATTCAAAGATATCATATATAAATGTGTAGTTTCTCATCCAAATTGCCATGATAGTTTGTAACATGAGACCAAATAAAGCATTGATGGGTTACAGAAGTCCCCAAAAATACCATATAGTATCCAATGGTTTCTTTATATAAATGAAGTAGTAAAATAATAAACACCATAATTTTAATTGAAATCTAGAATATGAAATATTAATAATTTTACCATTTAATAAACATAATCAACATAATAATTCATATTAAAAATTGAGAATATATATTTTTTGTACTTCCCAAAACAATAAAAATAATCATGAACTATCCAGAGTACTATTAAAAATTGAATCATATTGTAAATCCATGTCAAAATGGTCATAAATAATATGGATAAATAATAATTTTGGTATAGTTAGATCATATTACAAATACATAATAATGAAAAATATGTTTTGTTCTCATTGATGCAACAAAATTCATTAGAAATACCTTTACAAATGTTCTTGAGTAAAATATCATTTTCGCATTCTGCAACAGAATTACATACTTAAATTTTTCCAAAACAATAGGAAACAAATTTTTGTTGAAATTAACATTGTATATTTTTAAAGTAATATCTAGGGAACTTTTTGGTCATGTTAGTGGAAATTCCCCTCCCAATAGAGTACATTAAAACATACCTAACTTTTAAATTTTTAGAAAAAGAAAAAATGTACATCTTTTAGATAGAAAAAAAGAATATTAATTTCAGTTATTGGGAAAAAACAAAAATGAACGAAAATAAATTAATAAAAAATTAATATTGATTTAAAAATATTTTCAAAAAAACTATTTTGAGTACGTGGATTTGGAATGATATAAGTTTTTTACCAAAGACAGATATAATGTTAGTTATTTATTAAAATGTATTCCCTATAATATTATGTACCAATGGGATAAAAATGTTACTATTTCGTGAGATTCTTATAATCAAATAGAGGAGAATAAGAAATAATTTGTTTAATAGTTAAAAAAGAATCCATTCTCCCAAGGGATACAAAGCCATCAAAAATATTTAATAATAATGAGATCGGAAAATAAAAAATTACACCTATGATAAAATATTAATCATTTTACCCTTGAATGAAAAAATGTAAAATGAATATTTAAATAACATAAATATAATTATATCCATGATATAACATACTAAAGGGGTTCTACATAAACCATAAAAAATGATTAAGAAGTCAATATTGAATATGTCTTGCTGATGTAAAACTAAGATGAGAAAACTATACATGAAGTTTAATTCCATTAATATATGTCACAACCTCCTAGTATAATAATTATATTAATTTTTTTAATATATCGTAGAAACATAATTTTAATGGGTTGGACAATTTGTCCTACTAGTTTTTAAAAAATTGATGTTTGAGGTGTCTAGGTGTAGTATAGTGTTTATTGGGACATGTGAGTCAATCCAATGGTGTCACAATTCTAAAATTTGAAAAATTTATAGTTTAATAATGGGTACTCATCATGGTGGTGGATACATAGTGGTTTCTTCATAGAGGTGGCTCTCAATATGTGGATCTCTATTAGTGGATCCCTAGTGGTGGCTCCCTGGGAGTGGAAACTTGGAAGTACCTCTCTAGTGGTAGATCATCATCAAGTTAGTCACTATTAGTGACTCATCTGATTGTGAATATCCTGGTGGTGACTTGTCTGGAAGTGACTCATTTCGCGGTGACTCGTGATCAATGTTTCTAGTTTTTCATGTTTAAAAATTTTTACTCGTTCATGATGGGAATTGTGATTAAAACCATATTTAATATATTCTAATTCAATTTCAAAACAATCTAATCATATCATTAATTTCTAAAAGTTCATAAGGATTTTAAATTGTCAAACCATGTTGTTTTGATGGGATCTTCCATTACATGGACAACTAAGTCATTTGAAATCATGTTATATTCAGTTCTAATAATGATCAAGAAAATATCATTCCACATCCATTTTGATATTGATTTATCTTCATATCATTTGTCGAAAATCCATCTTCCTAAGTGTTGAGTAACTAGGTTGTTGTAGTTTGTTCATGTTTCGCTGGAGTGATTCCTGTTGTACAAGTGCCCATATTTTTTGTGTAATACTGTTGTGCAGATCATTTTTCTTCTAGTATTTATTTCCTTCACCTTTCATGATTTTTTATCATGTAAAATGAGTATATATATGTTTATCCATGTGAAGATGTTTGAATCCAAACTAATAAAGGTAAATTAATTAGATTAAGTCAACTATAAATTGTTATGGGAAAGTGATGTGTGATCATAGAGACTCTTTTTTTTATTTATTTTAGGTATTATACGGGGCATGTTACCCACTAAAAATAATGGTCATTAGTGGTCATTTGTTATACTACTATATTACTTACTATGGAATGAAAGTGGTATGCTTTATAAAAAATAGGTAATATGTAATTGGCTAGTCATGTATAGTCAATTAATAAATTAAATTCCGTATGATAATATAATTTCCATGATAATATTTATAATTTATAGATTGGATGAGATGTACTTGTGTAGTAGGGTAATGATGATTGTGTGGTTGTCCATTAGGGATATAGTGGAAGATGGATTTGGACATGGCTTTTAGTATTTTTTTTCATTGTACTACTTAATGTGTTTTTGTTTGTGTTATTGTTCCTTTTTTATGGGTGGTGATAATAATGATCATGGAAAATAAATTTATACATGTTTCAGTTTAACATGCATGTAACAGAAAATCTGGAAAGTGGGTTAATATTAAATGTATAACAAACCATAACTACTGATTTTTTTTCCATATATGGTGTTATGCATTTAGAGGTGGCGACAATGTGGGGATGTCATGAGATTGTTAGTATTTTTTTGTAAATACTTAGGATGGGATTGTGCAAATTATATATATATAGGTTATACATTTTATGTTCTTGTGATTTAATCACACAACCCACCGTTTTGGATATCTACGTGTCAACACACACATAGACACATGGGAGGGTTTGTTTCCCAATATCCTGGTGGGAGAATGGATAAACAGACACCCGCTCTTCCCTTATCCCTCTTCAAGGTACTAATAGAAACACTTTCTTAAAGATGATATGTGATGTGTGTCCCTGGTGTCTTAGTTATGAGATGTGATGTGTGTCCTAGGTTTATTCAGGATGAGTTTCAATTCTTGGACTAGGTTTTTGTGGGGGGATGTGATGTGATGTGATGTGGGGCCCATATTTGTGTGAAAAAAATGTGTTCTGAGGCATATCCTAGGTGTATGTAGATGGGATGTGATATGATGTTATTCAGAATATGAGGGAGCACCAGGATGTTTTTAATTGGGGGTGTGGGAGATTAAAATTAGTGTGAAAGTGTATGGGGTACCATATCATCGATGTGATTTAAATTATATTGAATTGATTGGATGCATTATTTGGGGTTTGAGCCTTTTTGAGGTTGTGTTATGTTATTTACATGTTATGTTCTACTAGGATCTATTGCTTTCTCATCGGTGTATTAGATTTCTCCTCCAACTTTTTGATTGAGAATCGTTGGTTTACATAATGATTATACATGTATTCTCACCCTACACACACAAAAATACTATGTTATGTTTCCCGGAGGATAATATGGACCATGCTAGGTGTTACTATCCATAACCTTAGATAGCTTCTATGTATCATATATAGTTTTTATTGTATATTTAATTTGGATAATTTTCTTATTAGTTTTATTTAGAAATGCATTGTTGGATGGTAATTTGGGTTTCCTTATATATATATGTCAGGGATTTGATTATGGTTAATACATTATATATCCTAATCTTGTATCCTTATAAAGGTTAATTCCTTCAATATTTTGATATTTGTATACCCTTGGTGTTATTCGCCAACTCGGGGACTACTGGGGGAACTATGCATGTGTCATAATGGAAATTTAGTCATTTATAACCTAGGAGGCTTATCTTTAGCTATTGGGGTAATTATAAAGTGGTATCATTAGTGATGGTTTAGAGGTATGGTGTAGTTCAGAGTTAGGCACATTGATAATTCATGGGTGGGTATGGTGATACTGTCTGTTGGCCTTGTGGTGTGACATTGGCTAGAGAGACCACCTAGGACATGGGATTTTATGTCCACTCATGATCCAATGGATGGACACAGAGGTTATTGAATGACTATGTTAGAGTAGACTATATAAAGTTTAGAGACCTTAGAGAGGTGCATGCATTATGATGAGTTGTTTTCCTGTTTGAATTGAGTGATCATATAAAGGTAAATTAAATTAAATAAAAAAAGGAATTTTATTTGTGTTTCTATAACATTTTAAAATATATTTTTTCTAATAAATTATTTTACTTATTTTTTCAATTAGTCATATAATGAAGATGCACTGATAATTTAATGCTTAAGATTCATGAATTGTTTATCAGAAACCTTATTGAGGTTTCAATGTTTCTTCCCATTTATAGAAGGATTCATAAAGAGATTAATTTTAATTATATTTTTAGAAATGTATGAAATTCATTATTTTTTTCCTAATGATTGAAATTTATAGGGAAAAATGTTAGTTTATTTCTTCCTGATTACCTATTTAATTATTAAAACCCATATTATTCATGTTTTAAGAAAGTATATTCTACAGTTACATGAAAAACAATTATTTCTAAATAATTATTAGATTTATTATGGTTACCATTTTATTTAACATTCCATGCATTTCTTTAAATTTTTAATTTTTCATAAGAATGTGATTTTGACTTGTTGAATATGGATTTATATATTTTGATTTTAAAATTGATGGAAATATATATCTTATTTTTTGAAAATTCATTTCTATTTGGAAGACTTAACAAGAATAGCATTCTCTTTATTTTCCCTTTATTTCAATTCTATATTATTGATATAATGAAAAATTCTAATCATGTGTTGGGGTGTGAAATCTTGTGATATTTATTTTTTAATTTTAAAAAATGACAAGCAAGTTATGTGGTAACATGTTGAGACTAAAAAATATTTAAATTATAAAACATATTAATTTCTTATTTATTAGAATTTGTTATATACTCATATGTCCTTACCTTATATTTTATTTCATAATTATTCTGTTATAGGGAGAATGACTAATATTGATAACATTTTTGTGGTAACTAGAAAAATTATAGAATGAGATACTTGATCATATGTATGTTTTCATATTTTTGAATTTAGATATGTATGGAGAATCTTTTTACTCATTTTTTGTATATAATATTATTTTCTTTGATCCATGTAATGAATAATTAATGTATAGTTTGATAACGAGAAGTCATGAAAAATAATAATAAAGCATAAGTGGTTTTAATTTTATTTTCTTAATGCATTTATTATTTTATGATTATGAAATCATATTATTTATGTATTGTATTATTTTAATTGGAACCAGGAACCTATCATGTACATACTTTCAAATGAATTTTAAAATTGTATTTCCTTAATAACAATATGAACTTATAATGTCTTATTTATGAATATTAAACATGGTACGTGAGATATGTAGTTTAAATATTTTTTATTGTCATGGATGCATTTTAGAACTATTTTATCTGAATATCATGATATTTCACTAGAAAAAATCTAGTAATGTTGAGGATTGTTTGTGGATTCATTGATATCATTTCATTAATATGTTTATATGCCATTCTGAAAATAAGTGTTATGGGAATCCTTTCTTTATTTGTGACTATCATATATAATGAGAACCCTGATGGGAATTCTTAATTCATATGACCACATATTAAAAGTATAATAAAATATATATGTGTGATGAACTAGTTTTTAATGGTAAATTTAGAAAAATCATTTGAAGGTACCCATGTAAAATAATGAGATGAAGTAATATATACTCCTGGATAATTATAGAAGTTTTTATGTGTTGTTACTATATGTGATTGTTTTTTTGTGTTTCTTTGTGCGATAGATCATTAAAAAATGTCAAGTATATGAATAGGGGTATACCTGATCCCTAATCAAGATGTATTATGCTTTGATGAAATTAAAACCATCCCTCCGAGTTAGTCCACCCAAAGAAGAAGATATCATGATATAGGAATGATAATTCCATGATTTTTTGTGTTTTGAAATTTTGTTTCTGATGAGAGTTCTGATATTCAGTTGGGGAAATATGGAGGATGGTACAGAGAATATGGTAATGTTAAAAGGGTGGTTTTTTATTGTTGATAATGTGGTTTTGTGATGTTGTCCTATGATATTTTTTGTGAACATTTTCATTGGATAGTAAGGTGGCTAGTGGTTTTACTATGTGATGGTTTTGATGTTGCGTGGATGAGATATGTGTGTTTCATTCAAATATATATATTTTTTGTTGTCTTTTTTAGTTATTTTACTAAATTAATCCCTCACCTCTCCAAAAATCCTTAATAACATAATGTTAGTAATATAATAAACATGTCCTTTTAGAAATCACAAAATTAATAAAGAGGAGTTTTCCTCCCATGCCAAAAATAGTTTCATAAAGGGCGTGATGTGATTGTTTTAATACCGCATATTTTTGTGTTTTTTTATTTGATCTTATATTGATAGAACATGTAATTCCATGAATCATATTTATAGAATGAAACTGTTTCCCCATACCAAGAAGGGTCATATTATGACACATTTGAAAAATGTGCAGGTGAGTTACTGCGGTACAGAGAAGACAATATCATGGTGCATTGGATGGGTTCCATTAATTTTTCTGTCTATGGTAGCTATGTCTATATTAATAGGCGTTCTTGTGTTGGTTGAAAAAATTTATGATTTTTTTTTCATTAATATTTTCGTAGTAAATATTTTTTTTAGAATACATGGATATTTTTATAACTATATAAATTGAATTATTCCAGCCTTGTGTATTTTTGTTTACATATTAAGTCATATTTAATATTTGAGACACATAAAATATTAGTTCCAATGACATGTGGTTCATGAAGAAAACCCTTTTTAGAAAAAAAATTATTTATTATTCAAAAAAGGATCTTGAGTTACCAAAATGATTTGATTCAACATAATAATAAACTTAAAATGGTGTGAAATGTATTATTATTTGAGTTTTTATGATTTAAAATGAGAAGTAATGGTTTTTCAACAATAATAATAATATTTTTTAAAAAAAAATTAAAGGCATTGAAATGTGAAATAAAAAATTATAATGCTTGGAAAATATTTTGTTGAAAAACATAACTTAAAATAAAATTGATTTGTTTTCAAATTAAGGGTGAATATGAAATTAAAGTACTTTTTAAAACTATGAATAATGAATTGTGTTGAAAAAATGGTTTATAATATTTTTTTGGTATTTATTGGTCGATAATTATATCATGACCACATATGTTTCTTTGTTCATTCATAGTGGAATCTCCCCTAGTATATTTTTTATGGTATTATGTATATTTACACCTGTTTTCTTTTGTGGTGGAAGTGTTACAAACAAGTCAAGAAAATTTTAATGTATCTCATGGGTTTTTTTCGAACGACCATTATATGTCCTTATAACTTTGTTTTCATTTTTGGGGAATATTCAATCACATGGTTTGGGAGCTGGGGAGGCATGGTGTCCTGGAGGAGGGTACTCGGGAGAGTGAGATGTTGATCAACACCAATATCAAATGTTATTTTCAGTTTTCTCTTCTATTTGTTCTTTATGATGTTTTATTCCACCTTGGGGTTTTATTAAACATATTTTTACCCTTGATGTGATGTGTGATTTGTGATTATATCACAGAATGAGAAAAAGGGAATACCTAATTCATAATCAAGAATAATTTAACTATGATGTTATTTAACATGTGTGGGTGAGTCAGTGCTACACATAGTGGATATTATATTGAGAAGGAAGATAGAATTACATGTTTCATATGTCAGTGTAATAATTGTTTTATCAGATATTATTGGCGTATGGGATAGATGTTTTTTTGGTGGTGATGGAGGGTAGAATTACATGTTTCATATGTCAGTGTAATAATTGTTTTATCAGATATTATTGGCGTATGGGATAGATGTTTTTTTGGTGGTGATGTTTCATGTGTGATGAGATACTTTTGAGGTATCCCAAGGGATGGTTTTGGGACACTTACAACATTTTCTTCATAGTTTGTTTTGAATTTTCAAGGGATATGAAATTATGAGATGTATTTTATGTAATTTTCAAAACTATACAACCAACTAAAATTCCCAAATTCTGATGTTTGAGGTGGCAGGGGGTAGTTCAGGTTGTTTTTGGGACATGTGAGTAATTCCAATAGTGACTAATTTCAAAATTCTAAAAAAATTTGTGTTCTATAACAGAAAATAATTATAGTGGTATATCCATGGATGTGTCCCACTAGATGTGGATCCCTAGAAGTTTCTCGATGGTTTTGGATCACTGGTGGTTGCTCCCTGGTGTTTGTACCCTAGTAGTGGCTCCCAGGTGGTGGATTCTAAGCAGTGC
The DNA here is from genome assembly GCA_963277665.1 of Viscum album. Classification (NCBI taxonomy): domain Eukaryota; kingdom Viridiplantae; phylum Streptophyta; class Magnoliopsida; order Santalales; family Viscaceae; genus Viscum; species Viscum album. The sequence continues at coordinate 1,148,494,112 of OY728156.1, forward strand.
CTCCCTGGTGGTGGATTGCTTGCTTTTATTCCCTCGTGGTGGTCCCGTGGTGGTGGATCACTTGCGATGACTTGTAGAAGGTGACTTATTTGTAAGTCCCTCTTCTGGAAACATCTGGTCTAGTTGTGACACATGAGTAGTGTTTCCAGTTTCTCATGTGTTACCCTATTTACATATTTGACCATTGAAAATGGGTTTAAAGACTCATTTAAAAAGTATAAATTGGTTTTTAAATCTTACCAATATTATAAGTAAATTTCTAAAAGTATAAAATGATTTTAAATAGTCCAACAATGTGGTTTTGATGGGATCCACCTTTAAATGGTCCAAAAAACTGTTTGAAATAATTTTTTTTTTCATATTTAATCATAATAAATCAACAATCCTTCCTCCACCCATTTAGTCAATATTTATCTTGGGGCCAAATTTCCCAAATCCATATTCCCTGTAGTAGAGTACCCCAGTTGTTGATGTTGGTTTGTGCATTACATGAGAGTTTACAGTTGTACACAAACCCATGTTTTTGGTGAAACGAGGCTCTATGAATCATATTTCCTCAATCTAGGATTTCCTTTGTCTTTATTTATTGTCTATCATGTGGTATGGGTATACAAATTTCTATCCTTATGAATATGGTTGAATTGAAACTATGAAATATAAAAAATAAATTCTTTAAATTAAATATAATTTTGATGTGGAAAGTGATATGTGATCTTATAGATTCATTATTATCTTTTTATGTTATGTATTGGATGCATTATTTGGTGAGTGATCCTTAATGAGTTTGTGTTTTGGTTAGTAATTTTTTGGGTTTTGATACTTTTTCTTTGCTAACCATAAATTAATTTACTTTTTTTAGGTTTCTCGAAGGATTATGTGAACCATTCTGAGAGATACTAGCCATACGCTTCGATAACTGTTGTCTTTCATCTCTATTTTTTGGGCATTTACATTGAAGAGATTTTCTTGGTATTAGTTTTATTTACACATGAATTGTGTGATAGTTTTTTTATTATATATATATATTAGGGATATATTTATTTTTGATACATCATAACTCTCGGTCTTGTTTAACCATAATAGTTAATTCCTTTTATATTTTGACATTTCTACAACATTAGTGTTAGTAAAAAAACTCAATGACTATTGTTGGCAGGACTTGGGGGTCATTATCTACCTTTCTTAATCAAAAACTAAGGATGTATTTATTTGGAGTGAGGGGATTGTGAAAATAATAATATATATTTTAACCATCGATTATTTACTTTTAGTCTACTATCACTCAATTTATTAAAAATTATTGGATAAAATAAGTTTATGGGTGATATTTGCTTTGTTTTTTTACATATGTTTAGGATCTATAATAACAAAATTTTAGTTTGATCTTTATTTTATCATATAATTTAATTTATAAATGATATAAATATTTTAAATAACTATTATGTAATTATTTATAAAATTCAATAAAAGTTAGAGATAGAAATATATGATACACTATTCAGGGAGTCGGTAGGCCATACGTATACATTAATATTGCTCTTATTTTTTAAAAATATTAAATATAAATACGTAAATAATATATCAAATTTAAAGAAAAATTATTATATTAATCATATCATTTATATACCTTAATATATCCTTATTACCATCAACTTCAAAATATAAATAACCACATTTCACGTCGCTACATGGAAGTCATTTTCCATACATACGCACGAGAAAGATTATTTTTTTCCATTGATTTAATGGAAAACAATATTTATGGTATAATAATTATAAAATTATATTATCTTCAAAAATACCACATAAATATTATAAATAAATAATTTTATCCAACTATGAGAGAAAGTGATGGAAGATGAATTACCTCAGTTTGGGAGGAGGTAGTCCTTAGTTACCATGATCGAAGGTTTCATTATCTATTAGAAGGAAGAGGAGATGAAAATAGGATATGAAATTATAAAAATATAATATTCATATATAGGAGATAATTTTGTTATTATTTAATAATATTTTTATAATATTTTATGGATTTATAAGAAGAACTAAAACAAAAATTTATGGTTAGGAATTTTACATCTTCTTCAAACAACCACATTACGTATATCATTAAATCCATCTAATATTAGGTTTTTGATCAAACCATATCCACTAGGGTGTGTCTATGGATATTATAAAGAGTTTTTTAGTGATATTTAAACTAATTGAATAATGGATAGTGAATAGGAGAGTAGATGGGTGGATGTTTGTATGTGAGGGAGATGAGATACATGGAATTTTTTACAAAAAATTTTATATCGATGTTTTTAAATGAAAAAGAAAACACATTTCTAATTATAGAAAAACTGATGATGTAATGTTTAAATTTTGATAAATTATATGAAATGTACATTTATATTGGTCATTTTATCCCTTATATTTTTATATTAACCAATGATAAAAATGTTTTAACATCAATAATGGAAATTAATTCATAATTTCTTACTAATTATAGAAAAAAAATAATTTGAAAATGTAATATAATAGTAGTTATAATGATTAAAAAATAGAATCATTAAATTAAATTAAATTCATTGTGGTATAAAATTATAATTTCAATTAAACCAGCGGATGTGATAAAAAGTTGTTTTTCGAGGCGAAAATTAATATAAGTATAGAATGTTTTATGATCAAAAATAAAAAGTAATTTTATTAAAATAACATAAATTTAATTTATACTAATATTATTTATTTAAGGATTTATTAAAAAAATTAATTCAAAACGGTACGTTAAATTGATTTTAAATTAAAAGTAATTTTTAAAATTCAACCATTTTTTTCATGATTTGCTAAAAAATTAATATTTTTGTAAAATTATATAAAAATAAATGAAATATAATTTTGATATGATGATTTCAAAAAGATTTTTTATATAAAATTTTCTAAAAGTGGGTAAAATTATATCAATTTGTGTGCAAAATGCAATATTGCACCACCATTTAAAAAACTAATGCTTTTAGAAAGGAATAAATTTTCTATCAGAGGATTGTTATTTTATTAATAATAAATTGAAACCCATTGAATATAATTAATTGAATTTAAAAACTCATATTTTTTTTAATTTAGCAATACTTATTCATATGTACAAATTAAATCTCTATTTTATAAAGATAATATTAAATAATAATATTTTAATAGTATTCTATGGTTTATTTAAACATAGTGTCATGAATAATTATATCTATAAAAGATATTAAATTTATGGAAATATATTTTATGTATTGTTTATGATAATTTTATCATGTAATATAATAAATTAAAAAAATGTTCTTCCATAAAAATATTTTGGTTCTACACACAATTACCTCAGCTTAGAATGGTTCTATCTATGGATTATGACCAAATTTTAATGTATTTTGTATGCTAGAAAAATATTTCAATTTAATAGGAATTTATTTTCATGTATGTAGTAGTGTTTGAGAGACATCCAAAAGTTAAGGAATTATTTTACCAATTCAAATTTGATGATAATTCAATAATATGTTGTAATTTTTAAAGTGTTTTGTGATTTCCCTCGAGTGGGGATCGAATGTGTATTGATACAGATGTATGAAATGATTTCATGTAGGTTGATTTAGTTGATACACTATTGGATAAGGTACATAAATGAATAATAAGGATAGGTAGGTATATTATTTTTCATTAATATGTAGATGTGTTATCATATGGGTGAGTGTTCTTTTTCATACTATTAGAGTGCGAGTCACATCTCCACCAGGAAATAACTGAACCTTTGAAAGTGGAATTAGTTTGAATTTATATAGGACTAATACAATGAGATATTACATATGATATTAAATGTAGTGAAAGTTGAACTGAGTAGGACATCTCATTCTCAAATGGAAGAGGAGGCATCTGTGCAGTTGGATTCTTTGTAGCTGGTTCAAGTAGAGGAGAGAAGGACATAAAATCATAAGTCTATGGTGGTGAATCCACCACTTCATCAACATGTGAACAAGTATTAATTTGGTAACATTTACTATGTGGTTTTGTGTGACAACACATACCTAAGAGATATAGAAGATGGATTTTGTAACGGTGTGGAACATATTATGCTTTTGTTGAGATGAAGGTTATATCCAAACAAATTGTGTGGGTAGGTACTAAGGTAGTTGAAAACCGCCCTATTGGCGGTACATCTAAGAGTGTTTAAGATCTACAAGTACATTCAATGATACACTTTGTGGGATGTATTCAAACATGGTGTGGATTTTAATTTATCATGATTCCAAAAATATTTGTTGGGTGATGATTGAACATCATGTTCCATCATGTTTTAATCTTCCTATTGATATTACAATGAGAAATTTAGTGAAAATATCAATGGATTTTATGATGGAAATTATATGGAAGGAAAAATTATATGATTCTTCTTAGGTGATTTTTTATCAAACTACTAATATAGAACATATTTTTTCTATATAAGAGTACAATTCATGTGAGTTTCACAAGATTTTTAATCCAGATATCATTTTTCATCAAGGGGTAACCACATGAATCATCATGGAATGTCATTATATATTCACGTAATTGTTTTGTAGGAAATATTAAGTGTATTTATATACCTAGTTTTGTATGACAATGAAATTACAACCACATAAGAAAACATATTGAGATAACCATCCATTTTTCAGAAGATATGTTGAGTGACTTTTTTGTAGATTTTTGGTGGAGCTAGGTGGATCATATTTAACTGGTTTATTTATCCAACAATAATAGATATCACACCACTATTGTTATAGAACTATTCAACACAGTATTTAATTGACAATTAATTTCACTATTTATTTTGACTGATATTATAGTAAAATTTTATATTTGGCTAGAATAGGTGGAGATGATGGGATAGAAGGATTAGGTTTTCAATGGGCATCTGATTATTTATTATCATTGATATAAATATTATATTGATGGAATACATATTCCATTAGATTTAAAATAGGAAGACTATGTGATCCTAAAGGTATCTCTATTATGTAGAATGTAGTTTCCTTGATGGGATAATAATCTACCCTTGATATAAATAAGTTCATTTAAGATACATTGTAGGGGTTTGAAGGTTGCATATTTAATTTCCTTTCCCTCTCTATTAGACCATGTTAAAAATGTCTTCCACATGATGTATATAATGATATATATGGATCATTGTCACACTATATCAATGGGGTGAGATATATTTCGAGAGTCAAGAGACATTTACATAGTACCCAAAACAATTGAGGTTCAGTAGGATGGGATCTTTCAAGATATTATTATTAAATTGTACATGTTATGAAGGTATATGGGAATATCCATGTGATCTCATTTGAATTTGAGATCTAAAAAATTGTTTTGTACTCTCACCTATATGAGTTCATTTTTTATTTTCAAGTGAAAATTATTTTATTCCATAGGATGTAATGATTTTTTATTCTGTGGGACATATGAATTCTTTTGATGGATATTATGCATTATGTTTTTTACCTATATAGATATGTTTTTGATGTATGAATGGTTTTCTATGAATATAAGGAGTGTAAACAAGTTTACAAATCAAGTGGAAATGTTATTTGTATTATGGTAGGTACTTCAAAACATGAATATTTTTTTGGGGATTTCATGAATTGTATGTCTTAGAAGGATTGTAGACATGAATCAATAAAATCACGGTATAAAATACATAAGTATTTAGAGGAACTAGTGATAATTTTTCTAAATAAAGTGAAACCAGTGAGATTCATGATATGAATAAAGTATTCAATTCATTATCTAGTTAATCCCAATACTATTTATAATTTTTTGGATTATTATCTTTTCCATTATTTGAAATCAATTCATTTAAAACTCTAGTAGATTCATAAATTAATTTCAATGATATTCTGGACCTCGATTATCAGCTATGATACATAAAATCTATAGATATTTTCATGGAAATACAATGTTGTTAGTGCTCTTCATTAATGATGTAATTATAAAAAATCTATAACAATAACATCCAGAATTCTATATTCATAAAAGACTGACTAAATTATTTGGTATGGAATTGTTATTAGATATTTTTTTACTATTAGTATGGATTAAATCATTTATTTTCTTATCTATAATGATTCCTTACATTTATATTTTTTTTTTCATTACCATGCATTATTTATTGGATACACTCTTTTCTATATTAGTTTGTTCCGGCAAGGATGATCAATGGATGGACCATTATTATATAATGACGGTTGTAATACCCCAAGATTCTACGGTACGTTTCCCTTTGAATAATGTAATAGTGTGTGTTGTACGCAACATCGAGTTCTAACACACACCACAACCGATCAAACCAGCCGTTATGAATAGTAAAACCTAATTTTTGAAATTATATATATTTTATATTTCAAAATGGACTTCATTTTTGGATTCGGAGTATCGAATTTAGCCTAAGGTGAAATTTTGGTACTTTTCGGATTACTTTAATATTTTGATGAATAGTGAAAATTACTAAATTTTAATTAAAAACAAATTTTTTTATCAAAATAATTAATAGTGATAAATTATGAATTTGAGTGGTTTTAAAGTATATTTAGAATATATTTTTACCATTTAATACAATGTTGGTCATTGGACATAATTTCACAATTAAAACGAACATAAAAAAGTATCAATCTTTTGATAGTTATTATATCTTAAAAACACACTTTTTGTTTTGACAGCGGGAATTAATTTTAAATTAATTTCTGCCACTTCTGTGTTTTGAATTTGGAAAAATTTATTCCATATTTGGAATCAGGATGTTCATATTTTGTGAATAGTTAACTTCTATTTTTAGACATTTTGAATAATTACTGCGGTAAATATTTTATTTACCATGGTTAAGGGTAAATCCAGTAAATAAGGGTTAAAAAAATAAAATTATAATAATAATAAATTACCCTAAAACATGTCCTAACCTTATTGGAAGATACATGTCCGACCATGGGCATCTTTGGGTCGATTTTGGGACCCATTGAGCCACTTGTAGGTGATAGGGACACTTTATTTTAATTAAGTTAAAATAAGTACAGAAATGACATAAGCATATATCTTTTAGAAAAACAATTTTTTACATTTGGTTATATATGTTGGATGTTCGACTATAAATATTAATTAGAAATATAAAAAGATTTCCTAAATAATAATATTTTATTTATAATTTTTAGACATTAAATAATTTAATTTATTTATGACACAATGATGATGCAGTAATTACCATAATAGTAAAAAATTAAAATAATTGATATTATAAATACCCAAATAAATATAATTGAAGACTTTTTTTGAATTACACTAATTTTCTAGGTTAATATGACATTTTAGGATTTCTTTAATTAACATTGTTCAAATTAATCATTCTGTTATGATTTTTACAAAAATCAATTATTGAATAGTGTCAAAATTGAAATAAAAGAGTTTTTAAAACAAATATTATATTATTAATTGATATTAAATTCCTAAAAATCTATGGTTCGGCCAAGAGACTTATATCATGATAGTTTAATAATTAATGGACTACATGGGGGTCGCTTGGATGTATATGGTAAGTTTATTAACCATATAATATAAAAATACAAAGAGACATTGTAAAAGTGAAACTAATTAACTAAGAGTTAGTATTTAAAGATAAGGTTAATATAATGACCCAAACCTGTATAAATTCTATTGGTTTAGTGGTTTTTGACCCATCCCCACCTTAAACTTTAAATAATAAACTTTTGAGCCATTAGAAACCTAATATGAATTTATTATAAATTAATATTTCTTGCTTTTCCAAAGGTGCCCCTCACCCCTCTTATAAAAGGGCACTCCCCCTTCTCATTACTAACACCTTAAAAGACTTTTGGTTCGGCCAAACCCTGCCCAAATACTCTCTCAAATTCCCTCACTACAATATAGAGGCCTTATTTTTATCAGAAATCCATCCAAAGGAGCCCTTTTGATCAAATCAAAAGGAAGAACCCGAAGAAGAGGTAATGATTTCACCACCCTTTTTCAAGTTCCTTTCTTCTTCCACTTCTTCTTCCTTTGTTGTTACCATTATAAAATAATAACTCCAGTATCATATATATACTGTGATGTTATTATAAATATGGTACAACTATATTCACTATTCTATCCATCCTTTGAATAACATGTCACCATATGTGCATACGTACGGCTTACCATCTCCACATCGTGGTGTAATTGTTATTCAATAAATTATTATTTGGATGGGTATAATAATGATGTGTAACTCATGTAAATAATAAATATAACATGATAATTATTCTTTATATATGATATACCATCCAATTATATATTATTTTAATATGAAAAGAATGATATTGTCGCTTGTGCGTATGTACGGACTACCGTCTCCACGAACACGATGAGATTAATTCTCCATCGTATCCATTCAAGTATAATTCTCATATGATAAATAATAATAGTATCTAAGAACTTTATATCATTCTGGATATGATTAAGATACAACATATCCATTAAAAACATGGCTTACATAACAAAACATATAAAATAATACAAGTAAGTTAACACCCGAAACGACGATAATTCTAAGATATTATTTACAAAGAAATGTTAAAAGATCATATATGATATCATATTAATGTATATGATTGTTCAATAATTTAATAAAAATTATTTCACCATTATACAGGAGGTTAACCTACCCCAACCAAGGAAAATTACAAGGTAAGGGTTTATTTCGCAATCTCTTCATTATCCGAGGTTGTTTATATGTAATAATCTACAGGGATTTCATTATCATCCACATCCATGTTTCTTAAAAATGTATTTCAAAACATTTTTAATATCTACTATGACATGTTATAAAGTCATTTATACCCTTGTTTGACTTTTTATAAGTGGTTTATAAAAGAATCTTTCCGTTGTTTTTCAAACAAGGTGCTTTTTAACCTTTTCGACAGAATTAAGGTAAGAATGTTTGTTTTAACATATACGGTGGGTGCGGCTATTTTCTGCCATTATAAAATCGTTGAAGGTTCCCTTACAAGCTTATAAGAATATTTTCAAAGAAAATGTTTTATTTTATAAATATATGACTCTTAAATTATTTCAAAATAGAAAGAGATATTTTTCTAAAAAGAGTTCTGATTTCATATATGTCAACATCCTTTGATGGATTTTACGCTTATTTGAAGTTGATTTATTATGATAAAAAACTTCTATATTGTATTGAAGGTTTTGTGATATGTTTGACTATGGATGTGTTATTTTTATACCATTTATAGTTTATAGATGAAGTATTTACATTTCGTATGATAGTTTTAATACCAATGTTTATGTTATGTTTAAACCTTTTCATATGGGAATGCATTGGACTTAATATGTGAAGGGTGGAGCCCGCTACAGCTCCTCGATGCATCGGTAGGTCTCATTAGACAAACTAGTGTCTTGGGACAAGGCCTTGAAAAAATCTTATTTGTAGTCTTTGCACGAGGCCTTGACTATGTGGTTATGATAGTCTGGAATTATGTAATCCATCATTATGAAAGTGGTTATTGATATTTCATTTGATTATTTGATTAGTAGAATATCCATGTGAATAAGTAAATGGCATTATTTCATTTTACTTTTGCCATACTATGTTTAAGTTCAAGTATAAAAGGCTTTTGTTTTTGTTATACATTGCCTTAAATGTTTATTCTTATTTATGAAAGTTTTCGCTACATTGTTATCCTTACTGGGCATTTGAGCTCACCCATTTTCTATGTTTTATTTTTTCCATGACGTGAAGAAGTAAATTATGAATGACCTACAGGGATTTTATGAGGGGATAATAGTGTGGACTATGGAGACATTATGTTGTTGTAGTAGTTTTTCACTTTATGATGTAACGTAAAACTTTATGAATATATCTAATGTTTCCAATGCTTCTACGCCAATCAGTCTTTCGAGATTTGGTCTTTCTTGTGATCATGCCAATGTTATGTAATAATGCACCGACTCTGGGTAACTGGGGTCGGGGCGTTACAGTTGGTATCAGAGGATGTTTAGTACAAAACTTGGAAGCTATATTTAGATAAACATTGATTAGAGCACGTAGACCTAAGATGGACTTTGAGGATTAGTATAGAAGAACTTCCTAGAATTTTGGTATTGTAGAGATTTTGTGAGTTTTCCGAGCAGTACATCCCTGTCTAGATACGAGTAGGTAGAGGCGGATCTGGAACATATGTACCTAGGGGTAAAACCCGAAAACACCTCTTTGAGCTAGACTCGAATGGGAACTGGTGCACGACAACGGGCCATGATGCACTCTTGGTTATGACACTCCTGGGGGATATGCTTAGGATAACTCTCATTTTCTTTACAAATCAGTATGAAGGGTTTATGAGTATATACTTCCCCAAATAAAACATTTTTTTTATGATTATGGATTATATCCATAAATAGTTCAATTTATGATAAGTGTTTTATAAGTATGGGATTATGTATTTTGATTCATAAACTGATCTAGTTTGTGCCATTGTTTAGAAATGGAGCCTAGTGGAAGAAATGGAAACCGTATCAATGCACGCACCCCATGTAGGGATTTCCCTCCTGCTCAAGATAATTATAGTGGAGCCAGTGATTCAACTGGTGCCGATCAGCTAATCACCATACTGGGACAACTCACTCAGGTTATGAATAATAACCTTACCCGTATGGAGCACCCTGATCCACAGTGTGGAGGATCAATGTTAGATCGATTCATGAGGAAACAAACACCAACGTTCAATGGGAGTACAAATCCCTTAGTAGCTGAGCAATGGATAAATTCCCTAGAGAAAATGTTTCAGGCTTTGGGGAGTAATGAAAGGGAAAAAGTTATCATGGCAGTTTACCACCTCACTGGAGATGCTGATCAATGGTGGTCATTGATTCAAAATACTACGGAAGATAATGAAGTATCAAATATGGAATGGAGGTAGTTCAAAGATCTGTTTTTAGAAAAAAACTTTCCTCGCGACCATCGGGCAGATATGGAATGAGAATTTCTGAGTCTGAGACAATAAGAGGATGAAAATGTCACAATGTATGAGGCTAACTTTACAAGGTTATAAAGGTATGCTGGAGATTATATACATAACCCAAGAAGTAATATTGATCGTTTCTTTTATGGGTAAAAACCATTTCTCCATCGAGCATTAGTCTCAGAATCCTTCTCGTCATATGAAGACATTGTCTCATGTGCTATCAAGACCTAAAAGAAATTCTCTAAGTCTTATGACTTTAAAGAAAAGAAAGAGAAGAAGAGATCTGCTGATCAATCTGGGAATGGAAATAAGGGGAATAAGGGAAAGGTTGAATATCCATCCTGTGGTAAATATGGTAAGAAACACCCCAGTACATGCTTGAAGGGAAAGAGAGTCTGTTACAAGTGTGGTGAAAAAGACCACCAAGCTCATTATTTCAAAGGGAAGAAGGAAGCTACCAATGTTCAGTGCTACAATTGCAGGGAGATGGGACATTATGCAAATGAATTTCCTAAGAGTCAGGAGTACATACCTCATAAAAGGCCAAGGGATCAAGGCCAAGCTTATGCTATCATTACTGTTGAGGTAGAAGCTCTAAAAGACGTGGTGGCAGGTAATTTAATGGTTTCCTCAAGTTTAGAAAATTCATTATTTGATTCTGGATCATCGCATTGTTCATATCCTCCCAGTTTTCTAAGAAAATTAGATATTTCCAATTTGATTTAACTAGGGAGTTTTCAGTTAAAACTCCTAAGGGAAGTATCATTGCAACAAAGTTTTGTGAATCAGTCCCCATTAGAGCACATAAATGTTCTTTATCTGCTGATCTCGCCATCATACCTATGATTGAGTTTGATATAATCCTCAGTATGGACTGGCTTTCGGACTATGATGCGAAGATTTATTGTAATAATAAAGAGGTTACAATTCTTGATGATGATGATAAAGAACACCTTATCATTATGAAGAATCGTCACCACCTAATTCTTATCTAGATCCACCCCCAGAAACTCAACTAAATTCAATTATTGGGGAGGAAGAGAATGAAATGACTGTGGGTTAGGAAAGGAATGTTCAAATATAGGATGTACCTATTGTGAAGGAATATGTAGATTTATTTCCAGAAGATTTACCTGGAAATCCTCCAGAATGAGAAGTTGAGTTTTCCATTGATTTAATTCCTAGATCAAGGCCTATATCGAAGACCCCTTATAGAATGGCCACTGTAGAATTAGTTGAGCTAAATAAACAACTAGAGGAATTGAGTAATAATGGATTTATTAGCCCTAGTGTTTCTCCATGGGGATCCCCTATTATTTTTGTTAAAAAGAAAGATGGATCTACGAGGTTATGTGTCGACTATAGGGAGATCAATGCCATAACAATAAAGAACAAGTATCCCCTACCTCGCATTGATGATTTATTTGACCAACTGCATGGAGCTCAATACTTTTCAAAGATTGAACTTCGATCTGGATACCATCAGTTGTGTGTAAATAAGGAAGACATTCCGAAGACAACATTTTGAACTAGGTACGGGCATTACGAGTTTACTGTAATGCCTTTTGGATTGACTAATGCACCCTCTGTATTCATGGATCTGATGAATAGAGTTTTCAAGGAATATCTCGATGAATTTGTGGTTGTATTTATTGATGATATCTTGGTATAATATAAAAGCTACGAATATCATAAAAGTCACTTGCGCATTATCCTGAAGACTCTGAGAAGAAATGAATTATATGGGATGTTTAGCAAGTGTGAATTCTGGCTTCAAGATATTTCTTTTCTTGGCCATATTGTCTCTAAAGATGGAATCTCTGTTGATCCTTCTATGACCAAGGCAATCCAGGAATGGCCATCACCGATGAGTATAACTAAGGTACGTAGTTTTATTGGATTAGTAGGTTATTATCGACATTTCGTCGAGAATTTTTCCCGGTTGGCTAACCCATTAACAAATCTCACCCGTAAAGGGGTTAAATTTGTTTGGACAAAAGAGTGTGAAGAACGTTTCGAAGAACTGAAGAGAAGATCAGTCAATGCTCTTTTATTGACTCTACCATCGGGGAATGATGGGTTTGTTATTTATAGTGATGCATCGAAGAAAGGACTTGGTTGTGTCCTTATGCAGAATGATAGGGTTATTGCCTATGCATCACGACAGTTGAAAATTCATGAGCAAAACTATCCTACTCATGATCTCGAGTTAGCAGCTGTGATCTTTTCTTTGAAGATATGGAGGCACTACCTCTATGGTGAAAATGTGATATTTATACTGATCACAACAGTTTGAAGTATATTTTCTCACAAAACGAACTCAACATGAGGCAAAAGAGATGGCTTGAATTACTCAAGGATTATGATTGTACGATATAGTACCACCCGGGGAAGGAAAACAAGGTGGCATATGCTTTGAACAGAAAAGACCATGGAGTTTTGAACAACATCAGAATTGAAAGGGATCCAAATTACATGGATCTAGTGAAGATGGACATGGGAATAACCAGGGAAGGTGAAACATCAATGATTTTTCAAATGGTTGCCAAACCATATTTACTAGAAAGAATTAAGAGTTCTCAGACCGATGATGAAGAATTTAAAAAGAAGATTAAAGATGTGAATGATGGGAGATTGGGAGACTTTGTGTATGAAGATAGAATTTTGAAATTCAGGAAGAGACTTTATGTTCCCAATATACTTGATCTAAAAAGGGAATTGTTGGATGATGCTCGTAGTTCCAATTTCTCTATGCACCATGGGAGCACCGAAATGTATAAATATTTGAAGGAACATTTTTGGTGGGACAATATGAAGAGGGAGATTGCTGATTTTGTGTCATGATGTATGGTTTGTCAACAAATGAAAGGTGGAAGGCAACAGCCTGGAGGAGTCATGCAACCTCTTCCCATACCAGAGTGGAAATGGGAAAATATTATGATGGACTTTGTCATGGGACTACCAAAGACTCCTATAAGGAACAATGCAATATGGGTCATTGTTGATCGTCTTACCAAGTCAACACATTTTCTTGATATAAGAGAAGATATACCACTAGAATGTCTAGAAAGACTATATATTGATGAAGTTGTGAGACTTCATGGATTACTCCTATCGATTGTTTCTGATCATGATCCCCGTTTTACTTCAAGATTCTGGAAAAGTCTTCAGAAATCCTTGGATACTGAACTTAATTTGAGCACTGCCTACCACCTTCAAACAGATGGACAATCAAAATAGACTATTCAAACCTTAGAAGACATGTTGAGATCCTACTCACTTGACTTTCAGGGTATGTGGGATCAATATTTACCTCTGGTAGAATTTTCCTATAACAATAGATTCCATTCGAGTATTCAGATGGCACCATATGAAGCGTTATACAGAAAGATATGTCGTACACCAACCTGTTGGGATGATGTTGGTGACAGAAAACTTGTAGGCCCAGAACTGGTGGAGGAAATAATGGAAAAGGTGAAGGTAATCCAAAACCATATCAAAGCAGCTCAAAGTAGGTAGAAGAGCTATGCCGATAATCGAAGGAAGGATTTGGAATTTCAAGTCGGTGATCATGTTTTCCAGAAGGTATCTCCATGGAAGGGAGTCATACATTTTGGTAAGAAAGGTAAATTGAGTCCCAGGTACATCGGAACTTTCGAAATTCTAGAACTAATTGGGGTTTTAGCTTACTGATTGGCAATTCTGCCAAGTCTCTCCAAAGTTCACGATGTGTTTCATGTATCTCTATTGAGAAAATACATGCCTGACCCAACACATGTACTCACCTATGAGGAATTAGAACTAGAACCCGATCTGTCTTATTGTGAAGAGCCCGTCAGAATTCTTGATATGAGAGAACAAGTACTGAAAAACCGGATGACTCGTCTAGTAAAAGTCTTGTGGAGAAACCATAAGATGGAAGAGGCAACGTGGGATCCCGAGGAACTTATGATGAAGAACAACCCAAGTCTTTTCATGCGGTAGTATTCTAGAAATTTCGAGGACGAAATTATTTGAAGGAGGGGAGAATGTAACACCCCAAGCTTCTACGGTACGTTTCCCTTTGAATAATGTAATAGCGTGTGTTGTACGCAACATCGAGTTCTAACACACACCACAACCGATCAAACCAGCCGTTATGAATAGTAATACCTAATTTTTGAAATTATATATATTTTATATTTCAAAATGGACTTCATTTTTGGATTCGGAGTATCTAATTTAGCCTAAGGTGAAATTTTGGTACTTTTCCGATAACTTTAATATTTTGATGAATAGTGAAAATTACTAAATTTTAATTAAAAACAACTTTATTAATCAAAATAATTAATAGTGATAAATTATGAATTTTAGTGGTTTTTAAAGTATTTTTAGAATATATTTTTACCATTTAATACAATGTTGGTCATTGGACATAATTTCACAATTAAACCAAACATAAACAAGTATCAATCATTTGATAGTTATTATATCTTAAAAACACGTTTTTTGTTTTGACAGTGGGAATTAATTTTAAATTAATTTCTGCCACTTTTGTGTTTTGAATTTGGAAAAATTATTCCATATTTGGAATCAGGATGTTCATATTGTGTGAATATGTAACTTTTATTTTTAGACATTTTGAATAATTACTGCGGTAAATATTTTATTTACCATGGTTAAGGGTAAATCTGGTAAATAAGGGTTAAAAGAATAATATTATAATAATACTAAATTACCCTAAAACGTGTCCTAAACTTATTGGTAGATACATGACCTACCATGGTCATATTTGGGTCGATTTTGGGACCCCTTTGAGCCACTTGTAGGTGATAGAGACACTTTATTTTAATTAAGTTAAAATAAGTACAAAAATGACATAAGCATATATCTTTTAGGAAAACAATTTTTACATAGGGTTATATATGTTGGATGTTCGACTATAAATATTCATTAGGAAGATAAAACTATTTTATACATAATTGTATTTTATATATAATTTTTATACATTAAATAATTTAATTTATTTATGACACAATGATGATACAGTAATTACCATAACAATGAAAAATTAAAATAATTTATATTATAAATACCCAAATAAATATAATTGGAGACTTTTATTGAATTAAAAAAACATTTCTAGGTTAATATGACATGTTAGTATTACTTTAATTAACTATGTTCGAAGTAATAATTCTGTTATGAGTTATACAAAAATCAATTATTGAATAGTGTCAAAATTGACATAAAAGAGTTTTTAAAACAAATATTATATTATTAATTGATATTAAATTCCTAAAAATCTAGGGTTCGGAAAAGATACTTATATAATGATAGGTTAATCCTTAATGTATCACTTGGGAGTCTCTTGGATGTATATTTTATGTTTATTAACCAAATAATATAAAAATACAAAGAGACATTGTAAAAGTGAAACTAATTAACTAAGAGTTAATACTTAAAGATAAGGTTAATATAATGACCCAAACCTATCTAAATTCTATTGGTTGAGTGGTTTCCGACCCAGACCCACCTTAACCTTAAAATAATCAACTTTGGATCCATTAGAAACCGATTATGAATTTATTATAAATTAATATTTCCAGCTTTTTCAAAGGTTTCCCTCACTCCTCTTATAAAAGGGAACTCCCCCTTCTCATTAATTCAAACCTTCAAATCCTTTTGGTTCGGCCAACCCCTGCCAAAATACTCTCTCAACTTCCCTAAATACAACCTAGAGGCCTTAGTTTGATGAGAAAGCCAACCTAAGGAGCCATTTTGATCAAATCAAATAGAAGAACCCGAAGAAGAGGTAATGATTTCACCACCCTTTTTCAAGTTCCTTTATTCTTCCACTTCTTCTTCCTTTGTTGTTACCATACTAAAATAATAACTCCAGTATCATATATACACTGTGATTTTATTATAAATATGGTACAACCATATTCACTATTCTATCCATCCTTTGAATAACGTGTCACCATACGTGCGTACGTACGGCTTACCGTCTCCACGTCGTGGTGTAATTGTTATTCAATAAATTATTATTTGGATGGGTATAATAATGATGTGTAACTCATGTAAATAATAAAATATAAAATGATAATGATTCTGTATATATGATATACCATCCAATTATATATTATTTTAATATCAAAAGAATTATATTTCCGCTCGTGCATACGTACGGACAACCGTCTCCACAAACACGATGAGATTAATTCTCCATCATATACATTCAAGTATAATTCTCATTTGATGATTAATAATAGTATCTAAGGACTTGATATCATTATAGATTTGATTAATATACAACTTATCCATTAAAAACATGTCTTACATAACAAAACATATAAAATAAAATGAGGAAGTTAACACCCGAAACGACGATAATTCTAAGATATTATTAACAAAGCAATGTTAAAAGATCATATATGATATCATATTAATGTATATGATTATTGAATAAATTAATAAAAATTATTTCACCATTATATAGGAGGTTAACCTACCCCAACCAAGGAAAAGTACATGGTAAGGGTTTATTTCGCAATCTCTTCATTCTCCGAGGTTGTTTATACGTAATAATATACTGGGATTTACTTATCATCCACATCCATGTTTCTTAAAAATGTATATCAAAACATTTTTACTATCTACTATGATATGGTTTAAAGTCATTTATTCCATTGTTTGACTTTTTATAAGAGGTTTATAAAATAATCTTTCTGTCGTTTTTCAAACAAGGTTCTTTTTAGCCTTTTCGACAGAATTAAGGTAAGAATGTTTTTTTAACTTATACGGCGTGTGCGGCTATTTTCCGCCGTTATAAAATCGTCGAAGATTACCTTACAATCATATAAGAATATTTTCAAAGAAAATGTTTTATTTTATAAATATATGACTCTTAAATGATTTCAAAATAGAAAGTGATATTTCTCTAAAAAGAGTTTTCATTTCATCTATGTCAACATCCTTGGATGGATTTTAAGCTTATTTGAAGTTGATTTATTATGATACAAAAATTCTATATTGTATTAAAAGTTTTGTGATATTTTTGAATGTGGATGTGTTATTTTTATACCATTCACATTTTATGGATGAAGTATTTACATTTCGTATGCTAGTTTTAATATGAATGTTTATGTTATGTTTAAACCTTTTCATATGGGAATGCATTGGACTTAATATGTGACGGGTGGAGCCTTCTATAGCTCCTCGATGCATCGGTAGGTCTCATGAGACAAAATAGTGTCTTGGCACAAGGCCTTGACAAAATCTTATTTGTAGTCTTGGCACGAGGCCTTGACTATGTGGTTATGATAGTCTGGCATTATGCATTCCATCATTATGAAAGCGTTTATTGATATTGCATGTGATTATTCAATTAGTAGAATATCCATGTGAATAAGTAAATGGAATTATTTCATTTTACTTCTTCCATACTATGTTGAAGTTCAAGTTTAAAAGGCTTTTGTTTTAGTTATACATTTCCTTAAATGTTTATTCTTATTTAAGAAAGTTTCTGCTACATTGTTGTCCTTACTGGGCATTTGTGCTCACCCCTTTTCTATGTTTTATTTTTTCCAGGATGTGAAGAAATAAATTATGATTGACCTGTAGGGATTTTATGAGGGGATAATAGTGTGGACTATGGAGACATAATTTTGTTGTATTATTTTTTCACTTTATGATGTAATGTAAAACATTATGAATATATCTAGTGCTTCCAAGGCTACTAAACCAATCGGTCTTTCGAGATTTGATCTTTCTTGTGATCATGCCAAAGTTATGTAATAATGCACTGACTTTGGGTAATTGGGGTTGGGGCGTTACAATGGTACTCATAATTTGTTTTAAGAATTTATCATATTTTCATCACGTTCAACATCATTGGACAATGTAGTAATACATTATTCTTTTTCTATATCTGATCAAGAAAGATCAACCGTCTATATATTCACAATACATATAATGATATTTGGGGTAACCTTATTGATATGGGTCTTTATGACCTGTTATCATCTCATGGAATGTAGCAATGACTGTTTATCTTGAATGGGTTATACATTCAAATTTTTATTCGAAATAGAGATTTAGATGAAGATTGTTCTATGTGGATAGATGGATATCATTGTTTCGAACAATGGGAAATTTAGAATGACTACTAAATTAAGGGAATGTCTAGTAGAAACCTCAAAAATGTAATTAAGAAGAAATCATAGCTATAAAAATTGATTCATCTAACATTAATGATAACCATGTTTTATAGGGGCTATATTCCTTATTTGAACTCCTTTTTTTATCGTTATTATTTAGAACCAATTTTATCTCACTACATCATGAGTATATTGATGGTTTCAATGGGTGTTCCAAACAATGTATTGGGAAAGGTAAATTAATTTTTTAAATTCTGGATTAAAAATATGAACCCTCCCATGGATGTTTAGGTAGAAATTTATATTGAGGATTTTCATCAAGACAACCTCATATGTCCGCTATATATAACAAGAAGGCGATTGGGATTAGAAAAATTTTGAGTGGAATTGTAGGGTAATCATGTAATTATAAAATCCAAAAAAACAAATCATTAGTCTCCAGTAATATACGCTTATATCATGATACCCCCATGTCATTTTTACTAGTATGTTTTGTAATCCGTTATATTTTGGAGTTATTGAACCATAATATATAGAGTTGGTACTACTCGATCATTAATCTGTAACATCGATATTATCATTTAGTAAAGTTATAAATCTCTAATACTATTCATATACCATTGAGATTTAGATACTATACTATATTCTGGTGAGTTTTACATTGGATTTGTTGCATCGAGATAACCCTGCCTTATTGAATTGCAACAATCACATTATTTCTATATAGAAATGAAGATCGATATTACTCTTTCATTTATTTGAGTTATTAAAAATAATATTTTTTATTGACCTATATTTTTCTAATGGGTGATATTTAAATTCTATCCAATTTTATCAATCATTTTTTGAAGTTTTATACAGAGTATGTTTTTAGTCACCACTACAATGTCACTTCCTATGCATATTGTGTCATAGGAAAATGGCTGATAAACTGGTGGTGACATGTGTAGACATAGTACAGCTAGAGTGTAGAGGTACATGGAGGGAAAACTGTCCTTGGTGGTCAGAATATTTGTTCATAAGTGAGTCTTTCCTTTTCATTTCCCTTTTTGTGTGGTTTTTGGATTGGTTTTTATTTTAATTCAAATAAAAAAGGCTTGTATTTTTTGGCTATAATTTCTCCTACATTTTACTATCTCACTCATTTGTAATTTTTAATCGTTGATTCATGAATTATAGACACTATATATATATATATATCACTAAAATCTTCATGAAATTATGAAATAGGTTGGTTGTGTTCACATGTACTAGTAAATTAGTTTAAGAAATCACACTACTCTGACATTCATAAATTGAATTTATATTAAACCCTAGTATATTAGGGGATGGTATTATGTATCACAGTAGGACTAATGTCAACACATATGGGACCCTAGTTATTCCAACCATGAATGATTTAAACATCCAATTAAATACGAAATATCATGAAATCCATTTTATTTATGTTAATTAAAATTAAATTTCACATTCTCTAATTGTAGATGTTTTTTATAAAACATTTAATTATCCACAATGGGTTTTGTGTATTGAAATTTTTTCTCAATTCATAATTATATACATTTTGAAAATTATTACTAGATAGATTTCATCTATTAAACGATTTAATTATAGTAAATTTTCAAGGATTTTCATAAATGAAAATGATGAGTTCCACTATTCATATATATATTTTTTATGAATAATTCTCATTTTTTCCAAATGAGATATATTTCATCCATATAAAGGCTGACACTACCGTCAAATATTCTATATTCCTTATATGAAAAAATATGAATTTTTTTGTCACCATTTACTTAATTTCCCCTATTCAATTAATTAATTTTCACCATATTTATAGTTGTTTTTATAATACTAGAAATTTAATCATTTTGAAAATGGGGTTTCATTCCAGATTGTATGTTTTATCTTTTACTACACATTTCCTTATAATTTTTTAAGTTATTTACAAGGATCATTTATTGGGTATTGTTTTCAATTTTAAATTTATTAAATGTTCATTAGATAAAAATTATTGCATGGACTTTTTAATTTGAAATTTAATTTTTTATTTAGGGTCTATTATAAAAACACACAAAAAACGTCTTTTTCCATTATACATTAATATAATTTTAATATATAATAAATCCTAGATTTGTTTTAATATTTTTTTGTAAAGTTATTTTTAATCATTATGAATTTGAAATGAAGATTAAATTGTATTATATTTTTTTAAAATTAATCATTTTACTTAAAAGTGAATATTTTATTTTAAAAAATATTATAATGGATAATGGGTTCAATTAAAAATTATTTGTTTTTATGTATTACTGAAAAAAATTCAAAATAATATTTCATTTTTAAAAAACTTTCTATGACTACCCATTTGGGTTAAATATTTATTTTTTATATTTTTTTACCCCGATCAATATATTTTGTTATAATAAAATCAATTTTAACAAGTTTTCATAATTATAAAATGTGGAATTTATTATTGTTTTTAAAATAAAATAATTTTATAAATTCAAAAGTGGGGTTTACATTAATTTCAATAACCTTTGGTTTTTCATATGCTATAGTTTGGATATGTTCTTGAAATAACAAACATATTATATTTCTGGACACACATTGAAATGTTATATTAATAGATTCATGAAAATTTATTCTTACTCATGAGTTCACCAAATGATGTTTAAACACTAAATGATTTAATTCATGTGTCACACATAGTTAGGTGTTATTAATGTGTTGGAATCAATATAGAAAAATTATAAAATGGTCATTTCTTCATATCTCAGGGAATAAATTATTTTGGGTTAAGATCATGCAATAAAATTTTTCAAGATCATTTTGGGAATGTGACGTTGGAAGATTTTATCAAATGTTTGTAATTTTATTTCTTTTATAGTAACACTATTAATATTCTTTTTGTGTCTACATGATTCCTATTTAAAATTTAATTTTTTTAAATGAATTTGAATTTTATATTTTTTAACACATGTCATTGCATGATCGTGATGTGGGTAGCTTTGATCATAATTTTTTTGAACATGTTGTGGGTAGATGTATTCAGATATTTTTGAATAAGGGTGATGTGGGCACATTGGTTTACAATATTATATTATATTAATTCATTCCATAATCATTTATTAATATAGGACTCAATAACATTCTATATTTTTATATTATTATTATCACTCTCCTTGGTATATGATTATTATTTCACTATCTTTTTCACATTGTATAGGACTATTCATTTGAGAAAACATGTCCTTCTATCTTATATTTCTAAAGAACATATAATTATATGTTATATTAAATAAAAAAATTATTTCATTCTCATATTTCCTCATATGACTCTGATATATCCGTTAAATAACTGTCGATGTTTTTTTTCACATATAGCTTGTTTGAGGTCTCTAAATTTTTATGATTATATTACCCATGGTATGCCGATGAGTATAAATTATTTGATTTCAATAAAGGATTCTACAATAAATTAATCATGAATTAAAATTTATACTTATTATAAAATATCCTTCTTATTAAGATGCATAAAATATAATCTAAACCATTTGTTCATTGAGTTTATATTTATTTTGAGATATCATATTTAAATTCTTTAAATATATATACATTTGGTTTGAGATATTTGACATGGTATAAAATATATGGATTAATTATTTTTTCCTAAGAACTAGAAATGGAATTTTTGGATTTTGGTGCCTCAATTGTAACCACAAACATAACATGGAGTATGAAATGAGCATCTATAAATTGTGAATGAAAACGAAAGGATTTTTTCATCAAATTTATAACATTGAAATCAATTTATTAATTTAAAACCAATTCACTTAATAGACAACATATCCACTACGTAAAATGATGGTCGGACATTAGTTATCTACCCATAAACTAATTTTTAAACATATAGTATATATGAATAAATTTCCCAAATAATTACATAAAATATTATTTCATTCCAAAAATAATTTCAGGCGTAATACCATTTTAATTATACCAATCCCTAATTTAAAATCCCAACCCATTCCTCCATGAAAGTTAGATAATTTAGTAATGTTCTTAAACAAGAATGTTTTGTTATTATATAAAATATATAACATTTTCATTTTTCATATTATTTCCAAGAATACTATAATTAACCAATATATATATATAATGAATTTCATATATAGGCGCAAAATAAAATATAAATTCCTCTTCTATTAGTTTTCCCATTAATGTAACAAGTTTTCCTATCACAATCCATTATAATAACATTAAACATAAAAATTCCATTAAATAAATAGATACAACTAAATTTCATATTTATCTTCATTTTATTATTATTAAAATGATGTTTTCATCATATATATATCATTATAGGCCAGGAAACATCAATTTCAACCAATTATAAAAATAATTTGTTTATGTAGACCATATATATAACCCTGAAGAAATTAATTCTTATAAGAATATAATTCCACTAAATTGATAATATTGTTTTCATATTTGTTAAAAAAATAATCATTCTAAACAACACAATGATAATATGAATTTTTATTTAGATTCTAGAATTTCATTTTCATAATAAATAGTTACCAAATAACTAATTTGAAAATATAAAAATTATATATTAACTATTTTAACATTGATGAAATCAAATTTAATAATAGTCTCACAATTTAACCAATATAAATATTATTATCCACATAAAAATATACAATTCTATCTATAAATAGAAATATAAAATATTCCAAAAAATTAAAAATTCATATAACGTTTTTATATTGGATGATTCAAAATATTCATCACAAATGATTATATATAATTATAAATTACAAAATTATTCTTAATTTTGATAAATTTACCAAATTAAATATCAAAGATAGAAAGATATCACCAACCACACACGTTAAAAAAATCAATCACATGCATGATGAATTATTAGTCTTTATATTTATATAAGAAACTATCAATTTAAATAAGTTATAAGAAAACACTACGTGTATAACATTAAATTTTAAAACAATTACACATTTTCTAAAAGTTATTTTCCATTAAATATGGAACTATGGATAATCCATAACTATATAATGTATCACTTTTCACATGAAAAATTAATTCAATATATATATAATGAGATAAATAGGTTAATGAAGATATTTCAGAGATTAATTTCTATTAAGAAGATCCTATGAAAATGGAAAAATAATGATTTAATTAAAAATCATGACCTTGAATTTATATAATTTCCATTATCAATGAATATACAGGAAACCCAATGGGTTCTCAGTTACATGAAAATAGACACACGGTGTAATGTATAGAGTCTTTGATAACTATCACCATATACTAGGGACCTTCTACAATATATTGGGGTACCCAGTGCCCGTTGTTACTATATTTTAGCATTATTACCTTAATATAGTTCCCACATTCTCTCTATATAAACTAAAATACCATCAATTTTTTTTCAAAATATAATGTATATGTTGGATCGGGTTATACCAAATATACACAAGAGTGGGTCGATTATGTCTCTTATAATTTCTTCGCATAATCATGATCTATCCTTTTATCTTTATATCGATGATTTAGTAGTGGAAAATAGCACAAGACGCATGATGTATAGTGGTTCGGGGAACATAAATCCCCTAGTCCACTCCACCAATGCTCTAGTCCACGAATTTGGGGATTTTCACTATCTGGTCCTCTTACAAATAGACCATTCCACATCAAAGTATAGGTTGTTAAATCCATTACAATCTTAAGGCTAAACAGAGAATTCTAGTTCATACACAGAACTGAATACACAGTTTAGAATGGGAATCTGATCACTCAAGATAAAAGGGTAATTTGTTCTATGAAAATACATTCCTAGTTATTCATTACAATTTCAACAGCACACAATTTACAGTATATGGTCATGGTATTTATAAATTATGATCTTCAAGTAAAAGAAGTTCTGAGTTGGTCTGATTGTAGTAGATCTTTAAATGTAGTTCACAACTTAAATAGTAGTTGATTCACAAAAAGATATTCAATGTAGATCAGTAAATCATCAGTCGTGTTTCTTCTTCTTTAGAAAACAGAGTTTTTTCGCTCTTTGTAACAGAAGATCATCTTTTCAATAATTCCACCCTATGTTTGTAAAGAAAAATAATACATGTATATATAGAATAAAGATGAGAATTCTCCTTTTAAATTTAGATCCACAAAATTCACCATATGAATTGCAATATTCAATATTTTCGAATAGAAAAGAAGTCATAACTCCCCTAAAAATTATTCCAGAAAAGTTCTTCTAAAATTTATCCTTCGAATCACAAATAAAAGTCTTTGAATTCATCAAATAGACGATTTAGATTTAGATTTTATTCTAGCTTGAAATCAGCCTGATAATCCACATTAATAACATTGCTTTAATAAAGTCATAAAATACACATCTAACGTCAAACGTAGGGTTGAACTGCATAGCATACATTCTCTAAACATATGGTTCACAACATAAGGATGATCTCAAGCGTAAGGTTGATCTCAAACATTTCCCTTCAACTCTCAATCATACGTTATATAATCCATACATTTCAATCAATCATACAGTTGTTCAAAAAAGTAATTATGATGAACCATACTTTTAAGAAACAAACATATCATTCCATACTTATATAATGATCTTCTTCCATAATTTCATGATTTCGCAATTGTAACGTACCTTCCAAATGTAAGAATCCTTCCAAACATACAGTTTCTTCCAAATGTATGGTTCATTCCAAATGAAAGAATCTTTCCTCCATAATTTTCTGATAACGTATGGTTGTTTAACCTTACTTTTATGATATATCATAGAATAAACACTGAATTCCATCCTTACGCTACGCTTCTCAATGTAGGGTATGAACAGTGTTTCCAAAACATGCTAAAAATGATTTCTAAATACTTTAGCAATTAATTATCACTGTTCAAATACTTTACTATTTCTTCCAGAAATAAGAATACAACGAATATTAAATTCCTGAAATACACTTAATGTTAAATCATTAGAATAAAAAATAATGGTATCTATGATCATTGAAATCATCCTAAAGAGATAGAGTATTGTTCTCAACAATCTCCCCCTTATTAATAATAAAATTATGTATTTTTGAAAACAACACTTGCTCAACAATCTCCCCATTTTTTATGATCACAAAACCCATAAAATAAGCAATGAAATTTAATTACATGAAGTTTTTAATTTTGAAAAGATAAATACAATATTTAATTTGAACAAAATTATTTAAAAATAAATAAATTTCTCCCCCAGTAAAAGATTATGGTTATCCATATATCTCATTTAAAAAAACCTAAAATACAATGTTTGGTTTGACATAATTTCTCCACCGTAAAAGGATTAAGATAATACATAACATTTCTCTCCCTTTTTTGTTAAAGATATTAAAGTAAAATTTTAAATAAATTAATATATATTAAAATAATATGTTGTTTTTATCTTAATTTCTCCCCCTTTTGTGGTATCAAAAAGAATTATTGAATAAGGAATATAACACATTTTAATGTAGCACTAAACTTATGTAAATTCTATTATAAACTATTTATCAATATAGGATTCTAGATTACTGGAATTTCTACCATAGACAGAACAATAACACAAATTAAAACAAATTAAAATGAGATGTAAATATATTTTATAGAATTACAGGTATAGTAATGAAAAATAATAGGAATAAATGTTGGGGAAGGGTGTGAGATAGGGTTCATCTTCACTGAACTATTGCCTTGATCTCTGTTAATTGTTCCATCAAACTTCTCATCAATCCATCTTTCAACTAGATAATTAGATATATGCTTTCCTAAGACAAACGAATATCTTTAATAAGATTCACTATAAAAAACTCATGTAGTCATTATTCCTTCTCCATAAAAAGAGTTAACTTTTCTGTGAATTGATTCAGCACATTTCTAATTCCTGGTTCACTGGAAGTTAACTGATCAACTAGAAACTTATGATTGTCTAATAGAACTGAAAAAAGAGCATTGTTGCACTGTAAATCCTGCAGTCTGGAATTTATATTCTCCATGACCACTGTGATTGCCTGAAATCTTCTGATTAAATCATGTGAAGTATCTGATGTACTATCCTCACTGGTTCTGATAGATGCAAATTGCTGCTCTATGAAATATCTAAACTCCATAAAATCAGACATCATAATCATTTATGATTTTAATTTTGCAACTTCATTTTGAATCTATTTCTTAAACTTTTCTACTTCCTATTTAGAAATATCACTTGCTTTCTGCCTTTGAAAATTTAAATGTTCCTTTGCTAACGCTCACCGTAGAGGAGAATTCTCCTTTTCAACTTTAGTAAACTTTCTGTTTATTTCCTCCATTTCTATATTTACTGAGTAAGAGGCACCCAATCCATGGGTCTCAATTTTCGCATGATGTAACAATAATATCAGCAAGGATTCAACATCTGATTTTTCATCATCCCCTCTCTATGCTGGTTTCTCAACAGATTTATCCACTGAGCCTTTCCCAAACTCATCTGAATAAAAATACTCATTCAATACCTCAGTATGAATTTCAGAAGCATTCTATTCCTGGTTTCTAGGTGTTGGAGGTTTCCCCTCATGAGCACAATCTTCAAGCTCTTCCTCCACTACTGGATTCTTCAAAATAAATTGTTCTCGATCAACCTCTATATGATCAATTTGAGTTTGGGACACTACTTCTCTTTCACCAGGCACTGTCTTAGCTTCTTTTTCTATTATTGATTCGACTTCAATTGTATATTCTTTTACAAACATATTGCTTAAGAGATCACCATATGTTAAAACATTCGACGTTATGGACAGATCTTCAACATGATTAGGATCCCTTGTCCTTTTCTATTGATGTCCTTCCTGACTTCTTTCTTCAGGTACATCCACAACCTCAAACCTGATTCTTCTTGATACATCACGAACTCTTGATTCAGGTTGTCCGTTGATTTTTATGGTTTAGCCTGAGCACTTTTTTATCCTATTCAGCTTCTACAAGAAGAAACTTTCCTTTTATTGTGCTCCTAAAATATCTAATCATTTAAATGTACCAGTATTTAAGATATTACTATGGTGGCATCTAACATGTGCATCCACCAGTCCTATCTAATATTTTTTAAAGAGGATCTTTGAGATGAACCTTTGAAAAGGATAAAAATATATTCTTGCCTCTGGTTGGAAATAGTTACTGAGATACCTCACCATGTATCTTGGAATGTTTAATTTTATATCACTTATCTTCAAGAACATTAAGTACATGTCATGATAATGAATCTTTTTTATTTCATACATCCTAGGTGAAATACCATTTTGCACAAACTTAACCAACATCTTAATGTCCAATTCCAAATCATTCAAAAATATCTTATTGATATTAGTTGATACAAAAAGAAAAGACATAATGTCTTCATATTTATTTACACTATTTCCAATATGTTACAAATCAAAATGACAAACTACCTCATGAAATCAGTTTATAATTTTTACAATTTCCTCAAATGAGATTGAAAAATCAAGATCCTCAATCTTAGCAATTATCGAATCCTCATTATTTCATGGACTAAACTATATTTACTTAAAGAAATTACGAAGTTCTAACTCATACAGAAACTATATATAATGTCTATTAATGGTCTGTACTAAATTCTAAAAAATAGATCTTTCTTTAGCATTAGGTTCGTCTGATAGAGCCATTCCAGATCTTTGAATTTTCATTGTAAAATCATTCTCTCGGTCGAGTACTACCTCTTTGCAGTGCTGGTCTCTGGCTCATCGTTTCTCTTGGTCATGTCCATTTCTTTCGTAAATCATTGAAGGTTCAAAATGGACTAGGGTTTCGAATGTTCTGGTTCAGAAGATAAGAGGAGTAAAAGTATTCGAGGATTCGAAGGGTTTCGAGAAAATGAACGAGTTTAGAATCCGAAACCGTTTCGAACATCCTTGATTCCCGTGTCATTACGTACATAATAATCATTCCATAAATTTTTAAACGAATTAAAATCACACATGGAAATAAAAAATATAAATACTTAAATATATAAAAGTGTACTATTTTAAAAACAGGTATCTAAAAAATTTTATATAAAAAATGTAATCAAATTTATATAAAAAACTACTTAAAATTAAATAAACCTAACTCCCCTTAATAAAATCAATCATTGTAATGGGTAGTTGTTTAGTAAAAATATCTACTAATTGAATTTGTGTATTCACAAATTCTAAAAATATATCCTTTTAAAGAACATGGTCTCATAAAAAGTGATTTCTAATATCAATATTCTTAGTCCTAGAATGATTAACAGAATTTTTTTAAATATCTATATCAATATGCTTAGTCCTAGAATGATTTCTTAAATAGTGTTGGATATGTCAATAAATAGTAAAATAATTATTCTAAAGAAAAGAACGTAATCTTTTATACCAAGCACGATGTGCTTATTTAAGACCATAAAGAGCATTAGTAAGTTTAAAAACAAAATCTGGTTTTTGTGAATTTTAAAAACAAGGAGGTTGATCAACATAAACTTCCTCCAACAAATAACCATTCAAAAAGGAAGACTTAACATCCATCTAAAATAATTTAATGTTCATATGAGATGCATAGGATAAAAGGATTATAATGGATTCTAATTTAGATATAGGGGAAAAGGACTAATCATAATCTATACCTTCTTCCTGATTATATCATTTAGCTACTAGTCTTGATTTATTACTTGTTATTATTCCTTAATCATATTTTTTATTTCTAAACACCCATTTTGTTCCTATAACTAGGTAGTTTTGAGGTCTTTCAACTAAAATAAATACTTCATTTATTTTGAACTGGTTTCGTTCTTCTTGTATTGCTATCATCTAGCATTAATCAAATAATGATTCTTCTATAGTCTAAGGTTCTAATTGGGATAGAAAGGTAGAAAACTAAATAATATACCCAATTTTCCTTCTGGTTTTTATTCTTCTGTCTTAGTCTTCTATTGCAGTTTTAAAAGGGAAATTATTTATGGTTCTTGACTATCTAGGTAGTACACTTATAGGTTCTTCTATGTCATGTTCTTGTGGACTAGACTGAATTTAATTTATATCTTTTTCATAATCATCATTCAGGTTATTAAGTCTAAAGTTATCATTTGAGTCAGATTCATCAATTTGGTCTTTATTTTTCTCAAAGGGTTCACATTCATCAAATTTCACATTAACTAATTTTTCAAAAATCCATTAATTTTCATTAAAAACACTATATGTTTTGGAAGTAGCAGAATATCCTAAGATAATGCCTTCATCATATTTTTGATCAAACATTCCATGATTTTCCATGGTGTTTGAGGTGTAAACCTATCAACCAAAAACATTAAAGTAATTTACTTTTGGTTTTCTGTTATTCCAGATTTCATAGGGTGCCTTTTTGAAAATTCATCTAATTAAAACACTATTAATTATATAGCAAGATATACTTATATCTTCTGCCCAAAAATAGGTTGGAAGAATATATTCATTTAGCATATTCCTAGACATATCTTCAATAGTCATATTTCTTCTTTCAATAATTCCATTCTGTTGAGGTGTTCTTGGTACAGAGAAGGTGTGATTAATTCCCATATTGGAGTAAAATGAATTGAGTTCGAGATTCTAAAATTCTCAACCATGATCACTTCTTAGTGAAATTATTTTAAAATATTTTTCATTTTGAAAACCTTTGAAAAAACATTCAAATATTGTAAAAGCATCATTTTTATATTTTAGAATGAAAATCCAAGTAAATATAGAAAAGTCATATAATAAAAAATATACATATAATTTACCACACAATCATTCTACCCTTCAAGGTCCAAACAAATCCCTATGAATTAATTCTAGAGGTTTAGATGTAGTAATTTTGCTAACTTATTTGAAGGATGATTTGTGTTGTTTTCCAAGTTGACATGGATCACAAAATTTACTACTTTCAAACTTGAGACTGGGAAAATCAGAAACTAATTGTTTCATAGATAACTTATGTAAAACATATATATTGCAATATCCATGTCTTACATTCTAGATCCAGGATTCATTTATCTTAGAAGTTAAGTAGTTTATTTGTTGGATACGTAAGGAATTTTAAACCAGGGTATACACATTATCAGTCCTGGGTGCTCTAAATTTAATCAATTTATTTTTGAAAACAGAACAACATTTATTAGAAAAATCAACAATATGACCATCATCATATAGTTTAGAGATACTTATAATATTATGTTTCAATCCTAGTACATGGAGTACTTTATTGATTGAGACAGTTTTTTGATGTCCAACTATTCCAATTAAAAAAATATTAGCTTTGGAATTGTCACCAAATGTGACTAGACCACCATCCTTTTGTGTTATTATTTTGAAATTAGATGAATTTCTATTCATTTTACAGGCAAAACCACTATCCATATACCATATGGTCATTTTTATCCTGTTACTTGCTTATTGCAAACACATTTAAACTGATTTTTTTGTACCCATATTCAATTGGATCCAGTTGTGTTATCTATCATCGATCTATTAATCCAGACATTATTTGTTTTTATAAAATCAACAGAATCATATAAATTATTTGAAAAAAATGATTTCTTTATTTAACTTATCTGAGGATTCCTAAAGTAACAATTCCTAGATATATGTCCTCTTGTTCCACAATAGTTACAGTTTAATCTTTTTGTACTAGGAACTAAGTAATCCATGTAAAGTGTATGTTTTTCACCTTTACTGCAAATTCTATATCTTTCATTTTTAATCACATTCTTTCCATGAATTTCATTTAGTATATTTTCACCATTTTATAAAATAAGAGCTTTACTATTATATGTTTCTACTATAGTTTATAGTGTTTTTAGATTAGCTTCATGATCTATATTATTTTTAATTATTGAGTTATATTTTTTCAGTAATTATTGATGTTGTTTCAGCATTTTATCTCTTTTATTTAAAACAGTATTTTGTAAATTTTATAGATACTTGTGTTTATTAAATAGGGAATCATATTTTAATTCATGAATGTTGCAGTAGGCTGCAAATTTTTCATTTGAATAGCTTGAGTCATAACTAGAGTTAGAAAATTAATAGGATTGTACCTCATCAATTTATTCCAAAAACCACATATTGGATTTCAGATTTGAATCCTATTTTTATGAATCAGACTCTAAAGATATACTAGAGTCTTCAGATACACTCCATGTATCATTCACTACTTTCTTTTCTTTTTCCTCATAATTATTTCTCTTATATAATTTCTTCTTATTTTATTCCATTAATTTTCGATAGTCAGGTATGATGTGACCATGTTTTTTGAACTCATTGCATCTAACTAACTTTTCGTCCCTTTTAAAACACATTCTAAAACCATTTTTTTGATAAAATTTAATGAACTTTCTGGCTATCTGAGCCAGTTCCACATCTAAATATAACCAATCAGAACATTCTGATTTCACCCTTGCTTATTTTTTCTTCATCTTTCTACTTTTACTTTGATATGACACTTTTAAGGTAATGTCTTCTCTCTTGATCAGAATATTATGCTAATTTTCTTCATCCTACATCTCAACTTCATACATAATGAGAGTTCAAATTAACTTTCTCATTGTTAAATCTTTGATAGCTGTTAATTTTCTGATACCAAAAAAAATTCCATTTCATCAAGTTGGTCGTACTCTCAGTACTTTCAAAGCAGGATCATCTTGTTTGATTAGATCTCCCAAAGACGTTATATTGTTGAGAATCTCTATCAATCATCCATTTATTTGGTTGATTATTTATCCTTCAAAATTCTAGAATGTATCGAATTTCATTTTAGCAGTATTAAACCTCATATGTATGACATTATCAATTTCTTCATAAGAAACCATAATATTTTCCCAATTTTATACGCTCTGACGTTGAGATACTCTATTAAACTTGTTTGGTACTACACCACATATGATTGAATTAATAGCATTCGTATTCATGTCATACCTAGATTCTACAGCTGCACTCCATGTTTTAGGATTCTTTGGTCTTTCATAAGGAGTTAGTATTTTTGAGTAGACTCTGTATCCGATGTTTTTCAAATAGATTATTATTATTGATTTCCAGCATCCATATTTCTCACCATTGAAGTGTGGATCTCTGAGCATAAGAATTCCCTATATTAGAGCATCCATCTTCATCTAAGTATAATCCTTTAAACCTTTTATATTGTTATAGATTTAACAAAAGATCCACCTTTGATACATATTGTTGGATCGGGTTATACCTAATAAACACAAGAGGGAGGTGAATTGTGTCTGTTATTATTTCTTCACATAATAATGATCTGTCCCTTTATCTTTATATCTAATATTTAGCCGCGAAAAATAGCAGAGGACACATGATGTATAGTGGTTTGGGGAACATAAATTCCCTAGTCAACTCCACCAATGCTCTACTACACAATCTTTGTGATTTTCACTATCTGGTCCTTTTATCAACAGACCGTTCTACAATTGAGTACGGTCTATGGACACCATTACATTCTAAAAGATAAACATAGCCTTCTGGTTCACACATAGAATCTAATACACTTTGTAGAAGGAGAACTGGCACCCAAGTTAAAAGCGCATTTTGTTCGTTGAGAATACTTTCCAAATTTTTCTTCACAATTTCAACAACATACAATTCACATTGAATCTATCTTCATCTTTAGAAATTATGATCTTTGGGTAAAAGATGTACTGAGATGATCCAGTTTTAGAAGATCTTGAAATGTCGTTCACAACATTAAGAGTTGTTGATACCCAAAATGATATTCGATGTAGATCAGAAAATCTTCAGTCGTGTTTATTCTTCACCATAAAATAGAGATTTTTTCACTCTATATAAGAC
Source organism: Viscum album (assembly GCA_963277665.1). Lineage (NCBI taxonomy): Eukaryota > Viridiplantae > Streptophyta > Magnoliopsida > Santalales > Viscaceae > Viscum > Viscum album. The sequence goes on from OY728156.1 coordinate 1,148,528,159, forward strand.
CAGATATTCTTTTAAATAATTCAACGCTATGTATGTAAACCAAAATAATATAGGTATATATAGAATTAAGATGGGTTTTCTCCTTTAAAATTTAAATCCACAAAATTCACCTTTAGAATTGATATATTCAAATGTTTGAATAGCAGAGTAGTCGTAACTCCCCGCAAATTTTTTCATGAAATGCTCCTCTTAAATTGATCCTTTGAATCACAAATAAATGACTTTCAATTCATCAAATACACACTTTAGATTTTGATTCTATTCTTCCTTGAAATCAGCATGATAATCCAAATAAATACCACTTCTTTAATAGAGTTGTAATTTAAACATCTGACATCAAACGTAGGGTTGAAATACATAGCATAGATTCTATGAATGTAAGGATGACAACATAACGTTGATCGCAAAAATTTCTCTACAATACTCAAAAATAAGGTATATAATCCATACGTTTCAATCAAAAATACTGTTTTCAAAAAAGTAATGTTGATGAACCATACTTTTAAGAAACAAAATTATCATTCCATACTTACATAATGATCTTCTTCCATACTTTGTAGATTTCCCAAACATAAGGTTCCTTCCAAAATTAAGGTTCCTTACAAATGTAAGGTTCCTTCCAAACATAAGGTTCCTTCAAAATGTAAGGTTCCTACCAAACGAAAGGTTCCTCCCTTCATACATTATCGATAAGGTATGGTTATTTAAAAATATTTTTCTGATATCTCAAAGAGTAAACATCGCATTCCATCCTTACTCTACTTATCTCAATGTAGGGAATGAATAGTGTTTCCAGAACACGCTAAAAATGATTTCCGAATACTATAGAAATTAATTCTCGCTGTTCAAATCCTTAAGTATTTCTTCCTGAAATAAGAATAAAATGAATATTAAATTCCTAAAATACACTTAAAGTAATATCCTTTGAATAACAAATAAGGGAATTTATGAGCATCAAAATCATTATAAAGAGATATAGTATTTTTCGAAACAATCCCCTCCTTCATAATGATAAAATTATATATTATTGAAAACAACACTTTCTCAACAATATATAATTCTAAAAATCAAAGAAAAAAATTTATAAAAAACATAATTATAAATTTTAAAAAACTCTGAACTATTAGTATTCTCATTGATGGTCAACTCAAAATATTATGAAAAATGTTTTCATTTAAATTCCTTGTATGCACTTGTTCAAAACCATTACTCTATAAAACATAAAAAATCTGAATTAATTTTCCCTGAACAATATTCTCATTTCATAAAAAACATGTAAATCCTATTATAAAACCTGGATCTTGATACAAATTAGTTTCATAAAACTAAACACATGAGTGGAAAATTTGGAGTATCTTATCAACAAGATTAATGGAAAATATCAAACATTTTACTATTCCATCAAGGATATATTAACAAATAATCAACCTCCCAAAACATCTATCATGTAACATTTTTGAGGAATTTTTTTTCTAATTTTCCCTTTCCAAATCAATTATCAATGTCTCAAATTGGGTGGAGGAAAAATAAAGATATTTTATCCAAAAAATTACATCAGTAGATCCATATATATTTTCTAGAAATTTATAAAAAATAATTCAAAGAGAATATATTCATAATCAACTTACCGAATTTTATGTCTCTTATACCATGCTAGGTCTAATTAATGAACTCTAACTAGCATCTTTCTGGTTATAGGGAGATTGAAATTGTTATATATGGAGTGTCTCAAAAAGTTTCAACTATGTAGATTCAAATGAGATGTCATTATATACATACACCCATAAATAAACCAATTTTTATCATATAACACTAACATCACTGATACATGCACGAAACCTATAATTATGAAATTTTATTGAATATAAAAATTATTTTTGGAACTATTTATTATATATTGATCATGAATTCACATCATTTGAAATATATTTATATTTTAATTTCAAATATATATGTAAAAAACCAAAATTAAATGATATTTTACTATTGTGAATTCAATTATTTCATACAATATCTTAAACAAAAATCCAAAAATTTGCATCAACTATATAAATATCTATTAGCATAAAATACATAAAACATTTGTTATGGAATAAATGATAACTCATACATTATCATTTGTTTTTATATATTGTATAATATATTTCATGAAATCCATGATAACAGTTTCATATATCTACCCTAGATTATGTGATGAATAAGGTATACTCACAATTCTATAGGGTATAAATTCTACATTCACAAATAAAATATTTCACGACTAGTATTATATATATTGTTTACTATATGATGAAGTACAAATTTATAAATATTTATACACACCATCACTTCTTCTCAATCAATATAAATTAAAAATACATCTAAATAAACACAAGAGAGACTCATTATAAAGACAACATCCTTGTATCTTGCCACAACTATTTAATATGTCATGGATTTGATCACAATTAAATTTTAAATTCTAAATAGCATTCATTCTATAACTAAAAAAGAATGTGATGGAATATAATTATGAGACATCCAAAACATCAACATTTGATACATATAGTTTAATATTATAAAAATAGGATATATTTTTGTATTTACTCTTTGACTCATGTTGTATGTCCTACAAAGTTATTTTTATAACTTGATTCAACAATGAAATTTCACTTTCAAGAGTATGTTTAATATCAAAATCAAATGGATGATTTTAATTATCACAGTGCACTATTAAATATTCATATTCAATAACAAAATATATTTTCATTTCTTTCATAATCAATGTACTCATTGAAATTTCAACAGAAAAAATATTACCTCCAACATGTACGATCATTTCCAATCAAATCCAATTGATGATAATGAAAAGTGAATTTTTTATAATATGAAAAAGTGTATGGAAAATTATATCATAACAACATAAATTTATGTATAATTACATATCCTATATCTTTATTTGATATGTTAAAATTAACATCATAGTTCGTTCATAGATTTGGTAAACTGATAATAGGTGTTGATTTCAATATCATCACATCTCATGAATTATTCCCTAAAGTAATTGATCGCCTTAAATGTTTATGTAATTAATAGGAATGAATGGTATAGGATTATCTACATGAGTAGATACCTAATTTAATTAATGATAATGACTTGCAAGTCCAAAAAAAACTAAAAATATTAAAAATATATTGAATTTCCCAACAAATAATTTTTACAAATTTTATAAAACCTGGTATATTGAAAATATATAGAAAATTTTCACATTTAATATAAATTATAGGATCTAACAATATACAAATAATATATAAAAATAAAATTTTGGATATCTATATATATCATGGGTAAAATCCTAATGATCCCCTTGAAGATGATATGATTAAGACTGTATCAATATATTGACAGTAAACCCAGTCATGAATGAATCAAAATAATAATTGAAAATATTATTTATCAAGTACCGAAAGATATTTTGTCTATTTATCACTGTAAAAAGATTCATGGGGAATTTAGAAAGGATATATCTCATCTAAAATAATAACATTGGAAAATATTTTTCACAAACCCTCATTTGACGATAATATCATATATCATCCATTGAATAAAACCATATACACTCTATCAGCTGGTATATAAATCAAATATTCATCCTAAAATATATGATTTTATTAATTTTTACTTTATTCAACATATAGTAATTTATATATAAATAGTATCCCCCACATTAATTCCTCTAAAAAATCTTTTCATAACCAAAAAAAAGAAACATCTAATAACAAATCCATTCAACTCATGATATTCACTCTAAAATTTTCAATCTCTAATATTATCTAGTTCAATATAATGAGGATGAATAAATACAGGATTGAAACATTGTTCAAAGTATTTCATGATCTCTAAATCCATTTTTTAGTAATTGTGAAATATAATTATAAAATCTATTCCCATATTTATGATACCTAAGTGGAAAACCAATACTAGATATACACATGGACAATCAAAAAACCATTCATAATTCATGAAATGTTCTTATCCAAAACAGTCCATATATATATATATTACAATATAATATGATCAATCTTCTAGAAAATAATATGATTGAATATAACATGCTATCATGTTTAGTCATAATTTATAATAATTGATAGGTTCACACAAAAAACTCAGCCAGTCTAATCGAATATTGACAATAATAACATTCAACTCTAAAATAAATTATTCTCATACATGTTCATATCAACTAATTTTAATGACCTGTAATGGGTATATCATGATCTAATTTATCCCTTTATATTCTATAATTTTCCAGATCCATGTCGATCGACCATTTGTGTGTTTCTTGTGATTAAGGAACTTTGGGGAGGTCTAGAGGATGTCTAGAGGTGTTCGAACAAAAAAATATGAAATTAGGGTGATTTAATACCTTGTAAATTTAAATGTCATGAGTGTAGTTTTCACAACATGTAATGAATATAGCTTATAAAAATAAAAAGGTGAAGTATTTATTGGATTGAACTGAACCATGAGTACTAAAAATTGTGAAAGGGGATTTACCATCATATAGATAACCAATGTTATATTTTTTAAAGTTTTTCATCCACTTTTTTTCAAAACCTATGGATACAGAACCTATATTATAATTCCTAGCGACCCAGTAAATCTCTTTTTAATTTTATGGGGATTACTTTTTCAATTATCTATCTCAAATTAACCCTATTTATCCATCTACGATCCAAGTTATTTTCTACCTCTGTTATTGTAGTAACATTGATTTGTTCCACCCTATAACTCTTTTACATGTGATGGTTCTTGATCTCCATGTTTTATAAAGAGTCTTTTTGGTTGTTTTTTATAGAGTTTACAGTAGGCGGACCTCATTAGATTTAAATCTTAAGGGAGAAGTGATCGTGATATGATGTTTTTGTATGTTATCATGAAAATAAATTTGACATACATTTTTAGGTAGGAGATTCATTTATGATCATTTTTATGTGTGATCTTAAAATGATCAGGATTTATTCCATTTGATTCCAATGGTGTTATTCAAATAAATACTTAAATCAGTTGAATAAATTGGTGTCAATCACATGGAGATTTTCCTATTCTGTACATTGATAACGGTTCTTCTCTTGTTTTTATAGATATTTTGGTATCTATGATGTTATTTTTATACTTGTATTAGCATGTGGAATTGGTAGATAATTTGAATCCATAAATAATTTTTGAATAATTAGCTAAATTATTAAAGAGGCATATTTATTCTATCTACTGTGTTGAAATATTAATGTTGCAAGAATGATTAATATAATTCACCTTACAAGTGTTTATTGAGTGGATTAATTTGGAAATTCATGTTAATTATAGTTGGTAATTGAATTAAAGGAATGTTAAATTAATTGTTTAAATAATTTGTGACTGCTTGTGCGGGGTTGAAGGTTAGGATTCCCGTAGTTGGAACCAGTCAATAATTAATCAATTAATTCAATATGAAATATGAACCAATTGTGTAATAAAATACAGATCATTTTTACGGACTTTATAGGACCATATTCTTGTATGGGTCATGTTCCCTGTTCTTTATACCCATTATAACTCATTACATGTGAAGTCTGGGTCCCTTACTTTGGGGCCAATGGCAAGGTTAATATGTTTTTCCCCTAATTCTTTTTATGTTACGTCTTCTGGGGATATATGATTACAAAGGTCTATTGTTTAATATGGAGAAATGAGGCCCAAATTTGATGTGAGACTTGAATGGCTGAGTTTAGATGGTGTTTGTGGTATGTGAGGCTAGGTGACTCAATTTTTATTGCATTAGTTTATGCTTATACTGGATGGATGAATCTGAATATGCATATAGTGGTCTATGAGGACACTGGGGAATATGTAATCGGATGATTTTTGTATTACCAATTGTTAGGAAAAATGGACTCTTTCTTGAATTTGTTGTTTGGAAGATTTCTAGGTTGAATGTTTTTCTGCCTTTCTTTCCACGCTACTTAAGTACAATTAATGTAATTTGTTGTATACCTTGTGTAGTAGCTTATAATTTTTTCCAGGATTACCTAGTAATATAGAAAATAATGTTATTAATAAATGAAAAAACATTTAACCCATGGGGTTGTTGCTTGTTGGAATGAAATGCGGATGTATTAAATCTAATAATCATTGAAGTTCATTTGTTTATGCTTAGAGGGTATGAAATTTTATCATACTCATAATGAAATGTAATGTGGAAAATATATATTATTAATTAATCATTAATGAATTGACTAAATATATGTGAAATTGATTAAAAGTAATAAAAAAATAAATTTCTCTCATTAAATGGTTGTCTGCTTATAGAATATCTAGTCTTAGCAATGGAAGCTGAGAGTCTGAGAGACATTTGCTATTGTTGAATATGAGACTATGTTATTTTCATATTTCCTTTCTAATATATATTATATCATGTAAATTTTTTTCATACAATACTCCACTGTTCCCATTATGCAAACTAACACACCAAGGATTTTTATCTGAGGGGGTGTTTTAAGAAAAATCTATGTGGGATGATGGATGGATGACTACCCTCTTTGGCCATGATATTTTCTCTTAGTAGTTACCTTTTCTAGTATGAAATGTGGTTAGTCTTCCCCAAATAGGTGTGTAGAGGGATATAATGGCATGTTTTTAGCCATAGACATATATTCGAGATATAGTTTTCTATGTACTACTATTGGTATAATGTTTATAGTCTATGAGGGATTGAGAATCCTTACTCCGTGTTTCAACTGTGACGGATTGAGGAATAATACCCTATATATGATATATAAAATATGAGAACTATTGTCTTTTATAAACTACATATCTTTTTTATTTAAGGATGTGTGGGTTTTTTGCATGAGACACATGTTATGGGGATCCTCCCAGGTGTCTACATGCTAGCCTTTTTAAAAAGAAATTCACGGGACATGCGATGCTGGTGAAGAGAGGAAAACCAGCGGGGAAGTGGTAACAAGGTACCCTTAATTTGATTTTTATATTATACATTATTTTATATGATACTTGGTTAGACTATCCATCGTGAGTATGGGAATATACTATATTTTTTTTGGTGATGAGTTAATTTAGATTTTTTTTTCGTTATGGTCTAGCAGGCATTCATTACCTTCAGACCGAGAGGCTCTAGGTAGGATCCTTATGTGTATAATTTTACACACAACCAATCTATATATATAATATTTATCTATACAGTTAGTTATGGTTAGAGATCATGCCAATTAATAATAGTGTGGTGCTTAATAGGTTATTTTAAGCTTCATGGCCACTTTTTTCCTTGATTTTCTTTTGATACATACCATTTTTCTAACAACCCAATATTTTATGATAAGTATTCTTTTTAATTTATTTGATGTCATGTGTTTTATTCTACAACAAGATTATCTTGTGCTATATTCCACACTGTATTAGCTTGAAGTATACGCAACACTATTCTTAGATTGTGTTACACACAATTTCAAGTTCGTTTATAATAGTCATTCTACACAACATTAAGTGTGTATATATATATATATTAAATGTATAAATTAAATATGGTTTGATTCTGTTATAGAAAATAATAAAGGATTCTTGCACAACACGCAACCCTGACTTGGCTTGCATTACACGCAATCACGACCTTCCTCGATAGAGTGTGTTGTACGCAATACCGGGTTTTACTAAACAAAGATATATTATTATAATATTATTATGAACTAGCCATTATGAATAGTATTAACTAAATATTGAATTTTATAACATGATTATTCATCTTACAAATTTTCTAGAACATGGTATAAGAACAAAATAAATTTTTCGGGTAAAATAAGTATTTTTCAAAAAATGCAGTTTTGTCGCCTTTTGATGGAGCACCCAAATTAAATATAGTTTTGACATTTTTATAAGTTAAATTTCACAAAATAAAATTATTATTTGGAATCAAGATATAAAATTTTATCTTGGATAAATTTTTCATATTATTCTGATAACTTTCATATTTTAACGAATAGTAAAAACACGCTATATTTTAATTAAAAACAACTTTTTTCTTCGTAATAACATATGTGGATAAATTATAATATTGAATGGTTTTAAATTATAAATAGAATATGTTTTTACCATTTAATATAATTTATGTCATTATCCTTCATTTTACATTGAATTCGTAGGTTAAATAAATTCAATCTTTTGTAGTGTTTTAAACAAAAACCCATTTTCTTTCGAAAACGGGATTAATTTCAATTTAATTTCTGAAACTTCTGTGTATTGAATTTGGAAAAATGGATTCCAGTTTTGAAATTAGTGGGTTCAAATTATATTAATAGACTACTTTTTATTTTTGGGATTTATGAATAGTAACAACGGTAAATTTTATTTACCATAGTAAAATGTAAATTGGGTAATTAAGGGTAAATATAATATTATAAAATTATCCTAATACTTGTCTTAGTACAATTGGATTATTATAATTTGTCCTAAGTCATATTTTGGTCTAAATGGAATCCATTATAACTTACTTGGAGGTGATTAAGACCTTTAGTTTATTTTATTTAAAGGAATGTGAAATATGTCTCACTCAACTTTAATAAGTAAATTTTTTTTAATATAAGTCTATACAGAATATAAATTCGGTTATAAATACTCATTTGAAAGATAAAATGTTTTTATTTTTCATGGTAATTTATTTTTAATTTTTAAGAGTTATTTAATTACCTTATTATCTTATACATTAATGATGCATAAATTACTTATTTAGTGAAAAATCAATAATATAGTTTTTATGGAAATAGTAATACATATCAAAAGGCCCTAAAATCTGCACAAAACATATTATTAGTGTATATATAAACTCTAATCATCCAATGGCAGAAATTTTGACCATTTGGATCCTTATTAAGGCGATTATGACAATTATATTATTTTATTTTAAATGATGCCAAAGTTATCACCTTCATAATTTAATAAATATAAGAATTTAAATATTGTGATTTTAAGATGATAAATTCTAGTAAAATTATTATTGTGAAAGGTAATATATTCATAGTCATCATAGGATTTTATTTTTAATTTCTATTCAACAAATAAGAATATTAATTAATTATACAAAAATGTTGTAGTAATTATTTTATTAAGAGATAAACCAAATAAATGGTATTAAAAATAATAAAATAAATATTATATGAACTATTTAATGTTCTCAACTAATTTTATAGATACATATGACCTTTTATTAATCTATTAAAGCTTTTAGTTTGAACATATCTTCTGTATATAGTTTATTTAAATACAAATAATTGAGTAGTGTCAAAATTGACACTATTGTTATTTTATAAAAATAACATATTATAAAATTGTTTAAAAATCAGAAAAATATTTAAAAATTGTAAATTTAAATATATATAGTCAAAAATGTTATAAAGTATCCAATTATGGACAATTCACAACAAATAAGTATTTATTTGTTATAATTTAAAATTTAGAATGTTATTACCTCAAATAAAATTAAATTGATTAAATAAGGATAAATAAAGTTGATAATGTTTAAAATAAACTCCTAACATTTCTAAATTTTATGGGTTGATGATATTACAACCCTATATCATCTAATATTCGGATATGAGTCATTTTGGAAGTTTTTATGTGGGGATGGGATTTAATATATACTAATATTTCTTATATTTCCAAAGGTGCCCCTCTCCTCCCTTATAAAAGGGCACCTCCTCCCTCTCCTCCTCACACCTATTTGAGCCTTCAAGATTAGACAAACCATGACCATTTCACTTCCCCACTTCCCTAGAAACATCCTAGAGGTCCTGGTCTTCTTCAAAGACCAATTTTAGTTCCCTAAGAGGAGGTCTCAAAGAGGCACTTCAAAGAAGAGATAATGTCTGTTACTGATTCTTTCAACTTTATTTCTTCTTCTTCTACTTCTTATTTAGTTGTTTAATTATTAAGTAATAACATAATTATTACTCATTTACTGATATGTTATTATAAATATGAAACAACCCTATTTCACCTTCTATCCATCCTATGGAAAACGAAATCACCGCGCGTGCGTACATACAGAATACCGTCTCTACGCCGTGGTGTAATCTATTTTCCACCACAACCTTACTTGGATGGATATAATGGTGTAAATAATGAATATATATGATTATTTTAATGTGATATTTATTCTGAAATTGTATACATATACTCCAATACAATTCCATGATCATGGGAATGATATCATCGCTCGTGCGTACGTACGGACTACCGTCTCCACAAACACGATGAGATCATTTTCCATGATTAACCATTCAAGAATGATTATAAAGTATATTTAATGAATAATAACGAAATATATGACATAATAATTCTACTGTATATATATATATATATATATATTTATGTCATCTATTTAATTTCATTCAATTCAATAAGGAAACGAAAACACCGTTCATGCGTACGTACGGCCTACCGTCTCCATTAACAGTGTATTTCTTTCCATTTATCAATCTATTATATATATGTATATTATGAATATATATTATATATAAATCGTGTTTTAAATTCAGAATTTAACTAATCATGATCTATGTAATCATTTTAATAATTACAAGTTAAAACACGAATGACAAATGAAACGATTTTACCCAAAATGCTACTTTAACATGAATTTACAAAAGAAAGGGTAATATAAAGTCATAAGTGAACCATATATGATATAATAACAATGAATATTATTCTTTAATAATTAAATTAAATTATTTATATCATTATACAGGAGGTTTGGATACGTACGAAGCATATCGGACCTAAGGTAAGGGATAATTTTTCAAATCTCATTTTTATCTGAGATTGCTTATTTGTAAGTATTTACTGGGGTTATTTCTATCAGCCATGTAAATGTTTTATAAAAGTGTTTTAATGTATTTTTAATTTCCTTTTTAACCATTTTTCACTTTTAATACATGGTATGTAAGGAATCTCTTTTTATCATATGAGGTACTTTTTGACTTTTCCGGCAAAAGTACGAGAAGAATGTTTTTTTAACTTATACGGCACGAACAGATTTTTATGGTTTTATAAAGCCTTATTATCATGAAGCTTCCTCAAAAATATTTCATGACTATTTTCAACAAAATCCTTTTGTTTTGAAATTGCACGGCGTTTTGTGAAAAGAAATTGATTTTGAAGAAGAAAGGATATTTTCCTCAAGAATTCATTTCAAGTGTTTTATCAAAATCATCTTACATATAAGATGACATTATTTCATATGTGTATGTTTCAAATATAATGTCTCTATGATTTAAATGGTTCACTTTTCTTATGATGAAATGTCCATTTGTTTTAAATGGATTATGAAATTATGGGATGATGTTTATGAAACTGATTTTATTATTTGGGTTATGATGAATGTTTTAAGTTTATTTTGTGGCATAAGTAAGAATGATTTAATTATGAGATGGGTGGGACCTATATCTCCCTCCAATGAATTGGGTAATGATTTATATCTCAGGAGATAGACATGGCTAGAACGGTAAGTTAATCCGGTTCAGTGTTACAGGACTGAAATGAGGAGTGAACTTGATTCATAAAGGGACTTTGTCCACTAAGATGGTCTTGGCAGAAATGCCTTGGATACTATGGAAATCATGACATGTGCTGAATGGTTGCCATAATTACATGTTTTACTCCCATGATATATTATCATGATTAATGTTTCTTTTTGATCTATGCCTTACATACTTCCATGTTTTATGTCATTGCTCAAGATTTTGATGTTTAAACATTATGTTCATGTTTTTAAGTTCAAATTTATATGATTTGTTTTATTTTATCAATGATTACCCTTACTGAGAATTTGATCTCACCCTTTTTATGTTTTCTTTTCACCAGGATATAAGTAAAGGTTTTAGGTAAGAAAAAAAGGGAAGATCTTTATGGGAGATGTTGAGGATATTTCACCAAGATTAGAAGATTATGTTCCAAGTTTCCAAAGGCACTAAACTATTACGGTCCTTTGGTGTCTGTTTTGTTATGTAATAAGTATTCCTAAAATGTAATGTAATGTCAATGTATGTCAAGCTTTGGGTCTCTACAGTTGGTATTAGAGGAAAGGTTTAGTTAACCTTTGGAAACTTGGATTCGAAAACGTTAGTGAGATCCCTAGAGATATTTCTAAGGTATGTCTGGGGATGTCCCTAAAGATAAGTATACGTATAGGATATAGTCCTAGAACTACGGTAATGATCTTAGAATTTAACCTAAGATGTTAGATATTGAGGGTACTCCCCCTTTACTATGTTGGTTTCACTAGCATGATTTTTTCCTCTCACATTATTCTTTTTTGGGTTTTAGAAAATGGCTGGAAACAAGAAGATTCATGATAATGGAGGATATAATGGACAATGGAATGATATTATTCATGACAAACCAAATGAAACGGGATTTGGAAGTCCAAACATCATTATTATTCCTAATCAGAAATCTCATAATATGATCAATAATCTCAACTTTGTTAAGTTTCCCGACTCAGATAATAAGAGAAAGATGGAGTTTCATGATGATCATAGAGGAAAGAAAGTTCAATTTCCCTCATGTAAATCATGTGGGAAGAGGAATCAGGGAGATTGTTTCAAAGGAACTGGAAGATTCTTTGGGTGTGGAAAATAAGGACACAAAGCCAGTAAGTGCAAAGGAAAAGGTTCAGTTAACACCATGGATGAGGATAATGGTATTACTACGATATCAACAATGGTTAAATGTTTTAAATGTATAATGTACGGGAATTATGCAAACCAATGTCCTAAGGGAAAGTCTCATGAAGAGAATTAGTACGATCGTATGGGTAGTATTTATGTTGATGATGATGAAGAGACTACAAATGATATGTGAGCTGAAAGAATTGTTGAAGCTTGGTCAATAGTTTAAGAATGTAGTGGAATGATTACATGTTTATCAAGTATAATGTTGTATAAATAATATCATGGTACTATGTAATAAAGAGACATCTAAGGATTCTTACACTGTTGTCTTTCCTTATGGTTTGAAAGTGTGTGATGAATTGTACTAGTATTTTTGGAAAGTAGATGATATGCGCATAATGAAGGGATAAGGAGAAAATTAAATGTTTGATAGTATTCATGAGCTCATGAATGATATAAGGAGAAGGTTATATCATGGTTTGAGTATACATAATTTTTGGATTTTGGTATGTGGAAAGAGTTAAATTTTGACAGAATTCATGTTTTCACTAAGGTTTAATGGGTATTCATTTTTCAAGAGAATACATGATTAATGTATTCACATGATTGGAATGTGACCAACAAGATATATGGGGGATAAATGATGGTATTCACATGCTTGGTTGATGACATTTCAAGAAATCTTTTTATGTATACTATGAGGTTGGACCGAAGTATTTTAGATAAGACTAAATATTGGAATGGATTATGTTGGACATAAATTTGTATTGTTTAAGGATAGAACTTTTTTCGATATTATTGATGGGATGTTATAGTAATGTAGTTTTAGAAAAAGGACAACCTGCAGGACGGGCGACAACCCATCGCGTCGGACAAGGCTGTGGGAATCGAACCCACAACTTAAGTGCGACTAGACTTTATCGCATACCACTGGCCTACAGGAGGTCCCTGGTTAGTAGAAACTAGTTTTATTAAGCGGTATTATATGTGAAGTATAAGTTAATTTTTCTAATATTATATGATTAACCTCACGATAGATGGACTTATGTATATTTGATAAATTTTGCTAACCTTTTGTTTGAAACAGATGTAATGACCCATCATTCTATCACATGACCTACTAACACTTCACTAATAACAAATTCGACTTCATTTCTTTAAGAGATGAATTGGAAAATGTTCAAAGAACGAACAATAGTGAGATTGTACCAAAATCAATCAAGTATTTCTTCTAATTCAAAATTTTCAACTTTAAGGAAATGATATTAAAAACCAAAAATGTTGTCCTAGTGCTCTTATATCCGAAGAATCATATGGTACCTTAGATCATCAAAAATTTATAGCTTTGGGATTTTTGGCTTTTTCATAGCCATGTTCTCTACCACTCTCCATCAGAACTTGATGGTTATATTTTTCTTATATATCCATATTTTCACATATGTTCTCCTATGTGGAAACCTAGTGATTAGTTAATTTGGGTCACCATTACGTTTCATACTTTAGTTTTCAAAGTTATGTTTTGGTATTTCACTTTACGATGTGTGTTGCAATTAAAGAACCTTTCAAGTAGAAAACCATGTATAACCCCGACGAATTTTGAGGGCGAAATTCATTTTAAGGGGGGTAGAATTTAACAACCCGATATTTTATGATAAGTATTATTTTTAATTTATTTGATGTCATGTGTTTTATGATACAACAAGATTATCTTGTGTTATACGCCACACTGTATTAGCTTAAAGTATACTCAACACTATTCTTAGATTGTGTTACACACAATTTCAAGTTCGTTTTATAATAGTCATTCTACGCAACATTAAGTCTATATATATATATATATTCGATGTATAAATGAAATATGGTTGGATTCTGTTATACGAAATAATAAAGGATTCTTGCACAACACACAACCCTGCCTTGGCTTGCATTACACGCAATCGCGACCTTCCTTGATAGCGTGTGTTGTACGCAATACCGAGTTTTACTAAACAAAGATATATTATTATAATATTATTATGAACTAGCGGTTATGAATAGTAATAACTAAATTTTGAATTTAATAACATGATTATTCATCTTACACATTTTCTAGAACCTGATATAAGAACAAAATAAATTTTTCGGGTAAAATAAGTATTTTTCAAAAAATGCAATTTTGCCGCCTTTTGATGACACGCCCACATTAAATATATTTTTTGACATGTTTATGAGTTCAATTTTACAAAATAAAATTATTATTTGGAATCATGATATAAAATTTTACCTTGGTTAAAATTTTCATATTATTCTGATAACTTTCATATTTTAATGAATAGTAAAAACACACTATATTTTAATTAAAAACAACTTTTTTCATCATAAAAACTTATTTGGTTAAATTGTAATTTTGAATGGTTTTAAAGTATAAATAGAATATATTTTTACCATTTAATATAATATATGTCATTATCATTGATTTTACATTGAATTCGTAGGTTAAATAAATTCAATCTTTTGCAACGTTTTAAACAAAAACCCGTTTTCTTTCGACAACGGGATTAATATTAATTTAATTTCTGAAACTTCTCTTTATTGAATTTGGGAAAATGGATTACATATTTGGAATTAGTGGGTCCAAATTATATTAATAGACTACTTTTTATTTTTGGGCTTTATGAATATTAACAGCGGAAAATTTTATTTACCATAGTAAAAGGAAATTTGGGTAATTAAGGTAAATATAATATTATAAAATTATCCTAATACTTTTCTTAATACAATTGGATAATTATAATTTGTCCTAAGTCATATTTGGGTAGAAATGGAATCTATTAGAACCCACTTGGAGGTGATTAATACCTTTAGTTGATTTTATTTAAAGGAAAGTGAAATATGGCTCACTCAACATTAATAAATAAATTATTTTTAATATAAGTTTATACATAATATAAATTCGGTTATAAATATTAATTTGAAATATAACATGTTTTTATTTGTCATGGTAATTTATTTGTAATTTTTAAGCGTTATTTAATTACCTTATTATCTTATTAATTAATGATGCAAAAATTATTTATTTGGTGAAAAATAAAAAATATAGTTTTTATACAAATAGTAATACATATCAAAAGGCCCACAAATCTGCAAAAAACTTATTATTAGTGTATATATAAACCATAATCACACACTGGCCGAATTTTTGACCATTTGGAGCCTTATTAAGGTGATTATGACACTTATATTATTTTATTTTAAATGATTCCAAAGTTATCACCTTCATAATTTAATAAATATAAAAATTTAAATATTGTGATTTTAAGATGATAAATTCGAGTAAAATTATTATTGTTTAAGGTAATAGATTTATATTCATCATAATATTTTATTTTTAATTTTTATTCAACAAATATGTATATTAAATAATTATACAAAAACATTGTAGTAATTATTTTATTAAGAGATAAACCAAATAAATGGTATTAAAAATAATAAAATAAATATTATATGAACTATTTAATGTGCTCCACTAATTTTATTGATACATATGACCTTTTATTAATCTATTAAAGATTTTATTTTGAACATATCTTTTGTATATAGTTTATTTAAATTCAAATAAATGAATAGTGTCAAAATTGACACTATTGTTATTTTATAAAAATAACATATTATAAGATTGTTTAAAAATCACAAAAATATTAAAAAATTATAAATTTAAATTTATATGGTCTAAAATGTTATATAGTATCCAATTATTGAAAATTCACATTAAATAAGTAATTATTTGTTATAATTTAAAATTTAGAATTTTATTACCACAAATAAAATAAAATTGATTAAATAAGGATAAATCAAGTTGATAATGTTTAAAATAAATTCCTAACATATATAAATTTTATTGGTTGATTATATTACAACCCAATATCATCTAATCTTTGGATATGAGTCATTTTGGAAGTTTTTATGTGGGGTTTGGATTTAATATAAACTAATATTTCTTATATTTCCAAAGATGCCCCTCTCCTCCCTTATAAAAGGGCACCTCCTCCCTCTCCTCCTCATACCAATTTTAGTCTTTAAGCTTGGCAAAACCCTGCCCATTTCATTTCCCCACATCCCTAAAAACATCCTAGAGGTCCTGGTATTCTTCAAATACCAATTTCAATTCCCTAAGAGGAGGTCTCAAAGAGGCGCTTCAAAGAAGAGGTAATGTCCGTTACCGATTCTTTCAACTTTATTTCTTCTTCTAATTATTATTCTTTAGTTTTTTCATTATGAATTAATAACATAATTATCACTCATATATTGAAATGTTATTATAAATATGAAACAACCCTATTTCACCTTCTATCCATCCTACGGAAAACGAAACCACCGCACGTGCGTACGTACAGAATACCGTTTCCAGGCCGTAGTGTAATATATTTTCCACCACTACCATACTTGGATGGGTATAATTGTGTAAATAATGACTATATATGATTATTTTAAAGTGATTTTGATTATGAAATAGTATACATACACTCCAATACAATTCCATGATCATGGGAATGATATCGTCGCTCGTGCGTACGTACGGACTACCGTCTCCACGAACGTGATGAGATTCATTTTTCATGATTAACCATTAATTAATGATTATAAAGTATATATAATTAATAATAATTAAATATTTGACATAATAATTCTACTGTATTTATGTATATATATATTTATGTCATCTATTTAATTTCATTCAATTCAATAAGGAAACGGAAACAGCATTCATGCGTACGTACTGTCTCCATGAATGGTGTATTTCTTTCCATTTATTGATCTATTATATATATGTATATTCTGAATATATATTATATATAAATCATGTTTTACATTATGAATGTAAGTAATCATAATCTAAGTAATCATATGAAAAATTACAAGTTAAAACACGAACGGCAAATGTAACGATTTTACCCAAAACACTACTTTAAGATGAATTTACAAAAGAACGGGTAATATAAAGTCATAAGTGAACCATATTTGATATAATAACAATGAATATGATTCTGTAATAAGTCAATGGCATTATTTAAATCATTATACAGGAGGTTTGGATACGTACGAAGCATATCGGACCTAAGGTAAGGGATAATTTTTCAAATCTCATTTTTATCTGAGATTGCTTATTTGTAAGTATTTACTGGGGTTATTTCTACCATCTGTGTCCATGTTTTATAAAAGTGTATTAATGTATGTTTAAAGTCCTTTTTAACCATTTTTTACTTTTACTACATGGTATGTAAGGATTCTCTTTTTACCATACGAGGTACTTTTTTACTTTTCTGGAAAAAGTACGAGAAGAATGTTTTTTTACCTTATACGACATGAACAGATTTTTACGGATTTATAAAGCCTTATTTTCATGAATCTTCCTAAAATATATTTCATGACTATTTTCAACAAAATCCTTTTCATTTAAAATTTCATGACGTTTTGTGAAAAGAAATTGATTTTGAAGAAGAAAGGATATTTTCCTCAAGAATTCATTTCAAGTGTTTTATCAAAATCATTTTTCATCTAAGATGACATTTTTTCATATGTGTATGTTTCAAGTATAATTTCTCTATGATTTACGTGGTTCACTTTTCATATGATGAAATTTCCATTTGTTTTATATGGATTATGAAATGATGGGATGATGTTTATGAAACCCATTTTATTCTTTGGGTTATGATGAATGTTTTAAGTTTATTTTGTGCCACAAATAAGAATGATTTCATTATAAGATGGGTGGGACCTATATCTCCCTCAAATGCATTGGGTAAATATTTATATCTCATGAGATAGACATGGCTGGAACGGTAAGTTAATCTGGTTCATTATTACAGGACTAAAACGAGGAGTGAACTCGATTTAGAAAGGGACTTGGTCCACTAAGATGGTCTTGGCAGAAATGCCTTGGCTACTATCAAAATCATGACATGTGCTGAATGGTTTCGACAATTACATGTTTTACTCCCATGGTATTTTATCATGATTAATGTTTCTTTATGATCTATGGATTATGTAATTCCATGTTTTATGTCATTGCTCAAGCTTTTGATGTTTAAACATTATGTTCATGTTTTTCAGTTCAAATGAATATGATTTGTTTTATTTTATCCATGATTACCCTTACTGAGAATTTGAGCTCATCCTTTTTATGTTTTCTTTTCCCCATGATATAAGTAAAGGTTTTAGGTAAGAAAAAAAGTTAAGATCTTTATGGGAGATGTTGAGGATCATTCACCAAGATTAGAAGATTACGTTCCAAGTTTACAAAGGCACTAAACTATTATTGTCCTTTGGTGTCTGTTTTGTTGTGTAATAAGTATTCTGCAAAAGTAATGTAATGTCCATGTACGTCAAGATTTAGGTCTCTACAATTTTACCTTTAGTTGTGGTAGTTATTATATTTCTTTACATACATGAAATTTGGATTTTAATTTATATTTGAGTCTGTGTAAGAGTTTCTTGGTGTATGTCATATATATATATATTTCATGTATTCTCATAGAGGGTAACTCCTCCCGTTTGTGTGTGTATTATACCCTCAGTTCTAGTCACCAACTCAGGTCCTACATGGGGTGGGACTTAGGCGTCATTATCTCTCTTCTGCTATTTTTGTCCAAGGTTGTGTACACCTTGTGGGGGGGGGTGTCATGAGATAGTAGTATTAGAGATTAGGTTTAAGGATCAGATGTAGTTTGGAGTTAGGCATAGTTAGGGTTTTTTGGGTGGTAGGGAAACAGTGTCAAATATTTTTAGCAAGTGTTGAAAACATGAGAGATGGGATGTGACATGGTTATATAGGGACCACTGTAATATGATTCATGGACCATTATTATTATAGTGTCTACTAATCAAGGTGACACTTATTGAATGGTAGATACATGGAAAGGATCACTCACCAGTCTTCTTTTTTCTAGTGATTGAATCAGTACACCTTAGGATAGGTTAATATTAAATTAATAAAAGAAAATAATTAGTTTATGTTAAAGTAATAATTATTCAATTTTAGGAGTTCTAACTAATTTTTTTTATTGGAATGGCACTAGGTTGACATCACCATCAGGTTCGTATAGAATATGCTCGGTAGGATTGAAACTCCCCGACCCCAGAGTCCTGGAGGTTCTAGAATATTTGAACACATTGGAATTATTGATAGGAATAAAAACTATATGGACCAATCAGTTTAATATTAAAAAATATATATTATATACATGAACATTACATTACAATTGAAAACATAATATGAAACACAATTATTTCATTAAGAAAACTATTATTCTCCATGAATAACCCAAAATATAAAACATAAAACACTTCCTAGCATCTAGGGAAAATAGAACATAAGTAAGGGGTGAGTTCAGTTTCTCAGTAACTATGCATAATACTGAAAAATATTTCATAAATAACCATGATCATTTAACGAAATGTATAATACTATAATAATATACTTTTAAACATAATATCCAACATAATATTGAAAGAATGCATAACATAATTCCATTTAAACATTCACATGGATATTATATAGTATAATATTCACAAGTAATAAGAATTAGAATTCTCATAATAATGGAACACATAATTCCAGACATCGTAATCATATCGTGAAGGCATCTTTCTAAGACAATATATTACCATACAAACAAGGCCTCATTATAAGACAATAGTTTGTCCCATTAGACCTACTGATATATCTATGGGTTATAGAAATCATCGTGCATCAAATACAATGATCAATAAATTCCTCATAAAGAAATTTTGAAACATAATCAACATAATAATTTTTATTAAAAACTAGTATATGAAATATGATTACTTTAACAATAAACGAATAATGGTATTCATAAAAGAAATCCACAATCAAGCTGATCATAAAAGATTCAATAAGATATGGTAAATGATATTATATTATATCAACCTCTATTAATCACATGATCCAATAAAGGATGTTGATAGAGATGAAAATAAAATATTAAAATCATTTAAAATATCTTGAAACAAATACACATTCATCATTGAAATCATTTATTCAAAATCCAGGAACTAAAAAAAGAATTCATTTCAAAAGATATTTTTGAATCAATGTATCCCATACCACATTTAATATTTTAATGGGAATTAAAATTTTTATACATTCATGTCCACATAAATAAATCATTAAAACAATTTTGGAAACATGGACATTAATGAGTAAAATTTAGAAGAATAAAATTATAAAACATTTAAAATGATTTTTAGACAAAGTGTCCCTTACATAAAACCATAAAAATATTCCCTTTGAAAACATATGAATGAATTTTAAAATAGACATAAAATGTTCACTATAATCCTTTATATACATAACAATAAATATTTATGACAATTTCAAGAATATTGAAATGGTGAAAGGATTAATAATTTAAACATTAAAAGCATGCAATGACACGTTGAAAATTTAAATAATAAGCCAAAAAACATCAAAGGAATCATTAAATAACCTGAAGGTAAATGTATTCATGATATCAAATATAATATGGGTAGTACATACACAACACATATAAAATAGGTGGTGAACATGAATTATATCTCATGAAAACTAAAAGTGATACAAAATTCCCTTACATTATATATGATAATTTCCATACGTGTCTGAAACTATTATATAACGATTTTCAGAAAATTATTAATATATTAATAAAATATTTATAATAACTATGATATCCTATATTATTTATTTAAGGCTTTATAATACCCATTTATTAATAGTTCCATGGTAATGCACGATTTCGGGTAATAATTGTATTGACTATCGAATGTGTTTTGAATTTTTATCCCTGACTGTATTGCTTAGATCATTATTTACATACATAATTAATGTAAAACATTATTAATATATAACATATATTCATAATGTAAATATATATAATAGATATATATAAGAAAAGGAATACACCGTTCATGGAGATGACAGGTCGTATCTACGCATGAACATTGTTTCCATTTTCCTATCGTATTAAATAAAAGAAAGAATATATATATAATTAAAATAGAATTATTATGTTATATATTTCATACTTATTAATTATTTATATTTCTATAATAATTCTTTACTGGTTAAAGTGTAAGAATAATCTCATCGCGTCAAGGAGACGGTAAGCGATATGTACATACGACAAACAATATCATTTTCTTAATGGTAACGAGATAGAGAAAAGTATGGTATTTTAATTATAAATAATAAATATAATGTTATATTTATTATTTATATAAATTTTATTCATTACTATAACCATTAAAATTTTTTATCATTTAAAAATATTGTTACACCACGATGTGGAGATGGTAAGTCGTATGCACACAGACACGATGATATTTTTTTGGGATGTGTAAACAGAGGAATATGGTCACCCCAAAATCATAAAAGAAAATATATGAATATAGATAATAATAGTGATTTTATTTTTGTTTAGAAACAAAATAAGGATAGGATTCATAAAAATAATATAACTTTAAATGACTTGGTATAACAATTATCTCTTCTTTGAATGTATCCTTTTTATTTGCACAAAAGAACTCTTTAGGATAGCTTTCTATCCAATGTATGGAATATATAATGATGTTTAGGATGTTTGGAGGTTAAATAGGTACGTTTTTTATAAGTAATGGGTCTTATATGTGTGAATAAATGAGAAGGATATGTTCCCTTTTATTTTAGATGTGGAGGTTACATTTGGAAGCTGTCAAAATAATAAATTAATATAAAATAATTTTCAATTCCAAATGGTTACAAAGATAATTATTTTGATGATAATATTAGTTTTTGTCTAAATAATCTCAAAAAATAAAATTTATACAAGTTTCCACATGATTCTAAACAAATTCATTATGGTTTATCCTTATTGAAGCAATTTATTTTTCATTGTGGTAATAGTATTCTAAATATTAAATGGTTATAAATATTTCAAAAAATGGTATAAATTATACATATATGGACACTTTATTATATTTTAGATCTTATAATTATCTATTTTTAATTTTTTATACTATTAATGATTTTTAAATAATTAAATTCAATGATATTTTTATAAAATATTAATAAAGTCAATTTTTAAACTATTCGTTACATTGA
This sequence comes from Viscum album, assembly GCA_963277665.1. NCBI lineage: Eukaryota > Viridiplantae > Streptophyta > Magnoliopsida > Santalales > Viscaceae > Viscum > Viscum album. The sequence goes on from OY728156.1 coordinate 1,148,550,971, forward strand.
CTATAAATAAAAAAAAGTTATCATATAAAAAATTTGTGAATACAATATTTACATGTCATAGTGACCTAGAAAACTCATGGATCACCTAAATTATGTCAAATTATATTTAAATTAATATTTTTAAAATCATTTATTTGATATTCTAGTTATTAAAATAATTACTTCTTAACTATTATGCCATTTTTATAGTAATTATTTAGTCTCAAAAAAAGTCTAAATAAATTAGTATGATTTAGATAATTATTTAATATATATAGATACATTATATTATGTAATTTATCTTTTGGTTATGCCAATATTTAAATTATTGAACATATAAGAAATAACAGTGTGTCACTTTGTCACATTCTTTAACTATAATAATATATATGTCATTTGCATTAATAGGTGTTCATTAATTGATTAAAAATAGATCATTATGACATATTTAACATTATCCTGGTTAGATGGCCTAAATATAGTTTTTTTTGTGAATTTTTTACCATTGAATAAAAATATTATTTATTTTAAAATATCTTGAAAGTCAATTTTGACCATATTCATTTTTTATCTTATAAAAAATAAAATCTTAAAGATATATTCCAAGAATGACTTATCAAACATTAAAAAAATTAATAATTAAACAATAATTATTGTTGTTGACATTAACTCAATCAAATATTATTTATATTAATATTAAGAATATCATTTATTTGATTGTTCTTTTAATAAATAAATTATTAGATCATCTTCGTTTCACCATTTATTTTAATTATATATTTTTAAAAAATTATTAATTCATTTCAATATAGTAGATAATAATTTTATCTTCCTATTTAGTACTTATAGTTGACCATATAACTTATATGTCCTAATATTAATATTATTTTACTTGATAAAAACAAAAGTATAATAAAATTGGATTTTCATTAAATATAGTATTATAAATATATTAAAGTCATCTATGTGGCTCTAAGTGGTCCCAAAAGCAACTCGTGGATGATTTTGGTCGAAAAAAACTCATCTAATTAAATTAGGAAAACGGTCAGGGTATCTTTAAAATAATAATATATTATTTTTACAATTAATTACTCTATTTAACTTTAACCAAGGTAAATAAAAATTCTAAAGATACTATTCATAAAAATCTATTTTGTTCTTATTAGAATAAATTTATCATACGGATTACAACCATGTATGTCTAATTTTTGAAATCCAATACACAAATGTTGTAAAATTATATATAATTCTAATCCCACAAATGTGGCTAGAAGGCAGGTAAAAGAAACATTCAATAGTTCAATAAAATTTTCATTTAATTTTATTTTCAAAATAGATACAATGACATACATTGGATTAATATACATATTATTTTTATATTGTTACATTATAATCATTTTAAATTAATTTTTTTAAATGAAAAAGTTTATTATTGACAACAATGTTGTATTCTTAATTATTCGTCAAAAATTGATGCTTTTTAGAATAAAACAAAAAAATCACACTAATCTAATTTTGATATTATGAATTCAAAAAATGATGTATATTTGTAAAATATGTAAATTTCAAAATGTAGTTAATAGTATTCATGAAAACCTTTTATATGTATAGTTTGGCAGATCATGTTGCACTCGAACTCAGTATTTCATGTAACATAAACTATCAAATTTCTTTAACAAGATAATGCAATTCAAATCCTTGGATGTAAAATTCTCCCCTTGGTCAATAAATTGCAACCTCATAATTTATAATTTCACTTATAGACATACATGATGATATTATAAAATACTTTTGTGAGAAAAATGGCTTTGGAAATAGTGATTATATAATATAATCTTAATAACATGTAATGGAAAATGTGAAAGTCTCCACAAAATTTATCTTTTGAATTGGATAACATTTTTGGAAAGTAGATATACATTCATGGAATAAATCATATCCATTTATAAGGGTGATCCATGTCATCAATCCCAAATAATTAAATGATAAATGGAAACTTGAGGGCTTCATATCCATAAATGTATGAGGATTTAAAATTCCATCGGTTCAACAAAAATTAAGGTATTAGTATGACAAATGTTTTTGATACATTTCCATAAATTTGATGGATAATATTAATATCTCGATAGGGACTCAAAAAAATATTCATGGTTTCATTCTATATCTCATTATTATCCTTTTTTTATTGAATCTATTTTTCACTTAATTTAATTTATCTCAAGATGGATATTTAAGAAGATTATTTATTCATGAAGCACATTTAATGAATCATACATTCCATAAGTATTTCACCCATACACTATAAGTTTTATAAAATCATAAATGTTAACCCAATATTTCCAACGAATCATACTATATCATAAAAAAAATAATAACTAATGTTAATCATACTCCATTACAACCTTATGAATCTACAAAAAAACTTCCATCCAAATTATCATTCCAGTAAGGAATCTAAATTTAAAAAATCTATATTATCCTAAAATTTCCTATGTAATGTAATGTAGATATTATTATCACAAATAAAATATATGATCACATTAAAACCTTAATGAAAATATTCATTATCCCAAATACATAATGAAAATTGTTGTTTTACAAACAATATATATCTCATGAGTCCTATAACTAGAGCACCGATGATGAAATAATTCTTGAATCCTAATACAAAATAACCTTAAACATTCCACTTCACTCTAAAAACCCCAATTATGTGTCAACATCTTATTCCATAATACATCATCCATTTTATTTCCCTTTTTAAATATCCTCATCATCTGTAGTATGACTATTGTATGTATTACCTTGATTATTCTAACCATTGACCCAAACTCAATGTACAAAGTTATAAACACAAATCATAGTTATAAATGAATTATGAATCATTTATAGGATCTCAAAATGATGATGTTTTCTTCCCAATACATAAGCCCGTAAGATTATCCTTCATTATCTATTACGAAATCTAAATGATAATATCATATTCATAGACTTATCCCCAAATCTATTAATAGGGTAATGTTTTTTATCCTTTTTTTCTAAATCTAATTTTCATGGTTGTTCCTAAACATCCTTTGATACCAACTATAACACCCTGACCCCAGAATCCATAATTTGGGGATTTTTTTTAAAAAATTGGAATTATTAAAAGGAATAATATCCAAAGGTTATATAATTTTATCTTTCTTATAAAATATATTATATATATGAACATTACAATATAATTAAATAGATAATATAGAACACAGTTATTCCATTGAGAAAATAATTATTCTCCAAGAATAAGCCGGCATATTAAACAAAAAACAATTCATGACATCTTGTGAAAATAATACATAAGTGGGGATCTCAGTTGCTTAGTAAATGTAAATTATATTTTTAAATCATTCATAAATAATGATGAACATTTATGGAAATGTATAAAACTAAAACACAAGTCTTTTAAGAATAATATTTAGAATAATATAGTAAGAATAAATCTTATAATTCCATCCAAACAGTCAAATGGATAGTCTTCTAGTTGAATATTCTCATGTATTATCAATAAATAATCTTAAAATGTGGGAATGAATAATGGAATACATAATAAACATATCTTCCAGGCCTCATGCCAAGGGACATGTTTTTTTGAAGTGATATACCTATGCATCGAACAGATATAGTGGGACCCTCCCATCACTTATTATGTCTAATACATTCCTCATATTTAAATGGTGAACATAAACCACATAATTAATCATATTAAAAATGAGTACACGAAATATGAATACTCTAACCAAAAAAAAATAGTGGTATCAAAAAAGAACATCCATAGTCAAAAAAATCATAAACCATTCAATAAAATATGTTAATTTATATCTTAAGATATAAAAAATAATCAATCACAAGATCCAATAATGGATGATGACATAGCTGAAAATATTATAATAAAATCTATAAAAAATCGTGAAATAAATACACCTTTTTCATTGAAATCATATATTCAAAATCCAAACACTTATAGAGGAAGAAATTTAAATATATTTAGATGATTAAATGTTTCACTTAAAACTTTGACAATTTTGAATGTAATTATCATTTTAAAACAATCATGTCTATATAAATAAATCCTTAAAACAATTTTAAAACACAACCATCATTGAGTAAAATATAGAAGAATAAAATTTTAAAACATTTAAAATAGTGATTTATTTAAAGGGTCCGTACACGAAAACATAAAAAATTTCCTTTTGAAAACCATTCAATGAAAATTAAAAAAAATATAATGTTATTTATAATCATTCATATATATATTAGTAAATATATATGATAATATCAGGAATATTAAAATAAATAAATGATTAACAATTTAAACATTCAATGCGTCACATACCACTTAGAACGTTTAAATAATAAGTCCATTATCTTCGATGAAGCATTAAATACCATGAAGATAAATGAAGTAATTATAACAAATATAATAGTTGATGAACATACACCACACACAATAAATAAGTGGGGAATAATAACAATATCTCATTAAAATTGAATATGAGATGAAACACCCCGACCTTTGCTCTGATACTCTCTATATGTGTCAGAAACTCCTGTATACTATTTTTGAACATATTATTAACTTCAAACAGAATAATAATAATATTAATGATTTCATGTATGATAAATTTATTACTTTATATTACTCTTTTATAACCCATTCTATGTTAAAGGATCATTTTGGGTAATAACATCTTTTTTTATCATATTTGTTTTGACTTTTTGTTATTGATCGTATTATATAGATCATGATTTACTTACTTCCATAATGTATAACACGATTTATATATCATTTTTATTCTGAATATAAATATATAAAATCGATATTAACATGATATGGAATACACCATTCATGGATATGGTAGGTCGTGCGTACGCATGAACAATGTTTCAGTTTTCTTATAATATTAAATAGATTAAAGTAAATATATATCTATGTATATTATTCAACTAGAAATATTATTTCATTTTATAGTTATATATATATATTTATAATCATCATTTAATTGTTAACATGGAGGATAATTCTCACCTTGTCGTGGATATAATCTGTCGTACTAGCGTATGAGCGATGAAATCATTTCCTTAACGATAAAGGGGTGAGGAAATGGATTTTATATTATTTAAACATATTAAAAATCATGTAATATTTATTATTTATTTCCATTATATTCATAATTATACTCATTGAAATGATGTAGTGATGAAAAATAAGTTACACCATGACGTGCAGACAGTAAGCCATACATACGCCTACATGGTAGTAATATTTTTTATAGGATGGGTAAAAGGAGGAATATGGGTGTCCCATTATCATAATAACATATTTGAATATATATAATACTGTAGATATTAATTTGTTAAATAAATAACATAGTAAGAGTAATCATAAGCATAATAAAACATTAAAAGAGTTGCAAGAAATAATTACCTCTTTTTCAAGTTTCTCCTTTTGATTTTCACAGAAGGACACTATAGGTAGGATTGATGCCCTAATTATTGCCACTAGGAACAAATGAGGGGTTTTGAGAGGTAAAAGGGGAAGGTTTTATCTTATATAATGGGATTTAGAGGTGCGACTAAATGATAAGGATAGTTTCCCTTTTATAATATATAGTTGACTGGCACATTAGGAAACTCGCAAAATATTAAATTAATAAAAAATAATTGTAAATTTAAAATTGATCTAATGTGAATTATATCAAAGATAAGATTATTATGGATTGAAATCTTTACAACCCAAAAATATTTAGTTATGTTTGAATTTCATTTTAAAATTATCATTTATATTTATCCTTATTTAATCTATTTAACTATAATTGTGGTAAATATTTTCTAAATATTAAATCGTTATAAATATTTACCTATATAGAGTTGATTGAAGATAAAAGGACAATTGATGATATTTTAGACATTATAATTGTCACTTTGTTATTTTTAAATATTTTTTTTATATTTAAATAATTTAATAAAATGTTATTTTTAATAAAAATCAATAGTGTCTATTTTGACACTATTTAATCGTTTTATATTAAATAAAATACAAAAATAATAATAACTTTGAAAAAACCATTAAAATAACACGTAAAATTTCATAAATACCTAAAAACATCTTGGATAACCTCAATAATGTGAAATTATATTTATTTTAAAATTTTAAAATTAATTTATTGATTTTTTCAATTTTAAAAATAATTCCTTTTACACAATTGTTTCGTAATTTAGGGTAATTATTTAGTCCCTAAAAACAATAAATAAATAATAGTGATGTAGGTATTTATTTTCGATTTCAATATACAATTCATGATTGTATTCATCTCTAGTTTATCCCCATATTAAAACAATTGAACATATAATAAGTGAGAGTCTTCCACATTGTTACATTATATAATTTTAAAAATATCTATGTAATTTTCAGGGACATGTGACCATTAAATTATTCGAAATAAATAATTCAAAGATAAATATTATTATCCTAGTTATTGTGTTGAAATTTAAATTTTTATGAATTTTATATAATTTAATAAAATATTTTTTACTGTAAAATATCTTAAGTGTCAATTTTGACACTATTTATTATTTTTTCACATAAAAAAATAAAACCAACATGATATAATCAAACCAAGACTTATAAATACATTAATAATATTTCCAATTCATCAATAATAATTGTGAATGACATTAACTCACTCAAATTATTTTTATATTAAAATTATGTATATCATTTATTTTATTCATCTTTTAATAAATCAACTATTAAATCCTCATCATGTCCCAGTTTATTTTAATAATTTACTCTCTAATGTGATAAATAAGTTAACATTTATTTGATAAACATTTTATCTTTCTAATTAATATTTATAGTTTACCATATAACTTATATAACCTGATTTTAAAAAATTTTAACTTGTTAAAAAAAGTGTATCCAAAAAGGATTTTCTTTAAATATTTCATTATAATTATATTAATGTCATCAATGTGGTTCAATTTGGTCTAGAAATCAACCAAGGATGATTTTGGTTGAAAAAATGTGATCCAGTTAAATTAAGAAAAGTGGTAGGGTGACTTTATAAAAATATTATATTATTATTTTTTTAGTTACACTATTCACCTATAGGGATGGTAAATAACATTACTAAAGTTACTATTCATAAAATAATTAGTCATATTGGACCACATCATTCAAACTGATAACAAAAATATATGTATGTTTTTTGAAATTCAATTCACATTAGCTCTAAAACTACGTTTAGTGCTAATCCAGCATATGTGGCTAGAAGGCTGGTAAAATAGATGTTCTAATGTTTAATAAATTTTTATATTTAGTTTTTTTTATAAAAAACATTTCTAGTGACCTAAATAGGATTAATATTTGTATTATTTGTCAATTGTTACATTAAAATAAAATTAAATTAAAAAAAATATTTAAATGAAAATGTTTGGTCGACTTTGGCTTCTTCTCGGTGTTTCTTCGTAGTGATCTTAGGGGGGTTCCTCCATCGGTAGAATTATCGATATCTGTGGGCTTAGATATCATGGATTCCCTCAACATTTGTAGGACTACTCCACTCCGTTTGTCTCCTTGACTAGCTAGGGTTCTTGGTCAACATAGTGAGTTCCAGTGGTCGAGCTCCACATTGTTTTCTGAGGGTTTCCATATTGGGTGTCAGCTGAGAGTGAAACGGGCTGTTCGTGGTGGTCTCTTTGGCAGTAGAAAAAGAGGAAACGAGTTTCAGTTCCTAACATGTGGCGGGGCTTTTTCAGGCATGTCCTGCTATTTGGTGATTTCCTATGAATGTTTTTGTTTACGGTTTCCTATTAGCATTATTTGGATATGGATTTTTGTGTGTGTGATATGTGATTTCGTAGTGGAAAAGTTGGTGATGTTGGTTGTGGTGGTGTGGTATGAAGAGTTTGAAGATGTTTTCCAACAGTCTCAATTCTAGATCACATGTTAGGTGCAAGTTTTGAACGATGTTTGTAGGTGGCTTCAGCTGTTTATTTCTTTTCACTTGATGAAGATTGATTTGGTCTGTAGTGCTGTGGATTGATATGTTTTTTGTGGTTTTAATTTTTTGTCTTCACTTATGGCTCTACAAGTTTGGTCTTGGGTCATTTCATCCAATTTTCATCAAGGTTCTGCCAGAGAAGAGGTTCAGAGCAGAGAGCATTTTCCATATCATCGCTATCTGGAATTGGATGTTTTAAAGGGTATGGCATTTTCCATCGGATTTGTGCCTATGCATCCTTGAATATGGCTATTATCTGAGCATCGATGGGAAGGTGGACGTTGATCAAATTATTTTATTGCTATGATGAGGCATTTCCTTTCTCTTAATTGAATTGTTATTGGTATTCGGGATCATGGACCTTGGAGGCTTGTATGTGTTTTATATCTTGATGTAATTCTGGTTTCCCACTTTTTCCTCAAATGTTCTTTGGAAATAAAAATTAAATTTCATGTCAATCATTTATGAAAAATACCAAAAATTAGTTGTAAACTAATTTATATATTCTAAACTCAAAAATTAAGTCTATTTTTTCAAATAAAATATATAAAATATCATAAAGTGGTTAATATTATTAATAATCAGTTTATAAATGGCTATTTTGGTAGATCATGGTGCATTGTCACTAGGTCTTGTGTGAAATGTAAGCTATAAATTTTTTATAAAATGATAATGAACTGTCAAATCATGGAATGTTACATGGTTGTGGTAGTAGATCAACATAGGGTAGAGGTTTCAAATGATGAAACATAGAGAAGGACACTGATAGAGTTTGAGGACAAGAGTATGGAGAGGTACGATGGATCCCTTTTAGATGTAGTCATGGAAGACTGGTTGGAGAAATTTTAGGTAGCCTTCAGTTTGATATGTGTATTGAAAGAGCATTATACATCATTGGATGTGACATTGTTACCAGGCATAGTGTGGTAGTGGTTCTTATTATCAATCAGTGATTTCAATGAGTTGACTATCTAGTGGGAGGAGTTATGATATTATTTTAGAGATGAGTTAATTTCATCAACCACAATGGTGGACAATCAGTAGGAGGTGATTACCCATCGGCATGAGATCTCTAGTGTGTGTGAGTTTGGGATCTATTTTAGGAACCATCTGGGATATTATCTTGAACTATGGAAAGATGTGGAGGCCAGGACGACACATTTAGAGGTGTATTTTCATCTAGATATCAAGTGTCATTTCACCCTGTTTATTATAATGATGTATCTCAAGGTGGTGGTGATAGAAGAGTTAATCTTGAGAACATTATTTATAAATGAATCATCATGATAGGAACATCTTCGGGATTCCCCATGAAGAATATTTATGGTATCAGTTCACTATTGATAAGAAATAGGATCTTTTGATAAGGCAAGAGTAGGTTGCATCCATTAATGTCTCATTTCACTAGAAGTACTGGCTCTCAGGCCTATTATAGGGGATTATATACATTTTTCCCCTTTTGATACCAAGGTCATTAGTTGAGAGAGTTCGTGAAAATCTTCATTAGTCATTTTGTTCCATTTATTCTACTTAAGGCTACACCACTGTGGTAGTTCTAGTTGATGAAACAGTCGTAGGTTACTCCAATTTGGGATTAGCAAAGAGTGGATAGGGAAGGAATAAGACAGCCCCAGGAGTCTCCTCATCTCTAGATATTAGATTGAGGCCATGGTGATGTACATTCAAATGGTAATATTGATTGTGGAGAAGGTTGTGGTCAACTTCATGCATTAGCTTTAATAGTTCCAGGCGATCCACAAGTCATTAAAAGTACCATTTTTTTATTTTTTCCAAGGTTCGTTGCTTTTTAGTTCTTTGATAGATAAAATCCTTCAAATATCAAGCTATTTTCGAATATTTGGGATATGTTGAATGGATAATTATATTTCCCTTTTCATTGACTACTCTAGTTAGAGGTCGAAGTGACTTGATTGATATATGTAGAGACCATAAGAAAGTGTAGGGGACTCAACACTAAAGGTGATATTTCCTAAATTTTTTTATAATAACATATGATATCATCCTCAATATGGATTGGTTTTATTAATTATTGTATATTGTGGAATGATTCATGCTGAAGGCCGTATTATTTGATAACGATGGAGAGTCATCAGGGTTTATTGGTGAGAAAGACCCTCAGATGGGTTAAATGTGTGTTCTATCCTTGTCTTCCATGACTGGTAATATGATTATACTTTCACCAGAAATTTAGAAGACAATATTTCCTAGGTTCATATATGAGTACCCTGATGTCTTTCTCGGGGAAGTTGTAGTGTTAACCTATATAAACCCGGTTCTTATTTTTTGATGTACACGTTTCTTCTTTTCCATTTACTTATGTGTTTTTGAAAAAAACAAGGGAAATGTAGGAAAAATCACAAATTTATGGGTACACGCTGTGTACATTTGTACACACACCGTGTAATTTGGCAGTGTGGATGATAATACAAGGTGTGTAGGCTTATCGGCGATTAATGGTGTAAAAACTAACTACACACCATATACTTAGTAATAAACTCCATGTAATTATTCGGCAGGTGCACAGTGAGGTGGTGGAAAGCAGACACTAGAGGAGCAGTTAAAAAGGATAGTACACAATGTGCACTTAATAATACATTCCATGTAATCAGCCGGTAGATGAACAGTGAGGTGGTGGAAAGTAGCCGCCAGAGGAATAGTAAAAATTGAAAGTACACGCCGTTTTCTTGAGAGTACATGCTGTGTAGTTATGTTTTTTTCATTAAAAATAGGCATTAGCCTCCTCATTCAATAGAGGAGGCAGAGAACTCGCCAGGAGCAGCATGAGAGGAGGCCGAGACTTGGGGGAGCTCCCGATCGCTCACCGGGACTCCGATTCTTCCTTCGTCGATCTCGTTTGAACCACGCAGGTAAGGTATTCACTCTTCTTGAATATTTCCTCCCAATTATTTCCCTATGTGAAGTTATTTATGTTTTAACAGGTAATCATTTATCCCAGATCTACATCATTCTTGGTTGTTGTGGAAGGTGCCTTTCACGTATATCGATCAGAGGAGATCGAGGTAGGTGGTCTTGTGTTTAATTCCAATTGTCGAGTTGAGTTTTTTTATCGTTGTGCCACGTGCCCATGTTTGGGGTGTTGTATGGATGAGGCTTTTACTATTGAAATACCTAGAATTTCATAGGTAATCTAATGAATAAATTTTATCTAATGTTTGAGATCATTGCATTGATCTAGGGCCACCTTGAGGGTGTGTTTCCCTTGTTTAGCCGTTTGGTGAGGATACCCATGGGTATGCTGTGATTTTAGCATGTTTTCAGTTTTCATGAGAGGAAACATATATAAATCAATTTATTATGCATTGGGATCATCCTGGTTACTTGATCATCCTATGGAATACCTGAGGGTAGTGTTTTGTTAACCCGAGGACAATGTTTTTTTAGCCTCCGGGCAACGTTTCTTATGCTTGTGGGTAGTATCTTCCGTGTCTGAGGGTGATATCTCATATTCCTGAGGTCAATATTCATTATGATTGAGGGAAGTCACCTGAGGGTTTCATTTCTGATTGACTGAGGCTAAGGACTTGCAGGTTTGAGGACATTGTTTAATTTGAATATTTACTATGGTGATTTCTTATGTTGTACCTGCCAATCTAAAGAAAAAGCTTGGTATTATTATTATCATTTACTTGTTGGATAGCCTGTTGTGGTTTTTGCTATGGCACTGCTATAGGATATTGTTGGTCAAGGCCAAGTCTCGAAAAACTCATAATTCAAATATATTTAATTGTTAAAAAATTATTAAAATGGAAATGTTACTGGTAGTAATGGTTACTTTTGAGTACTTCCCAGTTTACTAAATTTCATTATTGCACACTACTATTGCACATTTTCATTGGCAGTTGGGCATGATCCTTTGGTGGATGCCTACTGGGATTCATTTATCACAACCTTTTTGGGTCATTTCTTGGTCCCAAACAGATTATATTGCTACATGTGTTGATAAGGGAAAGGGTCCCTATATAGGTAAATGATTGTTGTAGACGTGTATGAGTTCATCAGAATGATCTTAGGCTTGCGATGTTGTTGTGTTACTATCACACTTCTTTGGTTTTGTTTTTCTATACTTCTTACCTTGTGATGTATTGTATTAGATTGTAGTGTATCCTGTTTTGGATGCTTTCTTATATTTACATACATGTTTCACCATTATATATATTACTATTGGTTATCTTTTACTTCAGTTCCGTTGTTCATTTCAGGTATATGTTGTTTATGGCTTCCACTTTTGTACATTTCTATTTTTTTCCACTACACTGCACTTTGAAAAATGAGGGCATATTTTCCCCACACTCAGACCTAGGCCACCGCTGCTAGTGGGAAGCCTCTGGTGTTTGGGAAAATGCTATTTAGTTCATGTGACCTACTAGGTTTGGGGAACCTGTTCTGTGGCACCCAGATCCAGGACGTTAAAAAGTGGTATCAAAGGGGTTTCTTTTCATCATGACTTATTGTTTAGAGCCTATTTCTAGGGATACGATAGAATAGGTACTTGGTAATAAGTTGTGCCCAGGAGTAGTTAACCAGTGTACAGGGAAAATCCAATTTACCTCGTGTGGACATTTTTCTAGTTTTTCAATTATTACAATTAATTTGATTTCACTGTTGGGTGATGCACTTGTGGTGTTCTATTTATATTTTTATACTTGGGTTCTGTTTAGTTGTAACCCGGTGAGATGAGGGTATACCATCTCATGCATCATTTAGGAACATGTTAGAATCATGTGTCATTCATAGTTTCCATGACATCTAGGTGCATTAGGAATTTCATGTTGTTGTGATAGATGATGTGCTAGATAATGCATTCTATTGTGATAGGTACCTTGATAAACACGTCTATTATTGATAGGACATTGTTTGTATGTGGTTTTTTTAATGAACTCCAAACATTGGTTCTTGAGGTTTTATGGGCCCTCATGGACCGTAATTTGGTGGATCGTTGACTTGTTGACCTTGTTTTAACATGTATAAGATTCCAAGCTTTGATTGTCGGGGAGTATGGGCCCTCATGGATCGGAATTTGGAACTTTGGAGATCATTTTAGTGTTTTTCTGGGCTCCTGAGTAGTTTCTGAGGCTTACTGTCTAGAAAAACCCAGAATACATGTTGTGTAGTTTTGACTACACGCCATATGTTCTTCTATTCAAGAAGAAACTATTTTTCTTAAGTACACACTATGTACTTTATCTACACATCGTGTAGTCTCTAACCATGTCATAGGCTGTGTGGGCAGAGACATAGGATAGGGAAGTTCTTATGGGAACACATCGTGTACCGGATGTACACATTGTGTCGGCTTGACCCTGTGTCCACTCGTGTGACTAAGAAAACGGATAGAGAAATCTTAAGATATACACGTCGTGTCCGTATGGCACATGTCTTGTAGTGTCAGCCTAGTATCCGGCCATGTAGCTAATAACATGGGTTGGTGAAGCTTGTTTAGTACCTATCATGTACCTGTTGGACACGTCGTGTAGTCTTGATCTGTGAGAGACTGTGTGGACTTGGCCATGCGGCTGGGGAAACAGGGTGGTGTACATGCCATGTGTGGGTGTAACTCACTGTTTACCTAGGGTTGAGACATGCCCAGACTGGCATAAGAACACGACCATGCGAGGGCTTAAGGGTACACGCAGTTTAGACCTTATACACAATACGTAGTCTCTTTTTTCAAGTTCTTCTGTATTTTTCTCCTTTTTCATTGGCACTCTTAACTGGAGAAAAGAAACCTCAACAGTTAATTAAACTAATGCGTGTGTTTGACCTTGTAGATTCATGCCACCAAGATGACCATGAGTTGTTCACCATGGGAGTTACGACAACTATACTCTAGAGATGGTAGGCCATGGGATACTGATGGATCCTCTAGCTGTGCCAGATGCGGAATCATCCATTAAACCAGATGCAGGAGCGGATGCCCAGTTCCATGAAGCCTTCATGCAGTTCATGCAGACCTTCCAGGGAGGACTTCTGGTTTCCACATCTATGGCAGAGCTGACACCTATATTCCAGCAGTAGCATCCTCCTATTTTTCCAAAGGATGGAGGACCACATACTGCGAAGTTATAGATGGGTTCTATGAAAATGATCTTCGAGCATCTGGAGACACCTCTAGGGAGGAGGGTCAAGCTCACTATATACGTGTAGTGTGATTCCTCCAAGATATGGTGGGATGTTACCACAAATACTAAGAATCTCCCAGACATGAAATGTGAATATTTTCAGGCAGTCTTCTATGAGTTTTATTTCTGTAGATGCTAAGGGATGATTGAGCTCGAGATTTCATGAATCTACAGCAGGGCGTGAGGTCAGTGTTGGACTATTGTGCCCGCTTCACCGAGCTACAACGTTTTTCACATGTTCTAGTGGTTGATGAGATTATGAGGGCCAAATGCTTTTAGGATTGTATTCAATATGAAATATGATCATTGATAAATGTTTTTATGTTGCCTACAATGAATTATCTTGTGAACCAAGAATTGATTACTGAGCGGAAAATGCGGGAGGCATGTGGTGTGGACCAGGGGGATCGACACCTATATCTGGTACTCTTTCTACTGACAAGAGTAAAATTAAGATGGATTTCTCTCATAGTGGTAGTACTAGCTAGATTAATTCTTCAGGTGGCCAGGTCTTGTGCTACTAGTGTGGTAAAGAGGGGCACAAGAGACCTCAGTATCCATGAGACCCAGTGGAGGGCTGATCTTGTAGCAAGATGGGTCATCTTCAGTGTTTTCGCAGGGTGTTCCCACCAGTTACTAGTGAGAGGTTTTCTGTGAAGACTCCTCGTGTAGGAGTAGGGCCAACATCTTCTTACTAGTCAGGGAATTGGAATACATTAGGATGTTCATACAGAGGTGGTCATTATGGTCGTGGTAGCCCGACACCAGGATCTCAGAGACAACAGGGAGGGTCAGCTTAGGGTATCCAGGCTTTGTCGTAGGGCCGCAAAACTAGGCCGGTATATGCAGTGCAACAGACCTAGCAAGAGTAAGATCCTAGACCTTCCACTGTCATTGGTACTATTCTAGTTGCTTCTATTTTTTCGACTGTACTTTTCAATTATGGTGCTACACATTTCTTAATATCTGTTCCCATTGTGTAGAGCCTCGAGCTCTATGTTTCTTCTTCATCTGATATCATGATGCTAGACACTCTTTTTTGAATTAGAATGGAATATGTGCGTCAGTGCAAGGAGTTCCCCCTAGAGATTGGTGGGTGTCATTTTCTATTGGACCTCTATGTCATAGAGATGACATCCTAATATTTCATTCTCAGGATGGACTGGCTGGTACCCTTTCACGATTTTGTAGATTTCTATCATCGTAGGGTGAGTTTCACATCACTAGAGGGATAAGAGTCTCTATACAAGGGAGAATGGGATGTCCAGGCGAGCCAAGCTGGACCTATGCATTGTGGGTGAGGTGGAGTAACAGCCTAGATTGGAAGTTTATATCTAGATCACCAGGGAACTTGTTAGAATAATTTTCCTATAGTGGTTAATCATTTCATGGATGTCTTCCTGGACGACATTTTAGGCCTAACTCTAGAGCGATAGGTGTATTTCTCTATTTAGCTTATGACAGGAGTGGCACCGGTGTCCATTCCTCTTAATAGGATGGATACACTATAATTATAGGTGCTCAAGAGGAAGTTAGAGCAGATACTTGCCAAGGTTTTCATATGACATAGTATTTCACCCTGGTGTTTGCCATTCCTTTAAACCAAGAAGGTGGATAGTACCCTCAGACTGTGCGTGGATTATTGTAAACTTTATTAGTTGACGGTTAAGAACTGAAATCCTGTACCAAGGATTGATGATATTTTTGATCAACTTCGAGGATCATCAGTGTTCCCAAAGATTGACTTGAGATCCAGATATCATCAATTTCACATTATACAATCGGACATTCCGCCTAGATCCTTTCGGCACAGATATGGTTTATACAGGTACTTGGACATGCCGTTCGGACTCACAAATGCGCCAGTAGTTTTTATAGCTCTAATGAATCATGTGTTCCACCCACATCTAGATTCTTTTGTGGTAGTTTTTGTGGATGATATCTTTCTATACTCACACACTGGACAGGACTATGACACCCATCATGAGATCATTCTGAGTACACTGAGAGAGCATCATTTATATGCTAGGCTCTCAAAGTGCCACTTTTGGATGGACCAGATTCACTTCCATGGTCATATTATCTCAGTTGAAGGAGTTGCGGTAGGCCCAATGAAAGTGAGAGTAGTAGTTTCCTAGGAGTATCATAAGAATGTGTTTGAAATATAGAGTTTCATGGGGCTTCCTGGTTTCTACTGGCTCTTTATACACGACTTATCCTGCTTAGAAGCACCGTTGATGGGTTTGACTAAGAAGGGTATGAAGTTCGTTTGGTCAGAATCTTGTGAGACAGCCTTTCATAAGTTGAACAGAACTTTGACATCATCACCATTCCTGATACATCCAGATCAAGGTAATATCTATATATTTTATTTTGATGCATCAGGTATTGGGCTGGGAGCAGTGTTGATGTAGGGCGATCGTTTAGTTGCGTATGGGTTTTGGAAGTTGAGGCCACCTGAGAGTAATTACCTGACACATGATCTCGAGTTGCCTGCAGTTGTTTATGCATTATGATGTTGGAGACGTTATCTCTTAAGATAACCTTTTGTGGTGTTTACGGACCACAAAATTTATAAATACATCTTTACCCAACGTGACTTGAATTTGAGACAGCGAAGGTGGGTTGAATACCTTCAGTCCCTTGACTTTGAGCTTTCATATACACCTGGTAAGGGTAACGCAGTAGATTATGCACTATGTAGGTGGACTCAGATATAGGCAGTGCAAGAGGCCAGTGATGAGTGGCATATTATAGCTTTGTTCTCTAATTTGCATTTGGAGGTGCATGATATTCAGGGGCAAACCTATCTTTCATCCATAGATGTGACTTCTACCCTACTGGATAGAGTGAGGATGAGACAACTATAAGATTCTGAAGGCCTAGTTCTATGGGTGTCAGTGGAAAGTGAGGACCCTCAATTTGGTTGGACGATAGGATATGATGAGGTATTGCATATCCATGGACGAGTGTGAGTTGCAGAGGATATACGCGAGGCGTTGATGTGGGAATTCCATGCTTCATCTTGGGCAGTGCATCCTTGAGTTACCAAAATGTACTTTGACTTGAGACGTCAGTATTGGTGGCCAAGTATGAAAATAGAGGTAACTGGATTTGTTACGAGATATTCCACCTGTCAGTAGGTGAAGGAGGAGCATCAGAGGCCAGATGTACTGTTACAACTGTTACCCATTCTAGAGTGGAAATGGGATGATGTCATGATGGACTTCGTGACTGGGTTGTTGAGGTCACCTCGAGGAAATGATGTCGTATGGGTTGTTTTCGATAGACTTACGAAGGTAGATCACTTTATGTCGATCAAGGAGACCTTCAGTGTTGACGATCTCTGGATGTTGTAGATCTGAGAGGTGGTATGTCTTCCTGGGGTCTATCGTTCTATCATTTCAGATAGGGACTACCATTTTCTATCTCGTTCAAGTAAGAGTTTTCATAGGGCCCTGGGTACTCAGGTGCTTCTGAGCATACCTTACCACCCTCAGACAGATGGCCAGTCAGAGCGTACAATATAGGAGCTAGAGGACATGCTTCATGAATGCATCTTGGACTTTGGGGGCTCTTGGGAGAAGCACATACCCGTGGTTGAGTCTGCCTACAATAATTGTCTTAAAGAAACTATTGAGATTTCACCTTACGAGGCTTTATATGTTAGGACATGCCGATTACCCTTGTGTTGGTTGGAGGTTGGTGAGGAAGCTAAACTGGGACTACGTCTCATGCAGGAGACTTCAGAGTAGGTCCAGTTGATTTAGAAGCAGATGGCTACTACACAGTCTCGTTAGAAAACTTATGTGGATCTCCGTAGAGTACCCTAAGAGTCTGTGGCTATGGATCAGGTTTTATTGTGTGTTTCACCAAGGTTGGGAAATAGGCGGATCAGGAGACAGGGTATACTTTCACTGAGGTATGTAGGACCATTTTAGATTCTAGAGAGGGTCAGGTTTGTTTCCTATCGGTTGCAGTTACCACAGATGTAACACCCGAGATTTTTATGAGTAATATTTTGTTTTTATATATCATCAAAGGAATCTTTCACTACACACTTTCTTGGCTTACTTTACACGCAATCGCGACCTTCCTTGATAGCTTGTGTTGTACGCAATACCGAGTTTTACTAAACAACGATATATTGTTATGAACTAGCCGTTATGAATAGTGTTAACTAAATTTTGAATTTTACAACATTATTATTCATCTTACACATTTCTAGAACATGTTATAAGAACAAAATAATTTTTTTTTTCAGGTAAAATAAGTTTTTTTCAAAAAATGCTGTTTTGCCGCCTTTTGATTGCGCACCCACATTAAATCTAGTTTTTGACATGTTTATAAGTTGAATTTGACAAAATAAAATTATTCTTTGGAATCAAGAAATAAAAATTTACTTTGGATAAATTTTTCATATTATTCTGGTAACTTTCACATTTTAATGAATAGTAAAAACACACTATATTTTAATTAAAAACAATTTTCTTTCATCGTAATATCTTATGTGGTTAAATTATAATATTGAATGGTTTTAAAGTATAAATAGAATATATTTTTACCATTTAATATAATGTATGTCATTAGCATTGATTTTACCTTGAATTCATAAGTTAAATCAATTCAATCTTTTGCAATGTTTTAAACAAAAACCCATTTTTATTCGACAACGGGATTAATTTTAATTTAATTTCTGCAACTTCTGTGTTTTGAATTTTAAAAAATGGATTCCATATTTGAATCAGTGGGTCCAAATTATGTTAATAGGATACTTTTTATTTTTGGGAATTATGAATAGTAATTACGGTAAATTTTATTTACCATAGTTAAAGGTAAATCGGGTAATTAAGGGTAAGTATAATATTTTAAAATTACCCTAACAAATGTCAAAATTATATTGGATGACTAAAAAACGACCCATATCACCTATGGGTCTGATTAGAATCATTTAATGGACATTTGTCTATGAAAATAACTTAATTATTATTAAAACCAAAGAAAGTGACAACATGTCACTCTCTTAAATCTTATAAGTATATTAATTTTAATTTAGTGATACACTTCATGAAACTTCGAACATGAATAGTCTCCAGAAATCTAATGAAATTATCTACATCATATGAATTTATTTAGAATTTTTAGGGATTAAATAATTATCATTTATTATGACAGAAAGATGATGCAGTAGTTGTCTTATTAATGAAATATTGACAGAATTGATGTTATAAATGCCCAAATAAATGTAATTTGAGACTTTTTATGACTTAAACTAATTTTCTAGGTTACTATGATATATTAGTGTCGATTTAATCAACTTGGTTCGAACATATAATTCTGTTATGACTCTCAAAAAAATCATATATCAAATAGTGTCAAAATTGACACAAAATAGTTTTTAAATCAAATATTATATTATTAATTGTTATTTTATTCCTACAAATCTAAGGTTCGGCCAAATGACTTAGATAAGGATATATATATTAATAATAAACAATTTGGGGTTCGTTTGGCATGTTATAGTAAGTGTATTAACCATATAGTGAAAGAAAACAAAAAGACACGGTAAAAGTTAAATTATTTAACTTTGAGTTAAATCTAATTGATAAGGTTAAAATAATACCCTAAACTTGTCTAAATTCTATTGGTTGATAGGATTTCGACCCACCCCCACTTTAGATTCGAAATAAGACCCTTTGGAACCATTATAAACCGATTTTGACTTTAATATAAAATAATATTTTGAGATATTCCTAAGGTGCCCCTCTCCCCCCTTATAAAAGGGCACCTCCTCCCCCTCCTCCTCACACCAATTTGAGCACTCAAGCTCGGACAACCCCTTCCATTTTATCCTCTCCACTTACCTAGAATAGTACTTGAGGTTCTGGTCTTATTCAAAGACCAATCTTAGTTCCCTAAGTGGAGGATTCAAAGAGGCGTTCCAAAGAAGAGGTAATATCCGTTACCGATCTTTTCAATTTCTTTCTTCTTCAACTTCTTCTCCTTTATTTGTTTCATGATAAAGTAATAACATCAGTATTACTTACATACTGATATGTTATTATAAATATGAAACAATCCTAATTCACTATCTATCCATCCTACGGAAAAATGAAATCACCGCGCGTGCGTACGTACGGAATACCGTCTCCACGCCGTGGTGTAATCTATTTTCCACCACCACCTTACAAGGATGGGTATAATGGTGTAATGAGTAACTATTTATGATTATTATAAATTAATATTGATACTAAAATAATATATATATACTCCAACACAATTCCACGATCATAGGAACGATATCATCACTTGTACGTACGTACGGAATACCGTCTCCACGATGTGATGCGACTCGTTCTACATGATCATCATTACATAGTAATTATATAAATTAATTGAATGAATAAATATGATATATGTTACACTAATACCATTATGGATATAAGGTATCTATAACCTTAAAATAACAATAAGAATTTATTCGGCAAAACACGCATAAGAACAAAAGGCAATAAAGACCCGAGTAACAAGTAACAATGAAATATTACTAACAAGAAGCTAAGAATATGACCATATATGATATCATATCAATATGTATGATTCTGGGATAAGTCAATAACATTATTTAAACCATTATACAGGAGCTTCGGACACGTACAAAGCAAATCGGACCTAAGGTAAGGGAAATATCACAATCTCATTTTTATCCGAGATTTTTTATTCGTAAGTATTTACTGGGGTGTATTTTATCATCCACATCCATGTTTAATCAATATGTAATATTATTTCCATCCACCTACAATTTTTTAAATATATTTTTACCCTTCGGTGAGTTTTTAGTAATATGTATGAAAGGAATCTTTTGTCGTTTTTCGTACGAGGTACTTTTTGACTTTTCCGAAAAAAGTACGAAGAATGTTTTTTTTAACTTATACGGCATGAGTGGATTTATAAAACATTATTTCCAAGAAGTTTCCTTGAAAAGTATTAAAGTTTATTTTTAATCAACTTCTTTTAGTTTAAAATTGTATGACATGTTATGAAAGGAAAAGTGTTTTTGAAGTAGAAAGGATATTTTCCTCAAGAATAGAGTTCAAGTATTTTATCAAAATTATTTTCCATCTAAGATAATAAAAGGGTTCTGTTTTTATCCCTATTATTACATGGATTTGATTATGTTGTGATGGAAATATTTTTATGAATTACTTTATCTTATATGAATTGTTTTATGATGTCATGTTGTTTAAGAATCCCATTTTTATTACATGGGTTACGCTGTGATGTATGATTTATGATTATGTGGCACACATAAGAAAGGATTCATTATGAGATGGGTGGGACCTATATCTCCCTCCAATGCATTGGGTAAAGATTTTATATCTCATGAGATAGACATGGCTGGAACGGTAGGTTATACCGGTTCAGTGAAACAGGACTGGAACGAGGGTGACTCGGTTCAGAAAGGGACTTTTTCCACTAAGATAGTCTTGGCAATGAGTCATGACTAACAAGAAATGATTTTCCATGATTATGTGTGCATGCCAAAAAGTTTCAAGTTTTATGTTATGATTATGGGGATCTCATTTTCACTTCTATGATTTGTTCCATGTTAAGATATTATGATCTCTTTTGCAGGTTATGATTTTCAAAAAGATATGATATGATTTTTATTCCCTTTATTTGCCCTTGCTGAGCATTTGAGCTCACCCTTTTATGTTTTATTTTCCCCAGGTCAGGAAGATGGATATTAAGTAGAATATGCTAAAAGGGACCCTATATAGGATGAAATAAATGGGAGACACTGTAGAAGATTTATGAACCAGTTGTTTATGTTTCCCAGTTTCTAAAGACACTATACCTATACGGTCCTTTGTGGTTTTGTCATATGTTGTAATAAGTGTGCTTCAATTTTGAAGTATTAACAATGTATGTAAAGTATGGGTCGTTATAGTTGGTATCAGAGGAAAGGTATGGTCAACCTTTGGAAACTAGGATGTGAAAGACTTAGTAAGAACTCTAAGGATAAGTCTAAGCATAGAACACAATATTAGTGTTTTAGAAATGGCCATGAATACCCTAGGATAAAACCTTAAGTATGAAATTTTATCCTTGATTATGTGGTTTTCCTATTATAATTAGTGTTGCTCACACTATTATTCTTGGTTTTAGTCAATGGCTGGAACCCGAAGGAACCGTGTTAATGCGGAATGCGATGGGAAATGCAATGATTGTCCCCCTGAGCAACCAAACGATATGGGAGCTGGAATGAAAAATCTTGTAGCCATGCTCACACAACTTTCTCAAGCTATGAATCATGCAGGACTTCCAAAAGAGAAAAGGAAGGAGCAACATTCTGTTGAATCCTTCATGAGGCAGCTTCCACCTTCTTTCTGTGGGTCTACTGATCCATTAGTTGCTGAACAATGGATTAGTACTACTGAAAAGATATTTTCAGTTCTTCAATGTTCTGAACATGATAAAGTCATCCTAGCAGTGTATCGTTTGGAAGGATATGTTGATCAATGGTGGAATCTTATTAAGAATACGAGGCAAAGGGATGAAACTGAGTCTATGGAATGGGAAGAGTTCAAGAAATTATTTTTCAATAAGTACTTCCCTCGTATTCTCCGAACAAAGATGGAGAAAGAGTTTCTTGAACTGAAGCAAAGGGATGATGAATCTGTTGGTACCTATGAAGCAAATTTTACAGGACTTGCAAGTTATGCTTCTGGTATTATTATCCAACCTGAGAGTAAGATCGATCGATTCTTTAGTGGCTTAAAAGCAAGTCTTCGAAGGGCGTTAGCCATAAGGGACTTCAATAGCTACGAGGAAATCGTTCGATGTGCTCTCAAAGTCGAGATGGAGATTGGAGTAACCCATCAGTCACATGGGTTTGATAAGAAGAGGAAGTTGGAATTCAAAGGAAAATCTAAAGAGCACACTGAAAAGAAGATGAACTTTCCCTTATGCTCAAAGTGTGGAAAGAAACATGGAGGGAGTTGTCTTAAATGGACAAGTAAATGTTTTAAATGTGGAAAGGAAGGTCATCGGGCATTTGAATGCCGCGATAATGGGACGAAGATGTCTAATGATGCAAACAAAGGAAGGGATACACAGAATGAACCTACTACACTTCAATGTTTCAAGTGAAAGGAGATCGGGCATTATGCCAATCAATGCCCAAATCCAAGGGTTGATGATGATGGTCGACGTCAACAAAATCTTAAGGCTAAATACAAAGGAAAGTCACATGCAATTTCTATCAGCGATGTGGAGTACGATAACGAAGTGGTGAAAGGTACACTTACCATCCACTCTAAAGTAGAAAATGTTTTATTTGATTCTGGATCCACCCACTCTTTTATTTCTAAAAACTTTTCTAAGGGTATCACCATACTACCTCAACAATTAGATGTTGAGTTAGCTGTGACAACACCTAATGGCACAACAGTCGCATCAAAAGTTTATAATTCTTCTCCGATCGAAGTTTGTGGGAAAGTGATTCCTGCAAATCTTGTGATCCTTCCTTTAGTGGAATTTGATGTGATTCTTGGCATGGATTGACTTTCTCTACATGGAGCTCATATCAATTTCCAAAGAAGGGAAGTCACATTTCATATTCCAGATCAATCTACGATCGTCTATCAATGCAAGGATGAACATAACCTTCCAGTGGAAATTTCTTCCATCTTATGGGTATTGATTCCACTAAATGAAGTTTATTTATCTCAAATGGTTGGTGAGAAACTCACGATTAAGAATATGCCCATTGTACGGGAGTTTGATGATGTATTTCCGGAGGAATTACCGGGTCTTCCACCAAATCGTGAAGTTGAGTTTTCAATAGAACTCGTACCAGGCGCTTTGCCAATTTCAAAGACACCTTATAGAATGGCCCCAATTGAGTTGCAGGAATTGAAGAAGCAACTCCAAGAGAATCTTGATAAGGGATTCATACGCCCTAGTGTGTCACCTTGGGGAGCACCTGTTCTATTTGTTAAGAAGAAAGATGGATCAATGAGACTCTGCATTGATTATCGAGAACTTAACAAGATCACTATCAAGAACAAATATCCTCTCCCACGCATTGATGACTTATTTGACCAACTACGTGGAGCTCAATACTTTTCCAAGATTGATCTTCGTTCAGGGTATCATAAATTAAGGGTCAAAAGGGAGGATATACCAAAGACGGATTTCCGTACAAGGTATGGACACTATGAATTTATAGTGATGCCATTTGGTCTTACTAATGCCCCTGCTATCTTCATGGATCTAATGAATAGAGTCTTTAGAGACTATCTTGATCAATTTGTGGTAGTCTTTATTGACGATATTCTTGTCTATTCAAAGAGCAAGGAAGAGAATGAAGATCACTTGAGAATTATATTGAAGACCCTGAGAAAGGAGAAGCTTTATGACAAATTTACCAAGTGTGAATTTTGGCTTCAAAAAGTTGCATTTTTGGGTCACATAATCTCAAAAGAGGGGATATCTTTGGATCCAGCAAAAACAGAAGTTATCGAAAGATGGTCGAGACCAACAACAGTAACTGAGATCCGAAGTTTTCTTGGTTTGGCTGTATATTATCGACGTTTTGTAAAAGATTTTTCACGATTATCTAATCCAATCACCAAGTTGACTCGGAAAGGAGTTATGTTTGTCTGGACAGAGGAATGTGAAGAGAATTTCAAGGAGTTGAAAAGAAGGTTATCCAGTGCACCTCTGCTCACACTGCCTTGTAGTGGAGAAAGGTTTGTGATCTACAGTGATGCATCCAAGAAGGGATTGGGGTGTGTTCTTATGCAAAATGATATGGTGATAGCTTATGCCTCACGACAGTTGAAAATCGATGAGAAAAATTACCCAACACATGATTTGGAGTTGGCTGCGGTAATATTTGCATTAAAGATTTGGAGGCATTACCTTTATGGTGAAAGGTGTGATATTTATACTGATCATAAAAGTTTAAAGTATATTTTCACACAAAAGGAGTTGAATATGCGTCAAAGAAGATGGTTGGAGCTGATTAAGGATTACGACTGCTCAATCCATTACCACCCTGGGAAAGCAAACAAGGTGGCAGATGCATTAAGTCGACAAGACCTTGCTAGTTTATCCATGATGAGGATCAAAAAGGATCCAATATTTATGGATTTACAAAGGATGGATCTTGGAATTATAATGGAAGGGGAAAAATCTTATCTTTCTCAAATGAATATTCAACCATCTATACATGTGAAGATTAAGGAGGCACAGAAAGAAGATGTCGAGTTACAAAAGAAGGTGAGAAATGTTCCGGAATTCAACCTTGATTGTGATGGGATAATAAAGTTCAGGAATCGGGTTTCTGTTCCTCCCATCCTCGAATTAAAGAAGGTGCTGCTGGATGAGGCTCATAGTTCTTCATTCTCTATTCATCCTGGAAGCACGAAGATGTATAGGGACCTGAAAGAGTACTTCTGGTGGGATGGCATGAAAAGAGATGTTGCTGAATATGTCTCTCGATGCTTGGTTTGTCAACAAGTTAAAGTTGAGAGACAGAAGTCTAAGGGGATGTTACAACCATTACCCATACCCGAATGGAAATGGGAAAACATCACTATGGACTTTGTCACAGGACTTCCTAAAACATCCAAAGGAAATAATGCTATTTGGGTCATAGTTGATCGTCTTACAAAGTCTGCACACTTCATTGATATTAGAGAGGATTTATCTCTAGATCAGCTTGCCAGGATATATGTAAAGGAAGTGGTAAGATTGCATGGAGTACCACTTTCTATTATATCTGATCGGGATCTGAGATTTACCTCGAAGTTCTGGCGAAGTATTCAGCAGACTCTGGATACAGAGTTGAGTTTCAGCACTGCTTATCATCCCCAGACAGACGGTCAGTCTGAGAGGACAATTCAAACCCTAGAAGATATGTTGAGAGCTTGCTCTATGGATTTCAAAGGAGGTTGGGATCAACACCTACCTTTGGTGGAATTTTATTATAATAATAGCTTTCACTCCAGTATTCAGATGGCTCCTTATGAAGCTCTCTATGGAAAGAAATGCAGGACTCCAACTTGCTGGGATGAAGTTGGGGAAAGAAAGCTGTTAGGACCTGATCTCGTTGATGAAATGGGAGAAAAGGTTAGATCTATTCAACAACACATAAGAGCAGCTCAGAGTCGACAGAAAAGTTATGCCGACAACCGAAGAACAGACCTAGAGTTTGAAGTGGGTGATAAAGTGTTCTTACGAATATCTCCCTGGGAGAGGGTTATGAGATTTGGAAAGAAGGGGAAGTTGAGCCCTAGATATATTGGTCCTTTCGAAATACTGGATCGTGTTGGGAAGGTAGCTTACCGATTGGCGCTTCCACCGAATCTCTCTCAAGTTCACGATGTGTTCCATGTATCTCTCCTGAGAAAGTACATACCAGATCCTTCACATGTACTCAGCTCAGAAGTTGTACCGCTGGAGCAAGATATTTCTTATGAAGAACAGCCGATAGAGATTCTGGATCGTAGCGAAAAGGTCCTACGAAACAAGACCACTCGCTTGGTGAAAGTTTTATGGAGGAACCATCAACTTGAAGAAGCTACATGGGAGCTTGAGGATATGATGAGGGAGAAGTATCCTCATCTTTTTGTTACAAAGTGATGAATTTCGAGGGCAAAATTCTTTTTAAGGGGGGTAGAATGTAACACCCAAGATTTTTATGAGTAATATTTTGTTTTTATATATCATCAAAGGAATCTTTCACTACACACTTGCTTGGCTTACTTTACACACAATCGCGACCTTCCTCGATAGCTTTTGTTGTACGCAATACCGAGTTTTACTAAACAACGATATATTGTTATGAACTAGCCGTTATGAATAGTGTTAACTAAATTTTGAATTTTATAATATTATTATTCATCTTACACATTTCTGGAACATGTTATAAGAACAAAATAATTTTTTTTTCGGGTAAAATAAGTATTTTTAAAAAAAAGCAGTTTTGCCGCCTTTTGATGGCGCACCCACATTAAATATAGTTTTTGACATGTTTATAAGTTCAATTTGACAAAATAAAATTATTCTTTGGAATCAAGAAATAAAAATTTACTTTGGATAAAATTTTCATATTATTCTGGTAACTTTCACATTTTAATGAATAGTAAAAACACGCTATATTTTAATTAAAAACAATTTTTTTCATCGTAATATATTATGTGGTTAAATTATAATATTGAATGGTTTTAAAGTATAAATAGAATATATTTTTACCATTTAATATAATGTATGTCATTAGCATTGATTTTACCTTGAATTCATAAGTTAAATCAATTCAATCTTTTGCAATGTTTTAAACAAAAACCCGTTTTTATTCGACAACGGGATTAATTTTAATTTAATTTCTGCAACTTATGTGTTTTGAATTTTAAAAAATGGATTATATATTTATAATCAGTGGGTCCAAATTATGTTAATAGGATACTTTTTATTTTTGGGAATTATGAATAGTAATTACGGTAAATTTTATTTACCATAGTTAAAGGTAAATCGGGTAATTAAGGGTAAATATAATATTTTAAAATTACCCTAAAAAATGTCAAAATTCTATTGGATGACTAACAAATGACCCATATCACCTATGGGACGGATTAGAATCATTTAATGGACATTGTTTCATGAAAATAACTTAATTATTATTAAAACCAAAGAAAGTGACAACATGTCACTCTCTTAAATCTTATAAGTATATTAATTTTAATTTAGTGATAAACTTCATGAAACTTCTAACATGAATAGTCTCCGGAAAGCTAATGAAATTATCTACATCATAGGAATTTATTTAGAATTTTTAGGGATTAATTAATTATCATTTATTATGACATAAAGATGATGCAGTAATTGTCTTATTAATGAAATATTGACAGAATTGATGTTATAAATGCCCAAATAAATGTAATTTGAGACTTTTTAGGACTTACAATAATTTTCTAGGTTACTATGATATATTAGTGTTGATTTAATCAACTTGTTTCGAACATATAATTCTGTTATGACTCTCAAAAAAATCATATATCAAATAGTGTCAAAATTGATACAAAATAGTGTTTAAATAAAATATTATATTATTAATTGTTATTTTATTCCTAAAAATCTAAGGTTCGGCCAAATGACTTAGATAAGGATATATATATTAATAATAAAAAATTTGGGGTTCGTTTGGCATGTTATAGTAAGTGTATTAACCATATAGTGAAAGAAAACAAAAAGACACGGTAAAAGTTAAATTATTTAACTTAGAGTTAAATCTAATTGATAAGGTTAAAATAATACCCTCAACTTGTCTAAATCCTATTGGTTGATAGGATTTAGACCCATCCCCACTTTATCTTCTAAAGAAGACCCTTTGGAACCATTATAAACCGATTTTGACTTTAATATAAAATAATATTTTGAGATATTCCTAAGGTGCCCCTCTCCTCCCTTATAAAAGGGCACCTCCTCCCCCTCCTCCTCACACCAATTTGAGCACTCAAGCTCGGCCAACCCCTGCCATTTTCTCATCTCCACTTCCCTAGAATAATCCTAGAGGTCCTGGTCTTCTTCAAAGACCAATCTTAGTTCCCTAAGTGGAGGATTCAAAGAGGCGTTCCAAAGAAGAGGTAATATCCTTTACCGATCTTTTCAATTTATTTCTTCTTCAACTTCTTCTCATTTATTTGTTTCATGATAAAGTAATAACATCAGTATTACTTACATACTGATATTATATTATAAATATGAAACAACCCTAATTCACCTTCTATCCATCCTACGGAAAAATGAAATCACCGCGCGTGCGTACGTACGGAATACCGTCTCCACGCCGTGGTGTAATCTATTATCCACCACCACCTTACAAGGATGTGTATAATGGTGTAATGAGTAACTATTTATGATTATTATTAAGTAATATTGATACTGAAATAATATATATATACTCCAATACAATTCCACGATCATAGGAACGATATCATCACTCGTGCGTACGTACGGAATACCGTCTCCACGATGTGATGCGACTCGTTCTACATAATCATCATTACATAGTAATTATATAAATGAATTGAATGAATAAATATGATATATGTTACACTAATACCATTCTGGATATAAGGTATCTATAACCTTAAAATAAGAATAAGAATTTATTCGGCAAAACACGCATAAGAACAAAAGGCAATAAAGACCCGAGTAACAAGTAAAAATGAAATATTACTAACAAGAAGCTAAGAATATGACCATATATGATATCATATCAATATGTATGATTCTGGGATAAGTCAATAACATTATTTAAACCATTATATAGGAGCTTCGGACATGTACAAAGCAAATCGGACCTAAGGTAAGGGAAATATCACAATCTCATTTTTATCCGAGACTGTTTATTCGTAAGTATTTACTGGGGTGTATTTTATCATCCACATCCATGTTTCATCAATATGTAATATTATTTCCATCTACCTACAATTGTTTAAATCTATTTTTACCCTTCGGTGAGTTTTTAGTAATATGTATGAAAGGAATCTTTTGTCGTTTTTCGTACGAGGTACTTTTTGACTTTTCCGACAAAAGTACGAAGAATGTTTTTTTAACTTATACGGCATGAATGGATTTCTAAAACATTATTTCCAAGTAGTTTCCTTTACAAGTATTCAAGTTTATTTTTAATCAACTTCTTTTAGTTTAAAATTGTATGACATGTTAAGAAAGGAAAAGTGTTTTTGAAGTAGAAAGGATATTTTCCTCAAGAATAGAGTTCAAGTATTTTATCAAAATAATTTTCCATCTAAGATAATAAAAGGGTTCTGTTTTTATCCCTATTATTACATGGATTTGATTATGTTGTGATGGAAATATTTTTTTGAATTCCTTTATCTTATATGAATTGTTTTATGATGTCATGTTGTTTAAGAATCCCATTTTTATTACATGGGTTACGCTGTGATGTATGGTTTATGATTATGTGGCACACATAAGAAAGGATTAATTATGAGATGGGTGGGACCTATATCTCCCTCCAATGCATTGGGTAAAGATTTTATATCTCATGAGATATACATGGCTGGAACGGTAGGTTATACCGGTTCAGTGAAACAGGACTGGAAAGAGGGTGACTCGGTTCAGAAAGGGACTTTGTCCACTAAGATAGTCTTGGCAATGAGTCATGACTAACAAGAAATGATTTTACATGATTATGTGTTAATGCCACAAAGTTTCAAGTTTTATGTTATGATTATGGGGATCTCATTTTCACTTCTATGATTTGTTCCATGTTAAGATATTATGATCTCTTTTGCAGGTTATGATTTTCAAAAAGATATGATATGATTTTTATTTACTTTATTTGCCCTTGCTGAGCATTTGAGCTCACCCTTTTATGTTTTATTTTCCCCAGGTCAGGAAGATGGATATTAAGTAGAATATGCTGAAAGGGACCCTAGATATGATGAAATAAATGGGAGACACTGTAGAAGATTTATGAACCAGTTGTTTATGTTTCCCAGTTTCTAAAGACACTATACCTATACGGTCCTTTGTGGTTTTTTCATATGTTGTAATAAGTGTGCTTCAATTTTGAAGTATTAACAATGTTTGTAAAGTATGGGTCGTTATAACAGATGTATCATGTCATGAACAACGTCTTCCATGTATCTCAGCTGCACCATTATCAGTCAGAATCATCTCACGTTTTTTATCCTGAGAAGGTTGAACTTTATTTTGATGCATCCTTTGACGAGAATCTAATTCGAATTGTTGATAGGAGCATGAAGGTTCTCTGAGGTTGGTCTGTACTTCTAATACCGGTGTTATGGAAGCACGGTTGAGTGCAGGACGAATCCTGTGAGCAGGAGACCGACGCATGTGCTCAGTGGCCATAATTGTTCCCAGCTTTGTCTTCAACACCATTGGAAGGGAAATTCGAGGACGAATTTCTTTAAGCGGGGATGTTTGTAAGAACTCGGTTTTTTTGAGGTACTAGTTTTTCTTTTCCTTTTTATTAAGTGTTTTTGAGAATTCAAGGGAAATCTGGGAAAGATCCCAACTTTGTGGGTATACGCCATGTACTATTGTACTAATGCTGTGTAATTTTGCTATGTGGATGAGAATAAATGGTGTGTAGGCTTGTCGGTGATTAAGGGTGTAAAAAAATTACTACACGCCGTGTACATAGTAATACACGTTGTGTAATCAGTCAGAAGGTGCATAGTGAGGCATTGGAAATTAGCCTCTAGAGAAATAGTTAAAAAGGATAGTACACACCGTGTACTTAATAATACATGTCGTGTAGTCAGTCAGTAGATGAACAACGAGGCAGTGGAAAGTATCCACTTGAGGAAAAGTTAAAAAGGAAAATACACATTGTTTACTTGAGATTACACGCTGTGATGTTATGTTTTTTCATTTAAAACAGGCAGTAGCCTCCACATTCGACAGAGGAGGTAGAGGGCTCAACAGGAGAAGCGGGAAAGGAGGCTGAGAATAATAGGAGCTCTCGATTGCTCACCATGACTCTGGTTCTTCCACCGTTGGTATCTTTTGAACCGCACGGGTAAGGACATCCCTCTTCTTGAATCTTTCCTCCCAATTATTTCCCTAAGGGAAGTTTTATAGGTTTGAATGGGGAATCTTTTATCTTAGATCTATATCATTCTAGGTTGTTTTCGAAGACTCCTTTCATGTATATCGATCATAGGAGATTGAGTTTGGTGGTCTTGTGTTCAATTTCAACAGTCGAGTTGATTTTGTGTACCGTTGGGCCACACTCCCATGTTCGGGGTGTTGTATGGTTGAGGCTTTGATGGTTTAGATACCTATAATTTCATATATAATCTAATTAATATGTGTAAACTACTATTTGAGATTGCTTCTTTGATATAGGGCCACCCTGAGGGTGTGTTTCCCTTGTTTAGCCATTTGGCCAAGATACCCATTGGTATGCACTGATTATAGCATGTTTTGAGTTTTCTTGAGAGTATACATATATAAATTTCTTACTTATGCATTGGGCTCGGCCCAATTACATTCTCTTCTAATGTAATTCCAGAGGGAAGTGTTTTGTTAGCATGAGGGAAATGTTTTGTTTAGACTGAGGGAAACGTTTCTTATAACTATGGGCAGTAGCTTCCGTGCTTGAGGGAGTTATCTCGTATTCCTAATGGAAATATTTTTAAGGACAATGTTTACTTTGAATATTCACTATGGTGATTTCTTATTTTGTACCTTCAATGATAAAGCACATGATTGCTATTATTATTATCTTTTACTTTTTGGATATCCTATTGTGGTTTCTACTCTGGCAGTTTTGTAAGATATTTTCGATCGAGGCCGAGTCTTGGAATACTCAGAATTAAATTATATTTAATTGATAAATAATTATTAAAATGGAAATGTAACTGGTAAGAATGGTTACTTTTGAGTACTTCCAAGTTTACTCCATTTCATTATTGCACACTTCTGTTGCAAATTTTCACTGAAAATTGGGAACGGGCCTTTGGTGGTTGCCTACTGGGATTCATTTCTCACACCCTGTTTGGGCCATTTCTAGGGTCCAAAAAGATTATATTACTACTGGTGTCGATAAGGTCATGGGTCCCTACCCAGGTATATGATTTTTGCAGATGAGTAGGAGAGAATGAGATTGATTTTAGGCTTGCTATGCTGCTGCATTCCTATTGCACTGCGTTCGTTTTGTTTTGATGTACTTTTTACCTTGTTTTGTATTGTATTAGATTGCATTGTATCCTGTTTTGGCTGCTTTCATAGAATTAGAGACATATTGCACCATCATATATAAAATTGTTGGTAATCTTTTACATCAGTTCAGTTGTTCATTTCCGATCAATATTGTATATTTCTTCTGCTCTTGTATGATTCTATATATTTCACAGTGATACACATTGAAAAATGAGGGGATAGTTTCCCCACTATCAGACCTTGGTTCTCACTGCTAGTCGGCAGCCTCTGACATTTGGTGAAATGCGCTTGAAGTCATGTGACCAACCGAGTTCGGGGAACCCGTTGTGTGGCACCCGGATCTGGGACGTTACATAACCCCTCACAAATATATTATGTTTGGGATATCACTACATATTGGTGTGTCCCCTATCATGATGTCTCTATATATTATCATTCCATATGAGTAGTGATATCTATATATACATCTAAATCATATTTAGTAGTGTGGTTTTGTTTAGCTGAGTGTGTCACCTTGGGATGAACCAATTTTTTCTAGAATGAGATTGATGGATGTTTACTATTGTGTAATAAATATTGTAACTTCAAAAAATTGATATAGAATAAATGCTATCATATTCTTTCTGTTGATAATTTTCTTGATCAAATGAAGGGTGAAATTTGGTTCTCGAAGACAGATTTTATGTCAGGATATCATTAGAGGCTTGTCATGGATGAGGAAATACTGGATACAACATTCCGTATTCATCATGGACATTACGTGCTTTTTTGTGATGTCATTTGCTGTAATTAATTCTTCATCTATGTTAATGGGATTAATTAATGTTGTGGTTTGATTGTTACTTGAAATGTTCGTGTTTCTTTTTATCAAATAAGTATGTGTATACCTCACATTTGAGGATGTTCCTAAAGTGAATAAGAGTTCTATTTTGGGAGTTCTTTATCATGACCATTTATTTTGGAATTTAACAATGTGTGAGTTTTGGGACGAGAAGTATATTACATAGGTCATGTTGTATCATAGTAAGGAGTAGTTGTGGATTCATCAAAGGTAGAAACCATTTTTTCTCGATCATCCACCCTGAAAGTGGCAGAGGGGTGATATTTGTTTACCCTTTCATGCTATTATTGAAGGTTCATAGATGATTTATCTTGGCTATTGATCCATATGATATAATTTACCATAACGGATTAGGATTCATTATGGATTGACAAGTTTTAGATAGATTTTGAGTATCTCATATAGAAGTTGTTTTGTGATCCAGTTCATTAACTTCCAATGGAAAAGATAAATTTTTGTTTTTTATGATCCTTTTTGTATAAGGTTGTGGTGTTCTATAATGAAATAGATATCTATAATTTTTTATGGGTCTCAGAAATTATTACCCTGTGATTGTAACTATTCCACCCATGATCTCGAGTTAGCAATGGTGGTGTTTTCCCTTAAGTGGTGGAGACAATACATCATCAACGAGCACTTTGTGGTCTTCACCAATCATAACATCCCGAAGTTTTTTTCTCCCAATGTGACTGGAACTGATGTGAGCATTAGTGGATGGAGTACATATATAACTAAAACATTGAGATTTATATACACTTAGAATGGGAAATTTCAGGGACAATTCACTGAGTATTATGATGCGTAGGGATGAAATGCATTAATCTAGTGATTCCCAAGGAGTGATGGAATAAATATTAAGCATTGAATGTAGATATGGAAGAAGTTTGGGGGAAGAAGATTTATTTTTCATATGATGGGGCAGTCATCACTAGTGTATTAGGATTAAGATTCCCAATTGGGGTATCTTGAGGTGGTGTTCTGGAGAGACCATGTTGTTTGTGGCACGACCCCTAATAGTTCGTCTATGGATCAACCACACCGATTGTTGTTTCTGATAAGGATTTTAATTATTCTAAAAAAGTGGGATATAGTTCTTAATGAGTTCCATAGTTCACCTTTAGTATTACATAATGTCTTTTGAATGTCATAATGAGCACTGGGGGTATGATTTTTTATCACGGGATGAAGCATGTAGTTGTAGAGTTTGTGGCTCAATGTTCAGTCTACTAGAAGTTGAAGGCTGAGAACAATGTTCATGGGGGTATGATCCAGCCATTTGATGTTACTCAATGTATGTGTCTAGAAATCACGATGTAAATTTTTATCAATTTACCTCGAGATTAGGGAGGGTATGCAGTCAAATGGTCAGTATTGGATAGTGTAATGAATTTTACCCACATTATAGTAATCAAGTACTCTATCTCAATATATTTTTTGACATATTATATGGAAGAGTTATTGAGGTTCCATGGAGTCCTAGGGATGGTAATTTCCAGTCGAGATCCATGTTTTACCTATCAGGTGTGTAGAGGTATCTTGTGTACTTTTGTTTCTCATATATTTATTAAGACTAATTCACATCCAATAGAGGATTATTAGAGGGTGTGGACCATCACAAATCTTGAGGATATGTTGAACTCTTGTGTCATTAATTTTGTAGGATGTGGATGAGGAACATTTCCTTGGCAGTGTTCTCTTAAAAAAATAGTATTCACACCACCCTTGGTATGGCGACGTTTGGATTCATGTATGGCCAACCTTTTTGTTCACTATTGCGATAGACTGGGGTTGGACATATAGAAAATCATGGACCAGAACATGTAAAATTAAAAATAAAGAATTTTTATGTGTTTTATGATAGGATGAAGGTTGTGAAATTATTTTATATATCCTATACTTCTCATATAAGGTAACCTATGGATTTTGATGTTGATGATCATGTGTTTCATAATGTGAGTCCCCGTCAGGGGAAATAAAGGATTTCTTTTGAGGGTAAGCTTTCTCCCCAGTTTGTTGGGCCTTTTGAGGTGTTAGGTTGTGTTGTAGATATAGTGTATCAGATATCACATCCTCCATTGATGATCCAAATACATTATGTTTTTAACATGTCACAACATCATCATTATCATCATGGAAGCTCTCACGTCATTGATAGTGGTGATAATAATGTTGACAATGATGATATTTTTTAGGAGTGGCTGGTAGAGATCCAAGACCACTGGGAGAAGGTCTGGTGAAGGCATGCTACTCCCTCAGTTCTTGTATTGTGGTTACATGGTGGCATGGAGGAGTATACTAAGGAGTGTGAGTCATAGCTTCACTCTCAGTACCCTAAGATGTATGATTTTTGTCTCATCCCTTGTATCGAAGTTCATTTTGTGGTGGTAGACCTTTTCATGATTATGATGTGGATTTCTATCTTTTCTTGTTGTGGATTACTCTCCTTGAGCGGTATCTCCAATAGGACAGTGATTAGGAGCGGGTTGTGCTTTTTTCATGGTTTCACGTGGTTCCCTTTATGATGTTTTGGATCTCATATAATGGAGAGTACCTTGAGAGTTATCTCATGGGGTTCCTATTCATATAATTTTTTTCATGTTGGTTTTGTATTTCATTCTTGAATTTGATAATGTTTTTATTGGTATATAATTTAAGGCCCTAGTATTATGTGGATTAACCCTTTTCACAATTTTGATTAAAATGGTTCTTAGAGGAGGATCATAGAATGTATAAAGGAATTTAGAAGCTAAAAGATGGATGCAAGGAGATTTATCTCCATGTAAAGTTACATAATGTGAAATTTAACTTCCTGGTGTGTAATGAATCAAGGATTTATAAATAAAAATTCAGTGTATTTTTCATTGGAAATTGAACCCTAATGATTACATGACATTAAAGGGGTTTAAATGTCTTGTAAATACGTAATACTTAATTTTATAAAAATTTTCAGCTGCTCGAGTTTGTAAATCACCGTGTCTATGACACATCCCTCCCAATTACATTTGACCCTGCATACCCCTCTTTCATGTTTTGTGGATTCCTTTATTGGGGATAGATCTTTATCACCCCTCCTTCGATTCATCTTCTATTCATGGTATGTTATACCTACATTCTTGTAGTTTCATCAATCTATTCTCAACCATTTTGCTTTTCCATGTGATAGAACTTGATCTACATGTTTAAAAATGATTTTTTTATTTGTTTGTTTTAACTATTGTGGAATATAGTCCTTGGGGGATGTCGTTCCTATGGGAGAGGAGATCAGGATCCGCATCAATGGTTCGTTCTAGTGAAAATAATGTTACTACACTTTTCAGTTAGGGTATTCATTACATATATTTCATTTATGACCATTAATAACATGAGCATGATGAATCCCCTTGGATTCCAATGAAATTGACCTAGTAATTATTTGAACATGATTAATGAATTTGTATCCATCACATGGTGATGTTCTAGTATTGTACCGTGAGAATAGTTTTACTCTTATTTTTTAGATAGTGGGGTATCTATGATATGATTGATATTCTTGTATTAACTTGTGTAATTATTCAAGAATATATGGAATGAATTAATTGTTAAATAAGAATCTAAAAGATTAAACAAGTGTGTTTAATGAATATGATATGTATCAATATTAATGATCTAAGAATGATTGAATGAATTGATCTCCAATGTAATAATTTAATTTACTAATGATTTAATTAATTTTAATTCATGTTAGTAAAAGAAAAAAGGTATGATAAATTAGTATTTTAATTAATTTGTGACATATTGTAATAGCTTTCTTATTAGTTTGTCTATATTTGGAGCATATACATAATTAATTAGTTAATTCAATATAAAATAAGTACCAGTTGTGTGATTAAAGACAATTCATTTATAGGGATTAATTTTCACTCTTTCTGGTAAAGGACAAGTTCCTAATTCATTGGATCCGTGAGATAGCACTTTGTGATAAGGTTAGATTCCTTGATTTATGGTCAAGAGCCCGATATCTATATTTTATTCATGATTATTATGATGCAATTTGAACATAGGATGGATGATCCTAGAGAGATGTCATGGAATATGGGGTTTCGAGGTCTAGATGTGATTTTAGCGGAGGATAGTTGAGCTTGGAGAGATTATGAGGTATATAGTGCAGGGGGCACCATTTGTTGTAGTTTTAGTTGAGGCTTGTGATGGTGGGATACATAGAAGTATGGATATGGGTGTAGATGAGGACACATGGGAGGATTGAACTAGATGGAGTTGTGCTTTCCTGTAGATATGAAAGGTGGATTATTGTATAAATCTATTTTTAACTAATGGCTGGTTTGTTTGTTTGTATTATTTCCATTCTATGCTACTTTAGGAAGATAGATGTGCCTATTTGTATAACTTGTTGTGTATATGAGGATTTTTTGAACGATTTTGTGGTAATATGTAATGTATTGTTTCTAATAATTGAATAAATGTTTGACCTATGGGATTGATGATTTATAGGATGTAATGAAGAGGGTATAATATATAATAATCCATGAACTCGGTTTTCTTATTCTATGAGGGAATGGAAATATGTTGGAATGGTAATAAAATATAATTTGGAAAATGATAATTGTTTATTAATTGATAATGAGTTGATTAACATAACATGAAACTAGTGAAATGAAAAAAAAAATATTTATTTTATCTCATTAAATGGTTCTGTGCTTATTGGAAGTCTGGTCATAGCAGTGGAAGTTAGGTGTCTGATAGCTATTATATGTAGATGAGTCTGAGGAAAGGTTAAGCCCTTAGTATGATTATAAACTATATCATGTCATAAATATTTTTCCTTTTCATATGATACTCCACCCTTTTGGTTAGGGAAACTAACACCCTAATGCTTCTGAGCCTTGGGGATGTTTTCCCCATTATCCTGGGGGGAGGATAGATGCCTTACTATCCCCTTTGTCCCTACTATATTCTATTGGTAGTTTCATATGTTGGTATGTACGTTAGTCAGTCTACCCCATATATGTGTGTGGAGGGACATAATTTATTATTGTTATTTTTCACACAAGTATTATGGATATAGATTCCTAAGGACTACTATAGGAATAAAGTGTATAGGTTGTGATTGCTTGAGTATACATACTCAGTATATGGGTTGTGATGTCTTATGGTTTAATTCATGATGTATGATATATATTATATGGGCTTTTATGGATCCTAAAAACTAGCTAGTTAATTATGTATTCATGGACATGGGGGTGTGTTTCACGATATGCATGTTTTGGTGTTTCACCTTGTTTTCTTTTTGCAAGCATTTTGGAAATACATATTCTGGACATACGATGTTGGGGAAGATATAAAAACAAGATGGGAAGTTGTAGCGGGGTACCCTAGATATTCATTATTATATTATATTCTCTTTTTGATTATTCTTGGTGAGATTATCCATGTTTTGGTTGGGAACATAGTATACATTTTTAGATGATAAGTAAGATTCAGTTGTTGTTATCTTTCATTTAGAATTCATTCGTAAAATTTTCAAGAGATTATCTTGGGGATATTACTGAGTATACTATTATAATAACCCCACATATATATAAACTATTTTTAGGTCATATGGAGTTTTTTTGGAGATTATGAAAGTCAGTACTATATTGGATATTTTTCAAAATCCATTTGAGTGTCATGGTCACATCCATCCTTACTTTTGTTTTGGTAGTTGAAGTTTCTATTAAAATTTTTTAGTTCTTGCATGTAATTACAAATCATCACATTGGATATTTTCTTATATTTGAGTATGAGACAGAGTTTAGTGGTGCCTTTATTATATCCCTCTTTTGCATGTGTTCTCTTAGTGCGTAATGTCTTCCATCTATAAGTTTATAATGAACTCAGTTAAATCTCCATATCAGGTGTTATGGTGGCTCGGATATGGGTGTCACTATCCCCATTTTCAAATTTATAGACCAGGAGGGGTACCCATCTTATAGAGGGTTCATGACATATAATATGAGTATTCAATCAAAAAATATAGATAAATCCATAAATCAAATTATGTATTTTGTAAGAATTTTTTGAATTAAATGAATGATATATATCTTTATCAAATACTACACTAGAAATGGAATTGTTAATATGAACCGTAAATATTAAGTGGAATAATAAAATCCAATATACTCTAGAACATACTCTATAACAAATTACTAAACAGAGCTTGTACTGCAAACCTAGAGCTATATAATCCAAATAATCATCGCTATATGTCTTTCCTAGTATAATCTTCATAAAGATGAGCTAGATATAGGAATTGAATTCCAAAAAAAAAATTATTCAAATTTATGGTAGTGGGAAATGAAAAATATGAGATGCCTATGTAGATGGAATGTCATGAATTCAAACCGTCAAATACACCCCTCATGTAAAAAATAATAATATAAAAAACTTATATAGAAGAATGATTTCCATTTTCTCATAAAGATATAGGGATCTTACATGTAATTTATACACATGATGAAACCACTATTATTGGTCAACACCCATAGATGAATTAGATAAATGAATAATCTCTCACAATTCATTAGAAAGTAAAATATATTTTCATTTTTGTTCCTTCCATGTCTAACATCTCCCATTGAATAATTCATTAAAACACAATTAAGATTTTGTTTAATTACATGGTTGTATCGTAACATTATTAAATGTAGATAAACATACAAGTTTAATATTTGAATGAATTTGAATCTTTATACTATACCAAAAATAATGTTCTTTATAACTGTAAACACCCCCATGGTTTGTGAAAAAAATGATAAATCTATAAAATGAGATAGTTGATCATGAATGTAAACATTACAAAACATTAACATTTGGAACTCATATACATTATCTATTAAGAATGTAAATGAGTAGAACTTATCA
Organism: Viscum album; assembly: GCA_963277665.1. Taxonomy (NCBI): domain Eukaryota; kingdom Viridiplantae; phylum Streptophyta; class Magnoliopsida; order Santalales; family Viscaceae; genus Viscum; species Viscum album. The sequence goes on from OY728156.1 coordinate 1,148,591,623, forward strand.
AAAAAGATATCTTTTCATATATAATACATCAGTTACTCAGTCTTATTGTTTGGGATAAGATTGTCCCACTAGTACTATGAAATCCCTTAAGTATATATTTCACAACAATTACATTATTCCCTAATGTTTTATATATAATATTGAATAACCTACGAAGGCCCTATATCCGCTCTTATTCTCTATAAGAAAAAATACACTCTATAGAAATGTATAATTTTGTTCATCAAAATATTTAACCGCATGAGTTTTTATCTATATAACATTCATTAAAATATTAAAATTCATTCCCATTACAATCATATGTTCACTTATTTTATGTCATTATTCAGAAATATCAACTCACCTATTGGAAATAGGCATCAAAATATTCTTCAAATGAACACACCATACATTACATCTAATATAAATTCACATGAAAATAAATATAAAATTTTAATATTATTAAATAATAATGTTAATCTCAAAGATTTTTTGTATAAAATTTATTATTTATGGCAAGTTGAGGTAATATTTTGACCAAAGAATTATTTTTTTAATAGTTTTTCATAATCTTATTTTAAAGGTAGAGGGGTATATTTTATGTATCATGTAGATATAGGGTCCCAATGACATAACACATAGATATTTCAGGACCATTTATCTTAAGATAAATGAAATTCCACACCCAATCTAATGCAAATTTTTATGAAGAACATCAATAAACATATAATTATTCTATAAAAGAAAATCATTATGAATGATAATAAGGGTCGTGTGTCGATGGGAAAGACATAGCCTCACAAAAAGAAAAATTTAATAGTGTCACTAGTGATTAATATTACATTATTATACCTCAAATGGGATTGTATGTATCTATCTAATCCAATTAAATCTTTTTGTCAATGAACCCTTGAAAATATTTTGTAACAGTGATGTTCTGCAGACATGCTGCACCTGTCAGCTTACAACCGGAACCGCATGTCCAGACCGCCATCCGTAGAATCTTTCTAGTTTCATCACTCCCCAAATGAGACCTACATTTCCACAATCTGATCCCTGTCATCATACATTACCTAACATGACTTCTTATGCATCACCATCGCACCACTCATCTACAACTCCTAATGCCACACACAAAGCACCATCAATCATCACCAGATCAAGAATCATCGGTTCATGCCCCAGATTACATCCCCCACCACCTTACAACCCTTACCCACTACAAATAAATGTGTTACTCTTCCCACAAACACTTCATTTATATCCCGAAAGTTTTAGGCTATTTAGATTAGATCCTTGGTTGGGGAATTATTATGGGGCTTTCTATTCCACTAGGCCAAAATCAAACTAGAGGTATGCATGGATTAGATTATTAATAATTCAACCATTAATATTAAATAAATTCACCTTGAAAATAGTCACATATAAGAAAAATAATAATCTATGTCCCTATTATCCGTTATGATATAGTAATAACTGATTATATATTCTTCACATTATTTCAATTCAAAATAAAAAACTTATATATATAAATTAACCAAATACCATCCCATACTCCCTTGAATCGTCGATTTATACTACATTTTTGGTATGCTTGTAGACAGAAAAAATACATAACAACTCTTAAATCTTAATAAAAAATATACTTATTTCCCAAATACCAATAATTCCAAATATAAATGGATATGATTTTTGATTTTAATGACTCTCCATGACATGACTATGAATCCATAAAAAAGAATAATGCTAACTGATGTGTTCCCCATTATCACTATAAATATCACATGTATATCTATTTGCATCATATCAAATATAACATAAAAATAGAATGGAAATTAATTCAATATATATATATAATATAAAAATAATTTTATGACATGTGATGTCAATATAACAAACCATGAATTATACTAAATGACTTATATCTAGAAAAACCCTTAGAAAACATTATTAATTAACATGAACAATAATATTGAAATAATATTTGATATAATATAAGAATTACACTTCCATAAGACAACATCTGAATAATTAAATTCCACTATGATGTTTCTTGACAACATCGCATCAGTAATTAGTTAATATTACAATACCTACAACATTATATATAATATTTTCATGAACACGTGTTGGGTCTATAATATTATTGAAAAATAAGTCCTCAATAGAAATGAGGGTAACCAAAATAAACCCTAAATATTTATCATGCTCATATAATAATGTTCTAGATATATTGAACTGGATTTCTAACATTTAAAACATAGATTGTAATGTATATGAAACTACCTAATTCCTGTAAGAAACAACATACCATATTCAAAAAATGATTTTAGAACACTAAGAATCACCATTCAAATTAGAATCCAGAACCCATGGATTATTAGAATAATTTTACAAACAAATGGAATTTGAATGTTTCCATATTTTGAAAAAAATATTATAGAAATAACTGTTTTTATGTATATAAGTTAAAAGTCGTCACCTAATGTATGACTTTGATTATGTACAAAATCTTGATGTATTAAAAATATTTTTGTTACAGTATCACAAATAAAATATTAATATTTATTATAAAATTTCATAAATCATCCACTAATTATCAAATAATCATTACTCCAAAACTCATAAATATAAAATTCAAACTTATATAGAATATTTATGCATTTACTACGATCATATAAAATTTCAAGAAACTCAATTTGTTGTTAAAATTATTATTTAAAACATTAAAATCACTCAAACAATTTAATTATATAATAATATAAAGAGACGCATTATTTACCATTTTTTGTTATTCAAGATATAATCCACCCTATATAATTCATATTATCTCATAAAAAATTGTGGTAAATCCCATTATATAAATTGAAAAATTGAAAAATTACCTAACATGGTTTTATAAAAATGGTATATGTAATAATTTATAAATAAATTATTTATTGAATGTGCTCCAAACCAAAAAAATTACATTAACCAAAATAATCATTCTAATTTTTCTACACAAAATTATTTTTTTAATTTTATATAGTATCATATATATCATTAACATAACAAAACATTATAAAATTTCCAATATAATATATGAAAATTCACTATTAGTTCCTTTCATAATTATACATTTAAATTGTATAAATTATCACTTATTTAACTCATTTAGTCATAATATTACCAAAATAAACATTCATTTCTATCATTAAAAAAACATAGAATATTTATAACCTTTATAATTTGTTCTTAAATTATTATTAGTTTATATGTCATCATTCACATCATGTTTTATGAATTAAAAATAAATAATCATAATTTTATTTAATATACATGAAAAAATATCATAATTATACTCCAAAATTTATGATAGGTTCCCACCATACCTCAAGCATATGAAAGAACCCAAAATTTAAGTTATAATCCCTCAAATAGCCCAAAATATCCTTAACCATTCTAATGTAGAAAAATATTCGAATTGTATATTATATGCTATGTAAATCAATATTGGAATTCCTCATAAAAGATAACTATACACCATATCGATTTGTGGTTCCTTATGACCTCTTTCATAACTCACTATATAATAGAGGTTTTTAAGTAATGGTTATCATCTATATCATATTATAGGGTAACATTAAAAAAATTTAATTACATAATATAATATATAATTAACTTAAATCTCTTATAAAATCAATTTAGTGTTTGAAATTATAGTTAAAAGCTCGCCAAAAATAATAGATAATAAAAATATGATATATCAAAATGTTTCCCATTGAAACACAAATAAATACATATATTATGTTTCACCCAACAAGATTTCCCATAATAATATAATTAATTATCTAAATTTTATAAGGATGTATTTTTTTGTATTAGTATCCAAGAACCAACTATTTTTAAATTGATTTCATGAATATTGAATCTTTTTAAATATTAAACATATTATTACATATTGTTCATTGTTCTTCATGATATTAATTTAATAATGTTGTAGAGTATTTGTCATATTAATAAGTTCAGGGTAGTTCCCGACTACGAAGAGAACCGTGAAGGGCTATGAAAATTTTAATAAATATAGTTCTATGGTTGGATGACATACTGTGATGGGACATATAGTATACATAATTTCTGATGTGAGTACTCGTAAAAAGATTAGGCTTCTTCTGATGAAGTTCACATGTGGCAATCTCCCAGAAGGGTGATTATGAGAACTGTCCCGCTAGTAGAAATTTTGCATGTTTTAGTGTCATCAGATATTTCTATATCTAAATGTGTGTAATTGTCCTTATAAATTAAAATTATCAATAATACATATCATGACAAGAACACATTGATTTTTCAGACCAAAACAGTTAGTCCATATTTTGACGAGAAGTAGGGTACGGTGGTTGCACTATAAATGACATGTTATTAATGGATAATCCAACGAAATACATTTCCCTTATATTCATGGTTGTTTATATCTAGAACCTTTGATTGAAATAGAACTGTCACCCTAAATTCCATGTCCATTGTGTAATGATGAGTTGATTTTAGGTTGTAAAATAATGATGTCTCCATCATATAGGTTTATGAAACTAACATGAAACCTACATGATGATATATTTTGTAAAAGAGACTATATTACATACTGAGGGTTTTCATGTACATGTCATCATTGAGACTTTATGTTCTTTCCCTTTAGTCCCATGACCCATTGCACGATATTAATCATGAACGTTAGATAAGCATGCCTAATTCCAACGAGAAAGAATCCTAGAGGGTCACAAACATAGAGTTTTTGGTGGTCTTGATAAAATTCAATTTGAATTTAATTAGTGTAATAAATAATATTTTCAATATCTAGGAATAATTTTACTCATGATAAAATGATCTCTTAAATTAAATAAATATTTATTCATCGTATTGTGAATAAAATTTATTTATTTATTTTATCAAACATTTAAAAAATACTTATTTACTAATTTTAAAATAAAAATATTTTTTTAAGATAATAACATATTTTATTTGGATGTTCTATAAATGAAATTGGATTTATAATGGACCAAGACCGTGTGTGATGATAAATTAATTATTTACAAGCTGTTAAATAATGTTTCTCTATTTGGTGTAAGAAATGATAATGATAATTTTATTATCATTATGTGGAATGGGATTTACTTTATGGTTATATTTTACGCAAGTTGGTACACCACAAATAATTGGTTTTTTATTGTTATTATGTTTCATGGGTTTTCTGTAATAGTTATAATTGAATTTAATTGTGGTTTCACAATTAAATATTTTAATTGAACCCCCATTTTGATTATAGGAAGGAATATATATTGTGAAAATCCATAGTGAATTGATAATGTTTGAGCAAATAATTTTCTCTCTTGACTTCTACCATCTATCCCTCTCAATGAAGAGGGATGTTCTACATGACTGAGGAATGCGTGATCAAGAATGTTTGACACAAATAATTTGTTCCCCCATGTTAGCACCCGAAGAACAAGTGGAGTTGTTCGGAGATCATTAGAGGATGCATTGATCACCATTAAAGGGAACATACTTTTAATCCATTCATGCAAAATAAAGACAATCAAGATGGGTCATTCTGGATGATCAAAAATCATCAACGAAGAAAGTAACGAAGTACTATTTTTTTAATTTTTTCAAATGTTAATAAATTAATTATAATCTTGATGTGAAATATCCTCGTTATCAGATTCTGTGATATTATTATCTTTCTATGAATCATTGATTTTATCCATGGATACTGGAATTCATCATCGTATTGATCCCAGATTGGTCATCAATTTAGGAAGAAGAAAAGGGTGTCCCTCCAAACCACCATGATGCTGCTACATCTGGATCCTACATGTGGTATCATAGGGGGCTCATCATCATTAATAATTATTAAAATAATTCATTGATTATTTACACTTTAATAATTAATTTCTTCAAATCTTTATTAATAGTTCGTGTAATTTGAATTTCGAGATATGTTATTCAAATTTTTTTCACCCAGATCCAATAGAATAGAATAAATTTTTTATTAAAATTTATTAGAATATCTCATCAGAAGGTGACAATGATTCTGTCTATGTAACACTAAAATACATGATGTGTATTTAAAGTTACATGTTGTGTCAACTTCCATACAAACCATGTAACACATATTACACACCGTGTAGCTATTTTTTTCATAAAGAGTAATTCAAAAATTACTCAAGACATTTGGATTAATGACACATAGTGTAGTTAATTCTTAGAATGTGTTTTTTCAAAGAGATACAAGGTCATAGCCTGTCGGATTACATGCAATGTGGCCCACTGGACACGGTTTGTAGTACCTTCGTGTCAAGGACCAAACCATGTATCTCATACATGGATAAGTTGAATGGTAACCCCGGATCCCGGAAAAAAATGGCATGGGGCCCACTATAAATGATGTGTTCTATAATGTCCTAACCCCAGTTACCTAGTGTCAGTGCATTATTACATAACATTGGCATGATATAATAAATCATGTCCCCAATTACTGAACAGATTAGTAGCCTTGGAAGTACTAGATACATACATAAGTTTTACATTACATCATGAAATAAAAAACAACATTGTGTCTCCTTTTAACACAATCATATCCCTTATACTATATCAACAGGTTAGTCATAATATTTCTCTTTGCATGTTGGTAAAATAAATCATAGAACGGGGTGAGCTCAGGTGCTCCGTAAAGATAACAATATAACAGAAACATTCATAAATAAGCATAAACATTTAAGGAAATGTATAAGTCTACAACACAAGCCTTTTAGAACATAAAACATGAGCATAATATGGAAAAGATAAATCAAATAATTCAATTTACATATTCAAATAGATATTCTACTAGTTGAATAATCACATGTAATATCAATAGCTAATTTTATATAGATGGAATTCATAATTCTAGACTTCATAACCACAGACTCATGGCCTCATTCCAAGAATAAAAATAAGATTTTTTCAATACCATTTTTCATGACAGTAGTTTGTATCATGATACCTACCGACGCATCGAGGAGATATAGAGAGATCCACCTGTCTTTTTATAAGTCCAATGCATTTGTCATATGAAAAGGATGAAACATAACATAAAAATTCTTATTAAAACATCCATAAAAAATGTTAATACTTTATCCATAAACCATGAATTGTATAAAAATTACCCATCCAATGTCAAACATATCACAAAACCTTCATTAAAATATGGAAGACTGTATCAATATAAATCAACTTTAAACAAGTGTAAAATCTATCAAAGGATGTTGACATAAATGAAATCAAAAACCTTTTCAGAGATAAATATCTTTCTATTTTGAAATCATTTAAAAGACACATAATTATAAAATAAACCATTTATTTTGAAAATATTGTTATAAGATCTTGATGAAATCATCGAAGGTTTTATAATGGTGTAAGATAGCCGCACTCATTGTATATGTTAAAAAACATTTATCCATAATTTTGTTGAAAAGGTTGTAAAGGACTTTATTTGAAAAACGATGGAAGTATTCCTTTATAAACATAATATAAAAAGTAAAACAATAGTATATATTACTCTAACCTATAGTCTAGGAGGTAGTAACTTTTTTTTGAAATATATTTTTATGAAACACGGTTGTGGATGATAATGATGTCCCATTAGATACTCAAGTGTATACAACCTTAGATAATGAAGAGATTGTAGAATTAACCCTTACTTTGTACTTTTTATGGATCATGTGTATGTTAAACTCTTGTATAATAGTTATATAATTGTTATTAATTTATACAAGAACAAAATACAGTTATATGATATCAAATATGATCTTATAATATTGCTTTTTCAATAATATTTCAGTAATATCATTGTTTCGGGAATCAACTGATTCATTTTCCTTTATATGCTTGGATACGCAAGCCATGATTTTTAGGGATATAATGTATTTAATTCAAATCCAGAATGATATTAAGTTTTCGAAAATTATTTTTAATCATAAAATGATAATTATTCTCCAATGGTTATGATGGGGAATAAATTTCATTGCGTTCATGGAGACAAAAATCCATACATACGTACGAGCAACAATATCATTATATTGATGGTGAAATCAGATATAATTTAATTTTATATCATATAGAAATAATCATTAAAACGTTATATTTATTATTTAGATCAGTTATACAAATTATTATACCAATCCAAATAGTAAAGTGTTTTAATAACAAATTACACAACGACGTGGAGACAGTTAGCTGTACGTACACACGTATGGTGACTTTTCATTCATAGGATGGATAGAATAATGAATATGGTTGTATCAAATTTATAATAAAATAAAAGTATGTATATGGTAATGGAGTTATTATTTTGGTATGGAAACAATAAAGAAAGAGAAATTTGAAGAAGAAAATAACTTTTAAAGAAGTGGTTAAATTATTACCTATTCTTCAGGTCCTTCATTTTGATTTGATCAAAAGGGAACTGTAGGTTGGATTTATGACCAACGAAAGGCTTCTAAGATGATGTGAGGGTTGGTAGGAGGTTTATTCAGCATGTGTTGGCCAAGCCAAATGGCTATGGAGGTTTTATTTAAAGATAATTGAAGTACCATTTTATAAGAGAGATGAGGGTCACTTTAGGAAAAGTTTAAAATATTATTTTATTATACAATAATATTCAGTTTATAATGGATCCATAATGATTTATTTTGAGTATAAGGAGGGTATGGGTTGAAAAAATCTCACCCAATTGGTTTTATACATGTTTAAGTCACCATATTAACCTTATCTTTTAGATATAACTCTTAGTTAAATAGATTAACTTTTACCATGTATTATTGTATTATTATTATAAATGGTTAATAAAAACACTATAAAAAGACAAGAGAACCCCAAGTGGTTCATTATAAATATATATAACCTTATCTATGTCATTTTTCTGAACCATTGTTTTTAGGAATATTATATCAGCTAATAATATCGAATTTGTTTTAAAATATCATTTATGTCAATTTTGATAGTATTTGGTATTTTGTTTTTGTGCGAGTCAGAAAAACATTATAGCTTCGAAAAAAAATATTTTTTCAACCATAACATGTCATATTAAGAAATAAAATTAGTCGAATTCATCAAATGTAAGAATTTATATTTATTTGGATATTTTTAATATCAATTATTTTAATCTTTCATTAATAATGTAATTATTGCATCATAATTGTGTCAAAATAAATTTAATTATATAAAGTCTAAAAATTAAAAATAAAATAAAATTATGTATGAAAGCGGTTTATATTTGTAATTACTATTTATTGTCTAATTTATCTTATGCATTACCCTATATTAAAAATGGTTTAGTTATTAATCATTTAATTTAATACATTTAACTCTTCATTAAACAAAATAATATTAAATGTCTAAATCTAATCCAAGTTTACCAAAATGATCATATTTTACTCGTAAGGTTGATTTTGGTCAAAATACATTTATCCAATATAATTAAGAAATGTGTTAGGGTAGTTATAATATCAATTTTACCATTAATTACATTATTTACTTTTAACCATAGTAAATATAAGTCAAGAGTTACTATTCACCAAAAAAATTTCATCTTATTAAAACACATTTTACATATTGATGCCAACCATGTGTGTCAGATTTTTTGGAATTCAATTCAATGAAGAGGTAAAATGATGTATTATACAAATTTTCAAATGCTCCAAGAAGGTGGTTAAAAGACGGTAAAAAGTTCACTAAAATTATATATATATATAGTATTATTAAAAAATGACTCCAATAAATTGCATTGAACATATAGAGGTATTATGTATCTATTGTCAACTAATATAAATTTAAATAAAATAACTAATTATTTCAATAATATATTTGTTTTAAATTATAAAACAGTATTTTTCCTTATTCGTCAAAAATTGAAGGTTTTCAAAAAATTACCAAAAATTCAACCCAAGCTAATTTTGATATTCTAAATCGAAAAATTAAGTCCATTTTGAAAAATAACATTTATGAAATTTCTAAAATATGGAATTACAAATTATAATGGCTAGTTTGATTGGTAGTGGTGTGCTAGAACTTGAAGTTGCATAGAGCGCATGTTATTGTGTTATTCATAGAGAAACGTACCACGGAAGCTTGGGGAGTTACATTCTCCCCTCCCTCAAATAATTTCTACCTCTAAATATCAATAAATTTACTGTATATAATTATTTGAGTGTTTCTTCATCATAAGTTCCTACGGTTTTAATGTTGCCTCTTCCATCTTATGATTTCTCCATAGAACATTCACCAGACGAGTTGTCTGGTTTCTCAACACTTGTTAACTGGTATCAAGAATTCTGATAGGCTCTTCGCAAAAAGACTAGTTGGGTTCTAGTTAAATTTCATCATAGGTGAGTACATGCATTGGGTTTGGCATGTATTTTCTCTACATTGATACGTATAATACATCATGAACTTTTGGAGAGACTTGTAGTCATTGCGAAATGATAACCTACAACTCAAATTAGTTCAAGTATTTCAAAAGGTCTGATGTACATGGGACTTAATATTCCTCTCTTGCTGAATCGTAATACATCCTTCCATATATATACATTCAATAAAACACTATCTCTTACTTTAAATTACATAACTTTCCTTCAGTTATCATCATATCACTTTTGCCTACATTTCACTGCTTTAATGCGGGTTTGGATAACCTTCACCTTTTTCATGTTTGCTCAAAATGTTCTTGGGCTACGAGTTTTCTTTCACCTAAATCATCCCCAAAAGTTGGTGTGTGATATCTCTTTCTCTATAATGCTACATATGGTGCCATCTGAAAACATGATTGGAAGCTATTGTTATAGGAAAATTCTAGAGAGGTAAATATTTATCCCAAAAACCTTCAAAGTCACGTGTGGAAGATCTCAACATCTCATCTAAGGTTTGAATAGTCCATTTTGATTTTCCATCAGTTTGAGGGTGGTAGGCAGTGCTCAAACAAAGATCAGTGTCCAAGGATTTTGGAAGAGTTTTCTAGAATCTTGATGTAAAATGGGGATCATGATCAGAAACAATCGATAGGGGAACTCCATGAACTCTTAAAACTCCACTAATATATAGTCCTCCTAAACGTTCAATTGGTAAATCTTATATTATAGCAGGAAAACATGTTGACTTGGTATGCCGATCAATGATGACCCATATTGCATCATTCCTCCTAGGATTCTTCTGTAACCCCATGCCAAACACTATCATAATATCATCCCATTTCCACTCAAGTATGGAAAGAGGATGCATGACTCTTCTAGGATGTTGTCTTTCATCTCTCACCTATTGTCAAACAATAAATCACAACACATAATCAACAATATATATCTTCATGTTATCCCACAAAAAATGTTCCTTCAAATCTCTATACATATTAGTACTACAGGGGTGTATAGAGAAATTGGAGATATAATCATCATCCAAAAATTCACTTTTTAGATCAGTTATGTCATGAACACAAAGAATTTTCCCAAATTTCAATATTCCATATTCATATACGAAGTCCATTAATCTCCCATCATTCACATCTTTAATTTTATTTTGAAACCCCTCATTATCATTCTGAGAACATTTTATGTTTTTAGTAAATATGGATTGGAAACCATTTGAAAAGGTATAGATGTTTCATCTTCCATGATTATTCCCATATCCATTTTTACTAGATCCATGTACATAGCATCCCTTTGAACTCTCATCTTGTTCAGAACTCCATGATCATTTCTGGTCAAAGCATCTTCCACCTTATTTTTCTTCCCTGGGTGGTAGTGTATAGTGCAATAATAATCATCGAGTTGTTCAAGCCATCATATTTGCCTCATATTGAGGTATTTCTATGAGAAAATATACTTCAAACTCTTTTTATTGGTATATAGCATGCATTTTTCACCATAGAGATAGTGTCTCTATATATTCATAGCAACGATCACTACTACTAACTCAATATCATGAGTGAGATAGTTTTTTTCATGAATTTACGGTGTTGCGATGCAAAGGCAATAACTCTATCATTCGACATAAGGACACAACCATGTCCGTTATTTTAATCGTCACTATAAATAACAAACCCATCATTCTCCAATTATAGAGTCAATATATGATAATTGACTAATATTCCCTTCAGTTCTACAGAACATTATTCACACTCTTTTTTCCAAACTATTTTAACCCCTTTACATGTGATCTTGGTTAAAGGGTTTTCCAATCGGACAAAATTCTGGACGAAACACCGATAATAACATGTAAAACCAATAAAACTGCGTACCTAAATTATACTCGTCGGTGCGGTCCATTCATGTATTTCTCTAGTCTAAAAATGATCCAAAGAAATTCCATCCATAAATAATGTATGACCATGAAAAATAATTCTTGAATCCAGTATTCACACTTGCTAAACATCCCATATAATTCATTTCTTCTGAAGGTTTTCAGAATATTTCCCATGTGAATTTCATGATCTTTGTAGCTTTTTTAGTGTAACAAAATATCATAAATAAATACCACTAAATAGTCTTCAAGATATTCCTTGAAAACTATATTCATTAGATCCATGAAAATTGAGGGTGCATTAGTTAGTCCAAATGACATTAATGTAAACTCGTAATGCACGTACCTGGTCCGAAATGCTGTTTTTGGAATGTCTTTCTTCTTAAAAAACTGGATGATATCCCGATCGAAGGTAAATCTTTGAAATAAAGTTATCTCTATGTATTTGGTCGAATATATCATCAATACAATGTAGGGTATACATGTTCTTTATTGGTATATCATCGATCTCCCTGTAGTTAATGAACATCCTCATAGATCCATAATTATTCTTAACAAAAAGAACATGGGCTCCCCATAAAGAATCATGGGGGAAAATAAATCATTTATTTCTCAATTACTCTAGTTGTTACATGATTTTCACTAATTCCACTATAGATATTTTATAAGTGGTATTTGATATGGTCCTTGAACCAGGAATTAAATCAATGGGAAACTCAATTTTATGTTTTGGAGGATGTCCGGGTAAATCATCTGGAAACATAAAAACGTATTCTTGAAATATTAGTACATCATCTATTTGAACATTATTTACCTCACCCATAGTTATTTAAATCTATTACTCCCCAATAATTTAATTTTGTAGAGCTACTAGGGGTGGATCTAGATAATAATCTGGTGGTGATGTTTCTACTCTAATGATATGGTACTCCTTATCATCATCGAAAATTGCAACCTCCTACTTATTACAATAAATTTTCGCATCATGGTATGAAATCGAATCCATACAAAATATTATATAAAATTCAATCAGGGTTATGAAATGAGATCAGCATATAAAAAACATTTATATTCCGTAATGGGAACTGATTCACAAAACATTGTGGAAATAATACATACCTTAAGAGTTTTGACTAACAACTCACTTGTTAAATAAAATTCGAAATATCTAATTTTCATAGAAAAATGGGATGATATGAAACAATTATATAATCCGGAATCAAATAAATCATTGGTTAAACTACATGAAACCATTAAATTACCCACGACCACGTCTTTCGGGGCTTCAACATCAGTAGTAGCGATCACATAATCTTGGCCTTTCTCCCTTGCCCTATTCTGAGTTATACTTCCTTGGATCTTAGGACATTCATTTTCATAATTCCCCATTTCTCTACAATTTTAGAATTCAACATTGAAATCCTCTTTCTTTATCTTACAATCATGAGCTTGGTGGCCTTTTTCACCACAGTTTTACTAGACTCCCATTCCCTTCAGGCAAGTACCAGGGTGTTTCTTCCCAAATTTAATGGAATATGGATATTAAACTCTTCCCTTATTCCCCTTATTTTTATTTCTAGAGTGACCAGAAGATCAATTCTTCTCTTGAATTTCATTAACGTTGTATGACTAAGATAATTCTTTTTCGGTATTGATAACACATGAGACAATATCTTAATATGATGATAAGGATTGAGAGACTAATGCTCAATGTAGAACTGGTTTTAAACCATCGAAGAATTGATCAATCTTACTCCATGGGTTACATATATAATCTGTAGCATACCGTGCTACCCTTGTAATTTTATCCTTATACTATGCATCATTCTCATCCTCCGTTGGCCTCAGACTCAGAAATTTTCTTTTCATATCCACTCGATTGTCACATGGAAAGTATTTTTCTAAGAATAACTTTTTAAACTCCCCCATTCCATATTTCATACTTCTTCATCCTCATTTGAGTTTTGAATTAATGAACATCATTGATATGAATCTCCCGTGAGGTGATAAATTGCCATGAATACTTTTTCACTTTCACTACTCCACATATCTTGAAATATGTTCTCTATGAAACTAATCTATTTCTCAACTACAAATGGATTTTTAGTCCATATTAATGTTGGTGGTTGTTTCCACATCAAGTGGTCTAACATTGATCATCTGCATTGTGGATTAGGGTGCTCTATATGGGTATGGTTATTATTTATAACCAAATTGAGTTGTCCCATTATGGTGATAACCTGATCAGCACCAGTTGCATCACCAGCTCCACCATAATTTTCTTGAGTAGAAGGAAAATCCCAACATGGATTACATGAATTGATACCATTTTTGTTCCTTCCACTAGGAACAATTTTTAAATAACGGAATATAGTATATTAGTTTATGAATCACAATACATAATGATAAACTTGTAAAACACTTAACAATGATACCCCAAGTCAAACCTGAAACTCCATGTTGGAGTTTTCACTCCTCGGCACATCTATGCCAAATCCACCTCTACTTGCTCATATCTAGATTAGGATTTATTGCTTGGAAAACTCAAAAAATCACTACGTTATCAAATTTTTAGGAATTTATTCTATACTAATCTTTAATGTCTATCTTAGTGTAATTTTATATGATCAGAGTTTTTATAAATATGGAATCCAAGATTTGTATTAAAATTTCTCTGATACCAACTGTAATGCCCTGACCCCAGTTACCCAGTGTCAGTTCATTATTATATAAGATTGGCATGATACAAGGAATCATATCTTGAATGGCCGATCAGTTTAATAGCCTTGGAAGTACTAGATACATACCTAAGATTTGCATTACATCATGAAATAGAAAAAAAACATTGTGTCTTATTTCAACACAATCAACTCCATTAGACTATCCCCGTAATTCATTCATAATGTACTTCTTCTCATCCTGGGAAAAATAAAACTTAGAAAAGGGTCATCTTAGGGGCTTAGTAAGGATACCAATATAGCCAAAAAATTCATAAATAAGAATAATCATTTAAGGCAATGTATAATACTAAAACACAAACCATTAAACATAAACATGAGCATAAAATGGAAAATACAAATCAAATAATACAATTTACTTATTCAAATGGATATTCTACTAGTCGAATAATCACATGTAATATCAACAGATAATTTCATATTGATGGAATGCATAACTCCATAAATTATAACCACATAGTCAAGGACTCATGCCAAGACTACAAATATAAATTTTTCAAGGCCTTGTTCCAAGACACTTGTTTCTCTCATAAGACCTTCCTATGCATCGAGGAGCTATAGCAGTCTCCACCCGTCACTAACTACGTCCATTGTATTCCTCATATGAAAATGTTGAAACATAACATAAAAATATGTATTAAAACTAGAATATTAAATGTTAATACATTAACCATAAACCATGAATGGTTGATAAATTAAAAATCCACAATCAAAAATATCACAGACACTTCAATAAAATATGGAATATTATATCATAATAAATCAACTTCAAGCATGTGTACAATCCCTCAAAGGATGTCAACATAGATGAAATCAAAAACCATTTGAGGGAACTATTTATTTCTATTTTGATATTATTTAAAAGACACATAATTATAAAATAAAATATTAATTTTAAAATTTTTCTTATAATATTTTAGGGGATGATTTAATGGTGTAATAAGAGTGGAAAATTGACACACTCTCCATATAAGTTAAAAAACATACTTTCCATTATTTTGTCAAAAAGGTCGTGAATGACCTTGTTTGTAAATTGAAGGAATGATTCCTTTATAAAAATATTATAAAAAGTCAAAAAATGGGATAAATTATTTTTACACAAAGTCTAGGAAATAGTAAAAATGTTTTGAAATACATTTTTTAGAAACACGGATGTGGATGATAAAGAGGTCCTGGTAGATACTCACGTATAAACAACTTCAGATAATAAAGAGACTGTAGAATAAACCCTTACCTTGTAATTTTCATTCATTGACGGTAATTTAACCACTTGTATAATAGTTAAATAATTTATATTAAATTATACAATATTAACCAAATAAAAAAACATGATATCATATATGATATTCTAATATTTCATTGTTAATAATATTTCAATAGTATCATTGTTTCGGGTGTTAACTGATTCATTTTCCTTTATATGCTTGGTTACTTAAGCCATGTTTGTTATGGATAGAATGTAGTTGATTTATATCCAGAATTATATTAATTTCTTAAACAATTTTATTAATCAGAAAATGAATATTATTCTTCAATGGTTATGATTGGGGAATAAATTTCATCGCGTTCGTGGAGACGGTAATGCATACGTATGCACGAACGAAAAAATCATTTTGTTGATAATGAGATTATATATATTTTTGATGGTATATAATATATATAGAATCAGAAAAATGATATATTTATTTTTTACTTAATTTATACTTATTTTTATACCCATCCAAATAATGAAGTGTTTGAATAACAAACTACCCCATGATGTGGAGACGGTCAACCATACGTATGCATGTATGGTGACTTGTAATTAATAGTATGGATAGAATAATGAATATGGATGAACCATATTTATAATAACATCAAATTTTTTTATAAGTTATTGGAGTTATTATTTTGGTATGGAAACATCCACGAAAGGGGAAGTAGAAGAAGAAAGGAACTTTGAAAGACATGGTTAAATTGTAACCTCTTCTTCAGTTACTTTTTTATGATTTGTCAAAAGCAATCCTAAAGATGGATTTTCGATCAATGTAAGCCCTTTAGGATTAAGTTAGGGTAGTTGATAGAATATTTTTTTAGGATTTGGTAGAGAAAAATGGCTTTGGAGGTGGGATTGGGAGAGAAGATGAAGTACCCTTTTATATGAGATGTGAGGGTCAAATTAGGAAATGCTGGAAATATATTTTATTATGCAATCATAAGCGGCATATAAAGGCTTAGAAATGATATTTTTCGAGGATAAGGTGGGGATGGGTCTAAAAACTCTCAACAAATATGTTTTATATGGGTTTATGTCACTATATTGACCTTATCATTTAGATTTAAGTCATAGTTAAATAGTTTAACTTTTTCAATGTATTCTTGTATTATTATAATAAATTGTTAATAAACATACTATAAAATTCAAAGAGGACTAAAATTGGTTAGTTGTTATTATATCTAACCTTATCTACATACTTTAGCCAATCCATATATTTTTAGGAATATTATATAAATTAATAATATACTATTTGTTTTTAAAACTCAATTATGTCAATTTTAACACAATTTGGTATTTTGTTTTTGTGAAAGTCATAAAAACTATATAACTTCGAAAAAAATTTATTTAATCAACCTTATAATGTCATATTAACCTATAAAATTATTTGAACGTATCATAAGTCTCAATTTTTATTTCTTCGGATATTAATAATATCAATTGTTTTAATCATTCATTAATAATGTAATTATCGAATCATCATTGTGTTATAAATAAATATAATTATCTATTGTATAAAAATTATAAATAATATACCATTATATAGGAAATATTTTTATCTTCATAATAAATATTTATAGAATAATTTATCTTATGTATAACCCTATATTAAAAATGGTTTAGATATTAATCATTGAATTTAACACTTTTATCTCTTCTTTAAATAAAATAATAATAAATGTCCAAATAAAATCCAAGTGGAAAAAAGTGTCATAGTTTATTATAAGGTTGATTTTGGTCGAAATACACTTATCCTGTAGAATTGGGATATGTTTTATGGTAATTATAATATCATTTTTACCGTTAATTACACTATTTACTTTTAACCGTGGTAAATAAAAGTTGAAAGTTACTATTCCGCAAAAATTATTTTCATTTTCTTGATCCAAATTTTACATTATGATGTCTACCATGTCTCTCAGATTTTTGAAATTAAATTCACAGATGCGGTAAAATTATGTTTTCTACAAATTTGCAAATGCGTCTAGATGGTGGGTAAAAGACGATAAAAGGTTCAATGAAATTTTTTATATGTAATATTATTATAAAATTACACCAATGAATTAAATTGAACATATATGGGTTTTATGTATCTATTTTTTAGAATATTACTTTAAATAAAATAAATATTTTTTAAAATAAAACGTCTGTTTTAAACAATAATGCAGTGTTTTTCACTATTCATAAAAAATTGAACGTTTTTAGAAAAATTCCAAAAATTCACCCTAAGCTAATTTTGATATTCCAAATCTAAAAATGTAGTTCATTTTAATATATAAAATTTATAAAATTTCAAAAAGTAGGAATTACTATTTACAACAGCTAGTTTGATTGGTTGTGGTGTGCGAGAACTCGAAGATGCGAACATCACAAGTTATTGTATTATTCAAAGAGAAATGTATTGTGGAAGCTTGGGGTTTTACATGTACTCCATGATTTATGAATTACCCCTCAAAGACCATTTCCCAATGCACGTACTTTAGATAACATGGTGAAATCTATACACACTGTGTAGTTATAACTACATGTCATGTACATTACAAAATTACACAGAATTAAAACATTAATGTTTGTGTAATGTTCATAATTTCATATCATGTCGATTCAAATGGGTGTTCACCATGTTACCTATAAGGTTATTGATGATAATCTTAGGGATATTCAAAAAATGATTAAGAAAAAAGGGTTTATTATTTAAAGATAACAATTAATTGATTCAATGGAAATTTATCTTAATTAGAATGATTAAAAAATTTAATGATATACTTATTAAATGTTTAATTTTCATCATGTATTTGGATGATAATGAGATATAACGTAACATTATATTTGATTGGTTTCCACTTAGTTTACTTCCAATTAAATTTTTGGCATGCATTCCATCTTTCATCATTAATATGTTGGGCCTCCATTCCAATGGATTCTTTCATATATTGTCACTTTTTACCCCTCATCTCTGTGTGAGATAATTAGCCTATATAATGGAAGGTGATCCAATTATTATGGATGTGTTTCAAGTAAGTATGTGAGGTGAAACAAATCCAAGGTGATAGAATGGTGGATAGGTGAAAAGCCGTAGACATGAACCATAAATGGTTCAAGGTGTTTCTCCCCTATGTTAGTGGTTATTTTTTCATCCAATAGATAAAATAACCATTAGATTAACTCATGATCATTCCCATAAATTTATTTATTTCTGTTAGTTTCATCATTTTTCATTATGGATATATTTCTGCCACTACATAATTTATGAATTTACAAGAATGCAATATTGAACGAAAATAAAATAGGCATATACATATATATCATGAAGACATGGTTAATCACTTTTGTATATTCAAATTAATATTAACAAGAATGTGATAAATATAAAATTTAAATTCACACATAAGAAATAAAAACCCTAAATAAAATATTATGTAATACTAAGCCTTATGTTACTTGATTAAGGGAAAGACACTGTCAAACTATGTGTTTGAACAAATCTTATTAGGAAAATTATTTTTCTTTGGGAAGTGGTTATAAAAGTTTCCAGTTTACTTTTACATTATACATAAAGAGGAGTAGCCCATGGTAGACATGGTGTAAATTTGAAGGCATGTTTTCAGGAAATCCTAGTCATGATTTCAAGATTGGGTAGTCCAATCAACAGACCAAGGAGCTACAATCCCACAGTTGGAAAAGACCCGTCTATCTAAACTCCTTTAAATACGTTGAACAACCATTATTGTGGTTATGTGATGGGGAATTTGGATCCTTTACACTAGAATGTCCTACCTATTAGATAGTTCGAATTCAATGCTGAGGGTCGTTGGGACATGACAAAATATTGGTAGACTTAATGAAATTAATTTATTATTTATAAAAAAATGTAAAAAAGAATGTAATAATTACCTACTCTTTTAATTGTATAATTAAAATACAACCACACTATCCATGTAATCAATAATGGATAAATACCACATCCTCACCGGTAGTAACTTCCATGAATGGTTTCGATGCATTTGAGTCATTCTATGCCATGAACAGAAATCTTATGTGTTGGAGTCTTCATTACCTAAAGCTGATTCCCAAGAGAGGATTGTTGAAGAGTTCCTAGTCAATGAGAAATATATGAACGACACTGAAGAAATTCAATTTTTAATTTAACCTCAAGGTCTAGTGAAAGCATCATGTATCACGAAAACATGAGTGCATATATCATTCTTAAGAACCTCTATGCTATTTACTTTGAGAGAGCATTACAAGGAAGGTTGAGATCTCCAAGGAACTATTTCATAGTATTCTTGGAGTGGTATCCCCTGCAGGGCCTCATGTAGTCAATCTCATTGGCTACATTGAGCACTTGGAGCTTCAAAGATTTAATCTCCCGGATGAACCGGGTACCAACCTCATTTTCGCATCTCTCCCTTAGAGATTCTCCTGTTTTTTGTGATTTTAAATATGAATAGGATTTATAAGACTTCTACAGACCCTTCCAATGAAGGTATTATCAAAGGGATCAGAAGGGAATACGACGATAATTGTTTCACATGTGGAAAGAAGAGGCACTAGAAGAAAAACTACACCCAGCTGAAGAATCAGGTGGATGCTTCATGTTCATTTTTTATCAAGAGTAATTTATCTTTGTCTACAAATTGGTTATTACATTCATCATGTGGTGCTTACATATTTATATATATATATATCCAAATACATTAATGAAGTATATTCAACAAAATTGACCAAGTACAGGTATATCTATGAGTAAACACTGGAGTTAGACTTACTATTGTAGCTACCAGGGACTCCCACCCCCAATTCTTGACTAAGAAGATCTTCATATTAAAAATTTGTTATTATATGCCATCTCTAAGAAAAAACATTATATCTGTATCAAAAAATGATATAAATGGATTTATTTTCATGCTCATAAAAAAGGTTTTTTATTTTAATAATATATTTTTTAAGGGAAATTCATATAACGGTCTATACAAGTTGGATTTCCAAAATAATGTAATTTAAATCGATATTGAATTTACATCACATGACTCATACCACACCCAACATTGGAATCACAAACTAGGTCATGTAAATGGGAAATGGTTGGCAATGATACATCAAGATGGATATTATGATTATTTTGAACTAAAAGAACTTGGTTTATGTGATGCATGACTACAAGGAAAAATGAAAAAAATTAATGTTTAGTGGGAAGGGTGGAATGGACAACGAGCTTCTTAAATTGGTTTATACCGATGTGTGTGGACCATTTCTAGTTTAAGTAAGGGGTGGGTAATCATAATTTATAAATTTTACTGATTATTTTACTTGATATGTATATATCTACTTCATGATGTATAAGACAAATTCTTATGATAAATTCAAACAACACAAGACTGAATTTGAGAACTTACTTAGTATGAAGATTAAGAAATCTGGTCAGCCTGAGGTGGATTATATCTTAATAAATATTTCATTGATTACTTATGGGGGTTTGAGATCTTATCCCACCTAACTCCTCCTATCATACCCCAACGGAATTGTGGAAGAGAAAGGAGGAACCTCACCTTGTTGGACATGGTGAGATCCATAATGAGTCATTCATGTCTTCCATTATCCTTTTAATGATATGTGTTACAAAAAAAGACACCCATAATTTACTAATTACCAAATAAATTGATAAATGGTATTCCATTGGAGAGTGGGAGTGGTAGAAAATCCTTGTTCTTGAATTTACATGTGTGGGGAAGATATGTATTTGTTAAGGGCACTTCAGGTCGCAAAATGTCACCCAAATTGAAAACGTGTACCTTTATAGGACAACACAAGGAAACAAGTAGATATTAACTATTCGAACCCTCATAAAAAATGATTACAGTGGAATGAAATGCCATATTACTTTATAGGTATACCACCTAAAAAATAAATAATGGGAGTGAGTTAGACTTCAATGAATTCAAGGCTCAAGGTACATAAGAGTTGGTAGAAGAGCAGATTCCACAAAGCCCCGTGAAAGAATTATATATTATAGAGACACAAGAACTTCATAAGGGTACAATAGAGCTTAGAGAATCAAAATGGAAAAATTTTCTAGTTACCGGGGATGGTCAATCATTATTAGTTGATAATAATGATCCTCTAACCTTCAAGGAAGTAGTAAGTGGCACAAAGGTTGTCAAGTGGAAATAAACAATGAATTATGAAATGGATTCCATGTACCAAAACCATGTCTAGATTTTGGTTGATCCTATAGTAGATATAAATACTACTAGTTGAAATTTTTTATTCTTGCAGAAAATGGACATTGAATGACAAGTCAGTACCTATAAAGAACAACTAGTTGCAAAAGGGTTTAAAGAGAATCAAGGAATTTATTACGATGAAACATTTTCACCAGTTGCAATGCTGAAATCCATCATAATTATACTAAACATTGCCACATACCATGACTATAAAATTAGGAAAATAGAAGTAAAAATAGATTTCCTTAATGGGAACCTTCAGTAAGTTGTCTGTCTGACAGTACCTGAAGGGTTTGTGACTCCAAAATATTCCAATAAGATATTTGAGTTGGAAAAAAATCCATTTATTGATTAAATAAAGCATCCATGTCATGAAACAATTGTTTTAATGATGAAATAATGTTATTTTTTGTTTTATAATGAATGAATGTGAGACTTGTGTCTATAAATGGTTTAGTGGTAGTGTAGTCATTTTTTTAATAGTTTAAGTTGATGCCATATTACTTATTAGAAATGATATACATGTATTATAGTTTATTAAGGAATAGTTGAATAAATTTACTTCCATGAAGGACTAGGGAAAGTCATCATATATACTTTGGATCAAGATCCATCATGATAGATACAATAAGTGGTTGGGCCTAAGTCTATGTAAATACATTGACAAGATACTAAAGAGATTTATTATGAAATAATCCAAGAGGATATTGTTGCCTGCATCACATGGTATTCATCCTTCTAAGAAAATGTTTCCTCACACGTATGAGTAATAAAAGAGAATGGAAAGGAATCCATATGCACAATGATTTGTTCAGTCATGCATATTATGCTATGTACTAGGCAAGATGTCGCCTAAACATTGAGTGTGGTAGGAAGATATCATGCTGATCCATGTGATAAATATTGGATGGTGGTGAAGACTGTCCTTAAGTATCTAAGGTGTACAAAGGATATGTTTCGGGTTTATGGGGGAGACAAATAACTTTTCATCAGAGGATGCATAGATGCTAATTTACAAACTGATTAATATGACATGAAGTCGCAATCAAGATACATCTTCACATAGAATGGAGGAACTATGAGGTAGAATAGATCAAAGAAAGGTGTAGTCGTAGATTCTATAGAATAGTCAGAATATATAGAACTTGTAAAGCAGCTAAAGAAGTAGTTTTGGATATAGAGCATCATTCAATAGATGGATGTGATTCCTAGAAGTAATGATCCCATCATACTCTATTGTGATAATACTGTAGCGGTTGATCATGAAAAAGATCCAATCTCACATCAGCGGATGAATCACATACTTCAAAGGTATCATCTCTTGAGTTATTATTCTTAGAAAGGTGAAGCCATAGTGAGAATTATTTCCATGAAAGACAACATGGTAGACCCTGTGACTAAATACATGACTCAATAGAAACATGGTCATCATGAGAGGTCTAGAGGAATGATAGTCTTAGGGAGTCATCTCTAGTCCTAGTGGATCTTTGTTGAAGTTTCTGTCCTAGAGAAAACTATTTTTACATTTATTAGATGAATATATAATATATTTAAATATAAAAAATCTTATTACATATTTTTCACTGTTCTCTATTAGTATAATGTAATAATATCCTAGAATATTTGTCTCATTAATATGTTCTTAGAAGTTCGCTGCTATGATGGGAATCATGAAGTGCTATGAAAATATTATTTAATATATTTCTATTGTTGGATGACATTATATGATTGTACACATAGTATAAAGACCACCAGGTGCGAGTTATCGTAAAAAGAAGAGACTTCTTCTCATGATGTTGGAACTTGGTAATATATATGACGTTAGATTACGAGAATAAACCTGCTAGTAGGAATTCCACATGTTTTGCTGTCATCGAATATTCATAAATGTGAGCATGTGTAATGGTATATAAACAATAACATTATCACTAATAAATATCATGACTCTTGCACATAGATTCGATAACTAAAACAACCATTCCAAATGTTGGTGGGTAGTAGGGTATGTACGGTGTGTTAAGAATGATATGTTATTAAAGGATTAGTCATGGAATAATTTGTCCCTTACATTTATGGAAGTTGATACCCTGATCATTTGATTCTAATTTAACTCTCACCATAAATTTTATGGCCATGGTGCAATGTTAAAATCATTTTAGGTAATCCACGAATGATGTATCAATCATATAGGCTGTTGAAACTATAATTAAACCTTCTTGATGAGATATTTCGACAAGGGGATTATATTAAAAAGTGAGCGTTCATATGTAGATGTCATATTTGAGATATTATGTTATTTCACTTCGGTTCCTTGACCCTTTTCTAGACTGTAATCTTGTACGTTAGGTACGCCTTCCTAATGCCAACGATAATGATTTCTATAGGGTCATACATTAAGTGTTTCTATTTTTCTCTATTAAATTATATATTAATTTATGTAATGGAATAATTATTATTATCAAGATCAAGGATTTTTTTTCAAAATAAAACGACAGTATAAATTAAATATATATTTATTGTCATGATTGCGAATAAAATATATTTTTTTTATAAAAAACTAATTAATTTTTTGTTCACTAGTTAATTAATCAAAATATTTATTTAAAAGAATAAATTTTTTTATTTAGATGTTCAATAATTGGAATATGATTTTGAATAGACCCAGACCATTTCCTAAGATAAATTAATTATTTACATGTTAGTAAATAATGTTTATCTAGTATAAACATGAAATAATAATAATACATTTATCATTATGTGGTACGATATTTTGACTATGGTTCCATTTTGCATAAGTTGGAGCACAATAAATAATGGTGTTTTAATTGTTATTATGTAGAATGGGTTCTCTCTAATATTTATAATTGCATTTAATTATTGGTTCTTAATTAAATATTGTAACTGAAACCCCATGTTAATAAATAGGTAGGTGCTTCTATTTTGGAAAACCCCAGTGATTTGAGAATTTTTTATCCAAAATTTTCTCTATCAACATCTCTCAACTCTCCCACAAGAACATCAATGGAAATACAGAAGGGTCATTCTAGATGATCAATGATCATCAAAGAATAATGTACTGAAGACCCATGTATTTAATTTATTCAGAAAATAATAAATTATTTATAAACATGAGGTGAAATATACTCTTTCTCAAATCAATAACAATTCATATATTTGTCTAAATCATTGATTTTAGTCCGTGGATACTGGCGTTCATCTTCATATTGATCACTGATTAGTCATCGATTGCGGAAAAAGAAAAGTTGGGCAACCCAAACCGCAATGCTTCTACTACCTCTACATCTTACAGTGTTCCACTAATCCCAATTCTCTCTGTAATATCACCTTCCAATATCCTTTAAACTACTAAAATTGTTTCCCCCAAATAACCTATGACCTATAAATCATTATCATGAACTGCATAAGCATCAAGGTTATCATGCATCATGAGAGTAAAAAAATTAGTAGGGAAAAAATATAGCATATATAATACATTATATATTGTGTATTTATGTATATATAGTTAAATTAAATTTAAATATATAAAATGAATATAAAATTTTTGGGTATTCTTGTGCTAACTTTACCACTATGATACCAATCCCACATGCTTCATCCTATATTGGATGAATAGTTTACACACAATGAAACCTTGTACCAGGGTCACTAGATCAGGTTAGGTAATTATATCTGACTCTCAACCACCACACCCTCGCATACGGAAGGGTGTCATATTATTTGATATATAAAAGAAAATGTCATGAAATTACCCTTTTACTCAAGATGATATTTCATATTATATAATTTACCACATATCCTATAAATACATCATCATATGCTTTGAGGCCTCGTACCACTCCACATAACAGATTTTAAACCACAACCTACCCACCGAGGGTGAAGTCTCAAAACAATAATGAATCAGTTCATTGAACATATACACACTTATTCATAGTGAGGCCCTGCACTGCACTTCCCACCACATCTTGTATACCCACACACTCACATATCATTATGTCACATTCTATTTTCTCAACCATAAATTATGAATTTATGGTACCCAATATATGATAGGACCACATTCAATAATGAACAGAAATAATATCCAAGGGAAAATTAGGCCACACCTCAATATTATAACACTCTCATTCCATTCATTACTCCCTAGGTACATACGGATAATAATTTTTATATTTAACATGATAACTGAGCTTTCACTAGTACCCAAACATTCAAAAATGAAGCCCACATAATGAATAGATTACATAATAATTTTTTCCCACACACTATGAACCCAAAAATGATAAGCTAACCCTACATTTATTTTTTATAAAATTAAACCTTTATACAATATCCATACACGAGAAGGGTTCTCAGTGGAATTCTATCCTCATCCCACATTCAATATCACTTATATGGGTTCTCTTTTAATATCATGTCATGTAGACCCTATTCATTATTTTTTGAGAAATTCACTAATCAATTAACAGTTATTACTCAATATTATTGTCCAATAAGAAATATTTTATCGTCTCCATGATCTACTAAAGATATCATGAAAAATTACAACATCTTGCTCAAGCCACTCAATGAATTACAAGAATATTCTATTATTACTATAGTCTTTCAATTAAATTTTCTAATTATAATAGAAATTGGGATAATTACACAATGGAAATCTAAAAAAAAATTTGTATCCCAATTATATATTTTTGTTTAGGTTATCCATAAATACATTCAACCATCCCAAAAATCCTTTGGTGTCTATTCAACACAATTCAAGGTCAAAAAACATTTCCAACAAAACTTATAGGAACATATAATATTCATAAACCAATAATGGATGACCAAATTAATAACTAAAATGATCTTATTTAGCATATTACAGACACCCATACTCACCCATTACCTTTGGTATAATTCTTAAATAAATCAATATGACCATTCATGGAAGCATATGTAATGAATCCTTTCATTGTGGGTCAAAGTGAGGACCTACCATAAAAAATGATTAAAAATATATAAAACATGATACCATAATTGTAAAATCCTAAATCATGAATCAGTAAACATATATTTATCCATATAAAACTATAAGTATTAAATAATTAATATTGATTAATTTATAATTATGTATCCCATTTAATCAACTAAGAATAATATCCAGAAACTCAAAATGAGCTTCAAATTAATTGAACCCACAAAAAATAGTATTCAAAAGAATATCTTCGTTATATTTTCTATCATATAACCAAGAAACTAAATGAACTTATCCTAAAACAATTTACAATTTTCATAATTCAACCAAGAAGATTCTTTCAATGATTTACAACTAAATAACAATTTATAAAATTATATTATATTTTACCACTCACAATCACCATGAAATCTGATATTAAATCAGCATAATATCTTGATAATATATTCATTCTATGATGAAATATAAAATAATCAAAATCGTTAAAAAGTGAATAAAAAGACTAAAAAATGATGAATTTTTAAATGGGTGGGATAAAATTCATCTGTTATAGGATACAACAACCAATCGGGTATAATAAAATATAAAATTATAGTTATTTTGTGGGGAAATAAAAAAGGGAAATTGAAATAAAAATGATATATCTGGATACCCTACTCAGTTGATGTATGTCGGGGGGAAAATCAACAAAAAATGGTTTTCCAATGACAAAAAACTAGGCCTAAGGTCCATTGTGAGATGACCCCTTCAATCATGGTGAAATTCATGACCACTAGTATTGCATTGTGTTATGAACCAATGGGTAAAATTGTTACCATTTACAAATAATAATCACTCTAATGAACATGGAAAAGAATTATGTTAGGAATATTCTTTCACAGGGAACCCCACTACTGAGGTTAGCTCAAATACCCCATAATAAATGTTTATTAAACCACACATTGTTTGTGTCTTGTGAAATAATTATTGATAAAAACCTATGGAAAATAAATACTATATGGTTTTTAATCCCCTTCAAATACAATATTATCTTACAAAATCAATTCACCATTCTTATGACCCTTTTTGTTAAATTATCATACAACTAAACTTAATCCCACCACCTTGAAATATATTACCATGATTCTACTTACTCTTATATGATAGTATTTAGATTTTTCAATACTGTAACCCATACCAATTTATTATGAGAGTCCACCTATATAAAATAGATATCCACATGGATGATGATGAACTAAAACTATTATCATAGATTTAAAATAGAAAACCATGTTCACAAATTTCCAATAGATATGTATTATATCTCTCAATTCCTATTCAAATCCCAATTCAATAAACAACCTCTTATATAGTGACAAAAAATATAATTATCCATAAATTTAAATACATATAATGATGTAATTAATTAATAAGACATTACTATAGGGATTCTCATCTCTAGGATATAATCATGATAATCCCCATGTCCTCAATCTCGACAACTTTATTCAACACCACTACTAACACCCAATTATAACTATTTGTGGCTACTAAAAATAATCATGGGATACATATCAGAAATATTTTCAAAGAGAACACCCCATCATACATTCCATATGAATCAATTAGTAACAAAACTGTGTATTATCATTTGAACTTCATTACCTTGAAAATTTATTTAAAATATGTTTTAGAAATATATCCCTTTTACTAACATAATGAAAAATTATGTTCACAAGTTTTTATACCAACACCTCAATATTTTTTATGATTCCAACTCTATTATGACATCATGAGATACCAATATCAAACCATATAAAAAACCAATACATATTACTTATATAATTATAAAATAAAGTTTTAGTTTTAACCACAATAACAAGATATCAAAAAACTAGTGTGGTTCTAAAACCTAATATTTTTCATCATTATTTTCTCCCATAATCACATAATTAATAAGTCTATAATCTACATAAAACATTAGAAATCACATTTATTGACCATCACCCACTCTAAAATTATATTACACA
This sequence comes from Viscum album, assembly GCA_963277665.1. Classification (NCBI taxonomy): domain Eukaryota; kingdom Viridiplantae; phylum Streptophyta; class Magnoliopsida; order Santalales; family Viscaceae; genus Viscum; species Viscum album. Next base: position 1,148,621,109 of record OY728156.1, read on the forward strand.
CCAATTATATGAATAATTCACTATACTATGAGAGTTTCCAATCATTCATCCAATTTATATAGCTGTAGTAGAACATTTACATGACTTCATGACTCTCATCATAAAAATCATGATTAAAATGATAATTACAGGGAATTATGGGATACCTCTATATATTGATCAAATAATGACACAATATGACTCTATTTTAACCTATCTACATATTAGTTTACACTGATAATTAGAATCACTCTCTAATCCACTTGGTATATAACAAGAACACCTAAGGAGACTACCCAACTCATCCTAGTGGCTCTGTAGTACAATATCCATTTTTTTCAAGACAACCCCTATGGTAAAAAACATATATCCCACTGAGTATTAATTTCATTTCAACTAGAAGGGAACCTTAATTTCGTTCATGGGACATCTATCCCATGTTCCTTATATTTTAGAAACATTGTGGGTACATAAAATCCTTTTAGGACCTAATATGACAACTATATAAACCCTTATAAACATAGATCCATATATATCCTCATGAAACCACGAATGTGAATTAAAAAATATCTCCACATCCCCCATAAATGGTATTATTCACCATGTGACATCCCATTAGATACAAACCTATTCCTCACTGGATGTTATAAAATTAACTATCTACTATGCCATTCTTAGTAATGCCAGGAAAATATAATGATCAGAATCTCTATAGACTAATACATATCTCTCAAAAATCACCCAGATACAAATTTAACTACAAATTTTCATTGTAATTTTATCATATAAACACTTTGTTTTACTAAAAAATTATTTCCTAATCATGTTATATCACCCAACACCATAAAAAATTATTGAATCACACTGATTTGCCTACCATGAGTTTTATGAGTTTATTATAAACTAGTATAGAACTCAATATGATTTTATTGAATTGAAATCAAAACATAACACCATTATTATTACCAATTTCCTTAAGAAAACAATTTTATCATAAATGATACATTCTTTAACAAACCCTTAATATAAAAATTATCAATTATAACCATACACAGAACATCACAGGGCATTACAATTTCTCTAACCTCTAAAGCATCACTCCATGATCAACACTACCAAGGTAATATCCTCCCATGAAAATAGTCCCATTTTAATTTATTTTTCATTAATCACCAAGGACAATGGTGAATAACTCACTAATATTTTCCAATGATTTCCAATCAATAATATATTTGTAATTTCCAACCATACATGGGAACCAAAAAACCAAACTAATCAAATGATCTTATAACCATAAAAAAACATTTATATCCTTATCACCCCACACACGGGTCCCCCATTGACAAATAAATCAATAAAAAACAATACCAGGTAAATCACCCAAAATATCATAATATGGAATATTATACCACAAACATACAAATAGTGCGATGTAATCTATCTTGATCATAATGTCAGGAATAAAAATTAAAAAAAAACTCAATAATTCCATGATGGTAGAATAAAATAATTAAATTACGAACTAAATCATATTTGAAAAGACTGAAGATGATATTTGTAGATCACTTTTCAATGGTACCACTATGTGGGTGATGGTCAATCATTTCATAATTTTTAAAAATTCTATATTAAATTAATACTATAAAAATAGTTAAGGTATATGCGTAAAAATTTTTTATTACCCACTCTCACAACATATGAGATATAAATAATAATGAAACACACACAATGTTTTAACATATTTATCAAGAAAATCAAATTCCATTCCTAAATAATGTTGGTCCTAAAAAATATGTATTCTTCTATAACATGAATAATGGACACACAAAATACCATCCATGTTATATTAGTAGAGTTTCCAAACAATTAATTTTATCCCAATTCCCATTGCATAATTTAATATACCACTATAATTTTTGTTGTTAAATAATAATAACCATATCTATCTCTATTCTAATTTGGAACCACTTGATATTTTTCATCCCCAAGAAAGAACTGGATCATATGTTATATTCATTTTTACAAACTTAAATAAAATCATTATTTAATATTTATAATAAAAACATATTGATTTGAAAAATTTATTTAGATCATCAATGATATGATATTGTTCAGAAACTAGAAAAATCAGGCATGGTTGGACCATTCCACAATCAATAGATATTAGATTTTGAGTTATTAATTACTCTTCTATAATAAGTTATATTGATTTTTTCTTAGAATAATCATTAACATTTAGTAACCACAAACATTCCTATATTATTCTTCATATAATGTCTTACTTTATATTCATATAATATCAATAATAATTTTTCCAATAAAATATTTTAAAAAATATAAAAAAAATATATTTACTTCTCATTTTATACTTATTTCAATACATTATGCACAGATATATTAATTCGTTAATATTTAAATAATATATTTACATCCTTTCTAATCCATTATGTAATTAAACATTCTTTTCCTAACGTTATTTTCAATATTGAATCACATTCATCAACAAAAATACATTATGTTAATTTTTTACCTTATTTCGTGTGTGTATTAAACTATACATTATTATGATGCATCGTATATTCATGTGATGTACTCCCTATATTTGTATAAAATCACATTTTGATTGATTTTGACATTTAATATTTCATCATGATAAACATGGACTATATATATTTTTTATTATTTGAATATTAAAATAACCATGAAATTATTTCAACTCCCCATATATCAAATGAATTAACCCAAAATACCATTATATCAAGCTCTGAAAAAAAATTATTTCAAATTAGATCGAGAATTATTTATCATTTCTAGTGGAATATTGATTGGTTTTTATAGTATGAAATAGAATTTTATAAGAAGACTTCCTTCAATACAAATTCAACTGTCATGTGTGATCATTTTCCATCAAAATTATCTCGCATACAAGGTATGTGATATCATATTATAATTATTTGATAATATATATTTTTAACATGGGATGTTAAATCAATGATATGGTGTTTGAAATGAAATTTATACACATCGCATGAAATCACTAACATGAAGAAGAATCCACACTCAGAAACTCATATACATATGAATTAAATGAATCTCTGTTGAATCCTATTCATTATAATAAATGACTCATATATAATATTTAAACACTAAAAATGACTCATTTTATTTTTTAATGATACTTTTACATAAATGAGGTTTGTTATATTTTTTCACCAAATTGATCATACAAAACACATGAAAAATTCTAGAAATAATATAATTACCATATAATTGTATTTAATACAAATACAGATTTCCTAAACACTACAATTCTCTTTAAAACATAAGTAAGAAAAATTTTATAAAAAAAATTAATTCTTAATCTTCAAGACCATAACTAATGGATCATCCTTATGTGTATGTCCTATAAATATCTTTTAATAGTTTCCTAAAGAAGTATGACATAGATATCCATTTTCACACTAGCCATAAATGGTCAACTATCATCAAATAATGTATAAAAATAGTAATCATATGAAATTGACTTGTACATGAGGCATAGTCCAATAATAATCACATGTAAAGTGGTTTCAACAATAAATATTCCAAAAAATGATCTTTTGGGAGAAAAATGCAATCTTATGTTCTATTAATCATTGGAAAATCATGCACTATAATCTCTTAACCCGCACTGAATATTAATTATAAAATATTTTTTCAAAATAAATAAATCATAATTCATATGGTTATATCAATTCCCCCATTTTAATTTGTTTTCAATTGCACTTTGATATTGACCAATGTAAATGAGATTCATCTCCCGCTTGTTGGAAATAAATAAAAATGTTTTTAGTGGTATTGTCATGTCAAAAAATTTTACAAAATCATTCTAATAATCTTATTATCATCAATTAATTCAAAATCAAAACATTAGTCACATTTGGAGGAATGATTATAAAATAATTTCTCTTATTAACGAGGATTTAGTTTTATAACTACAAGATTATGAGGGCTTGCTCAGTGTAGAAAACAGTTATGATTTAACCATTGTGGTCATTTTAATCAATATTCATTAATTAATGTCATATATTCTTAGTTACTAATAATGAATCATATATTAATCAATCATTTCCAAAATATATAACCTAGAAATAAATCCAAAATTATTTTAAAAGTTCATAAACTCCCCCAATTTAACACCACATTATATTTTTTTTGTTTCAAAATGTACATGATACAAAATAATTGTTCAATTCATTTTTCACACCTAGAAATATATTTCATATGGGATATCCCTAAATTATAAATTTCCCTAGAAGATATGATTTTTAAAACCTCCAAACATGGTGTATCCTTTTGAGATGCACTGACATTTTTAAAAAAAAATAGCATAATGGGGATACAAAATAAACATATACAAGGGAGTAGAGAGCGAATTATTGTTTCATAAATTCCAAAAATAAGGTTTTGAGTTTCTAAACAACTAGAACATTTCATTTCTTTTATTAATAAAATCAAATGATTCTATAATGCATGTTTCTTTTTGTATTCCTTATCCATTTAAAATCTCCCTTTTAGTCCTTTTTTAAATGAAGGAGTTTTTTTAGTCTTAGAAATTATTTCAATTTCACTTATTGATACTTTTATTATTTTCTTCATTATTTATTCATTAAATGGATGGACTTTCATACAATTTGTTATGTTATTCCCATTATTATCAATCCATTAACGTACATTCTCTATAATTTTCAAGTCTCCACTAATAGATAATTTATATTTCACTTCAATCATCTAATGTGAAATTACATACATTCCTTTGGAACTGTCACTGGTTATTGATTTATCAATTTTCTTTATAGCTACCAACTGATCTGGAATAACTATCAATCATTATTTGATGACATGAATTTTTAGCTATATATTTCATATCATTTCATGGATTTATAAAAAAAAATAAATTCCACCTTTTTTTACTTCTGAACTCTATTCCTTAAGAAAATTATTAATTATAAATGTAACATAATAATGTACTCCATAGTTTAATGGACATGTTTTTCAAATATTCCACAATATTCCTCAAAATAATGATATTCATTTTATGTTGGATGAATTAATAAATTCCAGGTCATGGAGTTCCTCAAAAGGGAATCCTACTTAATTTTATTACAACAAACCCACATTCATTATCGATATATTTATAGACGTGGCATGTTATTATATTATATTTAATCATTGTTTAAATACAATACACAGTTCTAGATAAATACTCTAAACAATGATATTGTATTTTAATGTTAAAAATAACTAAAATATTCATATTAATTCCATAGTTAAAACTATTCTCCTGTTTCCTTTAGGAAATATACTTCATATAATGTTTTTATATTATTTAAATATATAGGATAACCTATCTTGTGTTATTTTTCACCAAATAGGTAAAAAAATTTACAATGTTCAATATTATGAATAAATTATATTAATTGATTACTTAGAGAGGTCCTGTTCCTATTTGAACCCTTTTTCTAACCAACTTTTAAGGAGTCACCTCTAACATTATGATTGTATGAGAAGGATTATCATATATCCATCAACACACATTAGTCTTTATGGCACATGGTGTGTCACTGAATTATAATTTCTTATTTTCATGAATGTTTACCATTATCATCTTTATTAGTCTAAATTTTCGTAGTTTCCTTAATTTTATTCTTTTTAATTTTATCAACATTGTATTAATTTTCATTAAGTACCCTTCATTATTAGTAGATATATAAATTATTTAAAATTAAAATATTTCATCAGTCATTCATTGTCATTGTATTTTACTCTTCCAATGCTTCTGTCTCATCATATAATGTCAACTATAGATTTTTCCTATCATCACCACATTCACTACTAGATGTATGAAGATCTATTTCAATAAGAGTTAGAACAATATATTTGTCATCATATTGACCACATGATGATGAGTTAGTTATTTAATTATTTGTCATGTTGATCATGTTATATCTTGAGTGATTATCCATATTTCTGATGCCACATTCATATTTTGGTGTTTTTTCATCATCCACTTCATTATCGTAATTAGATATTATCACCATCAGTAGGATATTATTTTCAAAACATTAGAGTTAAAATTAACCATCCATTACAGATTCCATTATTTACTATAATTGACATAACTGAATAAACTATTTTACTGTCCTCGCTGTATTAATCAACATTAGATTCACTTGATAATTAGGACTTGATATTTTATATTATATTTTATTTTTAAACCCTAATTGTTAGATAACTTGGTTCACATGTAGCACTAAACAAAAATTACATGATTTATATAGAAAAAATATTATTAATGAAATTTAATTACAATATAATAAATAGTAAATGAAATTATTATATTCAGTTATAAATTTATATAAAATTATATTATGAACACTTAATATCTCAAAAGACCATTTTTTAGTAAAAATAATTATTCAATATAAACTGTATATTTATATTAACATTAAATTTGGAAATATAAAATTTGTTGAAAACTGAAAATAATTTTTCAAATAATCTCATAAAAATTAGATTGTTTTGTTGTTTTAAAATTGCACAATATTTTTTATTTTTACGTTAATTGTTAAAAAATGATGCTTTTTTAACAGTATCCTTCTTTGAAATTTTCTTAATAAAATAACGAAATAAGAGTATAGAAAACATTTTAAATATAAAAATTATATATTTATCAATTAATAAAAATCTTTGATAAATAATATATTCAATTTATTAAACCACAAATTATATGTTTTGAGTCATTAATATCATTTTACTCTAAGAAATATTTATATTCTATTATGTTAATATTTATTTGTCATCACTATATAATAATTAAATTAACCAAATGGATTTCATATTAATATTGTATAATATGATATATTAAAATTTTATTAAATAAAGATTATTAATAACATTAATTTTAAGAACCATGCTAATGTCCAACTATTATTTTCAAAAAATTAATATTAATGTTGTATAAATTTTAAAAATTAGATTAAAGTTTTTATATTATATGTAATTATATTGATATTATTTCTACACATATACAATAAATTATTATTTGTTATTTAATGGTAAATTAATGTTATTTTATATTAATAATACATTATGATGAAATTTGTATTGTTTCTACAAAATTGTATTTTATATTAATTATATTAATTATTAAATAACGTTGTATCATATTTAGATATTAATATAGATTATATGAATCGTAAATTTGAATTTAACTATAATTTTTTAACTAATTGGGTAAAGCATTGTCAGGACCTGTCCTCGGGGCCCGTGCTGTTACTACCATAATCCTGCCTTCTATAGGACATGGGCGGGAGACTAGCACCAAAGGCGTAATCTCAATAAAAAGGGAAGGCATTTCCTTTAAACCTATAACACACACTGACTGAACACAAGCTGTAGATGAAACAAGTACTAAAATAGAAAAGAAAAGTGTGTTGAAAGTAAGTGGGCCAGTATAGAAACCCAATTGAACATCAAGTACAAGTAAATATGGAAAACATCACCTGGATCATCCACCGGGGAATCCTACCTGAACGGTAGGTATAGAAATCAAAAAATCTTCCTTTTGGCATGTCCCATCTAGTATCGTCGCAGCCAGCCCTAAGGCTCCCCCACACAGCACGCTCGATTCTGGAAGGGTCCGCTCCACGAGCCAAGTGTCGATACATCAACTATCACAAAATCCTGAGTTGATATATCTCGTAGTTCTGTCTCATCAAAAGGAACCCAAGGTGACCGATAATGCATCAATCAGACGCATGGTCTGTGAGTTATTGGCACTTCTGTTCCAGGTGCCCGGTTGGTTTTTAGGCTCAAACCAACCCTATTGTACCCCAACTGCATCCAAATCCCATGTGGGGTATGCCAAAAGTATCATCTCGCACCAAGAAATGCTGCACCACAGATGGTCTGTCGATCAGACACCCATAGCTCCAGATGCGGGCTAAAAGGTGTAAATGGCCGTAGCAGGTCCGGGTCTGGGCCGACCCTGCCAGACCGACCCGACCCGACCCGACTCGACCCAGTTCTAACCGAGGTCTGACCCAGTCTGCAAATGAAGCCCGGCCCGAGTGGTCGGCCCAGCCCGAAGGGGCGGCCCTGCCCGAAGGCGCGACCCGACCCGAAGGCGCGGCCCGGCCGGAGGGCAGCCCGACTCGAGGGCGGCCCGACCTGTAGCCGTGGGTGACTGGCCTGGCTGGCCGTGCGGTGCCTGGATGGGTGTGTGGCTCGGCCAACCTGGACGTCGGTCGCCCAACCCGCCGAGCTGTGCGGTGCCCTGCTGGCTGTGCGGCTCGGCCCGACCGGTCGTGTGATGCCCAGCTTGGCTAGCCGTGTGGCGCCCGACCGGCCGGCCAGGTAGCCACTTAAAAAGGGGAGGGGGGTGTTACACCCCCTTGGCTCCCGAAATGGCCGGTGTGTGCCAGGAGGGACCACCCTCTCCTATCCACAATGGCTTAAGGTCATGGTCCTGCTCCACCGGCGCGGCGCAACGGCGCCCCTCCCCTCCGTCGCAGCACGCCCGGGCCGCGACCTCCAGTAGCACCGGGGCAGCGTGACGACACCATGCCGCTCTTCCACGACCCCCTTTGGCTATGGCCCTACTTTTCTCCGCACGACATGATGGTGTCGCACCTTTCTGGTGACCCGATGGTCGTGCGCCACTGGTCTCCTCACGGCCAGTTCGACGTCGGCCACCGCTGTCCGGTCCCATCGTCAACCAAAAACAAGATCAAAAAGTGGAAGAGTTGGTCGTGTTGGTGTGGTCCGAATTTCCCCATGTTACGGTGATATCATTTGGTTTTCAAACCATAATTTCAATGACGTAGAACAGGTACATGAATTCAAAAACTCATACCTTGTAATTGTTGTTTTCATGGAAGAGTTGTGGAAAGGAGGCGTCGTTCCGTTGAAGCTAGGAAGAGATGACATCATCATTAGCGACGTTCTTCACATGCGGTGTCTTCCCTTTCATTCCCCATATGTAGAGGGAGAAGATGGCTTCTTCGTTCCTTGGTGGATACGGGCGTTCTTCGTTGATAGAAGATTTCATTCTTCATTGGGAGGATATTTTATCAATCCATCCAAGACTCCAACACAACATTAAACTAACCGCAAGATAATAAATTAGCACATCTTAATATAATTTTAACTTGATGAATTCAAAATGACTCAAATTCATTAAGTTACATCACTTAATTAAAAGGTGGTGTTGTCTCAATAAATTTGGAGAGGGCAGGTGAAGAGGCTCCAAAAATTTATGGTGAGTTCCAAGAGTTAAAGGGGGTTTAAGAGGATTTGATGTTAGTGTAATCCCCACCTTATAACATCCTCCCAAGGGAGGTTATGTGGGGGTTTCCCCACCACCAAACTCCCTTTGGTGGTTTTAACTACCATCCAAATAAAAATATGGTACACATATTTTTATTTAATTTCTATTTAGAAACCCCAATAATTTACTTCTATTCAAGTTGAAACGCAACTGCGGTAATGGTCTCCTTAAGAAAATACTGGTGCTACGAGTTCAATGGTGTCCTTAGATTTTAATTCTGAGCACTGGTTCAAAAGATGTAAAATCCCGCACGTACATTTACTGAACATACCCGAACAAATCTTCAGAAATTGATTTCTGGCACAGCGAGCCTCGGAATCATGCGCCTTTAGAAACTGCGAACTCGTAAAATTCCCATGTATTTATGAAGAAATTTTTCCCAAAATTACGGGTCTTTACATTCTCCCCACCTCCGTGATTTACGTCCCCGTAAGCTACAACACACATTAATGGAACAAATTGGGGTACTGAGCACGTATCTGAGCCTCCCGCTCCCTTGTGCTCTCCTAGAGGTTCCCGTGCTGCCATAAAATGCGCACCATAGGAATCGACCATCCATGTAGGACCCACTCCGGTCAATCCTCAATCTCCACTGGAACCTCAATGAATGTCGCCCCATCATCGATGTCCAGCTCCCTGTGGTTGATGATGTGGGTCGGGTCATGCACGCATCTCCTCAGCTAAGATACGTTGAATACGTCGTGGACCCGGTGCAACTAAGGTGGAAGAGACAAGAGGTACGCCGCCACATCTACCCTACTGAGGACCTAAAAAGGTCTGATAAATCACGGAGATAACATTCCACCTCGGTCAAATCTCTGTATACCTCATCGAGGTGAGACCCGTAGGAAGACGTGGCCACCATCCTCAAACTCCAGTGGTCTCCTTCTCCTACCAGCATAGGACTTCTTCCTGCTCTGTGTAGTCTTCATCTGCTCCTGGATGATCTTCAATTTTTTTTGTAGCCTGTACCATCTCTGGTCCTACAAGTGCTGACTCCCCTAGGTCAATCCAGTACAGAGGTGATCTGCAAGGTTGGTCGTACAATGCCTCGTAAGATTCCATCCCGATGGTGAAGTGGTAGTTGTTGTTATAAACAAAATCTACCAAGGGTAAGTGATTCTCCCAACTACGACTGAAGTCAAGGAAGCATGCACGAAGCATGTCCTCAAGTGTCTGAATGGTTCTCTCATTCTGGCCATTTGTCTGAGGATGGAAGGCAGTTCTCAAGTGAAGCTACATCCTGAAAGCCTCCTGCAACCCCTTCCATTGTCGGTATGTGAAAAGGGAATCTTGATCGGAGACAATCGTCGATGGAACACCATGAATTCGTACAATCTCTTATGCATAGAGGGGTAACAAGATCCTTACTAAGCCCTCCTATCTGATCGGTAGGAAGTGGGCCGACATGGTGAGTCAGTCGAAAAATACCCAAATTGAGTCATGTACTCTGGATGAATGTGGAAGTCCCCTCACAAAATCCATGGATATCCCATCCCACTTCCACTCTAGGACTTCTAAGGGCTGAACCAAGCCTAATTTAACTTGGTGCTCCACCTTCACTTGCTAACAAGTGAGGAATCATGAGACAAACTCTACTACTGTCTTCTTCATACTTGGCCGCTAGTGCTGTCATCAGAGGTATTGATACCTCTTCACTACTCCTGGATGTACCACTAGAGGTGATGTGTGGGACTCCCACAACAATTCCTATTGAATTGAAACTGGTACCATGGTACATCCTCTGAATAGAATGACATGCTCCCCACCTTCAAAAAATTTATCAGGTGCCTGCCCTATGGATATATGAGTACGTCACATCTCACAGTCAACGTCCCCACGTTTTTCCTCCCTGACTCACTGTAGAAGTGGAGGAGTTACTGTGAGAGACTACAGAAAGGCTGCTGTATATCTATCCAAAAAAGATATCTGCAATGCAGCCAACTGCTCAGTCTCCTCTCCTAGTAGCTGAATGCCTGATCTCCTGGTGAGAGCATCTTCTACAAAGTTTCCCTTCCTAGGATTATAGATTATCTCAAAGTAATAGTCCTGGAGGAACTTGACCCATCGCTGATGTCTCAGGTTCAGTTCCTTTTGTGAGAAGATATATATGAGACTCTATTGGTTAGAGTAGACTGAAAAATGCTCACCCATCAGATAGTGCCACCACATATTCAATGTGAAGGCCATTGCTGCTAAGTCCAAATCATGGGTAGCATAGTTCTTCTAGTGTTGTCTAAACTACCGAGAACTATACAAGATCCCTGCTCTCTCCTACATCAATACACACCCGAGTCTGGTCCCCGATGCCTCGCAGTAAACATCGTACCCAACACCCTCCTCTGGAAGCCTCAAGATGAGCGCACTATTCAACCACTGCCTCAAATCTGGAAATATCTGATGGTATCTCTCTAACCACATGAAGGGTTTCCCCTTCTTCGACAATGCTGAAAGCAGTGCTCCAACTCTGGAGAAGTCTATCACAAATCTCTGATAGTACCCAGCCAGTCCTAGAAAACACTGAACCTCCGTCACACTTCTGGGTGGCTCCCAAGCAAGTAATTCCTCGATATTCAAAATATCCACTAAAAATCTAGCCTATGAGATGACGTGTCCCAAGAAGTGAACCTCTAGAATCCAAAACTGGCACTTTGATTGCTTACCATAAAGCTGGTGCTCTCAGAGTGTGTCCAGTACTACCTGAAAATGGTATACATGCCCCTCCTCTATAGTAGAGTAGATCGGTATGTCGTCCATGAAGACTACGACAAAGCGATTCAGGTAAGGCTGGAAGATCCTATTCATGAGACTCATGAACACTGCTGGAGTGTTGGCTAGGATGAACTTCATAACCAAGACCTCGTAGTGGCCATACCGACACCTGAAGGCCATCTTATGCACATCCATGTCTCGAATTCTGAGCTGTTGATAGCATGACCTAAGGTCTATCTTTGAGAACCATCGTTCTCCCTTGAGCTGATCAAAGAGGTCCTCAATCCTTGATATTGGGTACTTGTTCTTCATGGTCACGTAATTCAGGCGATGATAGTCAGAACACATTCGCATGCTCCCATCCACCTTCTTGGCAAACAAAATTGGGGATGCCTAGTGTGAAACACTGGGCTGGATAAATCCCTTCCCATGCAAGTCCTCCAGCTATACATGTAGCCCACGAAGCTCGGAGGGCACCATCTGATATGATGGAGTAGATATAGGTTCTATCTCTAGGTACAAGTCATTGTAGAAGTCCACCTCTCTGTGAGGAGGTAGTCCTGGAACATCTTCAGGAAAAACATCCGCGTACTGATCCACCACTACAGGAAAAATAGGACTCTGCACATCATCTGGTCTGAGGATGAGGCTTTCCAACTAATGTGTTATCTACTACCCCCTCCTCTATGTAAGTCCATCTTGTGCTGCAAAGGCTCCCTTCTCATTGGTGAAGGTGATCCTGGTCCCATCAACGCAGATACACCGCACTTTGCACCTAATATTTTCAATTAGAGCACGAACTGTGGATGATCATTCCATACCCAAGATGACATCGTATGGCCTCTACGCTGCTACAAGATGATCCCATCCGTAGCACTCAGCTCTTATAATAATCTCACGCCGCCGTAACCATTGCGTAATCATTGAGTTTTCTACCGTTGGAGTCTCTAGACGTAAGGATCGAGCCAACGGCTCCGTCAGAATCTCCGAGGTCTGAATGAGCGTAGTGGCAATAAAAGAATGGCTCATTCTTGTGTCTATAAGTAATGCAGCAAGGGTGGAGTAGAAACATATAGTACCTCGAATGATCTCAGGTGCGCCATGGTCGTAGGCCTCTTCTTCCTAGAGTTGATACCACCTCTGTCGGCCATCTCCCTATTCTCGTGGTGTACCTCCTAGTTGTGGTGGTGGTAGAGCCTCTAAACGTCGTCCACCACCCGCTGCTCGTCCAGCTCCTCTACCATGTCTGCTTTCTCTCGACGCACTACCACAGTCGAACCTCTGCCTCTGCTTGGGAGGTCCCTATAATGTCTGCTGCTCATCTTCATGGTGGTTCGGGTAGTCAAGAGCCATGTGGCCCTCCCCAATACATGCATTTCACTGAATGTTCCTCGTATTGATGGATCTGTCTCATGTGCCCCACACAACCGAACCTGTATAATGTGGTCGCCCACATGATGGCCTGGTCCGCTTGGACCTCTATGACATCTGACTACTACTGACTACAGAACTCTCCGCTATGTGTCGCCCTGTTGTATATCTCACTACTGGTGACTGCTCAATGAGAAAAATCTCCACTATAAGGGCTCGCTTCAGCACCCCCACCTACGTTGGGATACTGAGGGGAATAATAAAATCCCCGATCTCATGCCTAAGTCCCTTCTCAAAGGTCCGGGCCCTGAATAATGGGTCATGTACCAAATCTGTGGAGTAGCACGAGAGGTTGGTGAACGTCACTGAGTACTGAACTACTGTCATGCTTCCCTACTACAGATGAAGTAACTCATGAATCCTCACCGCATGAAGTGTGGCTGGAACAAACTCTGAGTGGAGGAGACTCTTGAAGTCTGTCCAGTTTAATGATGCCTCGTCATGCACCTGGGGCATCAAGCTCCACCATCTACCTACTACTGCATGCAGGAGACTCGCGACAAGGATCACCATGAGGTTGGCTAGTGTCCCTACAAATATGAAAACTCTCACGAAAGCCTCCAGCCAATCCTCAGCTACCTGTGGGTCCGTCTCTCCCCAGAACCTGGTCGACCTCTGGCGCTGGAACATGTGCAATGCACACTGACGGCGTGCACTCTCTTATGCTAGTTTTAGTGGTATGAGTGGCCCAGTGGTTAGTGTTACCACTGGTAACTCTGTTGTGATGGGGCTCTACATCGAGACCTCATCACTTGGTGGGCTACCGTCTCGTATGTAACTCGGAACCCTAGCTGGCTGTCTTCATGGGGCCATCTTGAAATGAAACAGGTGCGCCACAGTTAAAAAATTATTCATGGTGAGCTGAGACAAAGTAATCATGAAAAAAACTTTTCAAATGAAACACACACTCAATCAGTGATTTCGTGCACAAATTTGGAAATCAGAAGTCAGAGTCCTAGTGTATGGATACGTCAGCTGCCGCACCACCACCGGTTTCCTTGAACTGATAACCACACCTAAAACACTTAACACTATTTCCATTAAAATTATAATAGTCCACGTTTTACAGTATAATCGACTCCTCTCATACCAATTTGTCACGACTCGTCCCCAGGGCCCATGCCGCGAATACCCCAAGCCTACCTTCCATAGGCCAGGGGCTGGGGACTAGCACTACTATAAAAACGGGCAAGGTAAGTGCCCCCTTATATTAGCGCTAAGCAAAACCGCTGATAAAGGTTAACCTGTATCAACGCTAAAATTTTAGCGCTAATAAAGGAGATCTTTATCAGTGCTTTTCTAGCACTGATAGAGATCCTATTTATCAGTGCTAGAAAAGCGTTGATAAAGAAACCCTGTATCAGCCCTACAATTTTAGCGCTGATACAAGGATTCTTTATTAGCTCTTTTCTAGCGATGATAAAGAGGCCATATATCAGTGCTAGAAAAGCGCTGATAAAGAACTCCTTTATCAATGCTAAAATTTTATCGCTAATACAGGGTAACCTTTATCAGCGCTAAAATAGCCATGATAAAAAGACCCTTTATCAGTCCTAGAAAAGAACTGATAAAGACTCCATGTATTAGCGGTAATATTTTAGCACTGATACAGTAAAGATTTATCAGCGCTTTTGTAGCACTGATAAAGGGTACTATTATCAGCGCTAAAATGTTATCACTGATAAAGGTGTCCTTTATCAGCACCTCTTTAGCGCTGATAAAACCTTAGTGCATTTTTTTATAATGTCGTTCGCACAGTGCCCTCATTTAATTGGGACTTAAAGCTCTCGCGGTACTGGAACCCTGTGACTCCCCTCTACTTCCCACTGAGATCACGTTGTCGGACCTCCGCTTCCCTCGCTTCTTGTTGTCGGACCTCCGCCGCCCGCTAAGTTCGCATTGCTGGACCTCTTTCGCCCTCGAGCATCAGTTTTCCGGACCTCCACCGCCCGCAACACTTTCAAGCTTTGGTTTTCCGGACCTCCTTTAAGGAATGTTTTGCTAATATTTTTTAGATATTGTTCTCCTCTCCCATTTGTATATCAATTTTTTAACATGCTTTTTTATTCTATGGGTGAGTATTATGGATTGACCGAATGAAGAAAAAGGACCATACTTGGTGGAAAATGATGTAAAGGGGATGATTCACATGTGTTTACTAATTTTCATTATATTTCTCAAGAACATGGTTCTTGTTTACTTTTATTGTTGAAAATAATCATTATTTTTGGTGGGTTTTTTGAGAAGTTTTTTATTAGTGTGGTTGTGATAGATCCATTGGGGGAAAATGTGAGGTGGTTGAGGTGGTAAATCATGCAGTGGGGAAGCATCAACCTTTCCATTGTTAAAAAGATGTAATGAGTGGGTTATTGTGGTAGATGACATCGTTAGTTGATATGGGTTTTCCTTCTAGTTTCCCAGTGACATAGAATATAGTTTTTCATGATGAAATTGAAAAGGGTTTGGTGGGAATTGAATAACTTAATGGATAAAAATGAAATGGTGGCACTAAAATTATTCTCACCCCCTACGCGATGAGTGTATCAGGTGGTTCCCTCTTCTAAAATTCAAATATGTGAGTTCCTTTACTGAGATATAAACCTATGACCCCTCTTAATTCAGGAAACCTCCAACTCTAGGTGATAATCCTAGGTTGCCTTAGGCGACGAGAATATGAAGTCCCTATGTTATGGGAATATGAGATCTTCTTTATCTCCCAAATAATGTTCCCTTGATTATACCTCATGTGATTATAAATATATTCATTAGGGGATATGCCTAAGAATCCCCTATGTGATGATCATTAGATCTCTTATTCATCTCCTAGGTAATGATCCGAGGATTATACCTCACATGAGGAGCATGAGAATCCTTAGGCGATGATCCAAAGAATCCCCTATGTGATGAGCATACGATCTCTAAACACTTCCCTTAGTAGATGATCTTATATTCTTACCTGGTGTGATAAGAACACGATTCATTAGTTGATGAATATAGAAATCCTTATATGGTATGAATATATTTTATGATCCAAATTAGTGTAGATTCCTCACATGAAAAATGTCATCCACCTTATGTAATGAGCCCAATTATCCAATTCAAATGGGCCTTATTCTATGGGAACCATACAAATTAGGCCATACTCTAAACGAAAACATTCCCACACATAGAAGACCATATTCACTTAGTGTTCCATACTCCTACTAGTTGAAAAAACCCTATACCCCATAGAGTCATATTTTTTGTGAATCCAAAATACACTCATTATGCTATATCCCCTTTTAGTTAGACCAAAAATGTCTTATCACACATATTTACCATACTAACTTTCACTTGGTATCATTTGAAAAATCATCTATACAACTTGATGTTAAACTATATCAATTATTTATTATTAGAATTACATTGCACATGGTTGTGATAAATACCCTCGAGGCATTCACTAACCCATGATATGTTGGAGGATGGTTTTAATGGGTCACTACACTATAATCTACTAACCAATAGAGGGGTCTAAATGGGTATATGCCATGAAATAGTGTTATCAAAGAATTTTATTAGAATATATGGTGGGGTTTGATGTTAGGAACATTTGATGATTTCAATGGTTTGGTTTAGAAAGTATTTCATTTGAATTCATTGGTATGTTTTGGGTGTACCTTTCCTTAGGTTTCAAATTATTCTCTTAGTGGTTCTTCATTGTTAGTGTTTGTAGTCTCTTATCTGGGTGAAGGGATGTGTTCTTAGTATATTCCCATCTTATGATGTTCTTCATGGTTAGTGGTAGTAGTCTCTTATTTGGAGATGTCTGATGTTCTTGGTGAGGCCCACTATCTAGCTAGTGGTGTCGTTTTATATGAGAAAGCATCGATGTAGTTGGAGATGTATGATGTTCTTCATTTGGGAAGACTCATTCAGATTCCAAGTGGGTGTTTCTATACTATATCTTCTTTTTGGGATTCATGTGTTTCATGAATTCATATTTTATCCATTTTAAGTTGGTTGGACATGTTTTGATCATTTTGAAGCACAAAATAACCCTATTAATGAAAATAATATATGGAATGGACGGTATCTTGTTGTGAATTAACCTTTTTCATTGAAATAAATTAGGTTTCCTTCTACCATTGGTGGATTTGATATTATAAATTAAAATAATGGTTTAAAATAAAGATAATTTGATTCATTAAATAAAATTCCAAATGATTTGGCATGTGTTTGTTTATTGAATTTGTTTGGGAATGATTTCCAAAATAAATTGAAATGTCTTGTTTTTAAATGGTTTATGGTATTGGAATTTTAAAAAATTGAGGGGTATTGATTGTCTATTTGAACAAAATACATTCGATCCCGACCACCATCCATTGTTTGTTGGGGGTGACTTTAATGTCATTTCTGACCCAAATTAAAGGAAAGGTAGAAGCCCATTATTGTAACGGCCCAATCTTTTTGAGTAGTATATTAACTTACTCTTAATGATTTAATTATATGTTAATGGTTAATGCAGAAAGAGGAGTCGATGGCTTCATCCAGTAGACTCGACCCTTATGAAGCCCACATATCAGAGCTTGGGATGGAGGTTGCATCTGTGGGCTTCGCTTTGGACCAAGCCCATGCCGAACTCCAGCGTGTCAAGCTTGAATGGAAACGCCTACGGGATAAGTTCAAGTTAGTAGAGATTACTACTTGGGCAATGTTATCTGAGCCTCCCTCAGATTCTCTCACCATAGCACACCTTACACTTAGGTCTTATGCCGGTGTTATAAGGGGCTATGTGACGAGACCCTAGCTTCCTTGTGTAATCCTTTTGGGCGAATAAATTGAGATATCATCCTTTAGTGATGTTTGTGGATTTTCTTTTGTCCGGATAATTTTTGGATATATTTTATTGATGAATTTTTGAAAAAGGGATATTTTAAAACATTTATGTAAACCCTAAATAACTAATGATGTGTAATGATTTTCAAAAAATGGTCTTCTACAAATGTGTTCAGTAAGGAATTTGGAGTCTAATAAGATCAACTTAATTTTTGATGAATAGTAAATTATGAATAGTGATTTTACGCTTAAGATTAGTAATGTGACCAAATGGATTAGTAATTTCACTCAAAGAAAGTTTTAATATAATTTAGACCTCAAGATTAATTAATGTGATTCAATAAAATGGGTAAATAACGGTTTCATAAATGATTAATCAAGTATTATTTTTTTCAAGTGAATAGTGTTTCTTAATTAAAAATTTAATTAAAATAATTAGATAATTATTTTTATAAAAAGGACTTTATTTTTGAACTCAGAGCATCGAAATTATGTTGAGGTAATTTTTGGGGATTTTTCTGAAAAAATGAATTTTCGATGAATATTGTTTTTATTTAAAAATTAAATTAAAAATATTTAGAAAATTATTTTTATAAAATGGATTTCATTTTTGAAATCAGAGCATTGATATTTGTTTAAGGTGAAATTTTGGGATTATTCTGAGAAAGTTGAATTTTTGATGAATAGTGAAAATATAGTTTTTAAGCTACAGGTGTTTAATGACATCATTAAATGATGTATTAAGTATATATTCAATATGGTCGAATTATGAATAGTAAGATAAGGTATGAGGTGTCCCAAGTGGCCAATACCATGGGCAAATACCATGGGCAAGCCCATGGTTTTTCCAAAACCACTAATGAGGTGTCCCTTGACCATTATTGCCTTGTCCCCTCACTTTCCCTATAAATACCCACCCTTTCCTCCTTTAGTTTTCACTCCCAACTCTTCCCCAACGAAGTTCTAGTCTCCTTACCTTCCAAGGTGTCCTCCCAAGGTTCCCCCAAGCCCTCAAGGTCCAAAACTTTGAGTTTCAAGAGTCACGTTTTAAGGTAAGGGATCAGACCTCTCTCTTTCTTTTCAAGTAATCCTTTTTATGTCATTCCTTTTATGCTCCATGTTCTTATGTGATAGGATGTTCTTTTATATTCCTCGTACTGCCTTTTTCATGTTTATATGATGAGAGATCCCCTCTTACTCTCATAATTTCGTTTTATGAATGTTTAAGTGACTCCGTTAGGCTGCCGATTTTTTAAGGGATTCTTTCACCCTTCTCATTTTTCATGTTCGATTTTCATTTCAAGTCTTTCAAGTTCCTTTTTTATGATGGGGTATGATCTCTATATCTATCATACTGATCTCTTATGATCATATGATGAGGGACCCTATTTGATATTGTCAATTCTTCTTTATTGAAGTTTAAGTGACGCCGTTAGGCTGCCGAATTTTCATAAGAGAAATCTAATTTTTGTCTTCCTTCCGTGTTTTTCATTTCAAATGTTATGTCCTTAAAATTTCATTACCATGTCCATATATCCTTATTATTCTGTCCCCTTACTGTTTTATGAATCATTTATGATTGGGTGACCCATGTCCCCTCTCTTTTCAATGTTTTCTAAAACCCCGAAACATTGCCGTTATGCTGCAGAATTTTCGTCTCTAAAAGCCTCTCTCTCTTTTCTAAAAATTATTTTATGTTATAAAGTGAATACTAAAAGCTCTTATTTCTACAAGGGTATTCACATATATATAAAAATGATCTATTTTAAATTCTGGGATTTACATACATGAAACCCACTTTCCCTTCCGTGGGTTTAAAGTGCCGTAAAGATCATGTCTTTAAAGCAGTTTTTAAAACGTTATGATTATGAAATGAAACCCATTTATTTTATGCTATGTGGGTTATTTATGAAATGTTTGATGATGATATATGTGGATCAAATGATAATAAAGGCAAATTTAAGGGTGCGCCCTGATAGCACTCCAATGCATTGGGTAATGATGTAACCACTAGAGATTACAATTTTCACGATACCTTGGTGAATAACCTTGGTAATTTTCAAATGACACCTTGGGGATGGACCTTGGTGATATGTTCATGATGTTCTATCTTAAATGATGCATCCACATCTTCATGTTATGGAAAATGTTATTTTTATTATGAAATGCCTCATGATTTCTTTCTCATGCCTTAAAGTTCTTTTCATGTCCTTATTGAAGTATCTCAAGTTGACATGTAAAATATTCCTCTTGTTTCCCTTACTGGGCCTTCTGCTCACCCTTTCTTTTGTTGTATGTCCCCAGGTTATGAGATGTAGTAATGAACCTAGGATGAACATAAGGGGAAGCCTTTCAAGTGTTTAAGAAGAATGTTTTATGTTGTTTTCATGTATTATGTTCCTGGTTTCCAAGACACTAGACCTTAACGATCCTCAGTTTTGTGTAATGTAATGAAAGTTTATGTTATAAAATGGCGGGATGCTATAGTTGGTATCAAAGGATGGTTTAGTTATTTGTGGAAATTAGGATATAAAAACTTTAGGAAGAGCCCTATAGAAAAGTTTAAAAATAGGAAAACTTCCTGGTATGTTGGTAAGTATTGAGTAAGTGGTTTATCAAACAGATACATCCCTGTCTGGATACGAGCAGGTAGAGGCGGCTCTGGCACAGATGTACATAGGGGTAAAACCCGAAAACACCGCTTTGATCTAGAATCGAACGGGAACTGGTTGACGATAACGGGCCTTGCTGCACTCTTGGTTACGACACTCCCGGGGGATATGTTTGGTTAATCACAAGTTTTTTATGAATCATTATGAAGGAATTATAGAAAAGTGTAATTGTCTAAGCATGAAGTCTTAGTTAAAAGATCCATAAATGAAATAAGTTTCTCACTAAGGTTTTATTTTTTTAGAAAATGGCGGGAAATAAGAGGAACCGTGCCGATGGTGACCGCAATGCACCATGTGCTGATGGCCCTCCGATGGAAGCCGGAATGGAAACATTCATGCGAATGATAAACCAACTGACTCAAGTTATGAGTAATAACTTGAATCAAGCTGAGAGGCCGACCTCACCACGAAGGGAACAACTTTCTGTTGAGTCCTTCATGCGTCAACAACCACCAACATTCAGTGGATCTACTGACCCATTGGTTGCGGAACAATGGATAAGCTCCATTGAAAAGATATTTTCTGTACTTCATTGTTCGGAACAAGAAAAAGTCACCCATGCTGTTTACCACCTCGAGGGAGAAGCTGATCAGTGGTGGTCACTGATCCAAAACACGAAGCCACGAGGAGAGATGGAAGCTATGGAGTGGTAAGAGTTATGGGGAATATTCTTTAATAAGTATTTCCCTCGTTCGATGAGAACGAGAATGGAGAAAGAATTTCTCGAGCTGAAGCAAAAGGAGAATGAATCAGTTGGAACCTACGAGATGAACTTCACAAGGCTTTCCCTTTATACCTCAAGCTTCCTCATGGACCATAATGGGAAGGTTGATAGATTCTTTGGTGGACTACGACCTCATCTACGGAAGAATCTAGCCAACAGGGACTATGATAGCTAGGAAGAAATTGTTCGAAGTGCTATGAAAGTTGAACTAGAGTTTGGGGAGACACAGTGGTCTCACAAATCCAATGAGAAGAAGAGAACTCTAGAACCAAGCCTGGGAAGAAGTTTTGATCAGGAAAGAGGTGGAAAGAATATGAAACATTCCACATGCAATAAATGTGGGAAGAAGCATTCGAGGAACTGCTTGATCAGATGTGGTAAGTGCTATAGGTGTGGAAAAGAAGGCCATATTTCTCGGAATTGTCGTAGTGATGTGAAGCCTCAACTTCCCAACACTAACGGCAGAGGAAAGATGGTTCTGGCCCTACCCGAAGTCACATGCTTCAAGTGTGGACAACTTGGGCTCTTTGCTAATCAATGTCCAAATCCGAGGGCGGTGGAGGGGAATCACCATCAACCTCAGCAGAGGCTAAGGGAGCAAGGTCGTGCTTTCGCTATCACAACAACTGAAGTTGAAGTTCCGAACGATGTGGTAGCTGGTACTCTTGTTGTCCTCTCAAAACTAGCAGGTACTTTATTTGATTCTGGTTCTACGCATTCCTTTATTTCCTCCAAGTTTGCAAGGAATATAGAATCAATCCCCGAATTGCTAAAGGTAGAGTTGTCAGTCAAGACTCCAAGTGGTATTATCCATGCATCAACCGTGTTTAGAGACTCTAGTGTTTACTTTAGTGAGCACAATCTTATCGCAAATCTAGTAGTCATTCCCATGTTGGAATTTGATGTTATACTAGGGATGGACTGGCTCTCAAAGTATAATGCTAAGATCAAATGCAGAAGTAAGGAAATCTCAGTAGTATTGAATAAACGACCTACAGTTATCTTCCAAGGAGAGATATCCCGAACTGATCCCTATCTAGAAGCACCTCCCATAGCTTTCTTTATGGAGTTAATCGGTGATGATGAAGAAGGGAAAGGGAGCATACAAATAGAAGATGTTCCGATTGTTCAGGAATACATGGATGTATTTCCTGAGGAGTTACCTGGACCTCCCCCAGAAAGAGAGGTAGAGTTCTCCATTGAACTCGTACCTTGGTCTCAACCGATATCAAAGACTCTGTATAGAATGGAAAATGTGGAGCTATAAGAGTTAAAGAAGCAACTCCAAGACTTGTTGGAGAAGGGGTTTATCCGACCGAGTGTGTCTCCTTGGGGTGCACCAGTTCTCTTTGTGAAGAAGAAGGATGGATCAATGCGGCTATGCATTGATTATAGAGAACTGAACGAGATCACAGTGAAGAACAGATACCCTCTTCCAAGAATTGATTATTTATTTGACCAACTTCGTGGGGCTCAATTCTTCTCTAAGATTGACCTTCGATCTGGTTATCATCAACCGAGGGTGAAGAAGGAATATATTCCAAATACTGCCTTCTGATCATGATATGGGCATTATGAGTTTACTGTTATGCCTTTCGGCTTGACTAATTATCCTGCTATTTTCATGGATTTGATGAATAGAGTCTTTAAGGACTACCTTGATAACTTTTTGGTAGTTTTTATTGATGATATTTTGATATATTCAAAAAGTCGTGAGGAGCATGAAGATCATCTGAGGGTTATTTTGAAAACTCTACGGAAGGAGAGGCTCTTTGGGAAGTTCAGCAAGTGTGAGTTTTGGTTACAACAAGTGGCTTTCTTGGGGCACATCGTAACCAATGAAGGAATCTCTGTTGACCCTGCAAAGACAATGGTTGTGGAGGAGTGGCCTCAACCCACAATAGTAACTGAGATTCGTAGTTTCCTTGGTTTAGCGGGATATTATAGGAGGTTTGTGAAAAACTTTTCACGAATTTCTAATCCCCTAACCAAGTTGACTCGAAAAGGGTTTAAATTCATCTGGACAAAAGAATGCGGGGAAAGTTTCCAAGAGCTGAAGAAGAGATTGGTTACTGCACCTGTGTTAACACTACCCTCTATCGGAGAAGGATTCGTTATTTTTAGCGATGCATCTCTGAAAGGTTTTGGATGCGTCCTCATGCAAAATGACAAGGTAATTTCTTATGCATCTCGACAGTTGAAGATTCATGAGCAGAATTATCCTACGCATGATCTAGAGCTGGCGGCAGTTGTTTTTTCTCTAAAGATATGGAGGCACTATCTTTATGGGGAGAAATGTGATATATACACTGACCACCAAAGTCTAAAGTATATTTTCACACAGAAAGAATTGAACATGAGACAAAGGAGATGGTTGGAGCTTATTATAGACTATGATTGTTCAATACATTATCACCATGGAAGAGCAAATAATTTCGTGAATGCGTTAAGCAAGAAAGATCCTGTTGTTCTGGCAACAATGAGGATCTTAGGAGATCCCTTGATTAAAGATCTAGTAAAACTGGACATGGTAATTATAAGGAAAGGGACATCATCAACCCTATCCCAAATGATTTCTCAACCTTCATTACTAGAGAAGATCAAGAAGGCTCAAAAAGAAGATCCTTTGCTGCAGGAGAAGTTTGAGGCTGTAAAGGATGGGAAGTTCCCTGATTTCAATGTTGATCAAGAAGGTGTATTGAAATTCCGTACAAGACTATGTGTTCCATCTATTCCGGAGATAAAGAAAGAACTGATGGATGAATCTCATAGCTCTACTTTCTCTATACATCCGGGAAGCACTAAGATGTACAGAGACCTTCATGATCATTATTGGTGGGATAACATGAAGAGGGAGATTGCTGATTACACTACAAGGTGCCTGGTGTATCCGCAAGTAAAGGCAGAACGACAACTTCCTAAGGGGGTATTACAACCGCTACCCATACCAGTATGGAAGTGGGATAATATCACTATGGACTTTGTAACTGGTCTCCTGAAAACATCCAAAGGAAACAATGCGATATGGGTTATTGTGGACCATCTCACCAAGATAGCCCATTTTATCTCTATTCGGGAAGATTTCTCTCTGGATCACCTTGCCAAGATATACGTGAAGGAAGTGGTAAGGCTGCATGGGGTACCACTATCCATCGTATCTGATCGTGACCCAAGATTCACATCAAAATTCTGGAGAAGTCTTCAACATGCTCTGAATACTGAATTGAATTTTAGTACGGCCTATCATCCTCAAACTGATGGCCAATCTGAAAGGACTATTCAGACACTCGAAGACATGTTGAGATTATGCTCAATGGAATTTAAAGGTGGATGGGATCAACACCTCCCATTAGTGGAGTTCTCCTACAACAACAGATTCCATGCGAGTATTCAGATGGCACCCTATGAAGTTCTGTATGGAAAGCGGTGTAGAACTCCTACTTGTTGGGATAAAACTGGTGAGAGGAAGCTTCTTGGGCCTGATCTCGTGCAAGAGATGACGGAACAGGTTCATGCCATCCAACAACACATAAAATCTGCTCAAAGTCGGCAGAAGAGCTATGCTGACAATCATCGAAGGGACTTGGAGTTTGGTGTTGGCGACAAAGTCTTCCTTTGAATTTCTCCACGGAAGAGAGTCATGCGGTTTGGGATGAAAGGGAAGCTCAGCCCTAGGTACATTGGCCCCTATGAAATCCTTGATCGCATAGGAGCAGTGGCCTATCGTCTAGCACTTCCACCGAACCTAGATCAAGTTCATGATGTCTTCCATTTATCTATCTTGAGGAAGTACATACCTGACCCTTCGCATGTACTGAACCCGGAGGTGGTACAACTGGAACATAACCTCTCTTATGAGGAGCAGCCAGTGGAGATCTTGGACCGTAGAGACAAGGTCCTACGAAACAAGACTACCCACCTTGTGAAAGTGTTTTGGAGGAATCATAAATATGAAGAAGCAACTTGGGAGCCTGAGGAAACAATGAAGCAAAAGTACCCTCACCTTTTCGACTAGGCCTCAAGTGTAAATTTCAGGGACGAAATTTCTTAAGGGGGGAAGAATGAAACGACCCAATCTTTTTGAGTAGTATATTAACTTACTCTTAATGATTTAATAAGATGTCAATGGTTAATGCAGAAAGAGGAGTCTATGGCTTCATCCAGTAGACTCGACCCTTATGAAGCCCACTTATCAGAGCTTGGGAAGGAGGTAGAATCTGTGGGCTTCACTTTGGACCAAGCCCAAGCCGAACTCCAGCGTGTCAAGCTTGAACAAAAACGTCTACGAGAGAAGTTCAAGTTAGTAGAGATTACTACTAGGGCAATGTTATCTGAGCCTCCCTCAGATTCTCTCACCATAGCACACCTTACACTTAGGTCTTATGCCGGTGTTATAAAGGGCTATGTGACGAGACCCTAGCTTCCTTGTGTAATCCTTTCGGGTGAATAAATTGAGATATCATCCTTTAGTGATGTTTGTGGATTTTCTTTTGTCCGGATAATTTTAGGATATATTTTATTGATGAATTTTTGAAAAAGGGATATTTTAAAACATTTATGTAAACCCTAAATAACTAATGATGTGTAATGATTTTCAAAAAATGGTCTTCTACAAAAGTGTTCAGTAAGGAATTTGGAGTCTAATAAGATCAAATTAATTTTTGATGAATAGTAAATTATGAATAGTGATTTTATGCTTAGGATTAGTAATGTGACCAAATGGATTAGTAATTTCACTCAAAGAAAGTTTTAATATAATTTAGACACCTAGATTAAGTAATGTGATTCAATAAAATGGGTAAATAACGGTTTCATAAATGATTAATCAAGTATTAGTTTTTTTGGATGAATAGTGTTTCTTAATTAAAAATTTAATGAAAAATAATTAGATAATTATTTTTATAAAAAGGAATTTATTTTTGAACTCATAGCATCGATATTATGTTAAGGTAATTTTTGGGGATTTTTCCGAAAAAAATGAATTTTCGATGAATAGTGTTTTTATTTAAAAATTAAATTAAAAATATTTAGAAAATTATTTTTATAAAATGGATTTCATTTTTGAAATCAGAGCATTGATATTTGGTTAAGGTGAAATTTTGAGATTATTCTGAGAAAGTTGAATTTTCGATGAATAGTGAAAATATAGTTTTTAAGTTACGGGTGTTTAATGACATCATTAAATGATGTATTAAGTATATATTTAATATGGTCGAATTATGAATAGTAAGATAAGGTATGAGGTGTCCCAAGTGGCCAATACCATGGGCAAATACCATGGGCAAGCCCATGGTTTTGCCAAAACCACTAATGAGGTGTCCCTTGACCATTATTGCCTTGTCCCCTCACTTTCCCTATAAATACCCACCCTTTCCTCCTTTAGTTTTCACTCCCAACTCTTCCCCAACGAAGTTCTGGTCTCCTTACCTTCCAAGGTGTCCTCCCAAGGTGCCACCAAGCCCTCAAGGTCCAAAACATTGAGTTTCAAGAGTCACGTTTTAAGGTAAGGGATCTGACCTCTCTCTTTCTTTTCAAGTAATCCTTTTTATGTCATTCCTTTTATGATCCATGTTATTATGTGAGAGGATGTTCTTTTATATTCCTCTTACTGCCCTTTTCATCTTTATATGATGATATATCCCCTCTTACTCTCATCATTTCGTTTTATGAATGTTTAAGTGACGCCGTTAGGCTGCCGAATTTTTAAGGGATTCTTTCACCCTTCTCATTTTTCAAGTTCGATTTTCAATTCAAGTCTTTCAAGTTCCTTTTTTAGGATGGGGTATGATCCTTATATCTATCATACTGATATCTTATGATCATATTATGAGGGACCCTATTTGATCTTGTCAATTCTTTTTTATTGAAGTTTATGTGACGCTGTTAGGCTGCCGAATTTTCATAAGAGAAATCTAATTTTTGTCTTCCTTCCATGTTTTTCATTTCAAATGGCATGTCCTTAAAATTTCATTACCATGTCCATATATCCTTCTTATTCTGTCCCCTTACTATTTTATGTATCATTTATGATTGGGTGACCCATGTCCCCTCTCTTTTCAATGTTTTCTAAAACCCCGAAACATAGCCGTTATGCTGTAGAATTTTCATCTCAAAATGCGTCTCTCTCTTTTCTCAAAATTATTTTATGTTATAAAGTTATTACTCAAAGCTCTTATTTATACAAGGGTATTTACATATATATCAAAATGTTCTATTTTAAATTCTGGTATTTACATACATGAAACCCACTTTCCCTTCCGTGGGTTTAAAGTTCCGTAAAGTTCATGTCTTTAAAGCATTTTTTAAAACGTTATGATTATGAAATGAAACCCATTTATTTTATGCTATGTGGGTTATTTATGAAATGTTTGATAATGATATATGTGGATCACATGATAATAAAGGCAAATTTAAGGGTGCGCCCTGATAGCGCTCCAATGCATTGGGTAATGATGTAACCACTAGAGATTACAATTTTCACGATACCTTGGTGAATAACCTTGGTAATTTTAAAATGAAACCTTGGGGATGGACCTTGGGGATATGTTAATGATTGCCTATGTTAAATGATGTAGCCACATCTTCAAGTTATGGAAAATGTTATTTTTATTATGAAATGACTCAAGATTTCTTTCTCATGCCTTAAAGTTCATTTCATGTCCTTATTGAAGTATCTCAAGTTCACATGTAAAATGTTCCTCTTGTTTCCCTTACTGGGCCTTCTGCTCACCCTTTCTTTTGATGTATGTCCCCAGGTTATGAGATGCAGTAATGAACCTAGGATGAACATAAGGGGAAGCCTTTCAAGTGTTTAATAAGAATGTTTTATGTTGTTTTCATGTATTATGTTCCTGGTTTCCAAGACACTAGACCTTAAAGATCCTCATTTTTGTGTAATGTAATGAATGTTTATGTTATAAAATGGCGGGATGCTATAATTATAGAGGAAGCCCATCATGGAGTTTGTTTAGTTCATGACTGGGAAGGGCCTCATTGATCTCAGCTTCTCAGGTGACATTTTCACCTAGTGCAACAACTGTAGGGGCCATCACCGCTTGTGGAGTCTATTGGATAGGTGTCTAGCCAACATGAAAGCCACTAACTTATTCTCAAATACCATGTTTTTCCATATTGTTTGGGGTAATTTTATTCACTCCCCCCTTTTGGTTTTCATTTCTTCTTGGCATGATCATCAGGAACGGTTTCACTTCCACCAGCAGTGAGTATTTAGGCATGATGAATAAATACTAATGGTTAGGCTCTATTAATTTCAATTTTTAGAATGAAGTGGTTCTCTACTACTGTATTTGGAATTCTTGTTTTGTGTACTTGAACCATAAATACTGATATTTTAGATTCTAATAGGATGGAGATGAATAAATATTGGATGGATGCTAATTGTTTAACAATAGAGTATGAGAATAGAGTGAAATAGTTCATCAAGTTTGCAAAGGATCACGCAAAGGATCCTTCTCAAATACTTTGTCCGTGTTTACATTGTTGTTATTGTAGACTACTTACTCCAGAGGAGTTGGAAGAACATTTGATATGTCATGGAATATATCGGAGTTATAAATGTTGGAATAAACACGGAGAAAAAGAGAATCTAGCTACTGGCTGGGATAAAAATGCGTTTTATGGATCATCAGATATGAATACAAATATGGATAATGAAGAAGACCGTATGGAGGATGTGATTACAGATGTCAATGATGATGAATATCACATTGAGGAAATGACAAAGACAATTCAAGATGAACTCCGTGATTGCCCAAAATTGTTTGAGAAGTTAAAGAGTTGTGCAAAGACGCCATTGCATGCTGCTTGCACTAGGTATACAACATTGTTAGCTGTACCGAAGTTGTATAAATTGAAATCAGGAAATAGATGGAGTGTTGTCAGTTTTAAAAAATACTTTATTCCTTTAATGACATGATCTTTGAAGATAATGATCTCCCAAGCTGGACATATGAAGCTAGAAGAATTCTACGTTCGATGGGAATGACTTCTGAAATAATACATGCCTGCCCGAGAGATTGTATATTGTTTTGAAAAGAGAACAAATCACTTACAGAATGCCCAAAGTGTGGTTCTTCTCGATACAAGAAAGATAAATCCAATCCTATAAAAGTTTTATGGTACATTCCAATCATTCCAAGGTTTAGGCATCTATATGGAAGCGAATAAACTATAAGAAAATTGTCGTGGAATGCAGATAAAAGAAATAAAGATGGGTTATTACGTCATCTAGCCGACTCACCTCAATGGAAGAAAATTGATCATGAGTATCCTGAATTTGGAAAAGAGCCGAGAAACCTTCGTCTTGCATTATCTACAGATGGAGTGAATCCTTTTCGTTTTCAAACCAGCACTCATAGTACATGGCCTGTTATGTTGGTAAATTATAACAAGCCACCTGAGTTATGCATGAAGCGGAAATTCATCATGTTATCAATGCTTATATCAGGACCAAAAAACCAGGTAAATATATTAATGTTTATCTGGCTCCTTTGATCGAGGTTTTGAAGTTATTGTGGGACTCAAGTGTAATATTGTATGATGCTTGTAAAAGTGAATACTTTATATTGAGAGCGATGTTGTATGGGACAATAAATGATTTCCTTGGTTGTGGAAATTTCTCAGGTTATAACATTAAAGGAACTCAAGGGTGTCCCGTGTGCGAAGAAGATACAGAATCAATTAGGTTGAAACATTCATCAAATTCTGAGTTTCTAAGACATTTTAGATTTCTACCTCATCGGCATAAGTACTGATCTTGGACGACATCATTCAATGGATGTTCAGAAAAATGTGGAACACCGTATCCACTAATAGGTGATCAGCTGTTTGAGAAAGTAAATGATCTGAACACTATTTTTGGTAAACCATTTTCGAAAAACCTTACGAAAATCGGTTGGAAAAAGAGATCAGTTTTTTTTAATTACCATACTGGAATTGTTTGTATGTCAGATATTTTCTTGATGTGATGAATGTGAAAAAAATGAATGTGACAGTGTTATCGGAACATTGATAAATTCCCTTGGAAAAACAAAAGATGGAATTAAGGTAATGTTGGACATGGTTGACATGGGAATACGAGAAGAGTTGGCTCCTGTAAAGGGTGAAAATCGAATGTTTCTTCCTCCAGCAGCTTATACTATTTCTAGGGAGGAGAGATATCAGTTTTGCAACTTCTTCAATGATGTAAAGGTTCCAGAGGGGTACTCATCAAATATCAAGAACATTGTGTCAATGAATGATTTGAATTTAAAAGTTTTGAAACCACATGATTGCCATGTTTTGAGTCAAGATCTAATTCCTATAGCTTTACATTGCATTTTTCCAAAGAATGTTCGTCATATGTTAACCAAACTTTGTTTATTTTTCAAAGCTATATGTAGAAAAGTTTTAGACCTGAGGAAATTGTAAGCTATGGAAAAAGAAATTATCATCATATTATGTGAATTAGAAATGTTCTTCCCGCCAACATTCTTTGATATGATGGTTCATTTGATGATTCACTTGGTGAGAGAGATTCGACTTTGAGTTCCTATGCACTATAGATGTATGTATCCCGTTGAATGGTATATAAATATTTTTAAAGGGTATGTCAAAAATCGAAGTCGGCCAGAGGGTGTATAGTGGAGAGATATATTGCTAAGGAAGCCATTGATTTTTGTACTGAATACCTATCTGATGTGGAAAGCATTGGTCTCTCGAAATCTCGTCACACTGGACGCATTGAGGGTGAGGGAATTTCTAGAAGAGAAGTTGTGACAATCAGTATTACAGATCATGAGCAGGCTCATATTTATGTTTTGCATAACAGTTGGGAGGTTTCTCCATATATTGAAACTCACAAAGAAATTTTTAGGCAATTTAATCCATCGAGGGATGAAAAATGGTTATCAGATACAGATAATCACCAGTTTATAGGATGGTTTCATGACCATATTTTTAAGCAGTTGGATGAAAATCCGAATTCAATTTCATAACGTCTTCGATGGATAGCTACTAGACCAAGTGTGTATGTATTATATTATAGTGGTTATGTAAATAATGGTTATACATTCTATATAGATGAACATGATGAAGATAGTACCATGAAAAATAGTATAGTTACACTAGTGGATGAAGAGATCCATGTTTCTGGTAGTAAGGGCAGAAATCCAATTTATTCAAATATGCTATAATTTGGCATTATCAAACTAATATGGGAGTTGGATTATACGACATTCCAATTGCATATTTTTCAATGCAAATGGATTGATAACAATAGTGGTATTAAAATAGATTAATGGGGATTTGTGAATGTTGATTTTAGTAAATAAGGGTACAAAGACGAATAGTTTATAATGGCATCACAAGCGGTACAAGATTTTTTTTGTTCCAGATCTCGCAAACTGAATGTGGTCAATTGTTCTGTTATCTTCCAAAACTACTGAAGGTTCAGATGAAAATTCAGTTGAGGATGATCCTTTTGGTGGTACGTCGCAATCATTTCGGAGCGGTCCAAATGTAGATGACATTTTTTATGTTAGAGGAGACCACAATGAAGGGATTTGGATAGTCGATAGAGGTGTCAAATCCCTTCAACCGTTGAAAAAAAGAAAGAGATTTCAGTAAAAATGTTATATTTTGTTTGTAATATAGATATTGTTATCTCATGTTATTGTCTTATCATTACTGAATTTATGTAATCTGAATTAACTGTTCCACCACTTTTTTAGGTAATGACTTCTGTACATTCTGATTCTATTAACCTTGAGGCTGAACAAGTCTCTCAAGCAGCTGCTGTTGCCGCTGCTGCTGCACCTGCAGCTCATGCTGCTACTTCTGGTGCTCCTACTTCTCCTGCTGCTCATGCTGCTACTGTTATTGCTCCTGCTGCAGATCCGGTTGCTCCTGCTACTCCTCCTGCTGCGGCTCATGCTGCTGCTTCTCCTGCTGCTTCTCCTGCTGCTCTTAGTGTTGAGGTCCAAAAACCATCAACACATGTCGTTGATACCATTCTAGATGAACATATAGATGATGTTGATATCGATGAAATGGTCGGGAATGAACGACCAGTGTCGCATAAATCATATGTGCGTCGTAGTTTGACGGTGTTAGCCAAAATTCTTAAGGCGAAAAGCAAAGGCATCAAATTTGAAGTCGGATGGAATGCACAAGTCCAACATGTGAATCCCAACAAGGCTATGTTTAGCAGCTACACTGGAGTTGTCACTCTGCAATGCATGCCGATTGACATAGATTCATGGAACCATGTTGTGTCAGGGTTGAAGGCTGTGATCTTGGTAGAAATTACGGTAACATTATGAATTTATTTCGTTAATTTACTGAAAAATAAAATAATGAAACAATGTCTTACTCTTCTCAATCTCTTACAGAGTACATTTATAGTAGATGATTCACACAAGGATTATGTACTAAGGCTTGCAGGAAAGATTCATCGAGATTTTCTCACTATTTTAACAAGATGTCACCTCAAAGATTCTAAGGGTAAAATAAATCTGCACCCACCCATTGTCTACGCTCACCTGATATCCCAAGAAGCATGGGATGCATTTATTGGCCGTCGTGGGGATTATAAGTTTTAGGTACATTGTGAGTGATAATACATTGTTTGAGGATACATGTATTCATCACTTTTATTATCAATATTTCATTTATGAAATAGAAACTCTGTAGTGAAAATAAGGAACGTGCTTCAAAACCAATATACCCCTATCGAAAATCAAGTATGGGTTACACTTTATTAGAAAAGAAAATGGTACATATTTTAAATTTACAATAATATTGTTAGGTGCCAATAAAAAACATCATAATTATTTTTCTATGTTTATATGTAAATTGATGAGTCTAAAACCAAATGCACTTCCATCCCACGTCATGTGCTATTGAAGGAGGCATGTGTGAAAAAATATGGGAAGTTAGTAGATGAGAACACACAGAAAGTGTGGGAAATATGTGTAAGTATGACACGAAGATAAAATAATTTGTTTAAAATTGCCATTACATACAAATAAATTGTTATTTTCCTATATCCGATAGTCACAGGAATCAGCTACTCCTGTAGCTGATACAGACCTATTATCGACGGATTTGAAGCAGCTAGAAAAATACGGTCGTGTCAGAGGTGTAGGGTTTGGGGTGAAACCCCAAGTATATTTTGAGAAGAAGAAAAAATGGATGATACAGATGAAAAATTGGTACAAATGACCGAAAAAATAGCAACCCTTGAAGAACAATTTCAATGGTAGGGAGAGTTTCTAGAATCTTTTATGGGTGGGAAGCAAAGGAAAGACACAACTCAAGAACAACCTCCTCATGAACATCCCGCCCCGCCCCCGACCAGCTTTGAGGCAAGCCATTCACCTCAAAGAACTGTCTTAACCGTGGTAATCAATATTCTAATAATTGTTACCATGAAATCTGAATCAGACAAACACTGATAATTTTTCTGTACTCATCTTCTACAGGGTGATAATGATTGTGATTTATATCTGTCAACACCCACCTATCACCTTGTAGCGATGGCTACAGTGTTCAATATCCTAGATGTCGCACTGCATAATAGACCACTTCCAAAAGATCATCTGAAAGTGACTATTATTGTAGCTCATGAGCCAAAGGCAGAGCTACCTATTCCACTTTATGATGATGATATTCATACAGTCGAAAAGTCTATTGGGGCATTCATTGCATGGATGTCACAAATTGTAAGAGTACATACAGACAAAGATGTATTTATTTCCTTTATTTTCAAGCTAAACCCTTAAAAATTAATGAATAAAGGGTCTGAACCAATGATTGTTCTTATAGATGGATAAAGGGAAGGGGGTGACAAACGTCGGCTCAAAACCATCTAAAGGATCGACCAACCGATCCCAAGGAGATACTGAAAGCACAATAACACCACCTTTTCTATTTCCACATTTAATAGCATTGAAGACACATGTGGATACGACGCTAAAATATGGTAATAGTCATATAGTGGTTTTCGAAGAGAATATATATGGAGAGGAAAGTCAAGATTTCTTTGCTGCTGAAAATGTAAATGAAATCCTTTAAAATGGTTGGCTAGGAATTATAGTTGTAAATGTATATATGAGGTATGTTTCCATGAATAGATTTTCCAAAAGCTAATCTAGCATGCAAATTATGACTAAATGCATTTTATATTGTTGACAGACGCATTTATGAAAAAAAATTGAATGAATTTTCCCATGAGCCAAGATTTTCACTGGTTAGTCCTCTTATCACATCAACACACCTAAAAAAATTGAGCCATAAAAAGGGGATGAAATAGTTAACGGCTTGCTGAAAACATTTGAATGCAAGATTACAGATGAAAGACTTTTCCAAATACCAACCATGTAGGGGTAATAATCTATGATTAAAAAATATCAATTATATTTTCAATTACTTTATTACTTATTCATTTTTTTGTTTTTAGAAAACATTGGTTGCTAATTGCGGAGAACTTGGATACTCAAAAGATTTATTTTCTGGATTCAAAGAATGAATATCCATCAAACCGACCACACATGATTGAGTTTGTGAATCTGTAAGACACTACATCTTATGTTTTAGGTCTAAAAATCAAGTAATATAATTTATAGTATCTTTTAATAATAGGGAGGTGTATCATTATCATCTAAAAAAGGAATGAGGCCAGGGGATAAGCATAAAGAGGTGAGAAAGTACTATGTCTGGAAAAATATCAGGGTATATATAATAAAATTTCACTATCCAAACACATCTCAACATGAGTTACTTATTCCACTAATGATCAATTTTTTTGCAGTGTCCAAAACAAACAAAGGATAATGATTGCAGTTATTATGGTTGTAAATTTATGAAAGATATCGTTTTTCATCAGAAAACTAGCATCCCTAAAGAGGTATTTTTAAAAACAACTACTAGTTCATTTAAGTTATTTATTAATTCTTTATTTTTTTATTTTGCAGTACTACTATGACTGCCAAAAAGCCTCATACTCACAAGAAAATATAGATGTGTTCAGTAACGAGTGGGCCGTATACCTAATGGAAGATTGTACACAAATACAATGAAGATCTGACTTGGGGACATGTACAATTTGTGTTCATTTTTGAGATGTGTTAAGGGGATCAAAAGATGAAACATTGTTGTATGTAAATGTTCATAGGAAAATTTTAATTGTTATTAAATAAAACAGCCTTTCTCCAATGAGTCAATTTCCCATTTTAACAGATGATATGAACCAGCAACATGCAAGAATGCTGAACCACTCAAAGGGTCTCTATTTTGTTTAAAATGGACAAGATGTTAATTGAAAACAACAACTAACCTACGAAAATCTGACCAAACGCATTCAGATTGAATTGATATATTATAATAACGATCCAAGGGTCCGTGGTGACATGTACGAGTCATCCCCGCCTCAATCCGAGGCATGGTGTGGCCGCTATCACTCAAAGGGTCTCTATTTTGTATAAAGTGGACATAAATTTAATTGAAAACAAAAACTGTCATACGGAAATTAGACTAAAAACATTCGGATTGCATTATTCACTTATAATAATGATCCAAGGGTCCTTGGTGACATGTATGAGTCAACCCTGCCTCAATCTGAGGCACAGTGTGGCCGCTAGCACTCAAAGTGTCTCTATTTTGTTTAAAATGGACAAGATTTTAAGTGAAAACAACAACTAACCCATGGAAATATGACAAAACGTATTCAGATTGCATTTATCTTTTATATAAATGATCCAAGGGTCCTTGGTGACGTGTAAGAGTCAACCCCACCTCAATATGAGGCACGATGTGGCCAGTAGCTCTCAAAGGGTCTCTATTTTTTTTAAAATAGACATGATTTTAAGTGAAAACAACAACTGACCTAAGGAAATTCAACCAAACACATTCGGATTGCATTGATATTTTATAAGAACGATCCAAGGGTCCTTGGTGACATGTGCGAGTGAACCTCGCCTCAATATGAGGCACGGTGTGGCTGCTGGCACTCAAAGGTTCTCTATTTTGTTTAAAATGGACACGATTTTAAGTGAAAACAACAACTGTCCTACAGAAATATGACCAAACGCATTGGAAGTGCATTGATCTTTTATAATAAAAATACAAGGGTCCTTGTTGAGATGTACATGTCAACCCTGCCTCAATCCAAGGCATGGTGTGGCCGATATAACTCAAAGGGTCTCTATTTTGTTTAAAGTGGACACGATTTTATTTGAAAACAACAACTGTCCTATGGAAACCCGAAAAAATGCATTAAAATTGCATTTATCTTTTATAAGAATGATCCAAGGGTCCTTGGTGATGTGTAAGAGTCAACCCCGCCTCAATCCGAGGCATGGTGTGGCCACTATCACTCAAAGGGTCTCTATTTTGTTTAAAATGGACGAGATTTTAAGTGAAAACAACAACTGACCTACGGAAATCCGACCAAACACATTCGGATTGCATTGATATTTTAAAATAATGATCCAAGGATACTTGGTGACGTGTACGAGTCAACCTCGCCACAATCCGAGGCACGTTGTGGCCGCTAGCACTCAAAGGGTCTCGCTTTTCTTTAAAATGGACAGGATTTTAAGTGAAAACAACCACTGACCTACGGAAATCCGACCAAACGCATTCGGATTGCATTCATCTTTTATAAAAACGATCCAGGGGTCCTTGGTGATGTGTACAAGTCAACCTCACCTAAATCTGAGGCATGGTATGGCCGTTAGCACTCAAAGGGCCACTATTTTGTTTAAAATGGACATGATTTTAAGTGAAAACAACAACTGACCTACGAAAATACAACCAAACGCATTCATATTGCATTGATATTTTTTAATAAAGATCCAAGGGTCCTTGGTGACGTGTATGAGTCAACCCCGCCTCAATATGAGACACTTTGTGGTTGCTAGCACTCAAAGGGTCGCTATTTTTTTTAAAATGAACAAGATTTTAAGTGAAAACAACAACTGTCCTATGGAAATATGACCAAATGCATTCATATTTCATTGATCATTTATAATAACGATCCAAGGGTCCTTAGTGACATGTAAGAGTCAACCCCGCCTCAATCTGAGGCACGGTGTGGCCGCTATCACTCAATGGGTCTCTATTTTGTTTAAAATGGACAAGATTTTAAGTGAAAACAACAACTGACCTACGGACATCCGACCAAACGCATTCAGATTGCATTGATCATTTAAATGGGGGTTATGGCATGTGACATATCAGGGGACTCAAATATATCAATTCATGGTTGGCTTGGTATACTAGGGTGATCATGTGTTTGGGTCTATGATACTTATAGGCTTATATCTGGATGGAAATACTCCCATTTGGGAGGGTGGATATGCTTATGGGTCTTATTCCTTAAATGAGAATACTCTCATAGGGGAGGGATGAGATGTATATAGGTATTATTCCCCAAATGAGAATACAACCATATGAGTGGGATGAGATTCTTATCGGTAATATTCACTAAATGAAAATAATCCCATAGGGGAGGGCTGAGATGATTATATAGATTATGCCTCAAATGAGAATACACCCATATTGGAGGGTTGATATGCTTCTAGGGATTATTATTTAGATGATAATACTCCCATATGGTAATGAATATATGCTTCTTAGTATTATTCCCTAAATAAGGGTACTCCTATACTATATGGATGAGATCCTTGTAGGTCTTATGCCTCGGAATTGGAAGGACACATATGGGTGGTCTCAGATACTGTTGAGGGTATTCCCTGGATGAGAAAACTCCCATAAGTGGATTTCCATGATGGAGTATAAATAAAACTCACATATTGGAGGTCAATGAAAATTATGTATATAGTGGGGAGACCATGTTATATTATATGTTTTGTGTGGTTCCTATAATGTACTCAGAGAAACCCTAACATTGGATAAAGTAGGTATGGTTGATCAAGCATTAATACTTCAGAATCAATGTGTGTTGATGTAGATGTGGTAGGACTTGGTCAACCAATATTTTTATAATGTCGACACGATCCTTGTGAAATGCTTGGTAAAAGTTTATCACTTGGAAAATTAATTTGGGTTTAATCATGGTCATGGATTTGAGGATCAGTGATGATTTTTTATTAGTTTTATTCTAGTTCTTTCTCAACTAGGTTGTGCATATTGCCTGCTCATGCACTTACAATTGCCTATTCCAGCTTTAATATTGAGGTTTTATTAATGAGATTCATCCCCCCCCCATTTATGTGCACCTCAGTGTGTGTACAAAACTTATAACATCTTTGAGGTTGAGAACATGATGCATAGTGGATAGAGAAAAGTCCAAAGATTTATGTATTGATAAAACACACCCATGTGGAGCCTTAGGAATGAACTGGAAATTCCCCGGACACCCCTACCCCCCCTTGGACAGCCACCCCAAACGCTTGAACAGCTTCCAAACCCCCTGAATTCTGAATTGATTTCATTAAGTACATGATTAAATTATAAATTATGTGTTAATGGTGTACGAGTATAATAGTTATAGGGTATACATGGTCTAATTTGATTATAATTTATGAGTTAATTTTGTATGGGTATACTTGCTTTAATTGGATTATTGAGATGCACTTTTTTTTGCAGGTGTTCGGGTGTGCTGCTGTAGATTTATCGGAGCCACAGAGAGGGCATTTATCAGCGCACTTTTAGCGCTGATAAACAACACCTTTATCAGCGCTAAAGAAGCACTGATAAAGGATATGTTTATCAGTGCTAAAGGAGCGCTGATAAAACATTCATTTATCAGTGCTAAAGAAGCACGTATTTAGCGCTGATGAAGGGTTGTTTTATCAGTGCTTTTTTAGCGCTGATAAAGCAACCCATTATCAGCGCCGAGATTTACAGTGCTTTTTTAGCGCTGTTAAAGCCCGTTTTTAGTGCTATTAATTCCCCTTTTTGTAGTAGTGTAGCACCAAAGGCATAATACCGCTAAAAGGGAAGGCATTATTTTTAGAACTGTAACACACACTGACTGGACCAAAGTTATAGAAGCAACAGTTACTAAAATAGGAAGTAAAAGTGTGCTAAAAGTAAGTTGGCCAGTATTCAAAACCAACTGAACAAAAAGTACAAGAAAAAAGGGAAAACATCTCCTAGATCATCCACTGGGAAATCCTACCTGAATGGTAGGTATAGAACTTGAACAACTCGTCCATGCGGTACATCCCGTCTAGTCCAGCTTCGAGAAGCCTCGCGTCCATCACCCCCAGCCTCAATCACTGCTGACTATCATCTGCACAGAACACAACAAGATGCAGGTGAAGCTTGTGCAGTGGTGAGTATTACAATACTCAGTAGGGGACCCCAAGACCCCCGAAGGTCTCCCGGAATACAAAAAGCATAAACCACAACAGAAATATACAATCAAAAAGTATCATAAAATCCTACTAAGTTATATGCCCATACATATAACTACGTTATCAATCACAGTACGACTCCAACTCTCGATCCCAAGCACAAACCATTCCACAATGGAAGTAAAGTAAATCAGCATGATGATAATGTTTGAAATACATAACTCATCTCACATAGGTATACATCTTTTGTAGAGTGATAGAGATTATTAGATGTAGTCACTGATTCATCTAAGATATTGGACCCACACAGGATACAGGACCAGCTAAGCTGTAGGACCCACATAGGATACCGAACCTGCTATTCTGTCAGACCCACATAGGATACAGGAATAGAAGTCAGAACTGTCGGACCCACGGAGGATCCCGGTATAGTAGTCATCGATTTCGAACCCATGGTGGATTCCGATACGGTAGTCATCACTGTCTAACCCACGGAGGATTCTGGTACCGTATTCATCACTGTCGAACCCACGGAGGATTCTAGTACAACATCGTCGCATCCAGCCCTAGTGTTCCCGCATACAGCACGCTCGATTCCGGGAGGGTCCCCTCTTCGAGCCAAGTGTCGATACATCAACTATCACAAAGTCCTGATTTAATGTATCCCGTAGTTCTATGTCATCATAAGGAACCCAATGTGACAAATGGTGCGTCAATCAGACACCTGGTCTGTGATTTATTGGCATATCTGTTCTAGGGGCCCGGTTAGTTTTTAGGATCAAACAAATCTGACCGTACCCCAACTACATCCAAAAATCAAGCGGGGTATTCCAAAAGTATCGTCTCGCTCCATGAAATCCATCATTGTAGATGGTCCATCGATCGGACACCCATGGCTCAAGATGCTGGCTAAAAGGTGTAAATGGCCGTAGTAGGTCCGGGTCCGGTTTGACCCAGTTGGTATGACCCGGCCCGACCTGGCCCGAACTGGGGTCTGACCTGGTCATCGGGTGCGGTCCGGCCTGTGGCCCAGTGGCGCCCGACCCTGAGAGCCGTGCGGCTCCCGAATGGGCGTGTGGCTCGGGCCGACTGGCCGTGCGACGCCCGGCCCGGCTGGCCTTGCGGCGCCCGACTGGCCGTCTGGCTCGGCCCGGCTGGTCGTGTGGTGACCGACTCAGTGTGCCGTGTGGCGCCCGTCCAGTCCGCCCGACTGGTTGGCAAGCCAC
This sequence comes from Viscum album, assembly GCA_963277665.1. Classification (NCBI taxonomy): domain Eukaryota; kingdom Viridiplantae; phylum Streptophyta; class Magnoliopsida; order Santalales; family Viscaceae; genus Viscum; species Viscum album. The sequence continues at coordinate 1,148,662,364 of OY728156.1, forward strand.
GTAAAAATGGTGGTGTTACACCCCCCGGCTCTCGAAACGGCCGACGTATGACACCAGCCTTGTAACTGCGGGACCAATAGGGTCCTGCCTGGCGTGCGCCAACGGCCGGCTCAACCGGGCGCCGTCTCCTGTCCGCCGCGACCTAAGGCCGCTGTCCGGCTCCACCATCACAGCACGATGGTGCCATGCCCCTCCGCCGGGACACACCCAGTCCGTGGTCTCTTGAAGCACTGGCACAGCGCGACGGCGCCACGTCCCTCAGCCGCGGCACGGCTTGGCCACGACCCGACTTTCCTCCAAGCAGCATGACGGGGCCATGCCTTTCCAGTGACACGGAGGTCTTGCGCTGCCAGTCTCCTCGCGGATGGCCTAACACCAGCCGCCATTGTCCGCTCCCATAGTCTATGATGAAACAACATAAAAAGGGGAAGAGACACTTGTGTTGGTGAGATCTGAATTTTCCCATGTTATGGTGATATCATTTGGTTTTCAAATGATAATTTCAACAACATAGAACATGTACAAGAATTCAAAACCCCTACCTTGTAATCAGTGTTCGCTTGGAGGTGTTGCGGAAAGGCGGTGTCATTCCGTTGACATCAGGAAGATATCACATTGTCATTGGCGATGTTCTTCATGGGCGGTGTCTTCCCTTTCTTGCCCCGGTTGGGGAGGGAGAAGACGGCGTCATCCTTCCTCGGTGGAGACAGGAGTTCATCATTGAGAGAAGATGTCGTTCTTCGTTGGGAGGATATTTTCTCAATCCTTCCAAGACTCCACCACAAGATTAAACTAACCCCAAAATAATAAATTAACACATATTAATATAATTTGAACTTAGTGAATTCAGAAATATTCAAATTCCTTAAGTTACATAACTTAATTAAAAGGTGGTGTTGGCTCAATAAATTCGGAGAAGGAAGGTGAAGAGGCTCCAAAAATTAATGGGGAGTTCCATGAGTTAAAGGGGGTTAAGGGGGTTTGATGTTCATGTGGGCCCCAAAATAGAACATCATCCCAAGGGAGTTTATGTGCGGGTGGCCCCACCACCAACCTCCCTTTAGAGGTTTTATCTACCATCCAAATAAAAATATGCTACACATATTTTTATTTAATTTTTATTTAGAAACCCCAATAATTAACTTCCATTGACGTTGAAACGAAACTGTGGTAAAGGTCTTCTTAAGAAAATAAAGGCACTGCGAGTTCAACGGTGTCCTCAAATTTCAATTCCGAGCACCGATTCAAAAGATATAAAATCACACATGTACGTTTAATGAACTTACCTGAAAAAAACATCAGAAATTGATTCCGGCCACACCAGGCCTCGGAATTAGGCGCCGTCAGAAACTACTGACTCGTATTATTCCCATGTATTGAAGAAAGAATTTTCCACAGCATTTCTGGGTCTTTACAAGGATATATTTTTAATAAGATAAAAATTACATGGATTAAAACTAGATATCGAGGTTAAATCCAAATTGTTAAATTTAAAAATTTAATAGGTGAGTAATAAAAAAAATTTAAAACAATTTATCCAAATCAATGGTTGAGAAAATATTATACATTTAATTCTATAAAATAATTGATATATTAAATTATTTTCCATTTTTATTCATTTAACATGTATTGGATTCATGAAATTATTATAATGTATTAGTATTTATGAAATTTTATTTATCTACCCATATAAAATGATATCACTTTGCAATAATTTTTATACTGATTAAAAAAAATTGTGAGGTCAAAATATCCAATATATTCTACCATTAACTCTTTTCTCATTACATAGAAATACTTTTATTTCCATAATTCAATGATATAAAGCCTTAATTTGTTACCCAATACAGAATACCCATAGGGATAACCACTGTTCCCTACCAAAATTCCTTATTTATTTTCATCTTCTAACCCCAAAAATAATTTCTTCTGCTAAAATTAGTATGGTATTATTATTATTAATATGATTTAATATTATTATACTAATGGAATTTTATTTTCATACCATCATCTAAAATATTATATAATGATTGGTATTGTCATGTTTATATATAGACTACCACCTTTAAGAACGACTTGGAATACTTTTTTATTACCAATTAACATGAATGAAATTAAAAATTTATTTAATATGTAAAATTATTTTTAGTATGCTATTAATATTCTTGAAAGATAGTATTGAATATTATGTAATTTTTATTTACAATAAATTATTATAGTAATGATTATGTACTAATATAAAACTATCAAAGGAAATTTTTTTCTAATAGATTAATAAAATACATACATATAAAAAATATTTTATAATATGATGTTATTTATGATCACTTTGGGAAATTGTATATATGAATAGAATATTTCAAAGACATGTAATGAAACACCCTAATAAACTACCATATGTTGAAAATATTAACTAAATATATAACAGTAGATAAGAAATGAACCATATATAAATTAATATATATATGGAAAGAGCTCATAAATTTTTTAATCCACATAAAATTATTATTTTGTATATTGGGATAATTCATAGTTTTAATTTGAATATGATATAATAGAATTTTTTTCCTAATTATCCTTATTTGAGAAAAGATCTATATTCACTAAATAAATCATCCTAAAGTTTATATATTAGGAATATATTTAATTTATCCTAATTTTTCAGGAAATCAATATGATTTAAAATTCTATACCTCGATATACCTTCCATGATAATCAATTTAAAATTTTATGGTTTTATTTTGTTCATTATATACCTAATTCAAAATTATTGAATTATGATTGTTCATATAAATTTTAAAAAATGTTTCCTTTATTTGGATGTTTTGTTTTTTCATGGAATTTATATAGTGACATAATTATTATAGATGATGTAAATAGTGTTCTTTATATCATTTATTTTAAAATTTAATGAAGAAAACCATTTTATGTTAGCTATAATATGTACAAACATTGTTAACATGAAAAAAAATAAAAAAGGCATTCACATGGATTATTATATGTCCAATGATAATTATTTTTAATAGAATTGGATATCAATAATAACATTCATGAACAATTATATTTCACATATATTATACATTAATGTATGTGAATGTATGGTTTTTTATTATACACATATGCAATAGAAAAAGATATACTTTTTGAAAATAATTTTCCAACTACATAAACATATTAGTACAGTAGATGAAGACACACCCTAAAACAAAAACAAAATATGTAGAATATGACAGCATAAATACACCATCACTCTAAATAAGTTACATCTCACTTTTAATAATAAAATTTTAACTATTTTATTTAAAATTTAAATTTTAAAATATATATTTAAATAATCTAAATCCTGATCAGAGTTATGAAAAAAACATTCAATTCTCCATTAATGTAATTTTTCTCTTAATGAGAATAATAGAGAGGGACCCCTGTAAGAGAAAACTAAACTAGAAGGAATTAGATATGTACTATAAAAATGATTAGATGATATATCATTGTAAATGTTATAAGAAAATATAACATAATGGAAATTTTTCATTTTTATAGATGGAATTATATCAAATTTTAATCATAGATATTTATACCATCAATAATTTAATCTTAATTTTTGATGAAATTTTTATTTCTATATATTTTCCCAATTAAAACTAACATTTATTTACATCTTAAAAAATTATTAATTAAAAATTATTTTTCACTTTTGTGCACAAATATTTCTTATTTTAATTTCACCTTCTAATTTCCTTTCTAATTACTTTATATACCCTATTCTAATTGTATATAATGGAAAAAAATTATTATTCACTAAATTATACAGGTTTTAAAATAATAAATACACATGTTTAGTAGTTCACCAAAAATAAACACTTTTCACCATATATAGACAACTACTAGTTTATTATTTTATTTTGGAAAAAATCTCAATATGTCTACTATCCAGTAAAATAAAATAAATATAATTGGAGTGGTTATTTATATAAAATAAAACAATTATGAAAAATATGTTTCATGCACTTCATGATATGGAATAATCCAAAATTAAATTTCAATATTTTGAAATCATTAACTAGTATATATAAATTTTTATATAACATTCATTATCATAATTAATATTTTAATAAATTAATGGTCAAAAATTCATTCAAATGGTGTTATATAATATTGAATAAATCATATAAAAATACATAAACAATATTATATGTAATATGATTGGATATATTAAAATAATTGAAGGAAATATAATAATGGACTAGCATGTAATATTCAGGCATTACATTGATTCCCAAAAATTCACTAGTTACATAATTAATGATATCCTAAATTAATTTCAACACATCCGTATCATGACTGAAAATGATGGAATCCATCAGTTGATTTATAAATAAGTAAAAAATAATATTTACTTAATATATCATGTCTAAAAGATGTTTCATCAAAATTAAAAGTATTTGTAATGACCCACAAAAATATTTTCCTTCATTAATGTATAAAATTTGTTTATTATATATGGTTGATATAAAATTTAGAGAACTGGGAGTTCATTGGTATTATTATAATATAATAACCACTAATATTTTATTTTAGACTTGGATGGTTGAAAAAATTTAGTCTCAAATCTTATAAGAGGGATGGTGTCTTCATTGGGCCAATCGGGATGCAATAGCAGCATCACCTTCCTGGTAGCCCCCATCGAGAAGTTGATAGGGTCCACATAAGGAACTTCCACATTAAAGGACTCAACATCTCACCAGTGTGTGGTTAAGTGGGCCTACTAATTGAGTCAACAACATTAATTCTTAACATTTTTATTCAATTACTTTTTGAATTCACTAAGACATTATTGAAACATGTTTACTAAAATTTTATTCCCCAACCGGTTTAGTATTTTTTTGTAAATAACATTATCCTTTTCTATAAATAGAAATAGTTTTAATGTAATATTAATATAAAACTATCATTTCTCTTTATGATCCTCGTATTGAGTATGCATCCAATAAATTAGACTTACCTTTTATCATACTAATAGTTAGACATTGGTGTTTAATATTATTACTGACAATATTCATGACTTTTGTACGGATAATTGCAATGAAATAGTCAGACTGATTCTCATAAGGGTTATCATGTTGACAATATAAATGGATGTGCACCTGACTATCATATTTTTATAATTGAAATACATAATACATAAATCTACTGTATGAAACACCATTAACTCTGTAATATTCTTAAACTAAATGATGGTAGACATTAATTTATGTCAGAACATTGTGAAATATCAAGTCCCATATGTTCAATTTCAATGAAATAGATATAAAGATATAATTGATGTGAAAATGACTATAAAAAGGATGTCATTGGATGAGGTTTTATACTATTTCATTCACAAATCTGTTTTTCTAATTTTTTCAGTATATGTCGATCTCATTACATAATCTTTTTAATACAATATAGAAATAGTAGTTCTATGGAATCCTTATCGAGGTTTTTTCAAGAATAAAATTTTCAATTTTAATCATGGTCGGTCATTTTGATAATTGGGGGATTTAGGGGATCAAAATAATATGTTTAATCTAATCTATCAGATCAAGGGATTATAGGGAATGGAAGAAAGACATTGGTACCAATTTATGGGGCTTTTTGATATTGTATGACAGAGCCACTTCAGATCATTATATAAATCTATCTCATGATAAATAAAGAATAAAAATAAAATAAGTTTAAAACAATGGATACCATTTATTGTGAATATTATTTACATTAATCTTAAGGTTAAAATAGATTTATCTTTTAATATATCTTGTAATTTATACTTAATATTACTAGATATTGTATTAATTGTTTTAAATTGTTTTTTTATCATTTATTCAGAATATAGATTTTTTTCCTTAGTACCTATAATTATATTCTAATTTATATATGTATATCTCTGAATATGATAAACATACTATTATATTAACAATATCCATTTTAATTCTGATATTCATGCAGATAGCCAGACTAAGTATGAGATCAATAAAATTAATTTAACTAGAATTGTGATTTTCCTAGTTTAACGGGGTTTTAAACTAAATTTAACCATCCACTTCTATATATACCCATATAAGATAGTCTTAAAATCCTTCAATTGGTATATGAGAGGATTTATACTATTTATATATTATCTATTTGTTTTACATTCCTTGCATAATGTACGATGTTTATATCGTTATATATACATTTTATTTACAAAACATTATAATAATAATGTGTATCTATAGAAAAGAGTTTCTATTATTTTAATATGGAATGTTTGAATGGAGGATCTTTTGAAAATTTGAATCCTAGTCGACCAAATATCTTAAATGGGAATGACTATAACTATTAGAGATGTATAATTAATATTTTCTTACCAATATTGGAGTTGATAACATATTAATTCATATAAGATAATAAAAAATTCTTGATATATATGTTTCTTTATTTATGAAATCTTGAAAAAAAATATCAATTTAAATAAAGTTTTATAAATACATTGTTTTGTTCTATGATAGAGATAACATACAATAATTTTTCATATTTTGAAGATAAAAATAGTGTTTTGTGAAAATAATATGTTACACATTTTTTTATATCCAATGTTATGGAGACAAGAAGAGTAATTCTTATATCTGATTATAATTTTTTTTATTTTTTACCAAGATAGTCAGTTAGCAAGAAGCGCCATAGGATCAACATAAGTCTAAATCGGTTACAATATCTCTCTTAAATGGGACATGATAATGTTATTTTGGTTGAAAATTTTATTTATATGTTTCCCAATTATAAGGAATCAAACATAATAGTTATGGATTATACAATGATGTTATATAATATTAGCCTTGATGATATGATTGTTATCCTCATATAGTGTGATGTAAGACTTTATAGAGATTATTAGAAATCTAAAATTAATAATGATGGTGTTTTTATTTTTATAATATTTTTGTAACTTATAAATGTTAGTTATCTAATAAAATTGTGAAATATTCGAGAAAGAATATTGTTTTTGTTTATTTAGATTCTAAAAATTATTAAAATACAACGAATGATGTAGCTAACATATGATAAGGCTGAATAAAATTATTGTAAAGTATGATTTTAAATACCATTATGAAAATTGTCATATGGATACAGGTGATAATAATGATTATTATGTAACTTGTTAGGATTTCATGAAATATGGACATATCTGACCTAAGTTTCCAAACATGAAATGAAATGGTAGAAAGAAATATAATAAAAAAAGTAATTCCATGTATTATTATAAATAAAAAGGGTATAATGATTGGAAAGATTATAGAACATAGTGTTGTAATGGTGGTGAGTCTTCTGATAGTTATTCTGATAATTATTTTTCTAGACAGAAGAATATTGGTTATTTCTCTGAAGTACCCATGGTAAATCAATGAATAATGGAAACAATACTCATATCTGAATCCCTTAAAAATTAATATTTAAATTCAAATTACATTGAATGATATATATTGAAAAGTTTTACAAAATATTATGGATAATATCTCTCATCTATGGGTGGTATTACATTACCATACTATGATGAGAAATCCATATTTGAAAGACTATTAGAAAATCAAAATTGTAATCTTAGTGAAAAACATGTTGATGATAGTGATAAAAGTCATAAGGTATATTCATGAATGACTATTTTGACTACCAAAATAAACTATCTTTCTAACGAACATCATAAATATAATTTTGAGAATGATACTATTTTAAAAGAATGCGAAAATTTTGCTGATAACAAATTTTTTTACAAGGTAAAATTAGTCCTAAAACTAATTATTATGAAAATAATTTTTTTATCATTATAAAAAGTGAAATTTCATGTTTGAATAAACATTAATAACTTTATACCATTAGTAAATAAAAAATTTACAAAATGTATATAAAAATAATGTCGAAGTTAATTTTTTCCATATGGGTTTTAATATTGATTTTTTTTTGTAAAACATATTTTATTCGTTAAGGAGAACTTTTTTCACTAAGTTTAAATGGGATGGGAACAAGTAGAATTGTAATTTCATAATAAAAGTTAATTATTTATGTTTTCATAAGGCTGATTTATCTATGTAAATTAGATTTCCAAAAAAATCATACAGATGTGAATACCTATGATTTTGGTCTCTAACAATACTGATCCAAATATGTTTTGGGTTCTGAAAAATAATCTTAGTGATTTCATGTATATACTGATTGTCCCAACGAAATAATATATGTTACCTGGTTAGCGAATGTTCTGGGAAAAGTTTTGGGAAAAATTTTATTCAAGAAGATAATCTATATAAAATGAATGAGGGTAATAGTCGAATATAATGCTCAAGGATAGGTTATTAGAATAGGTAACAATATAAATCTTGGAAATTTACTAAATTAAAATGTTTTATTTGTTATAGATATTAAGTTCCTCATGTGATGAATTATACCTAATGAAACTTAAGAAGGAAAAATGTTTATTACATTGTTCCAAGAACGAATTTATTCTTTCTAGAAACTGGCATGAGAATGCTTAAACAGTAAACCTAGAAGACCATAATAGCCTAGACATTCTATTACTTAGTTAAATGAATGACCAATCTGTGATCCTGAATATATGGACTGGACTTTATATCCTTAAAAACATCCATATTATGATAATGGATGCAATTGTTAAGGAACTAATAGAACACATATTATATACATCAATATTCTATGATGCTTGTCAATATGGTAATTGAATTAAGTTATATTTTAAATATATTATTGAATTATAAACTTATATTGCATTACTATTAGTGAAAATGGACTCATTTTTTCTTACAAAAACTGGAATTATAGGTGGAATATATTATATGTCTCTTATAAGTGATGATCACACTAGACACACCTGGGATTGTTTTATCTCAAAGAATCTTGAGGCATTTAGTGATTTTAAAACCTTAGTATCCATAGTTAATAATGGTAAAAAATTATCATTGTAAACTCTTTAGAGGGATCATGGTGAAGAATTTTAAAATTCTCATTTTGAATATTATTGATGTAAGAAAGGTATTGATCAGAAATTTTCTTCAGCACGAACTGCATAATAAAACGGTGTAGCTGAATAAAGAAATAAAATTCTTCTGGATATTACTAGAACCATTCATAGTGAATAATCAGTTGTTTATTTCATTTGGGAATATGTGACTAGTAATAGAATCTATATGATAATCCTGGTTTTAATTAGTTATTTTCATTATAAAAATCATTATTTAAAGTGGACATGAAGAAAAATAAAAGTTTCATACGTAAATGTTTATTGTTTTGAAGTATTCTTTCCGAATACAAAATATAATTTATATATGTTGGAATGCAAATACAATGATGTAATATCTATAAGATATTCCACTAATTTTTCAGAATATAGATTTTGTAAAAAAAATTATTCAACTATTGACCAAAAATTTCATGTTAATTTTTAGGACATTGATCCCTTTTTCTGATAAAACCATAACCTATATGCTCAAATTGTATTGTTAAAACTGATTTTCGACACTTATTTCAAATTGTTTAGGAATATAATGTATTTTATGTTGAACAAGAACATGGTTTTTAAAATTAAAAACATCCATAATTTGTTTATAAACACAATTTTTTTTGTATACATATGAAAATAGATAGAGCTTAGCGTGATAGGATAACATGATTTTTGTTACAAAATAATTTTGTAAATAGAGATGTAGAACCAATTTTTTTAAATGATGTAAATAAAAACACTATGACTATTCAAAATTATTATATATTATATTATATTTGGTTGAAAAAAAATATTTCTAGATTTCATTGTAGACCTTATGATTCTGAGATTGAAATGGGCATGATGAGTGAGTTAACAAATTTTCATGGTCTTAAACGTTCAGAAAAACTAGAAGAACTTTTATATATCAACACATGTTTAAATAATTTCAGCTTCTATAATTTTGATGTTAACATAATAAAATATCCTTATATTTGTTGGTACCTCAAATACATTTGACCTTGATGAGGGTGGTAAACTAGTTGATCCAAAAACATTTATAATAGATATAGGAAGATTAATTTACATTATAGATTGTTGTCTGGATTTAAATTTTTTAGTATGATAATGTGAACTATTTCAAGTAAACCCAAAATACTCATATCATAATGTTGTAAATTTATTTATTTCATTATTTTAATGTTTTAATAAATTTATTCCCATTTTATACTTCTCAAAATGATTTGGAATTGACATTTTTTGGATGCAGAATTTTGTGGATGTAGAATGTTTAGGATAAGTAAATATGTAATAGTTCATTTATTATGACATTATTTAATTTTATATGGATGTATAAAACAAAAACTAGTTTAATTTTCCACTACTGAAGCTGAATATGTGGCATCTGAATGTTTTTTGATCAATATTTTTGGACGAAACAATCACTCATTGACTATGGCTTGAGTTCTAATAAAACAAAAATAATCCTTGATAATAAAATATTCATTTACTTAAGTAAAAACCCATTACATAACACATGTGCTAAACACAAAAACACACACACATATATATATAAGTCACCATTTTTATGAATATCACACACTTAAATGCGATATAAGATCAAAATTCTTTAGAATTAAAGAACAAATTGCTGATATTTTTTTTAAAATCAATTAGTTTTGATATAATTTATTTCATAAATAGATGTATGAAATGATCAATGATAACTATTCATTTGTATATAATAATTTTTGACACATATCTTTATATTTAGACACTCATTTCAAAGGGAGTATATATATTTCCTATTTTTTAATAACTTTTAATTTATTCTTAAATATTTTAGTTTTCTAATATATAATTATTTATTTATTTTTTATCAAAATGAGATTTTTTGAACAGAATACTTTTATAAAATTGAGAGTTATTTTTTTCTAAAAAAACTAACTACAATTCACCCCCTCCTTTAATTATAACCATCTATGGTAATATTATGATTATGCACTGATCTTATAAATAGTGAACTATCTAGATGATGAGATTACACCAGGTGGTGGGTGGACCCCGAACAACTAGCCAGTCTGTATGCAGTATGCCACACATAATTGAAGTCCATTGGATACATTCATCTACTGATCCCCCATCATGTTTAATAGGATTGTATTTATTCATAATGTGAAATTTACACAAGTAATCATGTAATCAATATTTAAATAGATCAATTTTTTAGGAATATCATCATGGAATCATTTGGAAAATATAGATGAAATTCTCTCAACATCTATGATCATGGCCTTTTTCTAACTCATATATTTTTCTGTCATTCTTTATTTCATCTTGTATGGATAATAATTTATTTTATTTCCTATATAATTGTTTTTTATCAAAATTCTCCTTGTATAATTTATCCATTGATCATCATTGTCACCAAATGACCATTTTCAATATCTTTCTAAAAGAAAAAAAACATTCGGTTATATATTGAAGGAACTGTCTGGGATCGATAGATATTTGGGTCAACATATATAAATTATGTCACATGACAATGAATACATGTTGATTATGGTATTTTCAATTAAATTATTACCATTTATGATATCTTCATTAGTTTTTAGAATAATTGAGTTAAATTTTCAATTGTAAAACTGTATTAATTTACTTTATTTTTAATGTATTACAATAAGATGTGTATTTAGTGTGGATAAAGCAATGTTGGATGATTATTTAGACATTTTACATCACATGGTGGATTTCTATAGAATGTTCAAATTTAATTTAGATAAAACATTTATTTTACTATTATTTTACAATAGGTAAACTTCTAAGAATTAATTAATTTTGTAGACCTTACTTGGGTGTTTGGACATGTTTTCCACTACATTGAGATACATTGTAAATTCTTCACAAGGATTTCATTTAAAAATTAAATTTTTTCCTAATAAAATTAATTAATTATAAAATAGATATAATTAATTAATTTAGAATGAATGGGTATTATTAGGATCTAATGGTGATAAATGCAAGAATTAAAAATTATGTTATGTTTTAAAGTGATATTAAGATTTACGTATATGGTAGTTGTCTCCATTTAGGTATGTGGGACCATTAAATATACCATATTTTCTTATATACCATTTATTATTGTAACACTACGAGATTTTATGAAAAAATATTCTTTTTAATTTCATTAATGTCATGTGCTGTACGATACACCAAAAGGAGCTTTCACAACATGCATCCTTGACTTGCCTTGCACGCAATTGTGACCTTCCTCGATAGCGTGTGTAGTACGCAATAACGAGTTTCACTAAACAATGATATGCTATTAAAATATTATTAAAACTAGCTGTTATGAATAGTAATAACCACTTTTTGAAATTTTGTAAATTTTATTTTTCAAAATGGACTTCATTTTTGGATTCGGAATATCGAAATTAGTTTAGGGTGAAATTTTGGTACTTTTCGGATAACTTTCATATTTTGATGAATAGTGAAAATTACTTAATTTTAATTAAAAACAACTTTTTTAATCGAAATAATTAATAGTGATAAATTATTAATTTTAGTGGTTTTAAAGTAAATTTAGAATATATTTTTACAGTTTAATACAATGTTGTTCATTGGATGTAATTTCACATTTAAACCAGATATAAACAAGTGTCAATCTTTTGATAGTTATTACCTCTTAAAAACACGCTATTTGTTATGACGATGGGAATTAATTTTTAAATTTGTTAATGTAACTGATATTTTTTGAATTTGATATAATAGACATCATTTTTGAATTTGTAATATCAAATATATCTTAGGCCTAATTTTTGGTATTTTTCTGGAAACTTTCATTTTTTTGATGAATAGTGAAACCACTAAGTGGTAGTTAAAAAAACTGATTTTTTCATAAAACTTAATTTTACCGCTTCTGTGAGTGGAATTTCGAAAATCCGAGAGACACGGTTAATATCAAGGACTAAAATGTGGTTCAATGAGATGAAAATAATTTTCAGTGAATAGAAGCTTTTTACTTTTTTTTACCTCGGTTAAAAGTAAATGGGGTAATTAAGGGTAAAAATGATATTATAATCACCCTAAAACATGTCCTAATTATATTGGATAAGTGTAATTCGACCAAAAACAACCTTAGGAATAAAATATGACCATTTAGGCCCACTTGGATTAGATTAGGACATTTATTATTAATTTATATAAAGAAGGGTTAAAATAGTTAAAATATAAGTTTAATAAGTATATCATTTTTCATATAGGGTTATACATATGATAAATTCGACTATAAATATTAATTAGAAATATAAAAATATTTCCTACATAATTATATTTTATTTGTAATTTTTAGTCTTTAAATAATGCAATTTATTTACGACACAAAGATGATGCAGTAATTATCTTATTAATGAAATATTGACATAATTGATGTTATAAATACCCAAATAAATATAATTTGAGACATTTTATGAATTACACTAATTTTTTAGGTCAATAGGACATGTTATTATTTATTTAATTAACTTAGTTTCTAACTAATCATTCTGTTATGATTTTCACAAAAATCAATTACTAAATAGTGTCAAAATCGACATAAAATAGTTTTTAAAGAAAATATTATATTATTCATTGTTATTTTATTCCTAAAAATATAATGATCGGAAAAATTACTTATATAAGGTTATATATATTAATAATAAACAACTTGAGATTATTTTGGCTTGTTATAGTATGTTTATTAACCTTATAGTGTAAGAACACAAAAAGACACGATAAAAGTAAAATTATCTAACTTGAAGTTAAATATAAATGATAAGGTTAAAATAGGAACCTAAACTTGTCTAAATTCCATTGTATGAGAGGATTTAGAACCATACCCACCTTATCTTCAAAAAAAATCAATTTGGATCTATATAAAACCGAATTTGGATTTATAATAAAATAATATTTTTAGTTATTCCAAAGGTGCCGCTCTCCTCCCTTATAAAAGGGCACCTCCTCCCTCTCTTCCTCACACCACTTTGAACCTTCATGCTCCGCTAACCCCTGCCAAATTCTCTTCTCCACTTCCCTAGAAACATCCTAGAGGTTCTGGTCTTCTTCAAAGACCAATTTTATTGCCCTAAAAGGAGATCTCAAAGAGGCGCTTCAAAGAAGAGTTAATGTCCGTTACCGATTCTTTCAACATTATTTCTTCTTCCACTTCTTATTCATTGGTTGTTTCATTATGAAGTAATAAAATCAGTATCCCTCATATAATGATATGTTATTATAAGTATGAAACAACCCTATTTCACCATCTATCCATCCTATGGAAAACGAAATCACCACGCGTGCATACGTACGGAATACCGTCTCCACACCGTGGTGTAATCTATTTTCCATCACTACGTTACTTGGATGGGTATAATGGTGTACATAATAACTATATATGGTTGTTGTAAAGTGATATTGATTCTGAAATAGTATACATACACTCTAATACAATTCCACGATCATGAAACGATATCATCACTCGTGCGTACGTACGGACTACCGTCTCCACGACGTGATGAGATTCATTCTCCACGTTAACCATTCAAGAATGATTATAATGTACATATAATAAGTAATCATAAAATATATTACATAATAATGATACTGGATTTATGTGTATATATATGTATGTCATCTACTTAATTCCATTCAACTCAATAAGGAAACGAAAACATCGTTCATGGGTACGTACGACCTACCGTCTCCATGAACGGTGTATTTCTTTCCATTTACTGATGTATTATATATATGTATATTCTGAATATATATTATATATAAATAATGTTTTATATTCTGGAATTAAGTAATCATGATCTAAGTAATCATATGAATAATTACAATTCAAAACACGGACGACAAATGAAACGATTTTACCCAAAACGCTCTTTAACATGGAATTTACAAAAGAATGGGTAAAATAAAGTCACAAGTGAACCATATATGATATAATAACAATGTATATGATTCTGGAATAAGTCAATGACATTATTTAAATCATTATACAGGAGGTTCGGACACTTACGAAGCAAATCGGACCTAAGGTAAGGGATAATTTTGCAAATCTCATTTTTATCCGAGATTGTTTATACTTTGGTATTTACTGGGGTGTATTTTATCATCCCCATCCATGTTTCCTCAGTATGTAATATTATTTTCATCCACCTACAATTGTTTAAATCCATTTTTTCCCTTTTGTGAGTTTATAGTAAAAGATATGAAAGGAATCTTTTGTTGTTTTTCATATGAGGTACTTTTTGGATTTTCCGACAAAAGTATGAGAAGAATGTTTTTTTAACTTATACGGCATGAATGGATTTTAAAAACATTATTTCCAAGAAGATTCCTTTACAAATTTTCAAGTTTATTTTTAATCCACTTCTTTTAGTTTAGAATTGTCCGACCTGTTAAGAAAGGAAAAGTGTTTTTGAAGTAGAAAGGATATTTTCCTCAAGAATGGAGTGCAAGTGTTTTATCAAAATTATTTTACATCTAAGATAATAAAGGGTTCTATTTCTATCCCCCTTATTAAATTGATTTGATTATGTTGTGATGGAATTATATTTTTATCTTATATGAATTGTTTTATGATGTCACGATGTTTAAGATTCCCATTTTTATTACATGGGATATGCTATGATGTATGGTTTCTAATTTTGTGGCACACATAAGAATGGTATCATTATTATATGGGTGGGACCTATATATCTCTTCAATTCATTGGGTAAAGATTTTATATCTCATGAGATATACATGGCTGGAACGGCAGGTTATACCGGTTCAGTGAAACATGACTGAAACGAGGAGTGAAATCGGTTCATAAATGGACTTTGTCCACTAAGATAGTCTTGGCAATGAGTCTTGACTAATAAGAAATGATTCTCTATGATTATGTGTTTATGCCACAAGGTTTCATGTTTTATGTTATGATTATCAGGATTACATTTCACTACCATGATTTATCCCATGTTATGAAATTATGATTTCTTTTGCAGGTTAAGATTTCCAAAAGTTATGTTCTTATGTATATGATGTGATTGATATTTCTTTTGTTTACCCTTATTGAGCATTTGAGCTCAGCCTTTTAGGTTTTCTTTTCCCCAGGATATAAAGAAAGGTTTTAGGTATAAAAAAAGGTAAGATATTTATGGGAGATGTTGAAGATCTTTCACCACGATTAGAAGATTTTATTCCGAGTTTCCAATGAAACTAAACTATTACGGTCCTTGTGTGTGTTTTTGTTATGTATTAAGTATTCCGAAAAATTAATGTAATGTCCATGTACATAAATCTTTGGGTCTCCACAGTTGGTATCAGAGGAAAGGTTTAGTCAACCTTTGGAAACTAGGATGCGAGAACTTTAGTGAGATCCCTAGAGATATTTCTAAGGTATGTATAGGGATGTCCCTAAGGTTAAGTATAAGTATAGGTTATAGTCCTGGAATTGCGCTAACGATCTTAGAATTAAACCTAAGATGTTAGATATTGAAGGTACTCCCCCTTTATTATGTTGTTTTCCCTAGCATGATTTTTTCCTCTCACACTATTCTTTTTGGGTTTTAGACGATGGCTGGAACCCGAAGGAACCGTGTTGATCAATGAAATGGACAATGCAATGATTGTCCTTCGGAACTAACAAATGTTATGGGAGATGGAGTGAAAAATATTATTTCTATACTTACACAAGCTATCAATCATTCTGGACTTCCAAATGGGCGGAGAAGGGAACAATATTCTATTGAGTCCTTCATGAGGCAACGTCCCCCTTCTTTCAGTGGGTCTTCTGATCCACTTGTTTCTGAACAATTGATCAGTACTACTGAAAAGGTATTTTCAATTCTCCAATGTTCTGAACATGATAAAGTCATCTAAGAAATGTATCGTTTGGAAGGTGATGCTGATCAATGGTGGAATTTTATCAAGAATACGAGGCCAAGAAATGAAATTGAGTCCATGGAATGGGATGACTTCAAGAACTTATTTTTGAATAAGTACTTCCCTTGTATTCTTCGAACAATGATGGACAAGGAGTTTCTTGAACTAAAGGAGAAGGATGATGAATCTGTTGGTATATACGAAGAGAATTTTACAAGGCTTGGAAGGTATGCATATGGATTTATCATCCAACCTGAGAGTAAAGTTGATCGATTCTTCAGTGGCTTAAAACCAAATCTTCGATGGGAATTAGCTATAAGAGACATCAGTAGCTATGAAGAAATTGTGCGTTGTGCTATCAAGGTAGAAATGGAAGTTGGTGTTACTTATCCATCTCATAGTTTTTACAAGAAACAAAAGATGGAGTTTAAGGATAAATCTCAAAATAATGGTGAAAAGAAGATGAATGTTTCCTTATGCTCAAAGTGTGGAAAGATGCATGGTGGAGATTGTCTTAAAGGGACTAGAAAATGTTTTAAGTGTGGAAAAGAAGGTCATCGAACAGCAGAGTGTCGAAGTAATGGAAAAAGGGTTTCTAATGATGTGAACAAATAAAAGACTGTAGAGAACGCACCACCAACACTTCAATGCTTCAAGTGCAAGGAAATGGGGCATTATTCTAATAAATTCCCTAATCCAAGGGTTAGTGATGATCGAAATGAGCAACCATTTAAGGCAAATGAAAAAGTGATGTCACATGAGATCACTGTTGGTGATGTGGAATATGAAAACAATATGGTGTAATGATTAAGTTTTTATGTAATGGGACTCCAAAATAATGTTGTATATAGTGTCATAGAATAATGGAATATTTATGTATTGGTCTATTGTGGTTTTAAATGGTACCGGTAACCATAGAATGTGATTGAGATATTTTTGGAAAAAAGATGATATGCGCATAATGAAAGGAAAATGGGAAAATGAAATGTTTGACCGTATTCATGAGCTCATGACTGATATAAGGAGAAGTTTATATCATTGTTTGAGAATATATAATTTTTGGATTTTGGTATGTGGAAAGAGTTAACTTTTGACTGCATTCATGTTTTCACTAAGGTTCAATGGGTATTCATTCTTCAAGAGAATAAATGATTAAGGTATTCACATGTTTGTAATTTTACCCACAAGATATATCTTATGATATATGGGGGGTAAATAATGGCATTCACGTGATTTTTATGTGACATTTCAAGTAATCATTTTCATTATAATATGAGCTTGGACCGAAGTATTTTAGATAAGCCTAATGATTGGAATGGATTATGTTGGAAATAAGATAGGATAGAAATTTTATTGATATTATTGATGGGATGTTATAGTAATATAACTTTAGAAAAAGTACAACCTGCATGATGGGCGACAGCCCATCGCGTCGGACAAGGCTGTGGGAATCAAACCCACAACCGAAGTGTAATTGGCCTTTATCGCCTACCATTGGCCTACAGGAAGTCCCTATTTAGTAGAAAATAGTTTTATTATATTAATCAGTATAATATAAGAAGTATAAGTCCATTTTAGGAACCATATATGATTAGTTTCACTATGGATGGACTTATGTAAGTTTTGATAACTTTGCTAACCTTTTGTTTGAGACAGATGGAATGAACCATCATTCTATCACATGATCTGCTAACACATCATGAATGACAAATTCAACTTCATTTCTTTTAGAGATGAAGTGGAAATTTTCCAAATAACGACCAACGGTTAGACTATACCAAAATCACGAAAGTATTTCTTCTAATTCCAATTTCATCAACTTTAGGGAAATGATATTGAAAACCAAAAAAAATGTTGTCCTAGTGCCCTTATATCTGATGAATTAGATGGTACCCTAGATCATCACAAATTTATGGGTTTTTGATTGCTGGCTTTTCCATAGCCATGTTCTCTACCACTCTCCATCAGAACATGATGATTAGATTTTTCTTCCATATCCATATTTTCACCTATGTGGAAACCCAGTGATTAGTTTATTTTGGTAACCGTTACGTTTCATACTTTTGTTTTTAATGATTGGTTTTGGTATTCCTTTTTATGATGTGGGTTTCTATTGAAGAAACTTTTGAGTAGTAAACCCTTTATAACCCGACGAATTTCGAGGGCGAAATTCATTTTAAGGTGGGTAGAATGTAACACCCCGAGATTTTATGAAAAAATATTTTTTTAATTTCATTAATGTCTTGTGTTGTACGCTACACCAAAAGGATCTTGCACAACACGCATCCTTTACTTGCCTTGCATGCAATCACGGCCTTCCTTGATACCGTGTGTAGTACGCAATAATGAGTTTCACTAAACGACGATATGCTATTAAAATATTATTAAAACTAGCCGTTATGAATAGTAATAACCACTTTTTGAAATTTTTTAAATTTCATTTTTCAAAATGGACTTCATTTTTGGATTCGGAATATCGAAATTAGATTAGGGTGAAATTTTGGTACTTTTCGGATAACTTTCATATTCTGATGAATAGTGAAAATTACTAAATTTTAATTAAAAACAACTTTTTTAGTCGAAATAATTAATAGTGATAAGTTATTAATTTGAGTGGTTTTAAAGTAAATTTAGAATATACTTTTACAGTTTAATACAATTTTGGTCATTGGATGTAATTTCACATTTAAACCAGATATAAACAAGTGTCAATCTTTTGATAGTTATTACCTCTTAAAAACACGCTATTTGTTTTGACGACGAGAATTAATTTTTAAATTTGTTAATGTAACTGATATGTTTTGAATTTTATTAAATAGACATCATTTTTGAATTCCTAATAAAAAATATTTCTTAGGCCTAATTTTTTGTATTTTTCTGGAAACTTTCATTGTTTTGATGAATAGTGAAACCACTAAGTGGTAGTTAAAAAAACTGAATTTTGCATAAAACATAATTTTATTGCTTCTGTGAGTGGAATTTCGAAAATCCGAGAGACACGGTTAATATCAAGGACTGAAATTTTGTTCAATGAGATGAAAATAATTTTTGTTGAATAGTAACTTTTTACTTTTTTTTACCACGGTTGAAAGTAAATAGGGTAATTAAGGGTAAAAATGACATTATTATCACCCTAACACATGTACTAATTCTACTGGATAAGTGTAATTCGACCAAAAACAACCTTAGGAATAAACTATGACCATTTAGGCCCACTTGGATTTGATTTGGTCATTTATTATTAATTTATTTAAAGAAGGGTTAAAATTGTTAAAATCAAAGTTTAATAAGTATATCATTTTTCATATAGGGTTATACATAAGATAAATTCGACTATAAATATTCATTATAAAACTAAAAAGATTTCCCACATAATTATATTTTATTTTTAATTTTTAGACTGTATATAATTCAATTTATATATGACACAAAGATGATGCAGTAATTATCTTATTAATGAAATATCGACATAATTGATGTTATAAATACCCAAATAAATATAATTTGAGACTTTTTATGAATTACACTAATTTTCTAGGTTAATATGACATGTTAGTATTGATTTAATTAACTTTTTTTTTTCTAACTAATCATTCTGTTATGATTTTCACTAAAATTAATTACTAAATAGTGTCCAAATTGACATAAAATAGTTTTTAAAACAAATAATATATTATTCATTGTTATTTTATTCATAAAAATCTAATGTTCGGCCAAATTACTTAGATAAGGTTATATATATTAATAATAAACAACTTGTTGTTCTTTTGGCTTGTTATAGTAAGTTTATTAACCTTATAGTGTAAGAACACAAAAAGACACGATAAAAGTAAAATTATCTAACTTAAAGTTAAATATAAATGATAAGGTTAAAATAGGAACCTAAACTTGTATAAATTCCATTTTATGAGAGTATTTAGACCCACCCCCTCCTTATCTTCAAAATAAATCAATTTGGAGCTATTTAAAACCGAATTTGGATTTATAATAAAATAATATTTTTAGTTATTCCAAAGGTGCCCCTCTCCTCCCTTATAAAAGGGCACCTCCTCCCTCTCTTCCTCACACCACTTTGAACCTTCATGCTCGGAAAACCCCTGCAAATTCTCTTCTCCACTTCCCTAGTAACATCCTAGAGGTTCTGGTCTTCCTCAAAGACCAATTTATTGCCCTTAAAGGAAATCTCAAAGAGGCGCTTCAAAGAAGAGACAATGTCCGTTAATGATTCTTTCAACTTTATTTGTTCTTCCACTTATTATTATTAGGTTGTTTAATTATGAAGTAATAACATAAGTATCACTCATATACTGATATATTATTATAAGTATGAAACAACCCTATTTCACCATCTATCCATCCTACAGAAAACAAAATCACCACGCGTGCGTACGTACGGAATACCGTCTCCACGCTGTGGTGTAATCTATTTTCCATCACCACCTTACTTGGATGGGTATAATTGTGTACATAATAACTATATATGGTTATTTTAAATTAATATTGATTCTGAAATAGTATACATACACTCCAATACAATTCCACGATCATGAGAATGATATCATCGCTCGTGCGTACGTACGGACTACCGTCTCCACGACGGGATGAGATTCATTCTCCATGTTAACCATTCATGAATGATTATTAAGTATATATAATAAGTAATCATGAAATATATGACATAATAATGATACTGGATTTATGTGTATATATATTTATGTCATGTACTTAATTCCATTCAACTCAATAAGGAAACAAAAACAGCGTTCATGCGTACGTACGGCCTACCGTCTCCATGAACGATGTATATCATTCCATTTACTGATCTATTATATATATGTATATTCTGAATATATATTATATATAAATTATGTTTTATATTCTGGAATTAAGTAATCATGATCTAAGTAATCATATGAATAATTACAATTCAAAACACAAACGACAAATGAAACGATTTTACCCAAAACGCTCTTTAACATGGAATTTACAAAAGAAAGGGTAAAATAAAGTCATAAGTGAACCATATATGATATCATAACAATGAGTATGATTCTGGAATAAGTCAATGACATTATTTAAATCATTATACAGGAGGTTCGGACACATACGAAGAAAATCAGACCTAAGGCAAGGGATAATTTTTCAAATGTCATTTTTATCCGAGATTGTTTATACTTTGGTATTTACTAGGGTGTATTTTATCATCCACATCCATGTTTCCTCAATATGTAATATTATTTCCATCCACCTACAATTGTTTAAATCAATTTTTACCCTTTGGTGAGTTTATAGTAAAATATATGAAAGGAATATTTTGTCATTTTTCGTACGAGGTACTTTTTTACTTTTCCGACAAAAGTATGAGAAGAATGTTTTTTTAACTTATACGGCATGAATGGATTTTTAAAACATTATTTCCAAGAGGCTTACTTTACAAGTTTTCAAGTTTATTTTTAATCAACTTCTTTTAGTTTAGAATTATCCGACCTGTTAAGAATGGAAAAGTGTTTTTGAAGCAGAAAAGATATTTTCCTCAAAAATGGAGTGCAAGTGTTTTATCAAAATTATTTTCCATCTAAGATAATAAAGGGTTCTGTTTCTATACCTATTATTTTATTTATTTTATTATGTTGTGATAGAATTATATTTTTATCTTATATGAATTGTTTTATGATGTCACGATGTTTAAGATTCCCATTTTTATTACATGGGTTATGCTATGATGTATGGTTTCTGATTTTGTGGCACACATAATAATGGTATCATTATGAGATGGGTGGGACCTATATCTCCCTCCAATGCATTGGGTAAAGATTTTATATATCATGAGATAGACATGGCTGGAACGGCAGGTTATACCGGATCAGTGAAACAGGACTGAAACGAGGAGTGAACTCGGTTCAGAAATGGAATTTGTCCACTAAGATAGTCTTGGCAATGAGTCTTGACTAATAAGAAATGATTCTCTATGATTATGTGTGTATGCCACAAAGTTTCATGTTTTATGTTATGATTATCAGGATTACATTTCACTACCATGATTTATCCCATGTTATGAAATTATGATTTCTTTTGCAGGTTAAGATTTCCAAAAGTTATGTTATTATGTATATGATGTGATTGATATTTCTTTTTTTACCTTTACTGAGCATTTTAGATCACCCTTTTATGTTTTCTTTTCCCCAGGATATAAAGAAAGGTTTTAGGTATTAAAAAAAGGGAAGATCTTTATGGGAGATGTTGAAGATCTTTCACCACGATTAGAAGATTATATTCTGATTTTCCAAAGACACTAAACTATTACGGTCCTTGTGTGTGTTTTTTTATGTATTAAGTATTCCGCAAAAGTAATGTAATGTCCATGTATGTCAATCTTCGGGTCTCTACAATTATAATGGGATATGAGTTTTTCCACCTAAAAATAATGTTCATTAAATCATATTGATGTCATGAATTAAATGTAATAAACATAAATTGATTAAAACAAACAATTATTATGAAATATAAAATTCCAAGATTAATCATTTAATGAACAACATTCCAGCACTAATTGATTTAATATTCCTAATGAAGTGAATATGTTCCAAGGGAAATCTGGGAATTTGAATGATGGATTATGGAATGGTTATTTTTTGGAGAGTCATGGATAATAATTTAGCCTAAGATATATATATATATATATTATGGTACAATCACATTTGTGTGTGCATAGGCCATGAGATAATTTTTTCAACTTGGTAACATGTGCAAATGTGTAGCCCTGGGAAACGTAAGTTAATTGTTTCCATAGATATGGATTATTATATATCTGATTATTTATTGATATAAGGTGATCATGGATTCATTATTGTATATAATTTTTCCATTTTTTATTACCTCTAAATAATTTAGTTGATGCATGTTTTTTAGATTTATACTACCCCCCTTTGAGTGGGATTCTTGAGATATTGAGTGGCCCAAACTTGATCTATCTTGTCTAGTATTATTTTTAATGAATGATTTATTAACTATATCATCGTGGATGGTGATATTTCAAAAATGTATGGTGAAATAATTCAGGATCCCGGATCTAAATCGTATATGGACAGGGTTCATAGTGACTTCGTGAGGGCACGACCACTCTACATATGTGGGTTTACTTCTTTCATTGGGATTTATATCGATTTATTTTACCTATATAGTTTATATTTTATATATTTAATTACTTATGATATTATCACATGGTCATACATTGAACACCCCAACAGGTAGCATTTATTTATTGGTGGTGTCCAACAGAATTGTAAGCACAACCATCTCATGTGGTCATGTCACACGATTTCCCACGCATCCATCACTTCTAGAAGGTATAGGTTAGGTTAAAGAACTACTTTGATTCCACAACGGAGTAAATCATTTTGAAAGTGGATACTATAATATGATGTGTCTTGGAGTGGGGATTCACCCCCATAGACATTTATTATTTTCTATCACATACACAATTAGTTCCACAAGATATTAGTAACTTGATTCCAATTTGGTTGTAAAGTTTATTTTTTGTTTGAAAATTCATAATTTTAGTAAGTTTACAATATCTATTTACTATATTTGTATAATGATTTAATAGTTTGTATTATAGTGATATTTTGTTCTCTGATTGAGTGTATATTCTACCCAAATTTCTAAATTAAACCATGCCTCTTAGTCAGTTGAGTCTATAATTTGGGTAGTAGTGTATGAAGTCATGTGTCCGCCTCAATCATACCTGATGATATTAGTTGGGATATAAAAAAAATGGTAACAAAACTATTGTTTTTCATCATTAATGAAGTTGGTAGATATGATACATTTTTATATGTTGTTTCTTGTGATGTACCATTGTTACGTTCATCATAAAATGCATTCCAAAGGGATGTTAAAGTCACTGGGGCATGAATATAATATTCATGGTTTTCACTATTATGATCATATATTATCACTAGATGTAAATCACATGGATATTGGGGATTTGATTTCATAAAATTTTTAATATAAATAATATTGGAATGATTTTACAAATACATCATATTATACATGTATTTTCCTAAATACACATATTCTACTTGTGTGTGATCATACTGATGAGAGAGGACATAACTTCTTCGTGTCAAAGTCATTTATTGTGTTTGTACATATGAGTATTTGACGTAATTCAATCCTGATAATAGTAAATACATGTCTATTTTTTAAAGAATTACATGTGAAACTATTGATTTTTTTCTCTTTGATAATGTGGATGTAGAATTATTTTTCATAAAAATAGTAGTTCCATTATTAGGATGTTATTGGGTGTTAATTTCCTTAGTAAAAACATTGTGTGAGAAACCAATAGATTGGTAAAGTTAAAAATGGTTCTAACTACAGCTTATGTTGATTGATCCATATTGACTAGTGGAATTCTATTTAAATTAAGTAGTAATATATTTTATCTTTATAGGTTTTGTAATATAGTGAATCCATCTAGAAATATTTATATATGTATATAGATGATATTCTGTGTTATACAAACCTTAGTGAAATATTTTATGTGTTTTGATAAAGTCATAATGGCCTTATAAATGTGAATCTAGTTACTAGTAAGTTTGTTTCTCATGTTTCGTAATGGTATCTAGATTGAGGATATTCATTATGAAAGATAATTCAAGGTTAATGCATTCTGTTGTGGTTTCCATTGATTAAAATTCATTGTTCGGGAGAGAAACCATTGGATGCATTAGTGGATGGTAATGAATATTTCAATGAATGTAGCGAATGTGGAAAACCATTAAAACATTTAATATATGTAAAAGGACGGTAGTTTTGGAGTGCATGGAAGATTTTCACATCAACGGTAATACAAGAGCCCTTCTAACCTATTTTTTCTAAATGAATATCTTGTTAGATACCATTTGAATACCCTATGAGGTAAAACATATGACACACAACTAGAAATATTAATATAATTTCTAGGACAATTAGAAAATCCTAAAATACTTCTCTAAATGGAGTATTAGTGATCTCATTTGGAAATCTCTAATACTAAAAAAATCCAACTAGATGTTTCCCACCACTTGTCTTCTTCTATGGGTTTTCCTGCTGTAACCCACCACCACAACTCACCCATGCTCCACCAGTGCAGTCATCACCCCTAGTGACCCAAAAAATATTTTAACACCCTTGGTATACCCTCGATCTCTTTGGATGAATCTACAATTTCATCCCAACATCCTACAACAATTCCACAGGTGCCCCAACATACCCTGCTTCCCTCAGGCCACCGTACAACTATCGTGGCTGACAGATGAAGCTCTCAACTTCCAATGACATCGCCTCCCTCATCTCTACTTGTTATCATCTGATTTTCATGCCCAAAATTGGGTGTTCATTTTGGATACCATTAGATGACACTATAAGCTATCATTGTACCTCAGTAGTGGCATAGAAACTGCGACCACAAAAAGTGAACATTTTGTAGTTGCTAAAGACCATTAGTGACTTATTTTCATGAATTCTAATGTTCAAAATTCTTGTAGTGACGAAACGATCATGTGTATTTTCATTTTGTATTATTCTGAAACTATGTTTTTGGTTGGTTGTATTGATTCTTAGTAGTCCATATTTTCCTTTTCTATAGAGAATCTATGATACTTATCAGTTTGGTGTTATTATAAACATATATAATAAACAAGTGAAAAGAAAAATTAGTTTGGACTTAGTGGTTCATGGATTATAGGAAAATCCCTCTATTAAAAAATTAGTTTGGTTATTATTCATTATTGGGATGAATTTGTGCATTATTATTCATTTATTGGTTACAATTTTCATTAGTTGAACTGAAGAATTTTGTGTGATGAGAAGACAATTGAAACTATCTTGGGTTCTATTGACGAACAAAAATGTGTTTTGGGGGTAGTTAATTAAATATTATTGTTGATTTACTAAAAATTAATTGTCTTTTTCCTAGATTATAAATTTTTGTAAAAGGGATTATTATGTATTTACGGAGTTTGACCAACAAAAAATGTAATTCCATTAATTTTTTAGTAAAAACACTATCACTAAATGTTATTCAGAAAGATAAAATATTTATTTTACAATTATAATAATACAAATATATAATATATATTGTAGTTAAAACATTTATCATCAAATTCATAAGGAAAAATTATCTATTTATAGTATTATTATCTTAATTTATCGTCCCATATGTAATATTATACAGCAAACCCACATGTAATAAATATACATAGATTAATTTTTAAATAAAAAATTATATGTAGTTATACCAATATTTATTTAAAATTATTAAATTTTATTTACTAATCTGAATATACACTATAAATTCATAATATCTTTTCATTAACATAAATAGTACAACAAAAAAACTATCAATAAAAAATAATGTGTATTTTTAAAATCAAACACAACACAATCAATAATAGGTCCATGAAGGTGTGAATGTTGAAAATAATATACAGAGGAAACGTCTCAAAACCACAACCTCCCCAACACACCAACATCAGATCATCAGTGATAGAATCCCTAAACTGCACCTAAGGGGCTGTAAAATATTAAAAAAAATATCATTTAAAAATTTATTAAAGTACATTAGAGTACTGATGTCAACTCCCTTTCACTCTCCAACAAAAGTATCTTATTTTTCTCATAACTCTATTTTATAAAATTCACATCTATTACATGGGGCTTCTCGTATTTCGATTACATCTCATGAATCAAACCATCATCCAACCCATCTTAATTATCTATAAATAATCTTACATAATAATCATTTTATCCATTATAAATCATTCCCTCCCTCTAATTGTGACGATATCATACATTTCTTCCATCCACAACCAAAAGTTTAATGGAAATATCTTCACTATACTTAACCATATTTTCTCTACCATCATTAAAATTAATATCTCAGATAGTATAAATATGCCATTGTTTGATTCTATTAATATATAAAAACAATTAAAATCATCATGGTCACCACACTCTTATGTTGTCATAACATTATTAAAATTTTGTATGAGAATAAAATAACAATAAATTGGTTCCACTAAATCATTTTAACATGGATACATTGACGATGTCATGAACTAGGAAATGGGAAAAGCTTCCCTTAACATAAATTTGTTTTCTAATAAGGGAATCAATTATTGTATCATGATTTATATCTAATGTTCATGGATACTTTGATAATGGTTCAAAAATACAATCCATGAGCCTATGAACCAATATATTTCAAGGTGTAATATTTATAGGTGTGCCTTCATATCGAATGACGGGGAAATGAAACCTATAATCATGAAATTTAGAAAACATTTATCAGAAAAATTTTCATACAATATACACTTATAATTAAACTATACATATTATAAAACTGTACATAAATATTAAAAAATATCTTACTTATAAACATGTAAACAAATAATCATGGAACCTGAAATCCTCTAACTTATAAACATACAAAATTGAAACCTAAAAACTTTCAAATTTTAATGAGATAACACACAAAGAGGAAAATATTTAATTTATTAAAAATAACATGGTAAACCATATCAAACAAAAATATAATCCTATTTTTTTCTATAAAATAAAAACATTTGTTCAAAAAAACATAATTTCATGAAGACCAGCAAACTTAAATTTGAAAACTTGTAACCTCATGCTTGAAAACTTGTTTCATAAAAATTAGAAATAATCATTTTCAATACCTAAAATGTTATATCATGAAAAAATGGAAATATATAAATATTGAATCATTTTATTCTCTGTCATCTATTTATAAAAATTAAATTTCCTCCCGATCATCCCCTTTCATATTCCACAACGTACATTTTTTTTTGTAATAATATGCCCAGATATCCAGATATATAGTAATGGGTGAAATTATATCACATGAAGTATGTAATAGGAAAAAACAAAAATTTGTTTTAGTGTAATAAGAACTAGATAAATCAATAATATAACATATAATAACATAAATTCAAAATTTGCCATTACTAAAATCATATCATTATTATTATTATTACTCATGAAATGATAAAAAACATGTAATTTATATCTAATGAGACTTCATTTAAGTAAATGGTAGCATTATGTGTGTTATCTGGAAGTTTTTTACTTCTGAAAAGGTTATAATATTATTCATAATTGTTTTATTTTTTATCTTTTAAAAAGAAGAAATATCAAGACAAAAAAGAGAAATAATCCTTCTCTTCAAGTTTAGAATACATTTAGTTGAAATCAGTAGAAACATTTACACTATTGGGGGAATATAGTCATGGACCCTTGAACACCCTCATAAGGGAGGTGTGAGTAAGGGTGTCAGATTTTTCTTTTTAAACTGGTGGATATTTTTTCCCTATTAGTAGGAACATGTTTAACCTATCTAATGAAAAAGTTCAAAATGAGGACAATCACATATAAAGAAAAGACACAAAATTTTTACATAGTTCACCACTAATTTCCATTTCTAAGGAGCTTAAACTGATAGGTTTTTGGTTGTATCAAATTCTAATAATAATCATTTTTTATAAAGTACAAAAGATCATCACAATCAATCTATACCTATAACACTACCATTATATGGTTTTTGAGATAGCACACATCATCCATCAGATCACTTCCATTGACTCCCCATTTTTCACTACATGGGGATGAATTTGAACTCAGTTAATTGACATGATGGTCACATCAATGGGATGGAATTATGTCATGTATCCTTAACTGTAGATTGATTCTCGGTCAAAGTAATGTTTTCCTCTATAAAATTAACCTTATTTTTTTAGTATTGTTCCTTCATGAAATTTTCCTTCACAAACCATACATCTTATTCTATATACTGATGTGCTATGCTTACCACCTCTATGTACTCCCTCTATAAACAATGACCTTGTACCACTTTTTGAAACCAAATTCATTTACTACCTTCACTTCTTCACTCCCATAGCACATCTTCATCACAGATCGACTTCTCCTCCATGAACCTCCTTTCACGTAACTCCTTCCTTTTCAAACTTCCTATATCTATGTACCACATCACATAGTACACATAAAAAAGAGAACCATGAACTAAGTAGTTCATACATATATAGACTCCTTTACATTGACCTATATTATCTTTTCAGATTACAGAAAATCGCCCAAAAAATTTCTTCTGCAAAAACATATTTCTGAAAAAGACAAATTCTTGAAGTGATGAATTACTCTAATTAAAATCACTCTGATCAACATAATAATTGTAATATAACTCCTTATAAAGGGAAATAGATTCCCATAATCCGTTAATCTGAGATTTTTGAAATCGATGATATGAAACCACCTTTTCTGTATACCATGCATAACCCATGATCAAGTTTACATTTATGGTCTTCATACTACCACTCTTCCTTTTTGTTAGGATAATTTTTCAGCGAACTGATATCCACCTCATTTTAGCTAACAAAAATCCATCCCAGGACCCATCCCTTTTCCAATCTTCTCTGCCTCATTTTATCGAATGACAGAGCATCCCTAAAACCGATGGCCTTCCACTAACTAAAAACCATCCAACGAACTGAAAGTCTTCATCGTGAACCGTTTTTCATTCAAAAACCGTTATTTCTACATGGTTTATGGCTCAACATTCCAATTACCATATTTCATGATTCATGAACTTTTTTTCTATGCAGTACACAGTTCTCTATTCCACATTACATATTTCATGAACCACAAAATTTTCCTGAAAACCCTATTTGTTGTACTAACATTGCAGAAAAAAACGTTTTCCAAAAATAGACTATATATTATTAGGCCCAATTTTTTTTCAAATAGTAATAAACTATGCCACTTTCAATAATACATTCATCCAAAATCTGAAGACCACATTCCTCAAAAACTCTTTGACCAACCAAATGTGGGTTGACAATAAAAACATACTATTCTCCATTTATAGAAAATAATGGCTTCAGTTCCAACCATTTTTCGCATTTAATTTTTTACAAATAAATAAATAAATTCAATAAATTACCTGCAATTATCAAAACCAGAAATCAAAGAGAAAACATAGCTAAAAACATTCTATGACTATGTAATAAAAGGTCATCGTATAACACAAGAGGGTATGCATGAATCAGATTCTAATTTCATGGAATGCTTAAAACATTTCATTGAAATCTCCAATAGTTTTTTCTATTACACTAAATTGTTCTTTTATTATCATTCTCTCCCATTGTAACTCATTGAATATATCCTATACCCAAAAAAAAGTAATTCCCCTCCTTTATCTATTCTCCATTATTCTCTTTACAAATTTCATATATATCCTTTCTCCACCATTGGTAATAATCCCGAAGACCATTGTTTGGATATGGTATAGATCAAGACACACTCCCCCCAAATCGTATCTCCCCCAAAATCCAGCATCACATTCAATGACAGTTTAAAATAGATAATTCCACCAGGGATAGGGTATCCATGGTAACCTCTTCATGCATTGGGAGGTTGTTTAACATTGGGGTTCGACCGATGACTCTCAAACACATGTGTTGAAAATGGTTTGGTGTGTATGTCAGCCAAATGATTATCAGTTCCAACATTATCCATATTAGTCATGTGATATTTATATTTTTTGTCTATTAAGGTTTAACTAATGTGAATTTTTATCGTATGTGAATTTTGAACATGATTATTCGTTAAAAAATTGAACTATTGTTATCACTGTAAATCAGCATTGGTTGTTTCACCTTATCACCAATATCAGTTATTTGTTCTTTCATCCATATTTTCTGAGTGAAATCCTTTATAGTGGGGATATTCTGAGCTTCAAAAGAACAATGAGAAGTACCTTCTTGTGTCTTACTAAACGAACCCACACATTTCATTCCAATAAATTACTCTCCACAACTTGTGTACTTTCTATCAATAACATATCTAGCCCATTTAACAATAGAAAAAGCTGATAGTTCATTATCTATTATTGAAGTAAAGTATAAGCCATAATTCTGAGTTCTTTGAATGTACCTCATAAATATTTTTACTTCTTGCATATGGTATTCATTCAGATTATATTGAATGTGGTCCACTAAGATATTTCGAATATAATATCCATACAAGTCACAATGTAGAAGAATAAACTTCAAATGATTCTCTTCCATAGTATGGGATCTACAGAATTCTCATCCTCATGACTGCCATGTTTATTTACAATAGAAAAAGGTGCAGACATAGGTTTATAATCATATATATTAAATTTCTTCTATATCTATATTTCAGACTTTTTCAGAGAAATGATAATTTTTTCTTTTTTCTAAATCACATGTACCCTTAAGATGCATATGAGTTCAACAATCATAGACATTTCAAATCCTAATTTCATGTTATTGGAAAATTCATCCACTGATTGCTTCCTACCTCCTCTAAATATAATATCATCTACTTACTCCAGAACCATGAACTAATATTTCTATGAATTCTTCACTTATGGAGTATGATACACTCCTCCTATATTATATTAAATCTTTATTACGTAAGAATCCATTCGAGAGTTCCCGGCCCATGGTTCTTGTTTGACACCATATGGATCATTCATTAATCTAGAAACTCCATTTCATCATTACCATGAAGAAATTATAATTTTCATCAATAATGAATTATTCTTTCTGAAAACAATTTAGGGATGCTATCTTGAAATCAATTTGACCTACTTTTTATCTTCTTAAAATTTCTATGGAATTAAATAGTCTGATTGAATCCATTATGGCCACCCGAGAATATGTTTCTTTAAAAACAACACTTCAATCCTTGAATAGCATTTACACACTAGTAGTTTCTTATTTATGATCACATTTCCATTCTCATAAAAGTTATTTTTTAAAATATACATCATACCAGTCATATTTTCGGTTTCAGGCCTCTTAATAGGATATCATGTTTGGTTCTTATCGATCTGAATCAATTCCTCATTAATGGCATTCACCCATGATTCATCCATTATAACTTCTTAAAATGAGGAAGGTTCCATAATTGAAAGGGGTAAAATTTTTGTATTAGTCCTAATTCTCCATAACATTGTTTGGAGCAGTCCAATCTCAACTGATGTGGGAAATATCAACTTAGACACTTTGATTTCTCTTATGTCTTTCAGACAAATTTTCTTCAGCCCTCATTTATTCTTCGAATTCCTCTTCTGATTAAACACCATTTTGTGAATACTTCATGGGTTTTATTCCTTCTTCTAATTCTATATTTAGATCTATTCCATGCCCACACTAATTTTCACCTTATATCATACCATCTTAACAATTCATTGAGGAATTTTTGGTTATTTCTTCAATGATATTCACATCACATCATTCCTCAATTTTTCTAAGTCATTTTTTGAAACATTTGTAGGTTTTCGATTCATTAAATATTAGAGGAATATTCTTTCATCTATAACATCACCATAATTTCCATGATATACTTCATCGTTTTGGATAAAGAATTTACTTCTAAATAATAGAGAAATACTTCAATGAGGGCTTCCTTCCATGCCATAACTCAGAGGGTGTCTTGGATTACAACATATAAATCCTTGTTCATTTTTTTATTCAAATTGTAGCTTGAGTAGCCTCTTTATTGTAATGGAAAGAGATTGGACTCTTAGTCAGCATTGTTTTGGCCATACTATTCACATATTGATTATAGTTCTAAACTACACCATTTTTATGTGGAGTTCTCATATAGTCCACCTCATGGTGTATCCCATGTTTCTCCATGTAGTTTAAATGTCAATGTATGAACATTATCTTTTATTATCAAATAGTTGGATAGTGATTGTTAGTATAGTATCATTCTCTGATATTCAGTGATAAGTTTTCATGTAATAAATCACATTCACTTTCTTATGTATATCCATAACACAGTCCATTGTATTATAATCATAAATCATTAGAACAAATTACCTTCCTCCATGTGTTCTAGAGGCATTTATTGGACCACATATGCTTGTATGAATGAGATCCCGATGATTTGATTACCTTTTGTTCTTTAACCGATATGAATTATAGACCAACATCCCTTGAATGGAATAATCAAAAGTTCATCCCTTGTAATGCTTCATATTTACGATATCCATGACTATATTTAGGTTTGGTATATTTTTCATGTTTTTTCGATTAATATGAACCAACCTTCTAGGACACAAATTGTTTTAGACATCAAAAATCATGTAGAAAAATGTGCTCTTTACTAAAAACAATATATAATGTTCCATACGTTTTGAAACCTTTATTAAGAGAATACACAATTATTCTTTTAATAGTGAACCACTTTGGATTAAATTTCACTATAAGTCTAGAGTCACGAGGTTTACTCACACTGAAGATATTTTGATGGAACTCATCTATATAAACAACATCAGTCTTCATCATCTCACCATTGGACAATTTAGTACTACAAGTTCCTTTGATCTTCAAAGAACCATCATTATCTAATATCACTATTCTATCAACCTTTTTCTTATAATTTGATACCAGGTATCAATTTCCATTTATATGGAATGAGAATCTACTATCAAGAATCCATGTACATCTGTTCTTTGTAACAATAAGAACTACCAATGCACGGTTAGATTTTTCAATTTTCTTCTTTTCCTGCAATGAAATATTAGTTTTTGTGAAGGATAAAGATATATTTTAGAATTTATTTTCTATTCATGTTGGTTCATCACAATCACACTATTATTCTTGAGGAAAAAATCTATTTTTAATAACAACTCCATTTGTTTGGAGAGTGTGGAATTTCCATTGAGTCCTGTTCGAATTCATCAAAACATTCCCATGCCTGTAATAAACTACATTATATTGAATGTTATAACAATGGAAAATAAATCCATTGAATGTGTTTCTTCTATAATAATTAATATGTTAATTATTTATCCTTTTTTTTGACTATATATAACTTCCCCAATAAAATAACTCCTTTATTATTTATAGAATGACATGGTATGGCCAAGATAACAACAAAATTGACGCTTCATAAATGTTTTTTCACTTATATTCCTCATCATTTAATCTTCCTTTCAAGATAATAGTTTGAAAGTATATATTCTAGGGAAAATAAAGGGAAATATTCAGTCCTCCTTTCAGTATGATTTTATACAATATTTTTTTGGACTTATGGTTTCATTCTGATATATTTCACTTTCATCTTGAGTATATTTTGGCCATTTTTACTTCATGAATTTGTTGGTTTAGAAGAAAAATAAATTATTTTGTTTCTCATGAATGAGGGTATTTGATCATTAAAAACATTTTCAACACCATCAGAACCACTGTTATCTCTATATAGAGGATCATCAACATAGAATTTTCAAAAATGAATTTTTTTATTTGTTTCTTTTGGACTTGATTAATATTAAAGTTTAATACTAAGAGTATAAACCTTTTATTCGTGTCCCTAAATAGTTCCCTACTTCTCCTCTAGTATATATGTAAGGACATTAATGACTTTTCATGTTCCTCAATTCTGATATTTAGTTCAGATATATCTTCTGATATTTAAAAATATGTTTAATGTTCCATTAATACTTCCTCAATTAGATCAATTTCAGCTTCCAGTATATCAAAATATATTGATGACTCTTCCAAAATTGATTCCCACTACTTCGTTGATCTCAATGAGTGTATATCATAAAAAATCATCCTTATGCTTCTACTTGAGATCGATCTCTGGATGGTTCTGATTTTTATATAATAGCCATCATTGGCACATGGGTTCTAGATTTAAATTATTATTTTTATTCCTTAAACAATTAACTAGCATCATCTTCTTCTTCATAGAGAAAAAACATTCTCTATACTCTCTTAGAGGACTTGAATTCTACCATTTTGAAAATCCTTTTTAGTGGCTTCTACATGTCTCTATCTTCACTTTTATTGTCATAAAAAATTCTTGTGCATTGAGAGGCAATGCACCCGAATCATACACAATGAAAACACTATAGAGGTATGTTTCCATCAAATATCCCTTTTCATTTATTTAATTTCATGGAAATGGTGAGTATATTTTTCCCCCACATTATCTTAATTAATAATACCTCTGAAAATTTCATGTTTGTCCATAAATTTGAATTCCATTTTTTTTCTCGAGTTATTGCCTTTTATGGTTTGACTGTCTTTTCATACGTCACCAGGCTGCATATATGTTCATCAAAAAAAGTTAGGAAAGATCCATTTCCTATTGGGATAACACAACTACATTATAACTATGTGGAGATATTCTAATTATTTTCATTACAATATAATGGTATTTGATTTCTTCACTAAGTAATCATATTTCTCTAACAACATTGACAATTTGATTGAAAATGGAATTTGGATTTTCATCAGGTTTCATTTTCAGATCATCAAAGCTATTTTGAAAGACATGTAGTTTCCCCTCCATCACATTATTTTCACCGTCATAAATATTCTCTATTTTATTCCACATAAACTTTTTGATGTAAAAATAGTCACATTCAGATATATCTAATTAGAAACAGATAGAGTGAGGGAATGCAAAGCTTTGGCATCTGCATCCAGCATTTTCCTATCTGTATTAGGGAATGAAATCCTAGTTGAATGAGTGACATTTATTTCTTGTGCAGTGGAAAATAGGACTTCCATTACAAGATATCTTAGATGAGATATCATCCTATTATTCCATAACCATATGTTTCTTTATCGAAGAGGCAGAATCCACCGACATTCATTGTACTCTCCATTTTTGAAAATAAGGACATATTTAACAATAGCTACATATATCCTCCAATATTACTTGAAAGACCTTGGAAACCCTGAAAGGGGAGGGGAGAATCCAGGTGTCAAATATTTCCCTTTAAATTGATTGATCTTCTTCCCAGGATGGTAGGAACATGTTAATAATGTCTGATGTGATCGTGTTGAAAGAAAACAATCACATGAAAAGTGAAGACACATCAATTTTACTTTGTTCACCATAATGGGATACATTCAAAGATCATATGATAAATTGTTTTTTGGTCATACCAATGTCTACTACTCTTCACTTACTTTGGATTAAAAAATATTAACATTGTAACTCAATACCAAACACACTACCTTGACATAGTTTTATGGATAGAACAGTGCATCCCATGGATCACATCCATTGAATCCCCCTTTCTCACTGTGTCGGGGTGAATCTAATCTCAGTTTATCGACTCGATTGTGGATTCAAAGGATTGAAATTAAATCATGCATCCTTAAATGATGATAGCTGCTATGTTGATGTCATTTTTTCCATATAGATGCAATCTATGTTTCTGTATACTGTTCATATTTGAACTTGTCCACCATGAACTTGTCATCATCCTCCATGTTCTAAAGGGATGTTCATATCGCATCAACTTTGTGCCTCTACAAATAGTGACTGTGTACTTCCATCACAAAACACTTCCATGTACTAAATTTTCTTCTGCTCTCATGTACCACGTCTTCATTATGGACCGACTTCTCCTCTTTGAACCATCTACTACGTACCACCTTCTTTTCATACTTCCTTGCTCTAGGTAATGCCTCAAATTTTCTGTATACTACAAGATTACCACCAATCGAGTTATTCCTCTATGAACAGAATCACATATGCAAACCTATATTCTCATTACATAATACATAAAACCCATCTAAAAATTTCTTCTACAGGAAACTATTTTAAAACTAGCCAAATTTCTAGAGGTATGTTTTACTATAATTAAATTCACTCTACTCAAATTAAAAATTAGATTATCACTGCTAATATAGGAAAACACATCATCATAACTCTCTAATCATAGATTTACAAAATCTTTGATATGTCACCACCTTCTCCGCATATCATGCACCTTCTGAAAAAAATTTCCCTATGCAATCTGCATACCACAAGTCTTCCTTCGCAATATATGAAATCGTTCATGAACCGATCTCCACATAATTTTCACCAACCATTATCCATCCATCGAAATATCTCTTCAATGAACCACTCTAGATAATTTTCAAAAATGTCACGAATTCCCAAGAACCTATGGCCTTCCACATACTATGAACCTTCCCCTGAAACATTAGTCTTCACCAAGAACCATTTTATATTCTTCAAACCATTCTTGATATGTTTTTCATGGTTCTCAATTCCAACAACTAGTATCTTTTATTACCTTGAAAAGTAAATGGTTGTGTTTTGTTATTTAATTATGAAAATTATTTTTTATTCACAGTCATTATGTTATATTAAGTTGGTCTATACATTGATTCTTCTTTTGGGAGTCAATTTATTTTTATTTTTTATGTTACTATTCGATATGTTTTGAATAATTTCAATATTTATGGTCAATGTGAATCTCAATTAGCTGTTGTAGAAAAAAATTGTTGGTTCAATGGTGGAGTAGTCTGTTGGGATTGATATTTTGGGAAATAAATATCATTTTTACACTGAGCTATGAGAAAAAATTCCAAAAATTCTATGATGGATTTTGATCTCATTCATTGTAAATTTCATATTATTTTAACAGAAATAATAGTTCTTAAAATAATAATAAAAAATAGAAAACAAAATAATACCAAGAAATGTAGGTTTTTTCAAATAAAAATTAATTTTGATTAATAGATTTATAGTAAAACACATAGATCATTGTAAGTTCTCACATGAGAAAAAAAATTTAAATAATAAATCTGAAATTGATTGTTAGCATACTCAATAAATCTTTAATACAACAATTAATATCGAATTTTTTTAGAATTTTTATTTTATTTTAGTCTCTTAATGTTTAATTTAAAATGGGTTGGATTAATTTAATAAATAATTTTTTTATAAAATTAAATTGAAAATAGAAAAATTATTCTATCACCAAAAATACCAAAAATAACTATATTTCCAAATACTAAGTCGAACGATTGGTGAGAAATAGTATGAATTGGGTCAGATCTAACCTGAATATATTACATACACAAATTTTAATTGGTACTCATATTAATCTTAAAAATGATAAATATTCATAACATGAACTATTATATCTACACATGAAAAAAATTTATGGATTTGAAGCATGCCGGTAACATTTTCAAAAATAAGGGTTACAAGAGATATTATAAATCTATTTATCTACAATTATTTTTATACTATATATGGGAGACATTGGTTAAGAAGACAAAATAATTATGTGTTGTTTGTTCAATTTAAACAACCCCTTTATACATATATTCTAGAATAAATCCACTAAAATAATTAACATGTGAAAATTTTCAATAACAAATCTTGAAACACAAATATAATAATTTTTCATAAGAAATAATTTTTTTGATCATTTATAAATTAAAGGTATTTACAGAAACTTATTTCATAATTCATATAAATAATAAATTCTGATAATTCATAAGTGTTATGATTATTTCAAAATTAGTGGTGTTTGAAAACTATAATTTCAAAACCGATGAAAGAAAATATATTGAGGCCCAATTTGAAAACAATTATTTTGGAATGCATGTACAGAATATCATATTTTGAGAAATATGTTTTTTTGGAATTTCTTAATTAATTTTGTTTTACAATTCATATTTTCATCACCAAGGGAAACAAACTGTATTATGGTTGTACTAAAAAACACTTATTTATAAACTATATCTTGGATCTATTTTAAAGTAATTATATAGAAAATCATATATAATATCACATGTCCTAAGTAATACATTTTTTGTGAATTTATCAATTAAGGGGGTTTGACGAAACATAGTTGGAAACACATATATATAATTTGTTATCATTAGTAAAATTCATGCGAAAATTTCCCAATATGAGATGATAGAAACTTATAAAACAGTTCAAATAATTTATAAAATAATAAAAATTATAATAAACTAAGAAAATCTGACTTACTAGTTATAAATAATAAATAAAACATTTATTATTGAATACTATTTTAGATAAAAATGGAGATATCATCAACAACATGATTAATATCTATTACCTTCTATAAATAATTATTTTACTCTAAATGAAATAGAAATTCATGACGAATTTTTTTAGTTTATTTTTTTCACTAATTTTTATATTAAAATAGAAATCTGATATTGTAATATTTACATACATGAAAATAATATTAAATTACCCGATGATCTAATTGATTTCTAGATTTCTCATGATTCTTGTTTCTATCCAAATGAAAAATTATTTTGAAATTTGGTAATGCATTCCTATAAAAAATAAAAAATCACTAGTCTAAAACTTGAGTAAAATGAAACATCATTATCCAAAAATGGAAAACATGTTTTAGGATAATGGTAGATATAAACCTTTCTCATGATACTTCACATATACTGGAAAATTTTAATTGTTTTATTTCTCTATTTAAATAATTAATTATTTTTTTACTGAAAAGGTGTTTTATGAATCGTAATCATGTTCGTTCAATTATTAATTTATGTAAATTTAGTTATTTTGGAAGATAAGAGTCGCTAAAAATACTTTCAAAATTATTTTCATGGGTGACGAATGATATTTTATGATTTCAAAATGTGATATAAAAAAACATCATTCTATGTTTGTTTGTGTATGTGTTTAAATGGTTCGTATCAAAAAAAAATATTAGAAAAACATTTTTTACTTAGAAATATCGTAGAAATCATTTATTACAAAATGGAACAACAATATATTTTTTTGAAAAGGTTACTAATGAATTAAGTTTTATAAACACATATATAATCATTATTAATCATAACAATTCCATATCATTAGCCCGAGAATATGTTATTTAGGGTGAAAATATTGAAAATAATCAAATTATTTCATCCATTCATTATTATAAATAAAAACATAAATCTATAGATACATAAATTTTCATTAAATGGATATTAGAAAAATTAATGAAGAAATGACTACTATGTTCTAATTACTAAACACTCAAACAACCCATAATTCTCTATACTATTATGTTTTATAACCAATAATAATTTATTTAACAACTAATAGATAAAATTGGTATGAATATATTAAATTTATTCATTATCACTCTATATAATAAA
This sequence comes from Viscum album, assembly GCA_963277665.1. Lineage (NCBI taxonomy): Eukaryota > Viridiplantae > Streptophyta > Magnoliopsida > Santalales > Viscaceae > Viscum > Viscum album. The sequence goes on from OY728156.1 coordinate 1,148,703,293, forward strand.
ATATATAAAACAACAAAATAATGTTATGGTAATAAATCATCAACAAGGAAAATATAAATATAGGTCATAGATCCCAAAACAAGACCTCAATATTTAGATCAAAAGATCTCATCCACGAAAAACTAGTTTCAAAATCCACAAAAGAGTTCATTATCCTTGGTGAAAAATAGTCTTCTCATTAAAAAATTTGGTAACTACCTGTTCATAATCACTAATCATAAGTTAAATGTTATGTAAGTTTTTCCCATAATTTGTTTAATAGGATATATAATATAAAAACAATATTAAAAATAATTAAATTCAACATTATAATTTATAATAGAGTAGTTGTTAAAGACAATTAAATTCAATAAAAATATATATTTCATGAGAGTTCAAGGAATCATAAATCAATTTTATAGGTCAAAAAATTTATTAATATAATCATGAATTTATTATGATATAGAACAAAATAAATATCAAAACTCATTTAATGAAAGTAATTATAATAAATTATAGATACTATCATATTTAAAATACTGATGGACTCTGATCATTTCATTGATAATAAATTGGTTTACCTTAATAATATCACTTGTTTTAAGAGCCTCCATGTCACTTTATGGCCAACATGTATTTAAATATGGAATCATGAACTTCTCATCAGAGACTAAAATATTTCATAAAACAAATAACATCTACCAATGTATTCTATTTTCAAAATATGATGAATACATATATGTAATTTTTTTGATAAGATCGTATAATATAGGATGAGAAGGGTTTCTCTAGATTAGGAGGAATTAAAGATAAATATAGGCTGATGATCCAAGTAATTGATGAACTATAAGGAATTAAACTAGTTGGTTTGAACAACAATTGAGAATGGTGGGAGGAATCATGTAGTAGGAAGATTCTAGTTTGTGTGACATATTATCAATGAAAGTGTAGGTATGATGGGGTGTTCCTGGTGTTCCTATATGGTAGTGTCAGCTTATAGGATTCTTATCAGACAGATTTGTGATATCAGGAAGCAACGAGGAATATGTTCTGGAATTCCTCCACCATGGGTTTCTAGGTATCTAGATTTTGTGGTCATGATATATTGTATATTTCATTGAATTTTTGATTATGAGATTTTGAACTAGAATATTAGACATCCTCAAAGTCTTGTATATTATTTTATATCATTAGGATAATTTTACAATACTGTTTTTAGATTTTTCTAATCCTTTATGCAATATAGGTTTGAAATTTTTCCATGTAATGGGTTCCCTATCAATCCTATTGAAATAGGATATATTATTACTTAATTTTAATAAAATGGTTTAATCCTATCTTATTTCAAAATAAATATTTTTTTATCACATTACAAGTATAGATTTAATTATTTTCCACTATCATTATTTTTATATTATATAATATATATTTGAATAACTTCCACAAAATATTTTTAAATTAAGAACATTAAATAAATAAATTAAACTATATATTATATATTCATATATTATTCTATCAAAACATATTAAATTATAAATGTTTAAATTTAACACATAATCAAATAATTTTTTGAAAAATCTTTTATTATTACAAAATAATGGATAGATATATATATTAAATTATAGAATAAATATTAATTTCCATGGGATGATTTATTGCTATTATTTTTTGTAATCATGATAGGGTTTTTTTCTTTTAACTAGTAATAATATATTATCGTTGTAGTTTAAACAAGTTTAAGTATTAATATGATATTAAAATAGATGTAGTTATTAATAAGTGTATTGTGGGTATAAAACCCATAATTTTGACAGATATATTTAATGATATAGATAAACATTTGTGACTATAATTAATAAAAATAAATCATAACATCTATTGGAGTTACTCAGTTTTTTCTGAAATGTTTATTATCTGTTACTATATTTAAGTTTGTAAAAGTAAATTTCTTATAGATAAAGTCACCCCTTCAATTTACAATCAGAAAATTTGGCCTGATTTTAAAACGTCTTGGTAGACCAGTGTTTCAAGTGAGTAAAGTTGTCTCTATTGTGGGATACAACATCGATGATGGATAAGGTTATCATGGTGCAGTAATCCCAAGCATTCAACGGATAAAATATGTCATGGTTTGGTGTTTTGGTAGCCCGAATGGATGAGAACCATCTATGATAAAATTCATGAACAACATATAGGTTTTTGAATAAAGTTTTACACATCATGAATGTATCTATGAATATAATATTATGTGTTATGGATCATCTTGGTTTGAGTAGTTCTTCCTTATTTCATGAAAATTTTAGTGAATAGAAAGTGATGATTATACATTTTTTCTAGTTATGAACTAGTCTTAATATGGTTATAATATTGCAATAAAATTATGGTTTTAAATAAGATGACCTTATAGTGGGGAGCATAGTCTTTGTCATGAAATAATAACAACTCATTTGGGAAGGTTCATGGTCATCTATGGGGAAGAATGTTAGATGATCATTCTAACTCTACAAGAACAATGTGTGATGGGAATGAGAATATACTTTCATATATTGATTGCATGGTATTTCATTCATATGTAAAGAAGGGTAGTGAGTAGATGGTTCTTTGTTGTTGGGGGAAATCACAAAAAACTAAGAGGGAGTCAGATCATTGGCGTGTTAATGTGTGGAAGAGATCATTAAGGAAACTAGAAGTGGTTGTGATCTAATCATGGAAATTAAATCATCATCGAATAAGACTTCAGTATGTTTGTTGTATTTATTTAAAAATTCATCAGATTCTTAAGGAATCATAATCACTGGTTCATTGAGCATTTAATTGATTAGGTAGTGTACCTTTTCTGGTAGTCATATGGATGTTTATTGGTTTGGGTTTCTATGTTAGACTGAATATGAATGGTTTGAACAAACTCGATATCATTGTAATAGTTATGAAATTTGATATTATGATCTGAAAAATAATATTGCAATGTTTTTCATGTTCTGTCTTCATTATTCATTAGACACGTATCATCTTGTATTAGAATCTAGAATGTGTTTTGGATATCGAACTTTAATGCAGGAAAAATGTTGGTCACACTTTATTCGATTGAAGTACATTTTCAGTGTTGTTGGAATACCCAAATCATGTTCCATATGTTGATTCATATGATGGGTGACAAGGTGACGCTTTAGAAGGAATCATTTGATGACATAGTAGTGTGTTCTGTTAGAGGGTTTTTGTTACCATTTTATCAATAAATTATAATATTCTTATTTTAGTTTTTTTTATTTCATATAAGATTCCTGAAAAATAATATGGATTTATTATAAATAATGAGTGTGGAATTCGAGAAATATTTTTTCCATGTAGGATAGAAAATCGTGTAATTATTAATTAAGGATATAGATGTTGATAAGAATGTGTTTTTCACATTCCCCATCAACATATAGATGATGTAATCTGATACAGCGCGGTAATTATTATTTCATGTATCCTTATAGGTTATAAATCATAGAGGTAATTTAATATTTTAATCAAGTATTTATATTGTTTTGAGAAATGGGTGTTGAATTGGTATGATTATCATTTAAATACATTTGAATGATTTCTTTGACATTAATGGAATAAAAAACTGTGACTCAGAGATTAGAAGAAGGTTGGGGTCTAGGCATGGCCATTCGGGATGCACTATTAAAACTATATTTCATATTGGGGAGGTTTATGGACCTACTACATAATACGACTCCCTGAACCAATGGTGAGGTAGGTAGTGGGAATGAAATATTATAGGTATAAATAATTATCTAAGAAGTATGCACCATATATCCATTATATCATAAGCTCACAAGTTGATTTGGATGATCCAATGGGCCACTAGAGAAGAAAATTAATGGAGGTATTTTTAGTCATTTTATACACAAATGAAAATTATTTTTTAATAGGTATGGATCAATTTTTAAGGAATAATTTTTTTTATTGAATCCTCTTCTAAAACATCCAAAATCCTATGATCAATCGTGTATTTATATAGAAACCATTAGAGAATCTTGATGAAATACTCTATTTGTCTTCAATGAGGTCCTAATTCATTATAGTACTATAAATTCCGTCAGAGGATAACTCCATAAACATTTATTGAATAAAAATAAAAGGACATTAAACAGGTACCATAAGCTTAAAGAGAAGATTACATATCAAAGAAACCACACCTGTCATCATTTCCATGATGAAAATCCTCCTCTACAGTAGCCTATTCCCATTTCGAACTATCGTAATGTTTGAGAACCTTCACACAATTCCTTCGCAGGTTCATTCATTCCAATTATAGAAGCTCTGTGTTCCCAACTGATGACCTGGTGGGCATCAGCTTTGGAAATTTAGAGTACTACTTCCTCAGCCTTCGTCATGATTGAGTATCTATGCTTCCCTGATTCCCGGTCATCTTCAGCCCCCCGCCCTGAACAATCTCACTAAACAAGGGCCTGATCAAGCCACTATCATTTTCCTTTCCACTATATGATTAGTCCCCCCATTTTACAGAAATATGGACCCCATGGAATCCATCTTCCCCTCCTAGGCCTTCCTAAGATTGACAATTAGGATCAATCAGGGCCAGAAACATAGGCTGCTCCAATTATTCATGACTATCCATAGTCCCCTTCCGAAAGACATCCTTACCAACTCTATTCTTCGGAGAAGTGATCCACAGCTATACACTTCAACCTTCATCCATTTGAATATCCCACTTTGCGTTCACATGTTCCACTCCTTGGAACCGATTTTCAGTTTCAATTGTAGTCATCATAGCCACATCACTCACATCATGTATTTGATACCTATCTGCAACTTCCACCACCTCCACGGGACAACTCTCACAACTTGCAGTTTGAGCCTCAATCACCAGCTCCGACTCCTGGCAGTCACATACATCCTTCCTAATGGAATCCATTAATAGAGGAACCTCTTGTTTTGAGGGCTTGGTCACACATACACCCGATGGATCCCCCATGTCACCAGTCCCATGGCCACCAGTAGACTGCTTCTTCCCAACCCATGAATCCAGATCACTCCTAAGTCAACTAAACACTGATGAAACCAACATATTAGGGATCTCTTCCCCCTCACTCAATGAAATTTGTTTGACCATGCTATTCACATGATCTGCTATAGGTCCCTGACCAAGAAACTTACCTATCTTCTCCTTCGGACCAGACATCCTCCCGATCGCTGCATCACCTTGAAATTTAGAAATGATGTGCCCCAATTGGCAGAAGTTAGTGCAGTAATCAACCCAAGTCTCAAAAACAACGGCCTGCTCCCATCAGAATTCCTCACCCATGGTGATCCATAACCACTCCGTCGTAGGATTTTTGACATCCTCCTCTACACAAATGCGTGGATTAATCAGATGAATTATCATTGAGGTTCGAACATCAGAACAGAGTTAACGGCCTACCATGTTTCCATTCATGTGGATAATCGGAGGGTTTTGAAATGGTAGAGGATGTTGAGGAAGACTCACCCATGCTGTGAGGGTGGAAGGATCACAGTTCATACATAAATCCAAAAACCATTGAAGGGGGAAAAAATACAGCCATTGCAATGATGAGGGGCATGTGACCAAGCTCAGATCAAATCCTCTTTTGAAGAAAACTGGACCATAATGTGTTGCTTATTAAGAATACTAACGACCATTTGATCTGAAAGTCCCATTTGTTGAAGAAAAAAAGGTCTAAATCATCAACCGAGGGTCTCATGTCACTAAAAAGAGACACCAATGTTAAATCGAGATGGCTCGACACTTAATAGAACTCTGGAAGCGAGATCGGTAACTATGGATCACAAAGGTGAAGATCATGGGCCATCAGGATAAATGAGATCGCCGAAAACTCTAGAAGGAATTTAGGGTTTGAAAATGGGGTGAACGACATTCCCATGACCGGAGGCAGTGTGATCATATCATCCTCCCCTTCATCTTCTAGGAAGAGGGGGGAAATCATCCTCATGGATAAATACTAGATGTAGTTCATTATCCTAGGATCATCTTACATCTCAAATCACTTTTTAGACTCCTTCCTTTGAATGTTTTCACCAAAAATTGATAGATGAAATAATCATAACGCAATATTAAATGAAAATTAAATGGAATATTAATATTATTTTATTAGAAAGATAGATCACTATATCTATATTTTCATTGGATTTCCTTTAATGGGAAATGTTTTTTATTTTTGAGTGTTCCAATATTGATCTATCCCAATCTGATAACTTCTCTTGTGTATGTTCATATTGTGTTAAGTTTTCTACCATATTGTGTATTTTATTTGGAGATTACATCAGTATTCCAATTTATAGTATTTTAGGGTTGGATTGAACTCTATTGAGAATATTTAGGCTAAGGTACGTCTCATTGTTCATTTTTGAAAATAGTTCGCATTTATTTATTTAACATTTTTCATTTTTATGTTTCCACAAAATATTAATTTTTACAAAAACGAGATTAGAATAATGTTCCAGACTATCCATTGTTGTTTTCCTATGTTTCCTTCTAGATAATGTATTTTATTAACTCATTTAGAATGTATTGAATTTTTGTTAAATGTTAGTTTCTTCATAAAAAATTAATTGTCTATAAATAAGTTATAGTTAATAATTATGTAAGTATTAGGTAGTGTAGGATCTCTTTGTTCACTATGGAGTCCAAGTATACTTGGATGAGTATGTAAAATATATTGTCATTTTCTAGGATACTAGTAAGCTATGTAGAGTTTGGTGGTCTATTTTACTCAAAATAATGGTATTTTGAATCATTTATTGTCATTGGAATTGAGGTTCATTGGCTTGGGAAACGTTCCTTAATTAATTATTTTGAAATTAATAAAATTGAATATTATTTTTATTGACACATAAAATTAAATTTAGAGGCCTGGTTCCCATATTGATTAGATGAGATATAATATGTCATATAAAATTAATTGAAGATGTATAATGAACTAACATGTTTTAAATGGTCACGTTGGACCTTGATTTCTATTTTGTTTTCTGGAAACCATTACATATTGAAATACTATAAATGTTGCATATGAGTACAATATCGATGCACGAGTCAATATATCTATATGTGTAGCTCTTTAGTCCAGTTTTTATATCTTTATTTCATTTCACATATGTGTCCCCATGAAATTTATTTTTTATTCTTTCTCACATAAGGTTTTTAAGTCTATTACATTTTCTTAAATTGGAATTACACTCAATTTATCAAACTATATATATGTCTTCATGTGTTGTTTTCTATATGTTCGGTACTTGATTCAAGATTGGATATATTTAATGTTCATCCCCCACCCCCCGTGAGAGGGATGTGGTTCATATTGAATAGAACATACATAGGTTATCCCTTCTAATGGGATACAACAATCATTTTTTTTGATCAAGTCCATGATAGGGGTGTTAAGGCATGGATATTGAAAAATATTTGAAGAATGTGACCAAATAAGTTACGATACTGGTTCATAATAGTATAGGGATTAAACTAACACTCTGAATATGTATGTTAATTTGATAATGATCATTGGTGATTTTTTATTAACTCACCTTTTATGTATTTCATGTTTACATTATGTTGGGATTATCAAAAGAAAAAATACATTTCAGTTTGGTACAAGGCCTCATTGGTGCTATTTTACTAGTTCATACTCGTACCTTTCATGGAAAGCCATAAAACATGAGAACCTAAGAATCCCTCCATTCATTTAGAAACTTTTTTGACAGAGGTCATGTGGAAATTCATCATGAACCTAGTGACTCGAGTTAGGATGTTGCAATAATTTAAAAATATTGATGCCCATATTGTAAACATTTACAATTAATTTATTTCACTACTATATATATATATTTAAAACTCATATAATTATGAATATATATAAATAAAATATTATAAGAATACATCAATGGTATGTTTTTAGATAATTCTAAAAGGAAATAAATAAAAATTGGATGATACATTGATAAAAATTTGTGACCTCATCTATAAAAAAACGTCATTGTTTGCGAGCTCCCTATAATATCCTATAAAATTTCTTAATAATGATTCATCTTATATTACAGATGATGTATGGTCTTTGTAATATAATATATAATCCTATATGAAATATTACAATATTGGTGATCCAATAAACATAAATGAAAATATATATGAAGAAGTGGATGAGGAGGTGTAAGCAATTGAAATATAATAAAATGCTGATGATTGAGATGTGATGATAGAGACAGAGGTGTGGGATATAAAAACCAAACTTTTCTTTTTCACATCTACAAATATTATATATACTCTATATATAATCCTATCTTATATCATCTCTACAATCTTCGAAACATTATATTTTAAAGATTTAAATTTTCCATTTAAATACTTCATCCTTTATTGAATTTTAAAAACTAAAACCCCACATTTTTAGTGATACACTAACCATGAATCATAATATATGACCTAGGGGTCCCATATTTCCCAATGATGTAGCTAATTTTTTTTAACAACCCTCTAATTGGAAGGTACCTTATATACAATATTCATAAATGGATTCTAGTAGAGAATAATTTAAATGTTCGTTCCGGATTCCAAATAATTCAATAGTTGAAATAAATTAATAACATATATTTAACACCCCAGGTTTTTATAGACCATATTTCTAAACAGACTAATTTTTTAATTTCTTTTGTTGAATGATACAAAGATTTGTGATTTTTTTAATAAGCTATAGTGAGTTAATATTTCACTATATGCAACACAAAATTGTATTGTATTATGAGCTACATTGATTTTCTAAGAAACAAAATTTTATTATTATAATTATTTAATTGATATGTTGATAACATTTCCATTATCCATATAGATATGAATAGTAAAGATTTATTTTAAATATAATTTATAAAATTTATATATAAATATAAAGTATTTATAATAATACATACTATTTTTAGTAATCTCATTATATTTTTGAAATAATATTTTCTTAAAGAAACTATTTTTATGTCAATTTTTGAAACAAATATAAATTTTATAGAAATTTTAAAATTTATTTTCCTTAAATAAATTTAATTTTTGAACAATACTTTTTTTAAATTAGATTTGGTTGAATTTTTGGGTTGTTTCTAAAAAACATCATTTTTTGGAGGAATAGTGCCAGATTCTAAAATTAAATTCAAAAAATGATTTTGGCCTTTTTTATTTTTAATTTTAAATTATTTATTAAATTAATTTTAATATTTAATTCATAAAATTATACATATATCAATTAAAATAATTTCATTGGAACTTATAATATTCTATTAATTTGTTTGACATATATGATTTAAGACATGTTGTTGTATTCCTTTCATATTATATGGGTATCACTATGAATTAATTTTGAGGATACTTATAATGGTGAAGTCTGAGTTTGTTAGATATTTAGAATAAATATTAATGCTTTTTTACCCTTATGTGGATTTACAAACTATGTAATATGGATAAACACCATATAAATTCTAAAATAATAGTTAATCCATTTTAATTAAAGGTGATTGGTTTTCAGTGATTTTGGAATTGGTCAATTACAGGATGAGTAATTGAGTTACTCATCCTGTAACGTACCAATGGTTTTTTTATCAGGATGATTGGCTAAGGGTTATTTTCTTCCTTCATTTACTTCTTTTCTCTTGACCCAAGTGCCTTTTACCTGTGATTATGGAGCTCATAAACCCTTCCCAGTCATTTTGATCAGCAATTGATCATTGTTGTGATAGTGTTGTGACTCATTGGGTAAGCATTTTTCATATCTCTTCATATCATTCCCTTTTCATCTTTGAATTTTATAGATCAAATTGGGAATGTCGGATCTTGGATCTATTTTTTGAAACTTAATTCTATGTTGTGTTCCCATATCTTCTGTAGCTATGTTCTTGTTAGGGGGTCCTGTTGTAGGTGTTGTAGTATCATGTACGTTACGTGGTTCCGTCATAATACACATATTTTTTAATGATAAATTTATTTATTTAAATAAAATGTTTATTTGAAATCAATTGTAGTTAAAAATTATATTTCTTTTAATTGATTGATTAAAAACCCAATTATATTGAATTGGGGTTTTTAGAAAATGAAAATTGGAATGAAATTGGGAAAAACCCCCAATTTCATTGAATTGGGGAGTGATATTGAAATTGATATAAAATTATGGATATTTAAATCATGGAATTTAATATTTCAAATTGATGGAAATTTTATTATTTAAATAGTTGAATTTAATAGTTCAATTTGAATTTTGTAACTAATTTTTTAAATTAATTTTAAATTATTATTTTGAAAAAATGGCTTAAAATGGGTTTCATTGAATATGTTGTTTTTGTCATGGAAAATGAATTTATTTTTTTTCTAAAAAAATATTTTGGTTTTTAAATGTAAATTGAAGCTTTTGGAATTGTATAATGTGATTTAATCAATTTATTATGGTTTAATAAAATAAATTTCCTATCATTTATTTTTACTATATGACACACAAGACAAGTTATATTGTGATTTATTTAAGAAAAATATACTAGTATAGGAATGCCTTAGAAAAATAATGATATTTTAAAACAGAAAAATAACACATTTTATAAAACGTTATTAAACAGTATGACATATATCTTTCTTTTAATTCTAGTGATGAGGGACATGTGTACACATTGACGTTATTATCACATGATACTGTGGGGATCCCATAATCAAGTACTATTATACATAATGATAGATGACGGCATTGATCACATGTTTATATATGATATATAAATTAGTTCTAATGATTGTGAACTTCTCTAAATGAATTATGATGCATATAAACAATTTTATTTAAAGTGTTTAATTAAACCATTTGTTTATAATTACATAGATCATTTGTAAGGTAAATAAATATATGATTCATTATGATTTTTAATTGCTAAAAAAATTAATTTAATCTTGAGATATCTTTATTTAGTTAATTAATTGTTATTATATTTTATAGAATCCTTGGTGTGACAAGATTTCTATTTTGTCCCACACCCTACTTGTGGCATCAGGCGATTGTACATTATCTCTTTCTGAGTTTCAGCAAAGTTAAATCACTATAATGAGGTGGTTATAGATGTTGATCCATGGACATGGATAACAACATCCTTTAGAACTTATGCTATTCATTCAGATTTCTAGTACTTTTCTATTGTGGATTTGATATTTTTATACATGTTTTATTTCTGGTACACTTTTCCCTTCGTACTTCATTTCTATGAATGCTTCCATGTTATCTTTCTTTTGCAATTCTTGTAGAAAAAATGATTCCCAATTTCAGTTTTTATGATTCAAGGTTATAGACTCCATCCCATGGGTGATAGGAACACCATTCATGCTATATCAGTTCCAGGTTGCTTATTTAGTTTCTAGGGTACCCAGTCTAGTTCATGGAAGAACCAATTTCACATTAATATAGTATATAAAAACATACAAATCATATAAACCATTTTTTCTTAAAACCTATACTACGGAGACACATATAAGGAGTTAATTTTATTTTAATTTTTTCTAATTATCCAATTTGAATTTTTTCAAAAGGACACTATTTTATATATATATTAAAATATATTTTTTCTAATAAATATATCATATTTTATAACAATAAATATTATAGAATGTGATTAAAACTAATTATAGTAATTATGAAAAAATTATCTTAACAAAGGGCTAAACCATGATCATAAAGCACTAAATAACCAATAAACCAGGTAAAATTTTATTTTATTTATGAGTTCTATCATATCCTTCATTTTAATTTATTTTTAACATTATTATATCAATTTTATAAGGGAAAAATGTGTGTGAATTTTCCTTTTCAAAAATTTACTTGAATACCTACCTTCATGCACTATACAAAGGAACCAAACCTTGCCACTTATTCAAACACCTCAAGCCTTTTGGATTACCAAAACTCTACACTATTTAGTAGTAAGTATTTTTTATCTTCATCCTAGAAGCCTCCAGTTGGGTAGAAAGCAATCCAAGGAATCCCTTTGGTGAAAATTATTGAATTTCCAAAATAAGAGGTAACATTCTTATCAAGATCCTTTGTTTTGTTTTCAATATCCACCTAACAAAAATTATTATTACCTGATTATATAATAACCACATAATCCTATATATACAGATATTTTCATTTTTTTAATGTTTATACATACACTTACACACACTTATATCTAATAGGTAACAGATATACCAATTTTCTATTTGATAGACTACCACATAACAAAATAACATTGGTCATTTTCCTTTACCCCCACTCATTATTGGGAATTATATGAGAAATCATTTTTATATGATATTTAGGGTGTATGTAATCTTCTAAAATTATTATATGAAACATAATTTCATGTTTTCTATCTTTTGTAAATATGATCACTTCGTTTGTGGAAGTGTGGAATAATGCTTCTTCAAAGCGATGTGATCCATTCACACATTACAATGAACATATTAAAGATGCCTTTAGTAAATATATATGGTAAATATGATATAAAAATTCTTCTTAAGGATAACATATATTTTTATATAATACATTTACATTTTTTCTGTCAAAACTATAATAAAAATAAAACAACGTTCATTGTCAGTAAAACCTACCATATCCATGAATAGTGTATTCTATTTCATATTTCAATCAATTATAAATTATTATAAATATTTTTATACTAAATATATATTATATTTATATATTTTTTATGTTATTTAAATAATTATTTATGATATATATAATAGTATTATGAATAATAAGTCAAAACATGTATGAAAAAATAGGTTATTACCTCAAGTGTCACATTAGAATGGAATTATTGATAAAAGAATAGTATACTTCCATATATGGATTTAATATATGAATACAATTCTATCGTATATGTATAATAAAAATATATTTATCATAAATGGGGTTTCAATGTGTATGATGAATTCCTAGACATAAGTTAAGAGGATCTAAAGTCTTAATTTAATTTATATTAGATTTATGCCTTATTCACCACTCATTTATTTTGTGCGGTTTATATATTAGGAATGAATATGTTCTAGTATTTTTATCATTATGTTTTTGGGTATTTAAATATCTATTTTATTATCTCACTTTTTGGGGGTTTATTTTTCCAATGTCATGAAATTATTAATGCTGATTTTCCTCAAGTGGTCTTCTTTGAGACACATTATGTTATATACACCTGAGATCTTATATAAGGTATATATAATCTTATTATGGAAGTTATATAATGAATATAATTCTTTTAATGATATTGTATTCCTAATTTATTTTCATTTTCTTATATGGGGATTACGATTCACTGTCAACATATCATAATAGTTAATTGCACAAATCTCATCATTTACCAAGATTAATTAATATTTTTCTTTAATTGATGAAATATTATAATCTATATTTCATGAACACACATGTAATTCATTATAATATATTTACTCATGATTTATTCATGTATTACTACCATTCTCCACTTATTTTACAAAATAAAATTTAATTTTTTTATGAAAATGTGACCGTATTTTTCAATTTTTTCGAATAACTATTTTATTCAAAAAACAATATTGTCAAATTGTTTTCAATTTTTTGAATTTTTTTTTCATAGTTTCATTCAAAAATTATCTTAATAATTTTTTAATGCTTTCAATGCTTCCATTATATGTTTTCAAGGAATTTACAGAGAAATTATTTTACAGATATTATTTATATTTTAGAAGCATTTTTCTATAAAAATGATAATTTACACAATAAATTTTATAACATAATATTTATAAATTATATTCCATCTTAAACTCACATTTATTTTTCTTATTCATGGTTTTCAAGGATTTTTTTTCAATGTTTCCATTCATATCATTTCTCTGAATGGTTAAATTTATTGATGGCATGGTGTTTAATAAAGAGGTTTATCTTTAATAGGGTTTGTATTTACAAAACACATTCCTTTTGAATATGTTTTATGACTTTTAATTCATATTCTTTTTACATGTTATAGTTGGATGTAATGATAATAAAAAACTACTTTTCTACATGTATTGATATGATTACATGATTATGACATCCATTTCATTTATTGGGTTATGATTTGAATATTTTTGTCCTTGAGGAATACATATAAATTATTTCATTATGAGATGGTTGGGACCTATGTTACCCTCCAATTAAATGGTTAATGATTTATATCTGAATAGATATTCATGGATTGAATGCGGAGTTAAATCAAATCCGTAAAGGACTATGTCTACCCTAATGGTCTTGTGAGTACACCTTAATTATTAAGATGGATATGAGAGTGATCCATGACTACCAATATGGTATTGGGAGTGAAAACATTCTAAAAAAAGGTCCGTAGAAATTTTTCTATGACTACTATGGATATAATTTAATATTATTAAGTGTTTTCAACAATATAATGTCTTATTATGATATTATTAATTCATGGATTATTCTTATGATTATATTTTGGTTCATGTGTCATACACTTCCAATATTTATTTCATAATTTAAAATTATGATCTTCGATAAGCCTGGTATGATCTTATAATTTAATTACCATGTTCTCATACCATTATTATCATTTTTATTATTATATAACTCATTTTTTATCATTATTGGGCATCAGAAAGAAGGAAATTTTATGTTTCCATTCCCAATGTTATGAATACATGTTAAATATATTATATTTATAATAGTGGGTTATTTTCATAGAGAACCTAATGGGATATAATGTGTCTCCCTTATGTACTTATGTTTATATATCAATTTATTCAATGGTAATATTATTTTACAGTCTTTCAGCATCCTTTTTTTAATGTAATAAGTATTCTAAAAAATTATGTAAGGATAATTTTTCCAAATAGAGGATATATATAGTTGGTATTATTGAAAATTTTTAGTTAACAATTAGAAACTAAGTTGAAAAAACCCAACTGTTAACCATAACGACGTGTCTAAGGATATGTATATGGATATTGAAAAATATAAGAAAATTTCCATGAATTTATTAAAAATATATAATGAGTGGTTTCCTAGAAATACATCTATATATGGATACATCAAGTGGATCCGGCTCTAGAATGGATTTACATAGAGGTAATGTCCTCAAAAACACCATATTGGGTTATAATCGATTAGGAACTCATGAAAGACAATGGGCCTTTCTTCACATCTAGTTTAACACTTATGTGGGATATGATTTAGATCATCACTAAATATTTAGGAACCATCATGATGGATTTAAATAGAAATTTGATATGATAACCTTGGATAACCCTATGATTTCATAGTTTAATAAATGTAAATGTTGAGTTTGATGTAAAGTGAAATTATTGTTCTAATGAGAATTCGAATTCAATGGGAGCTAAAAAAAATTTCATTGTAATTATCACTCAACATTCTCAATATATCAATAATGATAGGCTTCTAAATTAGAAAAGGAAGGAAAAACATTCTGTCGAGCCATGAATATGGAAATATCCATATTTGTTCCATTGTTCATCAAATCAACATGTTCTCATTTAGTGGATCCATACTACTAATTTTTTTTTTCAGTTTTCTAAAGAAGTTAATTTAAATCTAGATTTTTATCATCTATAAGGATAAGTTTAATAGTGGTATAATATACATATGAATATAAGACAATAATATGTAATTGATTCCATGGATTGGGATGAGGTCAAGATCATATTTTTCAAGAATTGTTTTCCTCTAATTCATTATAAAACGGTGGAGAAAATTATCCTTGAGATAATGAAAATGGATGATTAATATGTAGGATCGTATAAGGATAATTTTATAAGACCTATGAGGTATTATTATTATTTTATTAAGAAACCCAAATGTAATTTTCATAGGTTATCTATTGGATTTAAGACAAGTATAATATAGAAATTGTCCATAATAGACTTTAGTATCAATGGAGATATTATGTATTGTGCGATCAAGGTTGAAATATAGGTGGTGGTTATATATAAATCACATGGGTTTGACAAAGAAAATAGTTTGAATTCGAAGGAAAATCTATAAAACATGAAGATAGAAATATATGATTTCCTTTATGATCTATGGGTGGAAGGAAACATAAAGAAATTTTTTTAAGTGGTCTAAATTTTTTTACATGTGGAATGGATGGTCATCATACATTTCATTATCAACGTGAACTGATAAAATCTGATAACAATGGGAATGGAGAGAAAACTTCACAGAATGCACTGCCCCAACTTCTATTCAACAAGTTTAAGGAGAATAGGTATTATGATAACTAATTCCCAAATCTGATAGTTGGTGGTGATTATATGTTTTATAAACCTCTTAAAATGAGAAAAAGAAACAAATAAAATTAAATCACTATCATTGAAGAGGAGTTCTATAACTATGTGGTGAAATATACACATTCCAGACATTCTAGAACTATAAATGTTTTATTTGATTTTGGATATACTAGCTATAAAATGTATAATAAATTTTATAAGGGTAATGAGATTCCACCCAATTTATTAGATGTT
This sequence comes from Viscum album, assembly GCA_963277665.1. Classification (NCBI taxonomy): domain Eukaryota; kingdom Viridiplantae; phylum Streptophyta; class Magnoliopsida; order Santalales; family Viscaceae; genus Viscum; species Viscum album. The sequence continues at coordinate 1,148,719,815 of OY728156.1, forward strand.
GAATTATACATGAAAACCCAAAATGGAATGAAGATTAAATCCCTTGTCTATTATTCCTCTCCAGTTGATGTTCGTGGGACCATTCTTACTACAAATCTTTTCATTCTTCCTTTGGTTTTATTTTATGTCATATTGTGAATGGATTGTCTTTACATTCATAAATAAAATATAAATTCTCAAGGAAGGGATGTAACGTTTGATATTTCAAACCAACTTATGATCATCTATCAATATCATGATAACAATGAACATCCTATAGAGATTAATACCATTGTATATGTCTTAATTATAATTTACAAGGATTACATATCTCAAATGAATTGGGTGAAAATAAAAAAAGTGATATGAATATTGTATGGGACATTGTGGATCTATTTTTGGAATAAATTCCTACCCTTCCATAACATTTTTTGTTGAGTTCTTGATAGAGCTCATATCAGGTTCCGAACCAATTTAAATGACTCCCATTACAATTACCTTGATTGAGTTACATTGATTGAATAAAAACTCCAATAAAATCATCAAAATATATTCAATATTCCATGTGTGACACATTTGGGTTCACCAATTCTTTTTATAAAAGATATAGAGGGATCAATGTGGGACTTTATTGATTATAGGGAGTTGACCAAGATCATGATAATGAACAAGAATTATCTTACCTGTAATGATGTATTGTTTGATAAACTACAGAAAGAAAAATACTTTTACAAGATTGAATTTTATTATAGGTATCATAAATTGAGGGACAATAAATAGGATGTTCCCACGATGGAATTTTGTATATGTTATCTAGAATATGAATATATAGTTATGTTTTTGGTCTTACTAATTCCATAAATATCATTATATATTTTATGAATATAGTCTTTAGATATTATATCAATCAATTTTTATTTGTATTTATAGATGATACATTAATATATTCAAAGAGATATGAAGAGAATGAAGAAAAATTGATAATTTTAATGAAGAACTAATAAAAGGATAAGTTGTGAGAAAAAATAAAAGGTGTGAATTTTGGATGAAAATGGTTACATTTCCGGATCACAGTATCTCATGTGATGGTATTGCAGTAGATCCCCAAATGAAAGAGGCAATTGAATTTTGGCCTAGACCAACCATGGTGACCGAGACCCATAGTTTTCTTTCTTTAACTGTATATTATCAAATTATTGAGGATAATTTCTCATGACTTTCAAATCCTCTAACAAATTTACCTTTGAAGGGTTCCATGTATATCTCGATAGATAAATGTGATAATATTTTAAGAATATAAGAAAATGTTTTTTAGAAAACATGTTCTTACGTTCCCCTATTGCGGAGAAGGGTTTTTAATGAATATTTATTCATCCAATAACGTATTGGTCTATGATCATATATAGAATAAACTAGTTATTTCCTATTCCTCTTAAAAAATGATGATTCATGGAAAAAATTACGAAACACATAATTTAGAGTAACAAATGGAAATTTATTCTATATATATATACATGGTGGAATTATCTTTGTGGATAAAATTTATTTATATATATATATATATATCAATCATAAACATCTAAAATGTATATTCACATAGAAGGAGTTGATCTTGTTCTAGAGAAGATGAATAGTGCTGGGAAAGGATCGGGCATGCTCAATACATTACCACCATGGGAAAGTGAATAAGGTGGCTGATGCTTTTAGTCAAAAGGATTATATTGTCTTATATATGATGAGGATTGTAAAAGGTCCAAAATTTCTATATTAAAAAGGATGAATGTATAAATCCTAATGTAATGAAAAAAATATTTCCCTGATAAAAGTAATGTTCATCCCTCAATACATTAGATGATTTAAGTGGAAAAAAGGAAGACATATAGGTAAAAAATTCAGTTATAGATGTTCCTGTGTATAACAATGATCAGGATAGAATGATATGTTTCAAGAACCATGTATGTGTTACCTATATATAGTATTTTAAATAGGAGATTTTACAGTAAGCTAATAGATATTCATTCTCCACGAATCATTGATATATGATGATGTATAGATATTTGTAGGAATACATCAGGTTAGATGGTATGAAGAGGCACATTATGGAGCACGTATCACAGTGCTTGGTATGCCCACAAGTTCAGGATGAAAGGCACAATTCAAAGGGGATTTTTTATCCATTGACAAAAATAAGATTTAAATGGGCGCACATATCTATGTATTTTTTCATGTGGATAACCTACACCTCAAATATATTAATGTTATATGGTTGGTAGTCAATTTTACAACTATGTAATCATATATCAAATCCATCAGAACATGCTTAACTATTTATCTTCATTCCAGGATATACATTATGGATGTGGTAAGGTTTCCTGGATTATAACAATCTATTGTATTTTTTTGGGTTCTATAGTTTACCAAAATGTTATAGAAATTTCATCATGAAGAACATGGTATAAAATTGATTTTCATCACTAATTATTTTACACATATTTATTGTCAGTCTGAAAGAACAAGAATACTCCTAGAAGATATATTTATATCTTATTCATTAGATTTCAATGGTTTTTTGGGATCACAAAATTTCTGTAGTTTTATTTTCATACAATATTATAATTCACTATAGAATTATGGAGGATTATTATGAAGCCATACATGGGAAGAAATGCGGAACACTAGTGTGTTGGGATGGGGTTGGAGAAAAAATATATCGGTGCTAGATGTATCAGATGAAATCTAAAATAAGGTTAGAGATATTGAAAACAATATCACAGTAGATAAAATTCAGCATAAAATTTATGATGATAACATATGAAATGATCAAGAATAAGAATATAGTGAGAATTTTTTTATTAGAATAGCTCCCTTAAAGAAGTATATGAGATTTGTAAAGATATAGGAGAGAAGATGAAGTCATATTTGTCTCATTGAAATTCTTGAATGTATTAGGATTGTAGCCGATCACTTAGAACTTCCTCATAATATCTTTATTCGGCGATGTGTTCCATGTATCTCTCAGGGGTATGTATATAGCTGAAACTTCACTTGTACTAAACTCGTTTGTCAAAACACTAGAGCATGATAATTTATACAATGAACAACCAGTTCAAATTCTGGATCATACATAGAGTATTCTGTGAAATAAGACAACTCACATGGTCAATTTTTGGTATATAAATAACCATTTAGTGGTAGATATGTGGGAACATGATAATATGATGAGGCAGAAGAATCCACAATTCTTGTATCAGAATCAAAAATTACCAGGGAAATATTTATTTTAATCTGGGTAGAATGTAACACCCCGACTTTTTATGAAGCTATTTTTTGAATAAATTAATTTCATATGATTTCTTGTGTTTCATAATAAACAATGATAATATTTCTTTAAAGGATATATTGAGTTATTATTTCTCTACATGCGACATTGACATGGATTGTGTTACACGCAACACTAAACTTCCACAAAACAATATTTTGTTATTTTAATTTTTTAAGTGGGATAATTATAATATAGATTTTAAAATTATTAATATAAATACAAATTACTAAATTCTCATATTCATTATAATGGTTTTACATGAATATTAAATATTGATAAATAGGGATTATATTTTTAGTAAAGTATTTATATGTTTGAAAATTCAATTTTTCAGCAGAACTGATTCTTAGTTCTACTATAAATAATAATAAAAACAAGTATTTAACATTTTGGAATATAATTTTATAAAATAAAAAAATAATTAATAATTTTAAAATTATTTTATGGTTATTTTTTTGATTTCTCAAAATAATCATTTTTAGATGAATAATGACACATATTGATTTTTCATTCCAGAACATTTTTTTCTAATTTATTTATATTGTTAAATTATATTATAATTTTTTATTTAAGCTTATAGAGATTATTTCTAAATAAAATTATCCGATTTAGGTCATAGGATTAAATTTAACAATGAAATTTAATAAAAAATTATCCCAATACTGTAATCATTTATTGTTAAAAACCTGCAATCGAAACACGCGTGCATGTTTTATTTTATTTTAACTTGTGCCACATATATTATTTGAATTTTTAAAAATGGATTAAATATTTTGAATAAGAAAAATTTATAATATAATATAAGTAAATATTTGTTTTTGAACCAGAAATAATTGTGAACGATTTAAATTAAATACATTAATTAATAAAAAAGTTAGCTTGGAAAAGGACAAAACTTAATCCAAAATCCAAAAATAGCCTATACACTTTTCCAAACACCAAAGGATTTTCATATTTCGACCAAATCCTACACATTAATATATTTTTACCATTATTAAATCCAATTTACATTGGAAAATCGTGGGTGAAATTAAATTTTTAAAAATTTATAAGAATGCCACTCTTCTTCCACAATAAAAATTCACCCAGCCTCATACTTATTGAAAACTATTAATCCCACTAGATATACAAAATACGATGTAATATTATTTTAAAATACTTAAATTTCTCTTATAATCCACTCTTTTTCATAAAATATACCCCACGAATCCATTTTCGAAAACCAAAAGGAGCTCCCAAATAAGAGGTAACATTCTTCCTCAAGCTCCTTTAATTTTCATTCTCCACCTCCTAAACTCTCTTTATTCCATTATTATAAAATAAAATATGAATCTAAAATAAACTAATATTTTTTCTTATATATTTCATACCAATACATTCACAAACTTCTATATAATGGTAATGAACATACAGTTCAATTTTAAGATGAACAACCACCTCACAAAACATTGTTGTTCAGTTTTCATTTACCATATCTCATGATTGTGAGTTTTATGGAATATATGTTTATATATGATATATGGGATATTCATTTTTTTTAATCTTATGTCATTTTTATATAAAACATACCTTGATTAACTTCATTTTGTGTATAAAAAGTTACTTCATTAGTGGACTTGTGGATTACCTCATCCTCAAAGAGATGTGATTCGTTCACACTTTACATGGAATGTATTTAATAGTGGTTTCTTATATTTATATGATATATATGAAATAATAATTATACAATTAGGATAATATATATATGTTTGTGTTTATATATCTCAAAACATTTACTCTTTAGACATAATAATTTAGTAGAAACAACATTATTTGATACGTACGACCTACTGTATAAATGAACGATGTATTCTATTTTATATTTCTATTATTTATATATTGTTATAAATATTCATATACATAACATATTTTTTATTTACATTATTTTTTATTATTTGGGGATAATTAAATTACAATATTTGTAAAAGGATTAATAATAATAGGTCAAAAACATGTACGAAAAAAGGTGATTTTACTTGAAGCATAACATTTACATGGAATTGTTAACAAGAGTGTAATACCAATCCATTTATAGTATTATATATAAGAATTTGGTTTTTTAGTATATGTTTTATTATAATATATTTATTATAAAACATGTTATAATGAGTACAATGAACGTCAATACATAAGGTTAGGGTAATTCAAGTCTAAATTTTATTTCTATGATATTTCTGACTTCTTTTCCCCCCGTTTCTTTTGTGTGGTATATATATTGAACAATAAAAACCTAGGTATTTAAATAATAATAATATTTTTTTTCATTTCTATTAGTTGTTATGAATAATATATTATTTTTACATTAAAAGGGATTATTTTTCTGATAGTGTACTCAACCTGCTACAACAGGTTTCTTTAAATCTTACATTGCACACAATGTTGAGTTATACTGAAAAATATTATAATAATTTTTTTATTTTAAATGGTTGTTAACACTTAGCCCTTTCATTAACAGGAATGAATAGAAATTACTACAATATGATGATAATTTTTATTTAAATTTCATTATATTTATGCCTTAAATTATAGTAGCTTCAAATAAGAACGAATCTGATTTTTAGCATTACATACTCTAATAATTTTAAAATGTCGTTTTACAAGCATTAGATGAAAAACATATTTAAATAGATTATTTGTTCATTTTATATTTTATATATGACAAAATAATTTTCTTCTATATAATCAAGACATCAAAATTTACTTTGGGTAACTTTATTGTAATTTTTTGATAATGTTAACTTTTTAATGAATAGTGAATTTATACCGCTTTTTAATTCAAAATGAAATTTTCATCTAATTTATTTTTATAGATATATTATCCATTTAATTGGTTTTAAAGTTTCATTATATTATATTTTTAACATTTAATAAAATTTTTGTAATTGGATGTTATTTTACATTGAAATTAGACATAAACCATTGTTAATCATTCTATAATTTTTACATATTAAAAACACGCTTTTTGGTTTTGAGAACGGGAATTAATTTTAAATTAATTTATAAAATTTTTGGGTTTTGAATATTTACAAATTGTTTCCAGATATGGAAGCATGAGGTACAAATTGTGTAAATAGGTACCTTTTAGTTTTTAAAATTATGAATAGTAACTTTAATAAATATTTTATTTGTCATAGTTATTGGGAAAATCTAGTATATAAGGGTAATAATAATAAAATAATAATATTAAACTACCCTAACACATATCCTAATACTATTTGAAGAGATATTTACACACATGGGCATCCATGAGTCGATTCTTGGACCACATGGTGCTACCTTGATGTGAAAATGACATTTTATAAGAATTAATTTAATGTAATGAAAAATATTACAAAAACACATCTTTTTTACTAAAACACATGTTATATGGTATTATGTAAGTAGTATTTTAGACTATAAATATTAATTTAAAACATAAAATTACTTTCTACATCATGATATTTCTTTAAATAATTTTTAGACTGTAAATAAATAAATTTAATTATGACACAATGATGATGCAATGTTTCTTCATTAAAGAAATATTATAAAAAATGGTATTATAAATATTAAAATAAATGTAATTTGATTTTTTTATACATGAATTTTATCAATTCTTATTAATTTTAATCTTTGAATTAATCATGTTTTTTTATTTAATGAAGTTGTTAAGTATTTTTAAAATGTCATGGATTGAATAGTAAAAAAATTGATATAAATGAGTTTTAAAAGAAATACTATTTAATTAAATTATATAACACTCCTAACCATATATAATTCGTCCAAATGGAATAGATAATGTTTAAAATTTAATTAATTAACCACATGATGTTCTATTTCTATTTTATACTGACTATATTGACTATATAGTATGAATGTACAATAAGACAAGGTAAGACTTAAATTAGTTAACTATGGGTTATAGATAAAAGATATGGTTAAATTTATGACAATGACCAGTCTAAAACCTATTGTATGAGTGTTTTTCTACCCAAAACCATCATATATTTTAAATTAATGACATTGAGACCTTTTTAAAATCAAACTAATTTTAGAATAAAATAATACTTCTAAACATTCCTAAAGTGCCCCTCCTCCCTCTTATAAAAGGGAATAAACCATACCAATTTAATCACAACTCTAAAGCCTTTTAGATAGTCTAACATCTACCCAAATAATATCCCAACATACCACTATTACTCACAGAATCCATACCTTAGGTATAAGGCAATTCAAGAAAGCCTTTTGGCTCAAATCCAAGGGAGTTAACAGTTTTAAGAGGCATCATCTTCGCTAATGAACCATTCCATTAGTTTAATTCTCCACTCTCTATTCTATTATTATCCATTTATTACATAACGACACTAGAATCATTTAAATAATAGGATTTTTTGTGAGTATTATTCTAACTACACTTCCAAACACCTCCATTAATGGATACGAACATATTGTTTCTCTGTACGACGAACTACTGCCTCACAAAATGATGATTATTCAAATTTTCCCTACAACCTCCCATGATGGCCATTATGATGGAATTTTATTTATATATTATATATATTATATTTATATTGTCTTTATTATTATGTATTTTTTATTTACATAATACCTTTAAGATATCCATAATTTGTAAATACGATAATTTGATTTGAGAAAGTGTTACCACACACTCCATGTGACATTCCTCATTCATTCCATACATGGAACATTTAAATTATGGAATTAATGAAAATATTTAACATATATAACTATGATATTATATTTTAAATATTTTATAAATATTTTTCATTTATTTTTCATTCCATTAAATATGAAAATGAAATGAAAGTAGCGTTCATGTGTACGTATGGTTTACCATATCCATGAACGAGGCATTTCATTTCTTATACCCAAATGTTATGGAATATTATAAATAAATTTATAATAGACCTAAATAAATATATACTGGATATATATTATATTTAAATCATGAATTGAATTTAAGAGATAACGGACTTTAGAGCATATGGACCATTTGTAATTATAACAAGTTTATTTCTGACTCAAGTACACAACATCGATGAAACGACCAGTTTGAACTTGAATAATTATATAATTAATATATAAAATAAGTGATATAAAAGTAATAATAAACATGAAAAAGTTTATTTATCAATTAGATATTCAATTACATTTATTATTCAGGAATATAATGAATATACGAGACAAGTCAGAATCCATGTAAGGGAACCTTTCACCCTCCTCTTTTAGTCAAAGACATCTTTTATGTTATGTCTTTTAATTTTTATTTTATTATATTTGGATATGTTAATGTATATATCCTTATTTATGTACATTTTATGTCCATGTGATGAGAGCCTCTTTTTATCTCAGCAACTCATTTTCTAAATTTTTATGTGATTTCGTTAGGATTCGAAATTTTCGTAATGGAATTTCTAAACTCGATATCAACTCAACAGGTTTTACGTATACTTTGTAAATTATAATATTCCGAGAGTATGTGTGGAAGAAATTTTTGTTTATTTTTGTTTTAATATAATCCTCCCTTTGTGTGGATATACTTTTTCTACAAATAATCCCCCTATTGATAAATTCATTTGTCATTTATAAAAAAATTGTTTGGGAAATCTTACATAAATATTCATTCATTGAGTTAAATATCTAGGTTGTTGGTTTTGTTTTTATAAAAATATATATGAATTACCTATTATTTTTTACACTAAATATCCACTTATATTGGGTGTATTTATATTATTCACTGATAATTATGCAGTTCATTTATACATTATCTATGGATATGTTATTTGAAAGAAACTTCGACTTAATTTACATTCCATTGAGACTTATTTTTTTAGGAACCAATTCACTTTTAGATGGTTCATATAGTTCCCTTTTGACATATTATATCATGAATATCCTTATTCTCATAATAATATATGTTTTTTGGATGTTATTTTTTAAATATTTTTATTCAATTATTTCTCAAGTTGTAAGGGACACCTTAACTAGAACATCATTTACAATGGTTTAAATAGTTGTTTTTCTAAATCATTATCATTAATGTCCATGTTTTCAAAATAGTTATAAGGATTTTTTTATATGGTCTATAATGTTTTTAAATGATAATCCTTTAAATGTTTCAAAGTGGTTTGGGAAAGTTTTACTCAAAAAAACTTCTATTTAAATGTTTTTAATGTGTTTTTAGAATGAATAGTTTATGTTAATATCTTGAACTAATATATTGTTATTGAAATGTGAAAATTTTATCTTTCCATTATTCTTGTTTTATGTGTTATTATAATGTAATGGTACATGGAAATTTTATGGGTGGTTAGGTGGTAAACTGAATACGGGTGGATCCATGATAAACCTAGGGTGGGTGAGCCCAAGATAACTCTCCAATGTATTGGGTAACATAAATGAGGTAATCATAAATATTTATCCTAAGTTATTTATGGAATATACTGTCATGTTTATTCCAATAGAAACTCTTAATATAGTTTGGAAAGAAACAATTTATGTATGTTTTTTATTCCACAAGTTACCTTTATGATTTATGATTTCTATTTGTTATTCATAATTATTATGATTTCATGAGGTATGTAAATGAGATTATTTTTAATGAGTGAAAAGATGATTTCATAAATTTTATGTTTTGATAGACAAATGTTTTCAATCCTTATTTTATATCCCTTTCTGAGCTTCTTTTCTCATCCCATGTTTTTGAAAATTTTTTCACAGTTTATAAGTAAGGGTAAGAGAGATGAGGAATTCAAGAAGATTTATATCAGTAAAGAATTATTGTTTTATTTAAGGAGTTATTTTTTTTAGAAAATTGGATAATGTAAAAGGGTATATGTTTTAATTTTTCTGATTTAATTATAATAGTTATTGGATAATTCTCTAAAACTCTAAACCTGAAAAGATAAAAAATATTTAATTATGGAAAATACTCATGATAATGTAATGATTATGGCCGGGGCCTTATAGTTGGTATCATAGGTTGTTTTGATAACATTAGAGGTTAGGGTTTTATCTTGGTGTAGTTAAAGGATCCTACATAACCAACAAGGTTTTTATAATTTGGAAACATTTGGAGGGTTATGGTAAAATAGGTTGTTTGGATAGAAACTTAAAAAATGGAGATAATAGGAGGATGATGGATTAGAGTAATATAAAAGTCATTATGTTATCATTACCATATAGAAGATTCTTTTTTTATTTATTATATTTCATTTCATGTTTAAGTGTTGTTTATTTTTAGTATATTAAAGATCATTTTTCAAGATGAAAGGAAAGATATATTGCACAATATTCTTATCCATACCTGACTATTTCATCACCACTATTATGGATAAGTCCTGATAGAATGATTTTGATAGATTCTTGAGTATTAAAATGAATTTAAAGGAATTGTTTGAGTTATCCAACACCAACTAATTTATAAAACAATTTTATGGTTCACGGTATCTTTTCCTTATAATTTAATGATCTCAACATTACCGACTCTATTGAAATGTGAAATTAAAGAAGTGGAGGGAATTATTACTTTTTAAAAGAATGAAATCATATAGAAAGAGAAAGGGAATATCCTCAAGATCATTATATCTAGATTCATGGTATTATTTATCTTCTTATCAATAAAAAAAGAATATTTGGTTGGGTATTTATTAATGATTTGGATATTCAATTTTTATGAATTATGTATTAAGAAATAAGCTAGAAATAAATAGTTAATGGATTATAAATAGCACTAAATGAGTAAGAATTATACATATAAGGTATTCAGGAGTTACGGTAGATTTTAGGATAATGATATTTTTAAATGTATTAATTCCCTTTTGATGATGGGATTACGTTGGATGAATTTTTCTAATATGTGTAACTCTGATGTTTGAAATGTGAAAATCTTATTTAAGGAAGAATTTATTTTTATTGTCAAGACATAATGGATATCCATAGGGGATCATATGATCTTTTTTTTGAGTTGATTAATGCTTATTACATTTTGGGATGTAGTATGAACGCTATTAGGTAAACTTTGAGGATAAAATTGGTTAAGTTCATTTTTGAGGAAATTATTGAATTTTTGAAAATGTTATAATAATGATATGGTTTTAGAAAAAAAGATCTCATATGATGGGTGAGAACCTTTTGCATTCGGTAAGGCTATATGAATTGAACCCACAACCGAAAGTCAACAACGACACATAACCTACCACTAGCCTACATGAAGTCCCTGTTTAGTATGACTAATTCTTATTAGTAAAATTATTTTATATATCAAGAATAATTTGATTTTTGAACATATGCTTTGTAAAATGGATATCATTATTATAGGAAAATTATTTTTTGATTAGGTGATAAATGTAATTTTGGAAGACATTCTCTATTTTGGGAAGACTATATGGCTAATTAAAATAGAATACTATGGGATTTAATTTGTGGAGTAGTGGTTGAAAAATTATTTTGGAAGAATTTATGTTTTATTATGGTCATATGGATATTTGGGTTATTTGTGGAAATGATTATCCTATCATAGAGAATATGTGATTATGTTAATTACTTTTTCAGTATGATACTTTATGAGTATTCGATGTTATTTGGAGATAAATGTTAAGATTTATCATGGAAGACTATGTGATCGAATCCTTCAGAATTTTGGGATTCAATATTAGTTGGATTATTTTGAAATATTTTGAGGAAAATTGTGTATTTAATTTTCTTTGATGAACAATGGGTACTTTTGTTAAATTTTAGCGATTAAGAGTGTTATTTTTTAATAATGTATTATAATTTGTGCAGATTATCTAATCTCATAATAACAATTTGGCTATTGGATAATTTTTAATGATAAGGGAATTATTTATTTCATATTTTTTGGATTATGTGAATCTCTATAAGTTTATTATAGTGCTTTATGTGTGACCAAGTCTTCTTAAATACTCATCGTTTAGAGAAAATATGAGCTTGTGGTTGGAAGTTATTAAAAGATGAAACTCTGCATGAAAGGTATGTATATTTTCTTATATTATTAGTCAATTTCATAATTAAATTTTTCAACAATATGAAAAGTAATGCAAAACATTAAATGTTTTATTTTTAATTTTTCTATAAGGGAATCAAATATTGTTTATACGATCAGAATTTTGTGATTTTATGGTGGTTAACTGTCTCTTAATCATGTTTTCAATCACTCTCCATTAGAACATGGTGGGGAGTTTCTATTCTATATCCACGTTTAACTACATGGAACCATTGTATGATTTACCATGGGTGACTTGGTACTTCTCTTTCAATCATTTAAAGTGATATTTTTATTGACTCTTTTTTCAATGTGATACTTTCAATCATGTTTCTATGCCCAATTTTAAAATCGCGAGGACAAAATTTCCAAAAGGTGGAAGGCTGCAACGACCCTGGTATTTATATAATAATAATTTTTTTCATTTATATTAAAATTTATGAATAAGATATTATTTTTACATTAAAGGCAATACTTTTTCTAAAAGCGTACTCAAAATGCAACAATGGACTTATTTTAAATCATACATTGCACACAACATGATGTTATATTGAAAAATATTATTTTTAATGGTAGTTAATTTATAGAAATTATGTTGGAGGAAATGAACATAACTAACAAAAATATTATAATACATTTTTGTTAAATGTCATTACATTTATCTGATAAATTTTATAGGCTTAAAATACGAATGAATTTGTTTTTAAAAAAGAAATACTATATTTTTTTAAAATGCAGTTTTATTGTATTTTGATAGAGAAAGATTTTTAAATCAATTTTTTTCCTTTTATATTTTATATCTGAAAAAATTAACTTCTCCTATAGAAATGATACATAAAAATTTACATTGGATATATTTTTGGTAATTTTATGATAAAGATCATTTTTTAATGAATAGTTTAAAAATTCAACTTTTTAATTCAAAATAACATTTTCATGTAATTTATTTATATATTTATATTGTTCGTTTAATTAATTTTATTGGGTAATTGGATTATATTTTTATCATTAAATTTATTTTTTGTTGTTGGAAGTAATTTTACTTTGAAATTGGATATAAACACAAGTCAATTTTTTGGTAGTTTTTACTTCTTTAAAACACGCTTATTGGTTTTGACAACTAGAATTAATTTTCAATTAATTTATGAATCTTCTTTATTTTGAAACTGGAGAAATGGAGTCCATATTTGGAATCAGGAGGTCCAAATTGGGTAAATAACTTCCTTTTAGTTTTAAAAATTATGAATAATAAATTCAGTAATTATTTTATTTACCATGGTTAGAAGGTTAATTTGGTAAATAATGGTAAAAAATAATCTTATAATAATATTAAACTAGTATAAAAAAATTTTAATCCTAATTTATGAGATTTTTTTGAAACTTTTCAACTTTGGGGATATTTTGGGACCCCATGGATGTAACACCCCAAGCTTCCACTATACTCTTCTCTTTGAATAGTGCAGTAGCGTGTGTTGTACGCAACATTGATTTTTAACACACCACAACAAATCAAACTAGCCGTTATGAATAGTAATACCCACTTTTTGAATTTTTATAAATTTTATCTTTCAAAATAGAATTCTTTTTTTGATACGGAATATCGAAATTAGCATAGGGTGAATTTTTGGAATTATTCTAAAAACTTTCAATTTTTGATGAAAAGTAAAAAACATTGAGTTATAGTTTAAAACCTAATTTTTATTTAAATAAGTATTTATTTAAATTTTTTTGGTAAAAATATAAACATATTACCTATATATGTTCGATGTAATTCATTAGAGCCAGCATGTAATAATTTTAGATATATAATTTTTGTTTGAACTTTTTACCGTCTTTTACCCACCTCCTTGAGGCATTTGAAAATTTACATAAAAAGATATTTTACCGCTTCTGTGAGTTGTATTTTGAAAATCCAAGAGACACAGTTGATATTAGTAAGTAAAATTTTGTTCAATAAGATTAAAATAATATTTGGTCACTAATAAATGTTTATTTTTCTTTACCACGGTTAAAAGGTAACAGGGTAATAAAGGGTAAAAATGATATTATAATTACCCTAACACATGTATTAATTCTATTACATAAGTATAATTTTACCAGAAAACCATAGTAATAAAATATGATCCTCTTTGGTCCACTTGGATTAGATTAAGATATTTATTACTATACAATTCAAAGAAGAGTTAAAAGTGTTAAATTCAAAGTTTAATAACTACACCATTTTTAATATAAGGCTTCACATAAGCTAAATGAGACTATAAATATTGATTAGAAATATAAAAACATTTCTTCTATAGTGGAAGTTTATTTATATTTTTTAGAAAGTAAATAATTCTATTTATTTATGACACAATGATGATGGAGTAATTACCTAATTAATGAAATATTAAAATACTGATATTATAAATATCCAAATAAATGTAATTTGAGACTTTTTATGAATTACACTAATTTTATTGGTTACCGTGACATGTTAGGGTTGGTTAGAGGAATTATTTTCAAATTAATAATGCTTTTATGAATTTAGAAAAAACAAAAAACCAAATAATGTCAAAATTGACATAAAAGAGTTTTTTAAACAAAGATTATATTATTATTTGATATTATTTTCCTAAATATATATGGTTAGTACAAAGGTAATAAATAATTTTATATATGTCATTAATGAACCACTTTAGGTTATCATGGACGTTTATAGTAATTTTATTAACCATATAATATAAAAATACAAAGAGACATGGTAATGTCAAACAATTTAACAAAGAGTTAAATCAAAAAGATAAATTTAATATAGTGACCCAAACCTCTCTAAAACCTATAGGTTGAGTATTTTTCGACCCATAACCACCTTATCCTTTATATAATCCATTTTGGTGCCATTATAAAACGAAAAATATTTTATTATAAAATAATATTTCTAGCTTTTCCTAAGGTTCCCCTAACCTCTCTTATAAAAGGGCACTCCCCCTTCCCTCAAATTCACATCTTAAAATCCTCTTTTCCAGTCAAAACCATACCAAAATAACCTCGAAATTGTACTCCTCCAATCCTATAGGCATTCCTTTAGTTATAAATCCTTCCAAAGAGCCCTTTTCACCAAATCAAAAGCAATAACTTTAGAAGAGGTAAATATTTAATCACCTCTTTCAAGTCCCTTTGTTCTTCCACTTCCTATTTCTTTTTTGTTTACATCCTAAAATAATAAATATAGTATCATATATATAATGGGATGTTATTATAAATATGGTACATACATATTCATTATTCTATCTATCCATTGAATGACATGTCACCATACGTGCGTACGTACTACTTATCGTCTCCACATCGTGGTGTAGTTGTTATTCACTACATTATAATTTGGATGGGTATAATAATGATGTATAATTTATTTAAATAATAACTATAGTATGATAATGATTTGGTATAATGATATAATATCCAATTATATACTATTTTAATATCAAAATAATTATATTGCCGCTCGTGTGTATATACAGATTACAGTCTCCACGAATGCGATGAGATTCATTCCCCGTTATATACATTCAAGACTAATTTTCAATTGATGATTAAAAATAATTTTTATGTACTTGATATAATTATGTATATGAATATGATATATCCCATACATAACAAATATGACTCACATAACAAATAATACAATGGAAAACGAATTCGTTAACAGCCGAAACAACGATACGACTAAGATATTATTAACAATGTGAAGTTAAAATATCATATATGATATCATATAAATGTATATGATTCTTGTATAATTTAATAACAATTATTTCACCATTATGAAAGATTTTATCCTACCTTGGACCAAGGAAATTTGCAAGGTAAGGGTTTTTATCTCACTCCTTATTCTCGTGAGATTAATGCCATATTGCCACTATTTCCTTTTGTGTGGTGTATGTACTTCCCATAATTGTATTCTTTGTGTAATACACTTTAATTTATGTGTATTTACATCTTCATTATATAAAAATTCTTTCATGGGGTTTATGTTTCGTATGTTACCAAATTGGTATGGGTTAACTTCACAATATTTTTATTATCCGAGGTTGTTTTTATGTGAGTGTCTACTGGGACATATTTATTATTCATGTCCATGTTTCATAAAAGTGCTTTCAAAGGGATTATTTTTATGTGACTTTTTTACTAAAACATCATTTTAAATTTATTAAATATTTTTTCCTCTAAATCTTTCTCATTAATTTCCATGTTTTCAAAATGGTTTTTAATGATATTTTTATATAGAAATGAATGTTTTTAAAATGTTAATTCCATTCAAAAGTTTCAAAGTTGAGTGGAACAGTTTGATTCAAAAATGTATTTAAATGTATTATTTTCTAAATTGTGTGACTTATAAATATTTTCATGAAAAATTGATATTTCTCTCAAAGAGTTTTACAAATCATTTTCATCTATGTCAACATCCATTGATAGAATTTAAACATGTCTGAAGTAGATTTATTATTATACAAATATTCCTTATTGTATTGAATGTTTTGTGATTAATTTTACTGTGGATGTTTTATTTTTATACCATTCATGGTTTATGGATAACATATTGAAATTTCATTTTCTAGTTTCAATATTAATATTTATGTTATGTTTAATCCTTTTTATAAGAGGAATGCATTGAACTTAGTAAGTGACGGGTGGAGCCTGCTATAGATCCTCGATGCATCGGTAGGTCTCATGATACAAACTACTGTCTTGGCATAATGACTTTGACAAAATCTTATTTTTAGTTTTGGCACAAGGCCTTGACTATGTGGTTATTAATTCTTGAATTATGAATTCCATCATTAGGAAAGTGGCTATTGATATTGAATGTGATTATTCGACTTGTAGAATATCCATTTTAATAAGAAAATGGAATTATTTGTTTTTATCTTTTCTATATTATTCTGAAGTACAGGTATAAATGGATTTGGTTTTAGTCTTCTATATTTACTTAATGGTTGATGCTAATTTATGAATGTTTCCACTATATTGTTATCTTTACAGAGCATCTGAGCTCTCCCCTTTCTATTTTTGTTTTTCCCAAGATGCAAAGAAGTATATTATGACAGACCTGCAGGGATAGCCTATGGGATCTGAGTGTTGTCTATAGAAACAATGTTTTTGTAATTTTCCATTTTATGATGTAATGTAAACCATATGAATGTATCTAGTACTTAAAAGGATAGTAAACTAATCGGTCTTTTAGGACATGATCTTTTAGGATCATGCCAATGATACGTAATAATGCACCGACTCTAGGATTCTAGGGTCAGGGCATTATAGTTGGTATCAGAGGATGTTTAGTACAATCCTTGGAATCAAGATTTAGAAAAACCTTGATTAATGCACATTACACTAAGATAGACTTTGAGGATTAGTATAGAAGAACTACCTTTAATTTTTGGTATTGTAGAGATTTGGTTATTTTTTAAAATAATACATCCCTGTCTAGATACAAGCAGGTAGAGGCGGCTCTGGCACAGATGTACCAAGGGGTAAAAACTAAAACCACTACTTTGATCTAGACTTGAATGGGAACTGGTGGATTAAAATGGTCCCTACTACACTCTTGGTTACGACACTCTCAAGGGATATGCTTAGGATAATTCTCACATTCTTTACATACCATTGTGAAGGGTTTATGAGTATATACTTTCTCAAAGAAAACTTTTTTATGATTATGGATTATATCCATAAACTAATCAACTTATGTTAAGTGTTTTACATGTTTTGATTTATGTATTGCGATTCATAAACAAATCAAGATTATTCCATTGTTTAGAAATGGAGCCTAGTGGAAAGAATGAAAACCATATCAATGCACACACTCTGTGTAGGTATATCCCTTCTACTCAAGATAATTATAGTGGAGCTGGTGATGAAACTGGTGTTTATCAGCTAATCACCATTATTAAATGGGGGTACAAATCCACTTGTAGCCGAGTAATGGATAAATTATTTAGAGAAAATATTCAATGCCTTGGGGTGTAGCGAAACAGAAAAAGTTTTCATGGAAGTTTACCGCCTCACTGGATATATTGATCAATGGTGGTCATTGATTAAAAACAAAAAGGAAGAATATAAAGTATAAAATATGAAATGGATGGAGTTTAAATAAATATTCTTAGAAAAATACTTTCCTCAAGACCATCGAGTAGATATGGAAATCCAATTTCTGAGTCTGAGGCAAAAGGAGGATGATACATTCGCAAAGTATGAAGCAAACATTACATGGTTAGAGAGGGATTCTATAGATTATATACATAACCCAAGAAGAAACATTGATCATTTCTTTATGGGTTAAAACCCTTTCTATGTTGACAATTAGTCTCACAATCCTTCTCGTCATACAAGGAAATTTTATCATGTGCTATCAAGAAAGAATAAGAATTATCTAAGTCGTACGCCATTAAATAAAAGAAAGAGAATAAGAGATCAGTTGAACACTCTGGAAATTGAGATAAGGGGAAGAAGGGAAAAGTTGAATATCCATCCTACAGTAAATGTGGGAAGAAACATTCTGGTACCTGTCTGAAGGGAATGGGAGTCTGTTACATGTGTGGTGAAAAAAACCACCAAGCTCATCAATACAAGGGTAAGAAAGATTCTATAGATTTTGAGTGCTACAATTGTAGATAAAGGGGGCATTATGTGAATGAATTTGCTAAGCGTCAAGGTAACTTAACTTATAAAAGGCCAAGGGATCAAGGCCAAGATTATGCTATCACTACTACTGGGGTTGAAGTTTTGATATATGTGGTGGCTGGTAATTTAATGGTTTCCTCAAGTTTTGAAAATGCATTACTTGATTCTGGATCATCGCATTGTTTCATATCTTCCCAGTTTTCCTAGAAAATTATATATTTCCAATTTTATTTAACAAGGTAGTTTTCAGTCAAAACTCATAAGAGAAATGTCACTGCAATAATGTTTTTTGAATCAGTCCCCATTATGGAATATAAATATTCTTTATCTGCTGATCTCACCCCGATTAGCTCAATTAAATTCAATTATTGGGGAGGAAGAGAGTGAAATAACTATTGGTGAGGAAAGGAATATTCATATATAATGTGTACCTATTGTTCAAGAATATGTTAATGGGTTTTAGAGGATTTATTTGGACATCCTCCAGAATGAGAAATTCAGTTTTCCATTGATATAACTCCTAGTTCAAGGCCCATATCCAAGTACCCTTATAGAATGGCCACATTGGAATTAGTGGAACAAAAGAAAAAACTATATAATTTATTAATAAGGGATTTCTTTTCTCTAGTGTTTCTCCTTGGAGATCCCATGTCCATTTTGTTAAGAAGAAAGATTGAACTATGAGGTTGTGCATTGACTACAGGGTGATCAATGCTATAAAAATAAAGAACAAGTATCCCCTACCTCGCATTGATGATTTATTTTACCAACTGCATAGAGCTGAATACCTTTCAAAGATTGAACTTCAATCTGGATATCATCAGTTGTGTGGGAAGAAGGAAGACATTCTAAAAACAGCATTTTGAACCAGGTACAGGAATTACGAGTTTACAGTAAAGCCTTTTGGATTGTCTAATGCACCCCTTATCTTCATGGATCTAGTGAATAGAGTTTTCATGGAATATCTTGATTAATTTGTAGTGGTATTTATTGATGATATCACGGTATAATACAAAATCTATGAAGATCATGAAAATCACTTGCACATTATCTTGAAGACTCTTAATAGACATGAATTATATGGGAAGTTTAGCAAGTGTGAATTCTGGCTTGAGGAGATTTCTTTTCTTGGACACATTGTCTCTAGGGATAGAATCTCTATTGATCCTTCTAGGATAAGAGCAATAGATGAATGGCCAGCACCAATAAGAATAATTGAGGTACACAATTTTATTGGTTTAGCAGGTTATTATCAACATTTCATCCATAATTTTTTCTAGTTTGCTAACCCATTAAAAAAGATCACATGAAATGGGGTTAATTTTTTTTTGGAAAAAAGAGTGTGAAGAATTTTTTGAAGAATATGAGAGAAGATTATTTAATTCTCCCATCATGACTCTACTTTCAGGGAATTATGGGTTTGTTATTTATAGTGATGCATCAAAGAAAAGACTTGGTTGTTTCCTTATGCATAATGATAGGGTTATTTCTTATGCATCACAACAACTAAAAATTCATGAGAAAAACTATCCTACTCATTACCTTGAGTTAGATGTTGTAATCATTGATTTGAATATTTGGAGACTCTATCTTTATGGTTTAATATGTGAGATATATAACAATCACAAGAGTTTGAAATATATTTTTTCAAAAAAAGAACTCAACATGAGGAAAATTAGATTTCTTTAACTACTCAAGGATTATAATTGAACTATACACTACCACCTAGGGAAGGAAAATAAGGTGGAAGATTATTTACGAAGAATGGATCATGGAGTTTTGAACCATATTAGAGTTGAAAAATATCCTATATACAAGGATCTAGTAAATATGGATTTGGGAATCACCATGGAAGTTGAAACATCAATAATTTTTCAAATGGTTTCAAAACCATATTTACTAAAAAGGATAAAGAGTTATCAAAACCGATGATAAAGAGATTCAAAAGAAGATTAAAGCATTAAATGATGGGAGATTGAGTGACTTTGTGTATGAAGATGAAATTTTGAAATTTGGAGAGAGACTTTTTGTCCCTTTTATACCTGATCTAAAAATGTCATTTTTGGATGATGCTCTTAGTTCTAATTTCTCTATACACCATGGTATCACGATGATTTATAGAGTTTTGAAGAAACATTTTTGGTGGGACAACATGAAGACGGAAAATTCTGATTTTGTGTTAAAATTTATGGTTTTTCCAGATGTGAAAGTTGGAAGGAAATAGTCTGGAAAAGTCATGCAACCTATTCCCATACATGAGTGTAAAGGGGATAATATTATGATGGACTTTGTCATGGGACTACAAAAGACTTCTAGAAGGAATGATGCAATATGGGTCAATTTTGATCATCTTACAATGTCAATACATTTTCATTATATAAGAGATGATTTACCACTTGAATGTCTCGCAAGACTATATATTAATGAAGTTGTGAGACTTCATGAAGTACCCCTATTTATTGTTTCTGATCATGATCCATGTTTTACCTCAAGATCTGGAAAAGTCTTCAGAAATCCCGGGATACTGAACTTCGTTTGAGAAATACCTACGTCCCCCAAATTGATAGACAATCAGAACAAACTATTCCAACATTAAAAGACATGTTGAGATCAGGCTCACTTGACTGTCATGGTATGTTGGATACATATTTACCTCTGGTGGAATTTTCCTATAACAATAGCTTCCATTCAAGTATTCATATGTCACCAATAAAGCATTATACAGAAATAGATGTCACACACCAACCTGTTGGGATGATGTTGATGAAAGAAAACTCATAGGCCCAAAAAATGTGTGGAAATGATAGAAAAGGTAAAGGTAATACAAAACCACATCAAGGCAGCTCAATGTAGACAGAAGATCTATGCTGATAACCAAAAGAAGGATTTGAAATTTCAGGTAGGATATCATGTTTACTTTAAGGTATCTCCATGGTAGGGTGTTATACGTTTCGGTAAGAAGGGTAAATTGAGTCCCAGGTAAATCGGACCTTTTGAAATTCTAGACCGAATTGGGGTTGTAGCTTACTATATGGAAATGTCGCCTAGTCTCTCCAAAGTTCACGATGTGTTCCACGTATCACTGTTGAGAAAATTCATGCCTGACCCAATGCATGTACTTACCTATGAGGAATTAAAACTAGAACCCGATTTATGTTATTTAGAAGACCTTATCAAGGTTCTTGATACATGAGAACAATTCTTGAGAAACGGGATGACCCGTCTGGTAAAATTTCTATGGAGAAACCATCAAATGGAAGAGACAACGTGGGAACCTAAGGAACTTATAATGAAGAACCACCTGAGTCTTTTTATGTAGTAATACTCTAAAAATTTCAAGTGCGAAATTAATTGAATGATGGGAGAATGTAACATCCCAAGCTACCACGGTACACTTCTCTTTTAAAAATGCAGTAGCGTGTGTTGTACGAAACATCATGTCTAAACACACCACAACCAATATAAAAATCCATTATGAATAGTAATACAAACTTTTTTAAATCTTATAAATTTTATATTTCAAAATGGACTTCATTTTCGGATTTAGAATATCGAAGTTACCTTAGGGTAAATTTTTGGTATTTTTCTAAAACATATAATTTTCGATGAATTGTGAAAAACTCGGTGTTATAGTTTAAAACAGAATTTTTATTTAAATAATAATTTATTTAATTTTATATTAGTTCAAAATAGATACATAATACCTATATAAGTCCAATATAATTCATTGGAGTCAGTTTATAATAATTTTAGATATATAAACATTTTATTGAACTTTTTACCGTCTTTTACCCACCTCATAGGAGCATTTCAAAATTTACATAAAAAATAATTTTACCGATTTTGTGAATTGAATATCAAAAATTCGAGAGATGCAGTTGATATCAGTAAGTAAAATTTGGTTCAATAAGGTGAAAATAATTTTTGGTGGGGAGTAACTTTTTACTTTTATTTACCACGGTAAAAAGTAAATCAGGTAATTAAGGTTAAAAATATATTATTATTACCTTAACACATGTCCTAATTCTATTGGATAAGTATAATTCGACCAAGAAACCCATAGTAACAAAATATGAATCTCTTTGGTGCACTTGGATTAGATTAGGATATTTATTTTTATTTAATTCAAAGAAGAGTTAAAAGTGTTAAATTCGATGTTTAATAAATAATCCATTTTTAATATAGGGTTACACATAAGATAAATCTGACTATAAATATTCATTAGAAATATAAATATATTTCCTACATAATGGAATTGTATTTATATTTTTTATGAATTAAATAGTTTAATTTATTTATTACACAATGATGATGCACTAATTACATAATTAATGATTTATTAAAATAATGGATATTATAAATATCAAAATAAATGTAATTTGAGACTTTTTATGAATTAAACTAATTTTATAGGTTAATCTGACATTTTATGTTTGGTTAGATTAATTATTATTGATGTAATAATTCTATTATTAATTTATATAAAACTAAATACCAAATAGTGTCAAAATTGACAAAAAAAGCGTTTAAAAAAAATATATTATATTATTAGTTGATATTCTATTCCTAAAAATATACGGTTCAACCAAAGGTCTTAAATAATATTATATATGTCATTAATGAACCCCTTAAGTATCTCTTTAACATTTATAGTATGTTTATTCACCATACAATATAAAATACAATGAGACATGGTAATGTCTAACTATTTAACAAAGAGTGAAATCTAAAAGATAATGTTAATATAGTGACCCCAACCCATCTAAAATCTATTGGTTGAGTGGTTTTCGACCCCTCACCACCATAGACTTTAAATAATCTATTTTGGAGCCATTATAAATAGAAAATTATTTTATTATAAAAATAATATTACTAGCTTTTCCTAAGATGTCATTCACCCCTCTTATAAAAGGGCACTCCCCCTTCCCTCAAATTAACTCCTTCAAAGCCTTTTGAAATGGCCAAACCCTGACCAAATAACCTTTAAACTCTTCTCCCTTCATTTTAGAGTCCTTAATTTAGTCATAATGATAACCTAAGGTGCCATTTTGATCACATCCAATGGAAGAACCCGAAGAAGAGGTAAATATTTAATCACCTCTTTCAAGTTCCTTTCTTCTTCCACATCCTCTTTCTTTGTTGTTTCCATTCTAAAATAATAACCCCAGTATCTTCTATATACTGTGCTGTTATTATAAATATGTTATAACCATATTCATTGTTCTATGCATCCTTTGAATGACATGTCACCATACGCGCGTACGTACAACTCACTGTCTCCATGTCGTGGTGTAGTTGTTATAAAATACATTAATTTTTGGATGGTTATAATAATAATGTATAATTGAGGTAAATAATAAATATAACATGGTAATTATTCTGTCTATATGATATACCATCCAATTATATATTATTTTAATATCAAAAGAATGATATTTTCGCTCATTCGTACGTGCGGATTACCGTCTCCATGAACACAATGGGATTCATTCCCCATAGTATCCATTCCCGAATAAATTTCATTCTTTGATTAAGAATAATTGTAAATGACTTGATATCATTATTTATATGAATAAGATACATCCTGTCCATAACAAATATAACTCATATAACAAAGAATATAATGGAAAACGAATCTGTTAACACCCGATACAATGATAATAATAATATATTAATATATTATTAACAAAGAAATGTTAAAAGATTATATATAATATCAAATTAATGTATATGATTCTTTTACAATGTAATAACAATTATTTCACCATTATAAATGAGTTTAACCTACCCTCAACCAAGGAAAATTAAAGGTAAGGGGTTTTCATCTCACTACTTATTCTCGTGAGATTCATGCTATATTGCCACTATTTCCTTTTGTGTGGTGTATATACCACCCATAATTGTATTCTTTTTTAAATAAGCATTAATTTATGTGTATTTAAATCTTCATTGTATGATAATTATTTCAAGGGGTGTATGTTTCGTATGTTACAAAATTGGTAAGGGTTAATTTCACAATATCTTTATTATCCGAGGTTGTTTTTATACGAGTATCTACTGGGACATATTAATTATCCATGTGAATGTTTCGTAAAATATTTTTCATAGGGATTATTTTTATTGCAATTTTTTACTAAAACATCATTTTAATGGTTTTAAATAATTATTCTTCTAAATCATTCTCATTAAGGTCCATGTTTTCAAAATTGATTTTAAGGATTTATTTATATGGAAATGAATGTTTTTAAAATGTTAATTCCTTTCAAAAATTTCAAAGTGGTATGGGACACTTTGAATCATAAATTTCTTAAAATTTCTTATTTTCTAAATTATGTGTCTTTAAATATTTTCAGGAAAAAGGGACATTTCACTAAAAAAGTTTTCAAATCAGTTTCATCTATGTCAACATCTTTTGATGGACTTTAAACATGTCTGAAGTATATTTATTATGATACAAATCTTCCATATTATATTGAATGTTTTGTGATATGTTTGGATGTGGATGTTTTATTTTTATACCATTCATGGTTTATAGATAATGTATTGAAATTTCATATGATAGTTTTAATACGAATATTTATGTTATATTTAAACCTTTACATCTGAGGAATGCGTTGGACTTAGTAAGTGATGGGTGGAGCCCGCTATAACTCCTCGAGGCATTGGTAAGACTCATGAGACAAACTAGTGTCTTCCCACAAGGACTTGACAAAATATTATTTGTAGTCTTTGAACAAGGCCTTGACTATGTTGTTATGATGTCTGGAATTATGCCTTCCACCATTATGCAAGAGGCTATTGATATTGCATGTGATTATTTGACTAGTAGAATAACCATGTGAATATGTAAATGGAATTATTTGATTTTATCTTTTCCATATTATGCTGAAGTTCAAGTTTAAAAGGATATTTTTAGTCATATACATTGCCTTATATTTTTATGCTTATTTATGAAAGTTTTTGATATATTATTATCCTTAATGATAATATGATCTCACCTCTTTCTATGATTTATTTTTCCCAAGATGTGAATAAGTATATTATGATTGACATGCAGGGATAGTCTATGGGATCTCAGTGTTGTCTATGGAAACAATGATGTTTTAGTTTTCCATTTTATGATGTAATGCAAACCTTATTAAGGTATCTAGTACTTCCATGGCTACTAAATTAATCAGATTTTCGAGACTTGATCTTTTGTGATCATGCCAATGATACATAATAATGCACCAACTCTGGGCTTCTCGGGTTGGAGCGTTACGATGGAGCCACATTGTTGAGACAATGACATTTCATAAAAATTATTAAAAGTGATGAAAAATATAACATAAACATATATTTTTAATAATACAATTATTATGTGGGATTATATAAGTAATATATTATACTATAAATAGTCATTAGAAAGATAAGAAGATTAAATACAACATGATAGTTAATTTATATTTTTTAGACATTAAATAAGTATATTTAATTATGACACAATGATGATGCAGTGATTATATAATTAATGAAAGATTAAAAGAAATGGTACAATAAATATTAAAATAAATGTAATTTTTTAATTTTTTTACCATAAACTAATTTTATGGATTCTTATGACTTTAAAATTAACTTAATGATGTTTTTTCTGAATAGTAATGTTTTTATGGGTTTTTAAAAAGTCATGAAATGAATTGTATAAAAATTGACATAAATGAGTTTTTAAAAATACTATATTTTATTATATTTTATAATAGTCTTAAAAATATAATACTTATACAAATGACATATATATTGTTGATCATGTAATTTAACAAGCACATTAGGCACTATTGGAATTTTATAATCACTATATTAACCATATAGCGTGAATATACAAGAAGACGTGATAAGAGTAATATTAGTGAACTAAGGGTTAAAGCTAAAAGATAAGGTGAAATTTGTTACCAAGATTATTCTAAATCATATTTGTTGAGTGGTATTAGACTCAAAATAATAATATCTTTGAAATAGATTACATTGGTACGTTTAGAAACCGAAAATCCTTTCAGAATAAAATAATACTTCAAATGTTTCATAATGTTACACTCTAAACTTTTATAAAAGGGAATCTACACTCCCCATTTAATCTCACCTCTAAAGCCCCTTGGATCATCCAAATTATCACCAAATAAGATCCCAAAATCCTTATATTCTTCCTATAAGCCTTACCTCGGGAAAAAAGAAATTGAAGGAATCCTTTTAACTCAAATCAATGGGAGTTACACGTTTTCAGAGGCATCATCTTCTCTAAAGTACGTTTCCATTATTATAATTCTTCACTACCTATTATATTCTTATTCTTTGATTAAATAACCTAAAAAGTATCATAAACATACTAGGATGTTTTTATTAAATGGATTAAAACTACACTTACAAACACCTCCATCTAATGGATACGGACATATTGTTTCTATGTACAATGAACTGCTGCCTCATGAAACGTTGATTGTTCAATTTTCCCCTACCACCTCTCATAGTGTCCATTATGATGGAACTATATTTATATAAGATATATATTATCTTTATATTATCTTTTCTGTTCATTATTTTTCATTTAAATAATACCATTACTCATTCCATAATGTGTTAATATGGTAATTTCATTTAAGGAAGTGTGTACTACCGCCCCCTCAAAGTGATATGACTCATTAATTCCATACATGGAACATATAAATGATGGAATTAACGAACATATGTAACATATATTGCAGTGGTATTATACTAGAATTATAATATTCTAATGTATCATTTTGTTTGCATTCTTTTAAATATGAAATGAAATGAAATTATCATTTATGCGTATGTGCGACTAACCGTCTCCATGAACGGTGCATTTCATTTCTTATATCCAAATTATTCTACTATTCAAAATAAATATATACTAGATATAAATATATATATAATCTATATATAATATTTTTAAATCATGAATTCTATTTTGAAGATAATAGACATTTGACCACAATTAAAATTTGTAATTATAACAAGTTTATCTATAATTCAAGTACCAAACGTCGACAAAACAACTGATATGAATATAAATAATTATATGATTTTTATTGAAAATAAATAAGTGATATAAAAGGAATAATAAAATTTAAAAAGGCTAATAATCATTTATCAATTAAATTATGTTTATTATTCAGAAATATAAATAACGATCGAGACAAGTCAGACACAAGGTAAGGAAACTTTTAAACCACCCCTTTTAGTAAAAGACTTCTTTATTATGTTATGTCTTCTAATTTCCATTTTCTTATATTGGGATATGTTCTTCTATATCTTTATGTATATAAATTCTTTGTCCATGTGATGAAAAACCCTATTCTCTCTCATCAACTCATTTTTTTAGTTTTTATGTGACACAGTTAGGTTGCCCAATTTTTGTATGGGGATTTCTAAACACAACTTCTAATCATTTATTTTACATATACTTTGTCAATTATAAAATTCCAATATTATGTGTGCAATAACTGTTTCTTTATTAATTTTGTAATATAAACTTCTTTTTGTAGGGATATACTGTTTCTACACATAATCACCACATTGATATATTCTAACGTCATTTATATAAACACTATAAGGTAAATCATAACTCAATATTAATTAACTGACTTAAATATCCATTTCATTGGTTTTGTTTTTCGATGAATATGTGTTAATGTTCTATTATTGTTTTAAAATTAATATCCACTTATATTGGGTGTATTTATATTTTTCACATCAAATTTTTTCCTTTATTTATCCTTTATCTAAGGATACTGTCTTTGTATGGTATTTTGTCTCAATTTACATTCCATTGAAACTTATTTTTTGTTTGAACCAATTAACTTTTATTAGGTTTATATAGTTCCCTTTGAGATATTATATCAGTAATCTCCTTATTCTCAAGATATTATATGTTTTTGATGATGTTATTCATTAATTATTTTTATTCATGTATTTCTCAAGTGGTAAGGGACCTTATAACTATTACATTACTTTAAATAGTTCAGATATTTATTTTTCTAAACATTTCTTATTACATTCCATGTTTTAAAGATAGTTTGACATGGTTTTTTATATGGAAATTATTGCTTTAAAATGATATTCCATTAAAAGTTTCAAATTGGTATGGGACACTTTTATTCAAAAATCTACTATTTAAATGTTTTTAATGTGTTTTTTAGAATAAATTTATCATGTTAATATATTGAAATTATATCATGTGATTGTAATGTGTAAATGAAATCATTACACTATGTTTGTTTTATGTGTTGTGATTATGTAATTTTACATGGACATTTGACGAGTGGTTGCGTGATAAACCTAATATTGGTGGTTCCATTATAAACATGTGGCGGGTAATCCTGAGATAGCTCTCCAATGCACTGGGTAACATTACAGAGGTAAAAATTAATATTTTTTCAAATATATTTAGGGAATATACTATGATGGGTATTCCAATCGTAACTCCCAATGTAGCTATTAAATCTACAATGAAAGTATGTTATGGATGTGAAACATACCTTGATGATTTAGGATTTCTATTTATTATTAATTAATCTTATGATTTCACGAGGTATGATAAAGACCTTATGTTTTATTACTGAAAAGTATGATTTCATTGATTTTCATGTATTAATGGACTAATGTTTTATTTTGATGTTTTATATCCCTTTTTAGCTTCTTTTCTCATCCCACGTTTTTTAAATGTTTTTCAAAGTGTATAAGGAAGGGTAAAACAATGGAAGAATACATTAAGATTTTTACTAGGAAAATAATTATTATTATAATTATAGAGATTTATTTTCATTAGAAAATTGGAAAATGTAGAAGTGACTACTTTGTAATTTTCGAGATGTAATTTTAATAGTAATGAATTAATTCTATAAAACTCTAAAACTAAAATGATCCTTAATGTATAATTCCTCACTTAACTCAAGAATATGTAATATTTAAGGCTAGTGACTTATATGAACTTGAATATATTTTATGGTTTTTGTATCATAATTTATTAATATATACATATCCATTAAATGATTCCCCATTCATGGGGTTTATGTTTCAAATATTACAAAATATGTAATGTAGCATTGCCTAAATGTTTTGTCCCTATGAAACATTCCATTATATGAAACGATGTTCTAATATGAGGTGTGGACATAACTATTTGATCATATCCGTTGTAAAAGTAAAGAGATAGCAGAAAATTTTTAGATTAATAAAAATTATTTTAAATGAACAATATAAAGATTATAGAGGGGAATACCCAATTAATTTTTGAAAAGAAAAAAATATAATATGAAAATATAAATTATATTAAGGTAATAAATTTCATTGAATATAAAAATAATTATAAAGAAATATTTAAGGAAATGTTTATTCTTGTTGGTGCGAAATTGATTCATGTGGTGTATGTTTTAATAATTCCTTTCAAATTTTCGAACAAGTATTCTTATGAACTATGTTTCAAAAATGATAACAATGCTAGTTTTTTAATTGTTTTAATAATATTAATATGTAGTTTCAAACGAGTGTAAATAAATATTATAGAATTGGAAAACATGATTGAAGATATTTTAATAAAAATATGTATATGGAGAAATGAGTTTTTTAACAGTGATAAAAATGGTCAATTTTCATAAAAAAATATATTAGAATATTGACAACATAAATAGAGGAAAATGAAATGAATAAATCATATTATCGTTAAAATTATATAAGATAATAAGATAATTAATATTTTGGAGAAATTGATGAAATAATTTCTTCAAAATAATTATTTGAATAAAAGTTTCTTATAATAATGAGAATATAACATTAAACACATACCTGTAATCTGTATTTTTTTATGTTTTCTAAACATGCATATAATAAAACAAAATAGAACTATATTTCGATAAAATAACATAAATATTAACTATTATACCATACATGGAATTCTTATAAAATCATATTGACTATTCATTAACAATCCTTCCTTATCATCATCTTTTCAATTGTGAACTACTTCATTTGTTATGTATATTTTGGTTAAGTAGTTATGTTCCAAGAAAATAGATCATGATTAATTCATATCCAAAATTTATATAAATATATAAATATAATATATATTTTTTATAAAAATAATTTAACAATTTAGATAAATATATGACGAATCGTTATTTTCATAACTATTTGAAGATGATAGTCTATTCATATAGATGAGTAATGTTTTCATTTCTCATTGGATTGAATGAATGAAAGGTAAATATTTATTCACACATCCATAATTAGTATACTAGTGTAAATATTATAACTAAATAATAATTATACCATAATATAAAGCATAAATGATGGAGGTGTAAACTAAATTGTATCTCGATAAAGAGGTGGTTCTACAACTCTATGCACAATGGATAATTTATTCTCCAATTTTAGTAAGTGGATATGATAAATGGATGTTCCTTAAATATAATAAAAAATTAAAATATTTTATTCTAGATTAATTATTTTATTATTTAATCAACTTTTTTCAAGAATTAGAAGGAGAAATGATATTGAATGGTCTTGGATGTGATATATACCTCTTTATTTTGATAAATCCTTTTCCTTTACCAATAACCCTTAACGGAATGGACTTAAGTGAATAAACAGAGATCTATTATGAATTTAAGGATCCTATTATAGTTTTTAATGAGGTATTATTTAATTTTAATGGAACCAATTTTGTGAATAAATAAAAATAATATGTTTCAGTTTATAATTGGTGGGAGAACACATGGAATTTTATACTATATTTCAACTATATAAGTTCAAATTCATGGGAAAGAGGATCCAAATGGATTAGAAGTGTAACATAAGAAAGGATAAGGTGAAAAATATTTATACAATAATAATTTTTTATATTTGGGTGGAAATACAGAACATATATGTTGGTTTAACCCCTTTGTGAACATATTTTAGAAGAATAAATATTTAAACATTGATAATAATAGTATTAAAATAAATTCCATATAAATACCATGAACCAAATGTTAGATTATTTGAATTGATATATAATCACAATATTTTATTAAAACAATTAGTAATTAGATATTAATTTAACATATTTATATAAAATCACAATTTATACATACAAATAGATTTTAGATATATGTGTTTCTATGACCAAAAATTAACTCATATAAATTTTTTTATTAAAATTTGAGTTTCACTAATTTTATTTCTTATAAAAAGGAATAATTGTTTTTTATGATAAAAAATGTAATTTTAATTTTAATAAAAAGTATATCACTATTTTCAAAAAAATTAATAATTTTCACTATTCAATGAGATATAAATCTTTTTATAAAAAATCCTAATATATCAATATATGTTTATATTGAAATGATGATTCAAAAAATTATATTAAATTCATAAATTAAAATTTCAAAATATTCTATAATGTATTTGTAATTCGAATCTTCCAAAAAAATTTAAAAACCATTTATGGTGAAATAAATTCCTAAAGATTAAAATGAATGAAATTTCATTTGAGAGGAATATTATTATGAATTAACCAATGCAGATTGGTTTTAGTTAATAATTATTAAAATTTCTCAAAAATTAATCATTAATAGTTATACCTATTAATTTATTGGTAAGGTTATACTGGATTACTATATTGACATTCCCAATGTAATAGGGATGAAAATAAGTAAATATATTTAACAATTCATGTTTTATTCCAAAAATATATTTTTGTGTTATGCTATAACAACCATAAAAAATAAATTGTAATTCCATAAATGTAGTATGAAAATGATTATATCTCTACTTCATCATATCTGCATGATCCCATGTAGCATCAAAAAAATTATGATTCCTACAAATTTGTTTAACTAGTTGATAATACATGATATGTTTAATTCCATCTGTATGATTCAAAATTTCCATGAAAATTTATTTAGTTGTAATACAATGCTCCACTAGTACTAAATATGAGTTCAATACATGTGAATGATAAGTTTATTACATTCTTATAAGAGATAAAAACACATAATGAAGTTGATATTGGTTTGGTAGGAGTTTCATTAAATTATAAACAACCCCAAATTGATTAAGAATATCAAAGGGGAGAATATGCATATTACTCAACATTCCCTTCATTTAGAATATCAACACCATATTATATACTTTAATTCCAAAGAACACTTTATCCCCAACATTAGATTCTAATTATCATTGAGTAATTTCAAAATACGTATTCTATCAACTATAAAATTTCTTCATGTTTGGTTTAATATATCAATCCTTCTCTACAATTTCCCCAACTATATCATTCAATAATAGATTTATTTAAACAAATACATCCCATTTTATCTAATTTTTACACTTTTTTCCATTGATGGATTTATGTTGATCCATACGAAGTCTCATGTAAATCCTATTATACTAATAATACTCCAATAGAAGAAAAATTCAATTCAAGTAAATTTTAATGAATTTTTAACATGATCACAAAATATCCTCTAGTTGTTAACTAGTTCCCCATGACTAAGAATATTTTCTGTGATGATAATTAATAATATAAAAAATATCTAAATCTAGAGATTTTTATACACATCACTTGAACATCATGTTAATACTAATGTCTGGAATATATTATTTAGTATGTTATAACCCATGTATACTTACCACATCCTTAATTTATTTCCTGGAATGATTATCGTGGGTTCCGTTTTCTCAAATTGAAATGATGTTTGGTGACATCAAAATGTGATCGAACAGTTTCAATATATATTTATATCAACTATATATTTTAGGGATATTGATTAATATAAAATATTTGTTGTTTGTAAATTTTTATTATGGTGTGTGCAATGGTTTTATAATCTTCCAAGACTACTATCTCCACACAATAAAATTTGACAAACAATGAACTAGTATAAAAACTCTACTATATCACCTTTTATGACTTTGTACCCAAAATATTCTTTCTGGTATCTATAAATCATCATAATTAAGTAAGAATTGGTTATTATGAGTTATGATCTTATTCCAATAGTTCCATCATCAGGTCTGATTTTGAGGATACACATACTAAGTTAAAAAATCATGATATTCAACAACATTATTGGTTTAAACAATGAAATATATTTTTTTTTATCCAAATTTAACTTATTTGTCTCGTTAATATTAACTAGGATAAATATTTGAAAACTCAATGGATAAAGAAAATATTTCTCCCTTTCCTTCATTATTTCAGTGTCCATCCATTGAAAATTCACAAATATTTCTCCCTTGTGTTCCTAAACATATATAATCATACATGATCCGTTTGACACAAATCACCATCCCCCATGATGTATTTCCCATTATTGTAATGTATTAAGTTATCATAATTATAAGGCCCCATACTTAAACATTACTTAATGTTGAGTTACTTTAAGAATACATGTTGAGGATATTTTCTGGTTTAGAGTTTTAGAGAATTAGATCATAAAACATGCATTACATTCCAAATTTAAACAAAGCGGTTACATAAAAGATAGTATTCATTTTTACCATATACGGAAACATATTTAAAATAAAACATGGATTCTATCTTGACACTTCCTTGACACTATAATCATATCATTTACCTTTCCCTTGACCTTTGAAAGACATTTCAAAAAAACATGGGATGAGCATAAAAATCCCAGTAAGGGATATAAAAATATGGAAAGGAAACATGAGTAAATATATACCTAAGAAATAAATCATAGTTTACCCATAAAACATAATCACTTTAACATACCTCGTCAAATAACGAATAAATCATAGAAATCTTATTACATAAAGGTAACTTGAGGCATTCATAACATTCTTACGTAGGGAGTAACCCTCTTGGTTACGTTTGGAATACCCATCACAGTATATTCTTTAAATATCTTCGGAGAAACCTTAACGTTTAACCCCTTCGCGTTACCCAACACATTGGAGAGCTATATCAGGCTCACCCGCCCTTAGTTTATCACAGAACCACCCATCTTCATAATAATGCCCAAGAACCATAACATAATCGTATCACATAAAACATGCATAAAGGAAACATAACATTTCCACATTTCAATCACAAGAAATCAATACAACACATTGATATAATAAAAAAATTATGAAAACCATTTTCAATACCAAAATAAAAGACAAGTAAAACAAGGTATTTATTTTTCATTTAAAAGAAAGGTATGGCTTGTAGAGGATGCCGAAACTCAAATAATGGTCATGGTGGCGGAGAAGTCGTTGTCGCCGCATAAGTACGACAAAAAAACATTCCCTTTTGTCGTTTAGTAAACCCTTCATATAAAAATAAGCCTTATGATTAAACGTAAAAGTAAAAGGGGTTTATACACCGTATAAAATAATGTTGTGTATAGAACAAAATATGCCTCAATGAAAGGAGATTGAGACGAAGTCCCATACCTCGGGTCCGACATGACTCGATCATTCTTTAATGTCCTGAATAATAAACTTGAGTTAATTTATACTTTCTTAAGTACCTTTTCCAAGTTCATTATTCCATTTATATCACTTATTACCATGTCATGAACACTATGTAATTATTTATGTTAATAACGGTTGTTTTAAAGATCATTGGTACTTGAGTCAAAAATAAACTCTTTATAATTACAATTTGTTCATGTATCCATTATATACAGAGTTATATTCATTATGTTGATATCATATATATCATATATATCCATTATATTCATTCATTTATAATATTACATAATCATTTAGAGGTAAGAAATGAAATTCACCGTTCATTGAGATGGTAAGCCGTACGTACGCATGAACGCTACTTTCATTTCTATGTCATATTAATGGAATTAAAACTAAATGAGAGATATGTATATTTTAATTCCATAATTATATTCATCATTTAGATGTAACATACATCATATATATCCATTATATACATGTACTTATAATAGTACATTACATTTGGGGATAAGAAATGAAATGCACTGTTCATGGAGACGGTAAGCCGTACGTACGCATGAACGCTACTTTCATTTCTATCTCATACATTAATGGAAAGAAATATTAATTATATAAAGGTATATTATATTTCCAGTATAATATCATATATAATATCATTAAATATATCCTTTATATGTATCACTTATGGTATTAACGAATCAAATCACTTTGAGGGGGCGGTAGTCCGCACTTCCTAAAATGAAGATATCACATTTACCCATAATGGAAACCATAAAGGTATGCCATAAATGAAAAATACAGAAGCTTAAGTAAAAATAAAAATATTATATATTATATATTGGGACATCTTAATGGCCACCTTTGAAGGTGTTATATGAATGTTGAACAATCATCGTTTCATGAGGCATAAATTTTCCATCCATGGAAACAATATGTTCTTTAAACATTAGATGTAGGTGTGTGTAAGTGTAGCTCGAATACTTCTCATAACAACATCCTAGTATATTGAAGATACTGGTGTTGTTACAAAAGAAAGGAATAAAAAGAGTTTAGGGGGTTGGAGAAGCAAAATAAAACATAAGAACACAAGAGAAGACATTACCTTATAATCGGGTAACTCTTTTTGATTTGAGCTGAAAGGCTTCCTTGGGAAGACTTCTGCCCAAAGTGAGGCTACTAGGAGTAAGAGGGGTCTGTGGAGAGACAAAATGGGCAGGGGTATGAGGGGTAAGAGGGGTATGTGGGTAAGAGGGGTATGTGGGTATGGAGGTATAGGTGGGGTCCTTTTATAAGAGGAGAGTAGGGGCACTCTTGGAAGGTTATAAAAGGATACGTTATTTTCAAATGAGTTTCGGATTTTAAAGGTCCGACATTGACTTATTTCGAGGATGTGGTGATAAGGGTTCGAAATATACTCATCCAATAGGTTTTTTACATGTTTAGGTCTTAGATTTTATATTATCTTTTCATTTTATTTAAATCGTTAAATAATGAGGTAATCACTGCATCATCATGATGTCAAAAATAATTTAGTTTATTTATTGTCTAAAAATTACAAAACAAATACTATGATGTGGGAAATATTTTTAGATTTCCAATAAATATTTATAGTCTAATATATCATTTATGTAGACATAATTAAAAATGGTTTACTCAGGTGATACGTTATTTGTTATATTTAACTTTCTTTAAAAATAAAAAGATAAAAAGTCATTATCACACAAAAGTGATTGCATGGGGTCCCCAAGATTGGCACAAGGCATACCATGGTCGGCCATGACACATCCAGTAGTATTTGGACACATGTTAGGGTCATTTGTTATTATTATGATATTATTTTATTATCCTTAACTACCCGATTAATAATTAATCAAGATAATTGAAGATAATTTCCGTCGTTACTATTCATAATGTAAAAAAAGAGAGTCTTGATTACATAATTTGGACCTTCTAATTACAAATATGTAATCCATTATACCAAATTCCAAACACAGAAATTGCAATAATTATTTTAAAAATAATTCCAGTTGTCAAAACAAATAGCGGGTTTTTTGAAACAATATCTATGAAAAGTTTGGCATTTGTTTATGCCCAATTACAAAGTGAAATTAATCCTAATGACCACAATTGGATTAAACGGTAAAAATATATTCAAATTACACTTTAATAACAATTAAAAAGATAATCTAACCTTATAATTAAATTAGATGAAAAAGAATTTTTGATGTAAAATGCAGTATTTTTCACTATTCATTAAAAAAATGAACATTGTCAGAAAAATACCAAAAATTTATCCAATGTAAATTTCAATGTCACTATCATATAGAATATGTTTATTTTGACAAATAGAGCTTATAAAATTGTCAAAAGTTTTATTTAAAAATGGTTTGTCATCAAAAGGCAGTAAAACAATCTTTTAAAAATATTAGTGTATTCCATGCTTAAGATTGGATTTATTCTCATTTTAAGCCACTAAAACACTATCTTATTCATAAATAGACATAGATAAAAATATATATTATTCATTACATACTTGGGATGTTACACCCTTCCCCCCTTTAGAAAATTGCGTCCCCACAATTTATTTACTTAACGAATAAGTGGGGGTATTTATCCGTCATTGCATTTTCAGTTTCCCATGTTGCCTCTTCACTCATGTGGTTCTTCCAAAAAACCTTTACATGATGAATGACGTTATTCTACAACACATTATCCCTGTGATCAAGAATCTGAACCGTTTGTTCCCCATAAGATAGATTCTCTTCCAACTGAACTACCTCTGGACTCAAAACATGAGATGGATCTGGCATGTACATCCTTAACAATGAAACATGAAAAACATTATGTACATGTGATAAACTCAAAGGTAAAGCCACTCGATAAGCAACTGATCCAACTTTCTCCAGAATTTCTTATGGTCCAATGAACGTTGGACTCATCTTTCCTTTCTTACCAAATCGCATCATACTTTTCCATGGTGATACTTTGAGAAAAACATGATCACCTACCTCAAAATAGAGATCCTTCCTCCTGTTGTCTGCATAACTCTTCTGCCTGCTCCGAGCTGTTCTCATGTGTCTCTATATCAACTGATCTTTTTTTGCCAACTCTTCTACAAATTTTGGTCCCATCAATATTCTTTCACCCACTTCATCCCAAAAAGCTGGAGTTCGACACCGCTTCCCATATAACGCCTCAAATGGTGCCATCTGTATACTGGAATGAAAACTGTTATGATAAGAAAACTCAACCAAATAAATATGATGGTCCCAACATCCATGATAATCCATCGAACAAGAACGTAGCATATCATCCAAATTCTGAATCGTTCTTTCTGACTTCCCATATGATTGAGGATGAAAAGATGTACTAAAATTTAATTCAGTACCCAACGACTTCTGAAGGCCTTTCCAAAAGTTAGAAGTAAACATGAGATCATGATCAGATACAATGGAGAGGGGAACTCCATGAAACCTGACTATCTCTTTAAGGTATAATCGAGAATGTTGATCTAGAGACAAAGTATCTTGAATAGAATGTAAATGAGCAGATTTAGTCATGCGATCAACGATAACCCAGATTGCATTATTACCTCGAGATGTCTTCGGTGATCCCACAACAAAGTCCATGAATACATTTTCCCATTTCCACTCTGGCACTGGAAAAGGCTGAATCATCCCTTTCGATAACTGCCACTCTACTTTAACCTGCTGATAATTCAAACACTTCACAATAAAATTAGCAATATCTCTTTTCATTCTATCCCACCAGTAATACTTCCGCAGATCTCTGTACATATTAGTACTGCAAGGATGAACTGAAAATGGGGAACTATGAGCCTCACATAACAACTCTTTCTTCAAATTTTAATCACACGACACACACAATCTCTTACCAAATATAAAAAAATCATTATCACTGTTGAATTTAGGCAACATACCCTTCTGAACCAGCACTACCTTTTTCGGCAACTCATTGTCTTGCTTCTGTGCTTGCGTAAATCTGTCTGATAGAGAATATTTCACTGATACTTGAAACAAAAAAGAAGAACTTCCTGCACCAACAACTTCTATGCCAAAGTTCATCAAATCCTTAACCAAATGATCATGTTTCAAACGCAACATTATTAATGAAGCGTTACTTTTTTGACTCAATGAATCAGCCACTTTATTTTCTTTTCCCGGATGGTAATCAATTGTACAATCATAATCCTTGATTAATTCCATCCATCCCCTCTGTCTCATGTTCAATTCTTTCTGAGTGAATATATACTTTAGACTTTTGTGATTGGTATATATTTCACACTTTACTCCATACAAATGAAGCCTCCAAATTTTTAAAGCGAAAACAACATCACCTAATTCCAAATCACGTGTAGGGTAATTTACCTCATTAGTTTTCAACTGACATGAAGCATAAGCAATTACCTGATCATTCTACATTATGAAACAACCAAGTCATTTCAATGAAGCATCACTGTAGATAACAAACTCCCCATTCATGGAAGGTAGCGCAAAAACTGTAGCATTCACCAATCTTCTTTTCAGTTCCTGAAAACAATCATCACATTATTTTGTCCAGATAAACTTAACACCCTTCTGAGTTAGCTTAGTAATTGGACTATATAACCATGAAAAATTTCTAACAAACCTTCAGTAATATCCTGCCAAACCAAGGAAGCTACGAATGTCAGTTACATTTGTGGGTGTTGGCCATTCTTCGACACCCTTTGTTTTTGCAGGATCAACTGTTATCCCATCTTTTGAAACAATATGACCAAGGAATGAAATATGTTGCAACCAAAACTCACACTTTCTGAATTTCCCATAAAATTTATTTTCATTCATGGTTTTCAAAATAACCCTTAAATGTCCTTCATGATCCTCTTTACTTTTAGAAAAAACCAAAATATCATCAATGAAAACATCCACAATCTTATCCAAGAACTCATGGAAAACTCTATTCATTAAGTCCATGAATACAACAGGTGCATTGGTTAGCCCAAAAGGCATTATTACAAATTCATAATGGCCATATCTTGTACGAAGCACGGTCTTCAGAATATCTTCTTCCTTTAAATTCAACTGATGGTACCCTGATCTCAGGTCAATCTTTGAAAAAAATTGAGCTCCCTGGAGCTGATCAAACAAATCATAGATATGAGGAAAAGGATATTTTTTCTTAACAGTAATGTTATTAAAGGCTCTATAATCAATGAAAAGTCTCATTGAACCATCTTTATTTTTAACAAATAAAATAGAAGCACCCCATGGTGAAGTGCTAGGTCGAATGAAAACTTTCTCTAATAAATCTTGCAATTGCACCTTCAACTCTAAAAGTTCATTTTGAGCCATTCGATAAGAGGGTTTTGAAATTGGCTTAGCATCAGGAACTAAGTCTACCGTAAACTCAACATCCCGATCTGGTATTATTCCAAACAACTCATCAGAAAAAACTTCAGGATACTCCTTTACCACTGGCACATCAGTAATCTGAACAGTTGCCTTGTTTTCAACAATATGTGCAAGGTAACATTCATTTCCATATTTTACAAGATTCTCGACCTCATGATATGTTATCAACAGTAAGGTTTCATTCTTGTACACAAACTGAATGTCTTTCTGAAAAGAAACTTCTTTAGCTCTACAGTCAATTTTAGCTTGGTAAATAGAGAGCCAATCCATACCCAGGATAACATCAAACTATTCTAGAGGTAAAACAGTAAGGTTTTCAAGTAGGTTCTTTCCATGGATAAGGATATGAAGATTCTTATAAATTCTTTTTGCCTCAACATTTCCCCCAGGTGTTTTTACCAAAAGTTCATGAGTCATTTCTTGAGATGGTATTCCGATTTTACTAGAAATGTTTTCAGAGATGAAATAATGTGTAGACCCCGAATCAAACAGCACACTGGCATAATCTGAAAAAACAAACAAAGTACCTGATACCACTTCATTTAATGGACCGACATTTGCTAAAGTAGTTGTAAAGGATTTCACCACCCCATTCTGCTTGTAGTCTAACTTCTCCCCATCACTCGAGCTCTTTGTCGGATACTCGTTTTCATAGTGACCCATCTCATTTCACTTAAAACATTTCACTAACTGTAAATCAAATTTGGTCTTACCTTCACCCTGATATTTTTTAGTGCAATCACGAGCCTTATCTCCCATCTTACCGCATCAGTAACATTTTTTAGAATTCAGAAGACATTCCCCAGCATGCCTTTTACCAAATTTATCACAAACTGGAAACTCGGTTTTCTTACTCTCAGTCCTTTTTTAAGAATTCATTCCTTTCTCATGCCACCTCGGTATCTTCTTCTGCTGGTTGTTATAGAAAACTTGATCATCGGTAAACTCCATTTCCACCTTCTCAGCACATCGAACAAGCTTTTCATAACATTTGAACTCACGAGAAGCCAATTCCCTTCGATATTTTGGCTTTAATCCTGAGTAAAAATGATTGATTTTACTATCAAGGTCTCGGATAAAATTTGGAGCATACCTTGCCAATCGAGTGAACCTCTCTTCATTGGAAGCCACTGAGTCTTCCTCTTTCCTCAATTGCAATAATTATTTTTCAATCCTAAGTCGAACAGCCATCAGAATATA
The DNA here is from genome assembly GCA_963277665.1 of Viscum album. NCBI lineage: Eukaryota > Viridiplantae > Streptophyta > Magnoliopsida > Santalales > Viscaceae > Viscum > Viscum album. The sequence goes on from OY728156.1 coordinate 1,148,761,888, forward strand.
CCTCTCAAGAAACATAGCTTTGAATTCATCACAGTCAAGAGAATCAATCTCATCAGAGTCCCTGATATTTTTAACCATCGACCACCACTGATCTGCTTCACCCTCCAAACGGTAAATAGCAAGACTAACCTTTTGATTGTCTGAACACCCCATGACATCAAAAATCTTCTCCAGTGATTTAATCCACCCTTCAGCTAGCATAGGGTCATATGATCCTCTGAATGATGGGGGATGTTGCCTCATGAAATGTTCCACCACTGACATGTTCCTTTGAGATTGATCTGGCTGATATCGTGCATGGATACCACTACCATTTATCGCTTGAGTCAACTACTCCATTACTGCAACAAACTATTCAGTTCCAATTCCGACCATCTCAGGATGCTGATTCAGAAGGTTATTTCCTTCTTTATGCCTTCCTAACACTGTTTCCATGTTTCCTCTGAGGAATACCATTCTAAACAAACATGTCTTAGATGAAGCAACACGGTAATCTTCAAATTCTATATCATATCAATTTGACCTTAAAAAAATATTTTTGGATAATCATTTAATAGAAATCTAACTCCTAAAGTTATCTAAACCGACCTTTGATACCAACTATAAGGCCCCAGCCTTAAACATTACCTAATCTTGAGTTACTTCAAGAATACAGGTAGAGGATCTCTTCAGGTTTAGAGTTTTAGAGAATTAGATCATAAAACATTCATTACATTCCACATTAAAACAATGTGGTTACATAAAAGATAGTATTCATTTTTCCCATCTACGGAAACATATTTAAAATAAAACATGGATTCTATCTTGACACTTCCTCGACACTATCATCATATCATGTACCATTCCCTTGACTTGTGAAAAACATTTCAAAAAAACTTCGGATGACCATAAAAAGCTCAGTAAGGGATATAAAATATAGAAAGGAAACATGAGTACATATATACATAAGAATGAAATCATACTTTACCCATAAAACATAAGCACTTGAACATGCCTCATCAAATCATGAATAAATCATAGATATCATAAGACATAAAGGTAACTTGAGGCATTCATAACATTCTTACATAGGGAGTAACCCTCTTGGTTACGTTTGGAATACCCATCACAGTATATTCCCTAAATATTTTCAGAGAAACCTTAATGTTTAACCCCTTCATGTTACCCAATAAATTGGAGAGCTATATCGGGCTCACCAACCCTTCGTTTATCACGGAACCACCCGTCTTCATAATAATGCCCAACAACCATAACATAATCGTATCACATAAAAAATGCATAAAAGAAAAAAACATAACATTTCTACATTTCAATCACAAGATATCAATACAACACATTGATATAATAAAAACATTATGAAAACCATTTTCAATACCAAAATAAAAGAAAAGTAAAACACGATATTTATTTTTAATTTAAAAAAAGGTATGGCTTGTAGAGGAAGCTGAAACTCAAATAATGGTCACAGTGGTGGAGAAGTCGTTGTCACCGCATAGGTACAATAAAAAAAACATTCCCTTTTGTCGTTTAGCAAATGATTCATATAAAAAGATTCCTTTTCAGTAAACTTAAAAGTCAAAGGGGTTTATACAACATATAAAATGAAGTTGTGTATAAAACAAAATATTCCTCAATGAAAGGAGATTGAGATGAAGTCCCATACCTCGGGTTCGACTTGACTCGATCGTTCTTTAATGTCCTCAATAATAAACTTGAGTTAATTTCTACTTTCTTAAGAACCTTTTTGAAGTTCATTATACATTTTATATCACTTATTACTAGGTCATGAACACTATGTAATTATTTAAGTTAATAACAGTCGTTTTAACGATCATTGGTACTTGAGTAAAAAATAAACTCTTTATAATTGCAAGTTGTTCATGTATCAATTATATCCAGAGTTATATTCATTATGTATATATCATATATATCATATATATCCAGTATATACATGAATTTATAATATTAAATAATCATTTATAGGTAAGAAATGAAATGCACCGTTCATGGAGACGGTAAGCCATACGTACACATGAACGCTACTTTCATTTCTATGTCATATTAATGGAATTAAAACTAAAGGAGAGATATGTATATTTTAATTACATAATTATATTAATCATTTAGATGTAACATACATCATATATATCCATTATATACATGTACTTATAATAGTACATTACATTTGGGGAGAAGAAATGAAATGCACCGTTCATGGAGACGGTAAGTCGTACATATGCATGAACACTACTTTCATTTCTATCTCATACTTTAATGGAAAGAAATAATAATCATATAAAGGTATATTATAATTCCAGTATAATATCATATATAATATCATAAAATATACCCTTTATATGTACCATATAAGTTATTAATTAATCAAATCACTTTGAGGGGGCGGTAGTCCGCACTTCCTAAAATGAAGATATCGCGTTACCCATAATGGAAACCATAAAGGTATTCCATAAATGAAAAATACAGAAGCTTAAGTAAAACATAAACATATTATATATTATATATAGTTAAATCTTAATGGTCACCGTTGAAGGTGTTATATGAATGTTGAACAATCATCGTTTCGTGAGGAAGAAATTCGCCATCCACGGAAACAGTATGTTCTTTAACCATTAGATGTAGGTGTGTGTAAGTGTAGCTCTAATCCTTCTCATAAAAATATCCTAGTATATTGAAGATACTAGTGTTGTTACAAAAGAAAGTAATAAAAAGAGTTTAAGGGGTTGGAGAAGAAAAATACAACATAAGAACACAAGAGAAGACATTAACTTAAAATCGGGTAACTCTTCTTGATTTGAGCTCAAAGGCTTCCTTGGGAAGACTTCTGCCAAAATTGAGGCTTCTACGAGTAAGAGGGTTATGTGGAGAGACAAAATGGGCAGGGTGTGTCTGAGCCAAAGGCTTGAGAGGTGTGGGTAAAGAGGTAGGGGTGGGGGCCTTTTATAAGAGGAGAGGAGGGGCACTCTTGGAAAGTTCTAAAAGGTTACTTTATTTTCAAATGAGTATCGGATTTTGAAGGACCCACATTGATGTATTTAAAGGATACGATGATAATGGTTAGAAATATACTCATCCAATAGGTTTTTGACATTTTTAGGTGTTAGTTTTTACATTATCTTTTCGTTTTATTTAAATCGTTAAATAATGAGGTAATCACTGTATCATCATGATGTCATAAATAATTTTATTTATTTAATGTCTAAAAATTAAAAAAAAATACTATGATGTAGGAAATATTTTTAGATTTCCAATGACTATTTATAGTCTAATATATCTTTATTTAGACAAAATTAAAATGTTTTACTCAGGTGATACATTTTTTGTAATATTTAACTTTCTTTAAAAATAAAAAGATAAAAATTCATTATCACACAAAAGTGATTCCATGGGGTCCCCATGTTTGGAACAAGGAATCCCATGGTCGGCCATGACACAAACAGTAGTATTAGGACACATTTTGGGGTCATTTGTTATTATTATGATATTATTTTATTGTCCTTAACTACCCGATTACTAATTAATCAAGATAATTGAAGATAATTACCGTCGTTACAATTCATAATGTACAAAAACAAAAGAGTCTTCATTACATAATTTGGACCTTCTAATTCCAAATATGTAATCCATTTTACCAAATTACAAACAGATAAATTGCAATAATTAATTTAAAAATAATTCCCGTTGTCAAAACAAATAGCGGGTTTTTTGAATCAATATCTATGAAAAGTTTGGCATTAGTTTATGCCCATTTCTAAAGTGAAATTAATACTAATGACCACTATTGAATTAAATGGTAAAAATATATTCAAATTAAACTTTAATACCAATTAAAATGATAATCTACCCGTATAATTAAATTAGATGAAAAGCAGTTTTGATTTAAAATGCAGTATTTTTCACAATTTATTAAAAAATGAACATTGTCAGAAAAATACCAAAAATTGATCCAACGTAAATTTAAATGTCCCAATAATAAATAATATGTTTATTTTTACAAATAGAGATTATAAAATTGTCAAAAGTTTGATTTAAAAATGGTTTGTCATCAAAAGGCAGCAAAACAATCTTTTAAAAATATTAGTGTATTCCATGCTTAAGATTGGATTTATTTTCATTTTAAGCCTCTAAAACACCATCTTATTCATAAATAGACATAGATAAAAATATATATTATTAATTACATAATTGGGATGTGACAATAATATAAAATCAACCCAATGTGTATTCTACGGAACATATTCAACTATTTCTGGGAGACTATATAAGTTTAAAATTTATGATTATTATATATGTCACAAATTCTAAATATTGGTAATATAATCATATTAGTAATGGAAATATGACCATTTCTAACTCATAATCATGTTTCAGGTAATAATCCCCATGTTTTTTATATTCGGGTGATTCAGATATTGTCAACATATCATTCAATATATGGCCACACCTCATCCCATTATGAGAATTCATTATTTTAATTCACATATAATACTAAACTAATAAGTTTTGTGATCATATGAATATTGACCAAAATTCTCTTTAGCTCCATGAAAATTTATTCACATTCATTAATCCATAGATACATAGCGGAATTTTGATATATCTTGGTGAGTGTATTATAGATAAATGATAAATAATTTAAACATCATAATTAACATCATTTAAATCTAATAAAATTATATATCTTAGTCACAGTCGTTAATATTAGAAAATTTACAATAAGATTCATCTTTGATAGGTCCAACAGTATTACATTACTTTTTATTATGCGAACCATGAAAAAAACTTTATATTGTCAAAATATAAATTTGGTACACATTTGAAGAAAATTATCCATTCTTATTACCTATAGAAGATTCTTTATGTGATCTCCATGTTATGATTTACTCATGGAATATATAAGAATTCCTTCTATTACGAAATCTTCAAAATAATCAATGTAATATATAAAAAATATATCTTTTAAATAATGATAATGGTGGGGGAATTCAAAATGCCAAATCCATTGAATATAAATTCATAATTTTTAAACTCGGTTGTTTTTTATTGAGGTATGTCTTCATTATTGGCCATCAATTGATAGTGTTGTGATCTGAGACCAATCATGAAAAAATAATAAACTTGTCATAATTAATAAAAAAATCATCAATACACGGATTATAATACTTATTTTAAGTCATGATCTTGTTATATTCTAGAAGATCTATGTATTGTTGAATTGATGCATAATATATCTTATCTAAAAGAACATGTGAACCCCATATTGGAACCCTTTACTGAATTAATAAATTATGTAATTTCTCTTGGAGTTTCATCTTAAATTATTATTACTCAATCAGAGAAATTCTATAAGGAAAATTTCAAGTAATTATAGAATTGAGTATGTTTTTTATTTTAATGTATACATCATTATTCATTGTATGACCTTATAAATATCCCAAAATTTCAAAATATAAACTCCCATATGATAAGGATATCATGGATGTTGAGTTTCTACCCAACCATATGTGATATATTCCCCCTTCAGATAAGAATAATGTTCTATAAAAAAATATTTAAACTCCCTTATATATTCTTATTTATCCTCACAACAATACATTGTAATAGGTTAGTTCATAATAAAAATGATACATCTATTCCCTAGAAAATGATAAAGTATTTATATAAAAAAATTTCTATTGATGCCCAAAACCAAAATAAAATAATCTTGATAGAGAAAAATATTATTTGGAGGGAGAACATTATATATATAATCAGTTAAAAAATATTCACATACTATAGTTTGATCATAATACAATTGATAGTAATTTTGGTCACTTCAATATATACTCATCAAGATGGAAATGTAAAACAATTTGAAAATTATTCTAATATTATAGAGTGGGTATAACTAGAATCAAATAATACATTACGAGATATAATGTGGCTGAAAATTTTCCTTTCCCCACTTCCTAATCACACAAACATATGAAATAGTAATCAAATTAGATTAAAATTTATCTTTAGTATTATGACTTTACTAACATAGATAATCTCCTTTGATCATCATATTTAATAAAAAGTTTTCATATTATCAATTGTTCTTGAAATTAAGCATTTTAATGTAAGTGGCAGATTATGTGTTGGTTTCACTCCATTTGGATCAACAGAAATTGTTTTCTCAAAATATTTTCATTTTATTATCTGATGGAATTATTTTCCCCACATAAAACATTTATCCACAACTTAATACAATTATTTGCATGCTTCTTTCAAAATTTTTGGAATAAATGAAAAATACATCTTCATCCTTTGATGATTTTATATTATAATTTCATTTCAATTACATATTTACTTTTTAGTAAATTCAATAATATTAATGGGTGAATCCAAACTACATTTCCTCTATTATAGAACTTCAACATATTTCTTCATTTATCTTGAGGACTATTTTTGATAATTACCTTCAGATACATGGATTTATTCCATAGAGTAATCAATCTATAATATAATTTGGTTTCATAACAATACCATAAGAATATATCACATGTATTGAAAATTGTTCCTCATAGGTTATAATAGATTAATCATCCATTTTTTGATATCAATGAAATAATTATTCAAAATAATACAAAGAATACAAGCAATGTAATTAAAAAAATGATATTATACTTTTCCCTCATTAGAGGAAAATCATTTATTTAATTATATTCAAGTTAATACTCAACCATTCTTTGACATCACTATTAAAATAATAATCAACTATGAATTAATTTTTATGATATAATGATTGGAGAATAAAAAATGGATTCTCAGTGGAACTAATCAATATTTCAATAGTTAATGTATTAGTGGTCCCCATGAATAATGGTTTACATTTCCAAAAAAATTATACAGAAACATATTTTTCCCTCCATTAATTATTTTTAACCTCATCTTGATTCTTTGATTTAAAATGTTTCATAATCATAGTAGAAATATTTGTTCGACTCATATAACATATAACTTCATACAAGGATAATCATTTCATTTCTTATTTCATTCCTTAATAACATGGTTACTTTTTGTTCCATCCTTTGTTTCAAAAAAAATATATTCTTATGTTAGACAATAATCATGGTGGTAAATCATAAGATCATGAAAATCATTTATTGGATATCTAAATAATATCTCCCTATTTTCAATCAATGAAAAATTAACATATTTCACCCATGGTTATTATCATTTTCTAGTCGATCAAAAAATATATTAATTAAATAGTGATTTACTGTAATAATTTCTATGAAACTACGAGTTTTTGTGAATTTCATTTTTTTTAATAAAATAAATTATATTGATAATTTTTGTTGAATGCAACACCATGTTTTTTCAAAGTGAAATATATTACTAATATGTTTATTTAAATGTTATTGCTATAACATAGTTGTTAAAAACAACAGGAATGAATAATAATAAATAATTTATAATTAATATTTGGAAATGTATTATATGATGTAAACATATTGATTATATGTAAATAATTTTCATTAAGGACATTTTCTTTTTAAAAAATACAATTCCCTCAAAAATATTGTTTATTATTTTTTTTGATCAAGAAAAAATAAATTTCAATCAATTTTTTTAAAATATTTTAAAAAATAAGCATAATATTTGAAATTAGAATTTTCATGTTATCATAAGGAAGATTTTGAATTATTATATAAATGAATATTTTTTGATTAATAGTGACATGAGCTGAATTTTAATTTAAAACCAATTTTTTCATATAAATTAATTAAAAATATAAATTATTATTAAAATTTATTTAAAATTAAAATCTGGAAATTTATATATCTATTAAACAAATTAAAGATATTGCAATCAATTTAGTGTTGAAATTTTATATAAATAATTTATAAATTTTGAAGAATTTTTTTATTGAAAACCATCATTCTCTTAACATTTGTGAGATTAATTTTAAATTAACGGTTTCCACATATGTGATTCAAATGTTTAAAAATGGATTTAGTATTTTTAATAATAATAATTTGAATTATCTAATAATATAAAAATATATTTTTCAAAAATATAATTATGAGAAAAAAAATTAATTACTGTGGTTATGGTAAAAATGGCTTTAATGTGGGTTACATTCAAAAAAATAATGAGAAATAGGACATAATTTTTTTTATAAAATATATTAAATTACTATATTTCAACCATATAATTTATATGTTTTAGAAATAATATATTTTGGAACCACGTGACTTGTAATAAACATTGTTATGTAATTTTCATTTAGAATATTAAAAGTGTTCCAATAAACTAACTTATAAAAAACCACAAAATTTTCTCTCTATATCACACATTCGATCACATCTGGTTTAGCGAAGACCTTCTAAAATAATTTACCATATTTAATACTATCATCCAAGAAGACTTAATTAGAGTTGAAATCCAACCGATGAAGAATTTTGGGGAAAACATAAAGAGGTTACCAAATGAAGAGGTGCTTCTAGTACGTCTGCTCAATGTAAGGAGTTAAGGTAAGATATATTTAGTATCTATCTTATTAAAGGAATTCATATGAAAATTCATTGATATTTTATCTCTTCGGTTTATATACACAAATTTTATAGTTTGTATCACGAATCTACCTATTTTCATGATACTTTTTGTTCCTATTAGTGTTTTTATTTCTTGGGGATTACAAATCATGCATACCAATGTAGTAAGAGTTTTATGATATAATCAAATAATTTATCAATAATATTTATATTTACACCAATAATGATAAAATATTATGATCAATACCTATGTAAACTCATTAATATTATTATAGATATATTATTCAATGAGAATAAATTTCTCTAATTTATTTTCCACTATTTTTGTATTCATGATTTAAAAATATTGGCTTCAAGAAAAATCATCATTTTTCCCTCTATAGTTGAAACCCTATTTTTCTTCCAAAACTGTGGTTTCAAAAAGTTTATTCCAATATTGTTTCAATCATTATACAAACGATTTATTAATTAAATATTTATTAATTTTTTTTATCTTTTTATAGAATGGGTTTGATGGAATATTCCTGTCATTTGTCAAAAAACACCCCTTCGGATTTTATAAGAAATATACAAAACATATTTTTTAAATTTCATAGAATGAATATTTTTCCCATTTTCATTTTGGATCAATGATTTTATGGTTCTATAACATGTTTTCAGTGTTATTTTAAAAAAATAATGGAATTCAAAAAGGTTTTATTTTTTTCAAGGGGAAAAGATATTGTATAGTAGTTTTTTAAACTTTATCTATGTATTATTTTCAATGAATAAGATTTTGAATATATATTCTGTTTTAAATTTATTTTATATGGAAATCATATTTTTTTCAAGAAATATTCCTTGTGAAATATGAAAATATTTTCCATGTAAGATAACATCCTTTGGAATTATATATAATTTAGTGGGGAGAAGATCTAAGGAATGTATTATTATCCCTTCTCTCAATGGATTTTTTTTATTAATATGTTTTTATGAAATGAATTTGTTCCTTGATTTATGACATGAAGAAATTATAGATATAGAATGAAACCCATTTATTTTATATTTTATATGAAATTACGAAGTGATTTTCAAGCATGTCTCCTTTATATATGTTGTTATGAAATGTTTTTGAAACCCATTCCATTTCATGGGTTCTGGTATAATGAAAATTATATGATATTTTGAAACATGTATATTGTATATTCATTATGTAATAAGTGGGACCTATATATCCCTCTAATCCACTCGGTAATGATAAATGTTCTACAGGCTCAAAATTTACATGGCTTGTTATCAAAATACCAGAAATAAGTGTACACTTGTGTTAATCCTAAGAATACAAATGTGGGTACATTGGTGGTTATCCTAGTCTTGAGAAATATGGAACACAGTTTTTTAGAACAATCCCCATGTAGCTACATAAGAGGTTATCCCCATCATAACATGTTATGGATGTCTTAATTAATAGAGATTAAATAATGTCCTATATGATTATGTTTTTATAGATATCATAGTCTCATTCGAATATTATTCTATCATGGTAAATTTTATTTGATTTATTTTTGATTTATATCTTATTAACAATTAATCTCTTTTCCTGGAAGAAATATTTGAATGATTTATTTGTTTGTTTTGATTAATAATGGTTAATCTCATGTTCTCATAACATTATATTCATGTTATGATAATATGACACCCCTATTTACCCTAATTAATTAGATGATATCACATATTCTAATATTTTATTTCCTAATTCTATGAAGAAATAAATTGCATACAATATGTATAAAAGAGATTTTGTTATGATGAATATACAGAGATATGATGTAGTTTAGCTACGAATAATATGATTGTGTTTCCTTGATTCCAAAATTAATATACCTTTACGATCCTTAGGAAACTGTTATTATAATTTAATTAATATTAATGAAAATTATTTTATATCAGCATTTGATAATAATGCATCATTATAGTTCGTATTAGAGTAATTTTTTTGTTAATATTTTCGAAACAGGTTTAGAAACCTTAGTGAGAACCTAGGGTATTCCAAAGGGAATCTGTAAGGTTGTCTCTCAGGATAAGTCTAAGGATATGTAAAAGTATAGGAAAATTTCAAGGTATCTAGATAATGGATAGAGAAATCAGTTTTTAAATAATTACACCACTTTCATTGAACTATAATTGGAAGTGACTCTAGAATAGTTTACATATGAGTAATTACTCTAAAAGGGTTCATTATGCAGGACATGATAATAATGTAGTGTATGAAAATGGGCCTTGTTTCAAATATAAATTGACACTATAGGGGGGTATTAATTGAAAATTCATAAATTCATTATTAACCTCCATGATACATTTAAATAGATGTTTATTATTAATGACCTTGTGTAAACATAATGTGTCATTGATTGAAAATATGGTTTCATGTTTTTCACATCGAATAAATTTTTTCTTCATGTTTATTTTCTCCCATGATTGATTATTATTTGTTACACAATTATTTTGGTTTTAAACAGTATATGGAACCCAAATTAACTATGCTAATGTTTAGTGTTATGGAAAATTCAGTTATTGAACACATGATATTGAAATGTTATTGGAACATGAAAGAATTATTTTTTTGGAATGAATTAAAAAAATATCCATATATGAATCATGATATAAATCTATGTGAACAAATGAGAGAACAATATTATTTAATGTCCACAACGAGGAAAACTCCCCATTATTTTAGTGGGTATTATGATCCAATAGTATTTCAAAAATGGAACAATCCAGTTGTGATAATATTTTCCATTGGATAGAGTTCAAAATATAAAAAATTATTTTGGACTATCAACTAGTTGGATTATGAAGAAAACAAATTATTAAATTTTATCAATAATAATAAAAAATGTGAATAAATTTACATAATGGATTGGGTTGTGTTAAAGATCCTATGGTTCAATAGGTACTTCCCACATATTATTTGTACGAAGTTGGAGAAGGATATCATTGAACTCATGTAAAAGGATAATGAATCTATTTAAAACAATAAGGAAACTTTTACAATACATTATATGTACTCTTCTGGTATTATCATACATACACATTGTGTGTTTTTTCATTTCTTCATTTGCTAAATTCAATTTTTCTAATGGCCACTATTCATAAGAGACTTTAGTAGCTCTGATGATATAGTTCAATGTTTTTTCATGTTGGACATGGAAGTTGGGGTTATATATCAATTTCATTGTTATAATAATAATATAAAAAATGGAATTCAATAGAAATTATATGAACCATGTAAATAATAAGATGATCATTCCATTATGTTGAATTTTTTGGATAAAGCATTGAGTAATTTTTTATGAGGACTAACAATTATATATTTTTTGAAAGGAGGTTTATTGAGATGATGAATTGAACAGTGATGTGATGTTGATATATAATGATAAAATTGTGATAATTCTCTATATAATACAAATGAAACATATCATGGTGTTAATAGTAAGGATTTTTGACATTTATCATATAGGTTCCCAACAACAATGGTAAATAATAGTGATCATCAACAAAAACCTCCTATAATGTGTGTCAATGTGAAATATAATAAAATCATTTTTACTATAGAGTAGATAAATTATTACATTGCGATACCGACATTTTCAATTGACTCTTGAACTCATAATGTGTTATATAACTCTTGATAAATAAATTTATTCTTATCTAAAAAATAAACTAAGTGTTGCAAAATTCCACAAAAATAATTAAATGTGGAACATCAAGTGAAACCCCAAAATGATAATTTTGATATCAGATAATGTCTATAATTATTATCCATTTTACCTTTGATTCAATTTTTTTATACAACCAATTTCATTGTTCCTCTATTAGAATTTCATGCCATAATAAGCATGAATTGGATTTCTATAACATCCTTTAAATTTTAGAAAATAGAAAATAGAAAAATAATTTAAATTAATTTAATTGATTTAATTACTTGGAATACTTGGTTTAGTGTGCATCACACACAACAAAACGTTTATCTGCTTTTGTAATAACTATTAGGTTCCATTGAGGACATCTGTTAGAGACAATTCTGAGTCTTACCAGTCCACTATATACTATTAATATTATTTATATTACATAATAGATATCACCTAGATGTTTGAATCGATAAAGTGAATATGATTAACTATATTATTAAATAATAGTTTACACGTGTTTATAATAAGAAATATTTTTTTACCCATTAATTCTAAATGAAAATTAAGACCAATTTAAAATAAAAGATGTGTTATTTATTATTATTTTTGACCTGAATGGAACATTATCATTATAAAATAAATTCATAAATATTTTTCATATATATTAATGAAATTTATTTGATATATATTCAATAAATTATCTCGAAATTAATATATTATTTTTTATTGGGTTAATATAAGAAGTAGTTCAGTTTTAACTATAAAAAGATGCATGTTTTTAAAAGTCATTTTCACAAACATTAATGGAACACCTATTTTAAATATAATTTTATCCACATTAATAAATTTTATTTCAAAACCTAATAATATTTTTTATAACGTAGTATTAAAATTGAATTTCTGATTTTTTGTGTTTTTATTATGAATCATTCATATTTTGATGAATTCTGCAAGACACCGAATTTTAATTAAAATTATCATTGTACTTTAATTATTTATTTTGTTAAATAATACATTTAATTAGATTTAATGTACAATTTTATAAATTTTATATCAGTTAATACACATTATATATTTTTATTAATTTTAATTATTATTTTATATATAAAATAATAGAATTTTTTTGAAAATTATCACATTATAAACCAAATTTGTCATCGTATATACAACATAAATTTTATTTTGATTTATAACACTTCTGTAATAAGAATTTGGAAAAATGGGTTCCATATTTGGAATATAAATAATTTTTTATTTTTAATATGACAAAACTAGTTTCATAACTATAATAATAGTTATATTAATTAAAGTCAATTTCAGCGATAAATCTAAAAATGAGTTTACTTAGTTGTTAAAATTTATTTTTAATGTCCAAAGGACCTAGAAATTTTTCAAAAAAACCTTGGGCAGAATGGATTAGACCGTATCACATGTTTTATATGATGTGTATCATTATTTTAGTCACATTATTTGTGGCATACCTTGAAATGGAATTTACCATTTTATATTTGCAGTAATGAAACTCCCCATGAACTATGAAAAGGAACTCAACCTCCCCGATTTGATTAAATATATCAAACCATTTTTATAATGAAAAACATAACAAATACCCTATAAAAATCTCTTCCATACACCATATATTCATCAATTTTTTATGAAATATATCCAAGGAATCATTTTTATGGAAACTAAAATGAGTTACCCGAAAAAAGAGGTATCATTTTTTCACATGCATTTCTATTTTATATATATATCCAACCATTAAATTATAATTATTAAATTATTATATAACAAATTCTCTATCATAAATATTCTTATATTTTTAATGCCCTTTTTTATCTACACCTACACAGACATACATCAAATATGTAACAAAGTTACTTTTTGTTTATTGGGAAATGTACCGCCTCATGAAATGAGGATGTTAATAATTTTAATTACGACATCGAACTATAGAATATTATTATGGAATTTTTTTTTGTGATATATATAATATTTATGTTTTCTTGTTAATTTTGTAATTATTATATAACACTTACCTTCATTATTTCTTTTTTTTACAATATGATAACATCGTTTGTGGACGTGTGGACTACAAAAAAAAGTGATGTGATATGTTCCCATATTACTTGAAGTATATAAAAAATGAGTTTAATAAAATATTATATAAAAAATTTATATATGACATTAATTACATAATTAACTTTCTGGAAGAATAATATATCATTTTCTTTATAACCCTTTTCAGACATGAAAAAAGTTACAACGCCATTTCTGGACATGTGGACTACATTATCCTTGATGCGATGTGAATTATTTTATGTAACATGAATTTTTTATATAAGTAAATTTAATTAAATAACATTTTATTTATTATATATTTATCATTCTTGAAAGAATAATTTCACCTAACCCGTTCGATAATTATCATTTAAAATTGAGAATGTTACTCATACATACCTATGACCTACCATCTCTATGATTGTAATGTCGGTTCATTTTTGATAAAAACCATCCATGATTAGTTTAAAAACTATTAGTTATGCATAAATATGATAATTACCTGATGATTCTTTTTATATATATGGTTTGATAATAAACCATTTGACTATATTTGACATACTGATGTCATTTATGACATATAAACTGAATATGTTCAAAACATATTACTTATAAATTATTGATTAAGGAATTTTATATAGATTATTTATAAGTGAAAAAAAGTAATAATAAAAAAGGAAGTGGTTGTAAAGAATATATATATAATTAAAATATTTTTATTATTCAGGAAGATAGAGGACGAGCACAAAATCTGGGACTCAAGGTAGGGGATTCTTGTCTCACTTTTCTTCCTGTGAGGCATCCACCATATTAACCACATAATTTTTTTTTGTGATGTATATATTACCTATATAATATATTATATTATGAATGAATTTATCTAAATTTTATTTTATGTTTCATTTGATATTTTTTATCTCATGTGTCTTATGATTCAAAAGTTAATCAAGTAGTATGATATTTTATAACTCGAATTTCTTTCATTGGGATAAACACCATGTCCATTGGTTATATTATTACATGAATATGTGTAAAAATAACTATGATTGTATTAATTTATATTTAAACATGTAATTTTTGGATTAATATTTATCACACAAAATTATATAATTTATTTAATATCACTCAAGTGATATGATCTTTTTTAGGGGTTCCTTCACCTCAATTTTGTTTCTATGAGATATATTCAATATTCAAAAGTAATTATTTTTTAATTTATATACCTAAATTGAATGTATTAGATGATTCATATCATTAAATTTATGGGGTTTTACATTTCTGTTTTTTTATCTATCTTACATTGGGTTTGTGGTTTCAAATATACCAATGCAGTAATGGATTTTTGTCACAATGTTCCTTCATTGATATGTTTTTCATGTTATACAAATATATTCTTTTATATTGTGTATAAAATTATATATTAAAAAATTATATAATGAAACATATTTATTATCAGGATATTATATGTTTAATTTAATTTTTTCTATTCTCGGGTTTATTTATTAAAATGTTTCAATGTGGTATGTGATGTATTAGAATGTTTAAATATTATTTTCCCTAATAAATTTTTAAAGATATTTTAAGGTGAGTTCCATTTACCAACTTAAAAAAATTATCATAATTACTATCCACTAGAGATATTTTTTATTGATACTATCCTAATTTATTCTTTTCACAGATTATGTCTGTTTCAAAGATATTGTTACGATAATCATTTATTTTCCATGAGTTGATTTTGTCAAGAAGTGGTTGTTATGATACAAATTTATTTTTTATGTGTTGATTAAGTAAATTAAAGATTATTATGGAACACAATTATATTCCATGGATTACTCATGTTTCAACGATATTGTTATGGAACCCTTTTCTTTTCCAAGGGGTAACCACGTTTCAAAGAGATTGTTTGAAAACCTGTTTCTTTTCCATTGATTAATAAATTTTCATACGGATTTTTGAAACCATTTCTCTTAAATGTTGTAATCATGTTTCAATGAGATTTTTATTTATCCTATTTATTTTCAGAGGGTTAATCATGTTTCGAATATATTTTTATGATACATATTTATTATCATCGGGTTGATTATTCCTAATTTGGTTGTTATGAAATGATTTGATTGTATATTGGATATTTAATTCAAAATTATATTGTTATAGAACCCGCTTTTTTCCCTGAGCTAATCATGTTTCAAAGAGATTATTTTTAATCCCAATTATTTAACATCGGTTCATCGTATTTCAATGTGATTATTTTAGAATCCATTTCTTTTTGATGTGATAATCATGTTTCCATGAAATTATAGTGTAACTTATTTCATTTTAATGGGATCATAATTTTTTTAAAATAATAATTTTTTTTTCATTGATTTTATAATAATTATCCATGTATTTGGTTCATGAACATTATAAATGTTGTGTGCACCAAGATATCATTGGGTGAGCCCATTAAATCTTATGCTATGGGTGCACCTAGATATAATTCTAATAAATTTTGTACAATGTGGATGAAAGTAAACCATTTTTTTATTCAATATTTTAGGATTATATATGGGTTCTATGAGATGATGTTCAATTATATCAACATGTTTTATATATTCTATATATGTGTTTATGACATTTCTTTTGATCAGTCTTGATATCACATTACACATGGTTACCAATTCATATTAATATTTCAATTATTAATTAATATTCTATGTTTTCATGTTTGATTATATAGGTATTGATGGTTGCATATATTATTATGATATTATCATGGGTTTTTATCAATTCATCATACTATTATGCTCTTCATATTCTCACTAATGACATTCATTTTTTAATTATAATATTTCCCCGTACCGAGTGTTTGAGCCCAAAATTATTATGTTTTTACCGGGCTCTAAAGAATGATATTGAAAAAATTATGTCTATAAATTATTTTACAAGGATGATGTTGATGAAAAATTATGAAATAATAAATTAATGGAAAATGGTAGAAAATATCTTCCCATGATTTCAGAAATTTTTATTTTGGATTTTTTTCTTAACTCCCTAAAACACTAATCCTATCATGTTCCTAGGAATATAAGTGATATATGTTTTAATTTTGATGCTGTTTGATTTTTAGGGAAATATTTGGGTCCTAATTATCGGCATTATATATGGAAACAGTATGAACTGGATTTTAGCACATGATATGATTTTGTAGGTTCAGGGTTGTTATAGTTAGTATAAATGTATGGTCTAGAGAAATTTTTAGATTATAATGTTTTCATTGTTTGATATATTAAATGTTATGGGTAACATCAGAGGATTATAGTGTTATGGTTGATAATAAGTTATAATTTTTAAGAAACACCATTTGAAATTTTTATGTAGTATGAAATTTGAGGATATCTATTATATTTTAGGAAATGTTTATTGGTGGTGATGTACAAATAAAACTTTGGTTTTGTAATGAATCACATATTCTTGATTGTATTTTTAGAATTTATATTGCAATATTCCGAGACTAGGTCTATACAAAGTGTGATATTCTGAGGAACGGGGTGTTCATAATTATTGATTGGGGAAAGATATGTTTTTAATAGCTTGTGAGAGATATTATATGAAAAATTGTAATAAATCTTAAAAAGGGGCATGGATATGAAATACGAGGGAATTGTTGAGCTCAGAGTAGTGTATTTACCATATGAACGATGTAACACTGGTCGGTGTGCGTCATCTATAGAAAAAATAACCATGGGTTTAACCATAAATAAAATAATTAAATAAAAATAATTTAATTTTGAAATCCAAATAACTCAATAAAACAGTAACTCGAATCAAAGATTCAAGACCATCGTTTAGTTCATAAAGTGGTTTTTTACTTGGGCATGGCTTACAGTCGATCAGCTCAGGTTGAAGATGAATTGTATAATTGGATGTTTGCGAAATATAAAGATAAAAAAAATATTTTTTAATGAACATTAAATGTTGAAACAACATTGTTTTCCTTATTTATTAAGCTTTGTCTTTGGAATTATGTGGTATCTCTATATCCCTAAAAATTACCCTGGGAAAAGGAAATGAAATCCTCTATGAAGAACGATGAAAAACCCTCGTTGATAAAGGATTTAAGATGATACAAAACCCCATAGTTCGTCAATGGCTAATCAAAACTCAAGGTATAGTTTCAATATATTCTTGATTTCATTTCCAATTCATAAAATCAAACAATGATTATGGACCAACCCTTGAACAAGTTTATGCATGATTTGATGATTCTTGTGAGAGGGATAAATATTTTAAGATTAAATGTAATAGAACTTGGTGATTATTATGTTGTTGGATTCTTAATGATTCTGATAACAGGAATGAATCAACACTGATAAGAATAAGGACATGATCTGTTCTTCAGGTGTTCTATGTGATTATTCTATCCCTATTCCTGAAATTCATCACTGTTCGACCCCCATGTTCAGGACACATTTTTTTGGGAGGCTCCAAAACTGATCGGTCTCCCAAAGTGATAGTATGGAAGATCAAGGCCAAGGGCATTTAATATTATGACACAATGATTATGGAAGTTGATCCATTTTCAAAAACAGTTCAATGAAGTAGTGGCAGTAACCTGCAAAAACAGATCCACCTTCGGTCGATGATAGTTGCATGTGAGTGTATTAGAGGACGGTGGTTACACCAAAGGTGATCGAGGCAACAACGACGACATGATTGTGAATGCAGCATGACCAGACCAAATAGTACCCACAGTGGTACAAGCCATAGGTGGCGACCGAATGGATATGCCATGAGGCTCTAGTGGACATGGAGACACGTAATGATCCACATCAGATGTATATCCAGCATCTATGTCACGGGTTCATGCAGTGAAGGTGGGACAACCACATTGACTGGAAAACCGCAGCCAGGAGGGCCGTGTCCAGTGGTCAAACACACCAGCCTGCACTGATAGGATGTACCAAAGATATTGGGCCACATCCATGTCCAAGGAGGCTAGACCCTGAGGTCCATTTTCTAGGTCTATCTGAACCATCAGGTTGTGTGGTATCGGGATTGGTTGAATGGGAATGGGTCGGGTTGGTCGAACCGATTCAAGTCAAACCTAGAGCAGACCTTGAACTTTTTACTCAATTGACCATATCATTCAAACCATCTTTCTATTTGATGATCCTTTTATGGTCATGGACCCTTCATTTGAGAAAGACCTTCTTAGAGAATCCATGTGTTTTTTGGATGATGTATTATGAACTAATGGCTTGAGGATTATGTTCTCCAGGAAAAATCCTACTATGTGAGGAATCCTACAACTAGCTGTGAATAATGGATCTTGGTGACAACGTGGCATGGGGCCAGCATTACCCACTAATTCTCTATAAGCCACATATGATCAATTCACTATCGATTCTCCATAAGCCATCAATGCTCCATATTCCATCAACACTCCATCTTCCATCGAATCACCAGACCCCATCACCACTCTATGCTCCACCAACACTCTGTGGACCACTAACGCTCAATGCACCATATATTCTCTCTGCGCCATTGATACTACATGGTCCATCATAACTCTTTGTTCAATCAACACTTCTATTTTCATAAGGACAATGATATCTGTGGAATAAAACTAGAAATCCTTCCCTTTTTTCTTTAGACTTATAACTATTTGATATGACCATAGTGATTTCACATTATTTGTTTACATTGGGGTTTACTTCCTTTGATTCATTCATGGTCTACTTAAGTGAGTTTTCATTATGGTTTACTTCATTTATTTCTTAGCGGTGAACCATTGTAGTTTCAGGGTCCCAACAGAGTATTTTTTTCTCACCCATACATGGCCAAAAATTGCATGTGTCGTGTCCTGTGTAGATGTTTGGCAATTTGAAAGAGTCCTTGTTGGACCCGGACTATGTGGTTCTTATATAGAGAGTCATGACTGATGATGTGTGCTTCAACAACTTCAGACAACTGTTTATATACCTACCATTCCTTGCTGTGTTTTTTGTGGATGAGTTTTAGGATCCTCTACTTTTCATTTGGGTTCTACATGTATTTATGCCTTGATTACTTTTCTGTTTGGTACTTTTGTAAACTAGTGTTGGTATCTTAGTGGTAAACATTATTGTTTACTTAGTGTTTTTTGTTCATCACTTTTTCTTTGAGGAGTGTGTCTGTACAAGTACATAGAAAAATGACTCCCATTTGTGGGATATCTCTACTCAGTTCTAGTCTACATCCACTATCCTATAAGAGGAGGTCTTGGGGTAGTCGTGGCATGGGTCTTGAGGGATGGGTCAGGATTGAGTAGTATATTAGACAGGTCGGTTCTACTAAAATAACCAAGAGTCTTTGTGATTTGATTGGGGTAAAATTTCATGTGTTTCGATTATAGATTTTAGTCTAGGGACTCTAGTGTTGGTCATAAAACCAAAATATCCATACATCATGATATTGAGTGTGTTCTCCGGTCTTTCTTGAGCCAGTTTCATCTATCCAAGTATACACTATTGAATTTGATACATCAATATCTATTTTAGGATGCCTCTATGCAAATGTCCAACCAGGATTCTGATGCGTGATCATCAGAATGAAACACATAATGATGAGGCGTCAGTACATGGCCCAGTACAAGAAATAGAACCACCATGTAGTGTACTAGTGTCACTGCCACTGGGAGTGAAGCAGTTACGACTAGCATTATTAGTAGAGCATGCTCACAAGGTGAGGGTGTTTCATGAGTTCTAGATGCGGAAACCTCCTAGGATCAGGGGTGAGAAAAACCCCATTGAAGTTGTGAATTAGATGGAGCAGGTTATGTGTGTATTCCTCCAAGTAATAATTCCAGTTGACCGAATGGAATTTCTAGATTCATATCTTATACATGAATTAGTGGGGAAATGGGTTAGCATAGTTATCCAGATCCATGAGGAGATGACTCTCACATATACTAACACAAAGTGTATTTTCATGGAGGAGTTCTTCCTTAGTGATCATACGCTGAGTACATATAAAGTATATAATACATTTGTAGTAGGGAATCTATAAACTAGTAGAGTACATGGGATTTTTTTTAGATATTTCTTATTACACTGAAAATGTTGTGTGGGACCCATGTTTTAGGGCCTGAACCTTCAAGCATGGGCTAGGACGAGATACACGGTACTCTGTTATATCTCCTATAATTCCAACATATGTTGGGGTAATGGAGAAATATATACTGGTGGATAGATTTCTAGAGGATCAGACATCGACATTGGGTGCTACAACCTGGAGTGAGGTAGTAGAGTCTTCGGAAGAAGGTAGCCAACAATTGATGCAGGGATCCAAGAAAATAAGATAACTTAGGGGATGATCCTAGGACACATGGTCAGTGGTGTTTGGCTCCCATGGTTTAGAGAGTCAGCTGAAGGACAGGTTATTCTACTCGTGTCGTGGTTAGGGAATCATGACTTAAGATTTCCTGACTTTCTATATGGACTATCAACATATGGTTGAGGGACCAACGAGGTAGAACAAAATATTGGAATATGGTGGCCTGACTTTATTTTTATGCTTTCAAAATATTTTCGATTATACTTTTTATAAAATTTATTTCTAGCTTCATTTATATTCATTCATGTAAAAAGTTTTTCAAAAACAAAATTAATATTTCATAAAACTTTTTCTAAGAAATTTCAATGAAATGGTTTTCAAAATATTTTTATGTTTTCTTCCAATTATTTCAAATTATAATTATAGAATAATGTTTTTAATATTTTTTGAATTTAATTTTATATGTTTTGTGGAAAAAGGTTATCAGAATGATTTAAATATCATTATAAATATTCAAGGTATATTCTAAGAAGATTATTTTAATTTTTTTTATTTAATAATTTTTATTTCAAAGATGAATGGATTTTTTCCTAAAGAATGGTTTTTGAATGTAATTTAAAAATAATTTTTAATATTAGATTACATATTTTGATGTTACTCATGACCTTCTAGGAAATTATCTAAACATTACATTGACATATTTTATACGAATGGGTTATTCTTAATGTCATGGTCTTTATGAAACTCATTCCCCTTCAATGGGTGATATTTTTATGAATCATTTTTCTCATTCCCGGGATAAATTATTTTGAAACATGCTTCTCTTAACAGCTTATGTTAATAATGAAATGATTATGAGACCTGAATATTTTTCATTATATTATGATATTATCACATGTTTATGAAACCCATTTCATTTCATGGGTTATGATACAATTAATTATCATCATGGGAACATGTATGCATGATTCCATTATGTAATCGATGAACCTATTTCTCCATCCATAGAATTTGGTAAGGATTTATATATTATGAGAGAGACGTGTATAGAATGGGAAATGAACACAGTTAAGTAATACAATGTTGGAATGGTAATTAAATAGGTTCAGTAACATAGCACATGAATAGGGGTGTACTTGGTTAAGTGATGTAGGGCTAGAATGGGGTTTAACATATTCAGTAATGGAATTTGTACACTAAGATAATATTTTTATAGATTTTCTGGCTACATTGGTAAATAATATTATGTTCTTATGTATTTTAAAAATTTCTATACATTATTCCCCTGCTATTATTTCATGCATTATGTTCTTTATTTCCTTATATTAAATGTCTTATGATCTTCAATGAATTATGTCATGTTTTGTGTATATGACATTTTTTATGGATGGTATGGTATTATCTTATAATTATAATTTTCTAATACCCTTATTCTCACAATTATTCTTACATGTATCCCTTATTTACCCTTAGTGTGAATTTAAGACCCCCTTGCTTATGTATCCTTCCATGGGTTATAAATAACGGTTCTTGGTACAAGTAAAAAGGTAGAGATCTTTATTTGAGATGTTGAAGATATTTCACTTAGAAGGAAGATTTTGTTTAAATTTTTCTAAAGACACTAAACTATTATGGTCCTATTGAATTTATTTTTTCAGTATACTGAATATTCATCTAAAACGATGTAATATCTATGATTGTTATTATTGGGTTGATATTGTTTTAATTAGAGGAATGGTTTATCGAAACATTGGAAAATAGGCTGAGAAAACATTTATAAGATCCCTTTGTATATTTTTAATGATATTTCTATAGATATATCTTAGGATATGTATAAAGATGGTTCCATGTTTAGGAAAATTAACTAGAATTTTGGTAAAGGATAGAGTGAGTTGTTTCTTACAAATAAATCAATGTACGGACACTACAAAATGATGTGGCTCTAGAAAAGATGTACTAATGAGAAAAAACACCAACATGATGCCCTGGGGATAACTCCGGTTAATATGTTAAATGACAATGGGCCTCGCTACACAGCTAGGATGACACTCCCTGTAGATATTATTTGGGAATTCACAATCTATTGACAAATCACGATGATGGATTTAAATATATTTTGGATATTAATAACCTATGATGAACCTATGTTGTCTTATTTTAAGTAATGTTTACTGATTTATACATCCTATAATTAAATCTTTTCATTACATTGTGGTTTTCTTATATGATAACTAATGCTCACACTATGATTCTAGTTTTCATCGATGGTGGAAAAACATAATGAAATGGATTAAAATTTAATGGGATGTATTATTTGTTGATTAGAAGTCAAGTTGGGTCATCACTATAGTAAAGGATTTTGTGATCATTCCTAATATATTTTCAAGTAACATAACCAAAATCATGTACCTTAACCAACTCTTTGACTCACCACGATATATAAAGAATGAGTTGACTGAGTGTTTGGGTAATAGAAACCATAGAAGAAACAATATTTGGTTTCCTTTTTGTCAATAATGTGGAAGGAATCACATAAGTGAATTTCATATAAGAAAAATATGGTGTTTTGACTATGAAAAAGTGAACAAATCAAGTGACTTCTTGGAAAAAATAAAGAGTTTAGTTCACAAAATGGATGGAAATATTGGCATCCCTATATCATCAATAAATGTTACATGACTTATGTGTGGAATAAATAGTCATTATGTAGCTAATTTTACCATTAATAATGCTCCTCAAGTTGATTAGTTGTGTGTTCTATGAAATGGTTAAATTTTTTATGATGAATAAACTACTGATGAAATTTGAATGGATAGATATGTTGTGTAATTGGATGATGTATCCTTTTTAATGGAATAAAGGTGAAGTAGAATAACAAACGTCTTTATGTATTTGAATTAAAAAATTAAGTTCTATGAAGGATGAAATATACAATGATTGATCAATATATTCTTTCACATCATTTTAAAAATATTAAATTAATTAATTTTAGAACGAATGGAAATCTGATTTAATGACAAGGTGAAATTTTGCCTAAGGGATGATAAACCTTAATATATTCCTTATGATAAGACAACTTCTTTGGTATAATGATATGTTGGATATAAACAAGTAATTTCCATAGTATTGATTACCTCTGAATAGAAAAATGATCTATTGAAAAAGTAGAATTTTTTATAAAGGATAATGTTTTAATGTTCATGGATTTAAAGAATAAGTCTAGTAATCTGTGGAATGAAGATGCACAAATGTTTTACAAATGTAGTTTTTGGAAATTGATGTAAATACCATGTTTTAAGAGTATATTTGACTAATATATTAAAATTATTTGAATGTAATAATGAGGATCTATTCTGTAGAATAGATGGGATAAATGATAATAATATTTTGTGACATTTTTTCTTTATGATTTGGATTTCTATATTTGGGAAGGGTTATAAGGTTAACGAATCATTAAAAGATTATGTTAAATATCGGAAGAATTATTTTTTGAGAACCTTGGTTAAAAGGATATTTATTTAATAAACATATATCAAATATGTAAGACATATTTATTTTAGAAATTATATTACTGTGTTTTTAGAAAAGGGAAACATGTATTTTGGGTGATGAAAAATCAATTCTGGCAAGGTAGCGGGTTTAAAACCCATTATTGAAGGACGATAAGGGATTCATTCATGTAACTATTCTATGTGATGTTCTAGTTAATGAATAATTATTTTTTTATGAATAAATATTAATGATGAATATGTAGTGTGAATTTTTATGTTATTATATTATTGAATATTTATTTTCAAGAGACAAATATTTAGACTTTTCATTCTTTTAGGTGCCTTAAGATCGACTAAATTTATAATTTTTTTCTTTATGAATCAATGGTAATTTTTTGACATTAATTCCATGAACTAATGGATGAATTTGAAATTTATAAAAGAACATAAAATTAATTCATTTTTGAAAATAATAAAAGTAATTATATTTTCTTATGATATTGTTCAATAAAATAATTACTCAATGTTATGAAAATTAATAAAAAAATGTTGCCTCATACCTACATTTCAGATGAATCAGAAGGTTCCAAAGGTAACCAATTATTTATAGATTTTTTATTGTTAAAATTTTTCCAACCCTGTACCATATTACCATCCATCCAAACAAGATGGTAATATTTCTCTTCCATGATCATGTTTTCACTTCACACCTATGTTCTAATATTTGGGAATCTCGTTATGAGTAACTTGGGGTAACCATCATGATTCCAAAATTCCTTTTTACAAGGATTTTTAGTGTTAATTTTTACAATGTGGGTTTTAGTGAAAGGAAATCTCAAGTATTACACATTGGTAGACCCAGAAATATTTCGAGGTTGAGATTTATATTAATGGGTATAATTTAACATCCCGAGATTTTGGGAATTATTATCTTTCAAATTAATATTATTTTCGGATACTTTTAATTGCACACAACATTGAAAATAGTTTTATTATATTAAATCCCTATTTTTGGATTACATTAACTATAAGAAACAGAAATTTTATCATTCTATACACAGAAAACCTAGGTTATCTTCCATAACATTGAACAATGACTCTCCGCAATGGCTTGTATAACACAAATGACAGAGATTTACCAAAAAATAATATATTTTTAAAATAATATATTAATAATTAAACTAGAAAATGTGTTAGTAGTTATGAATAATACTAACTAATTTATGAAACAATTTGGATTAGAAAAATTAAAAAATTTATTCATTAGTTATAATGAACCAATTAAATATAACATGAATATTTTATTAAAAAACAGTATTTATCCTTTGAAGATGTTTTATGCTAATAAATAAAATTAATTAAAATTATTGAGTGATATTATTGATATATATATATTATATATTTAATAAAATATTTTTTATTTTCATACAATATATTCGTTAGGCATAATATAGAAACAATCAAAATTTTATGCATATAACTTTAAATTTTTATAATAGTAGTTTTACTCCCTTTTAATATAGAAATAATATTAAAAAAAATTGAACAAAAATAGGATTAATATTTCAAAATAAATGTATACTTTGTAAGAGAAAAATTAAAATTCGTTTAAGATTAATTTTTGGTATTTTTCTAAAAGGTTTCTTTTTAGTAATGAATTTTTTAAAAAGACTCAAATTTAACTCAAAAGTACCATTTCATATAATTTATTTATAAAGTTCATTAATATTATAGTTCAGTATATAAGTTTAATTACATAATATATTAATCAATAAATCCAATCGAGGTCATTGGAATCAATTTCATTGTGAAATTCACTATAAAAACATAACAAAATTTTGAATGGTTTTACATTAGAAACCTGCATTGGCGAACCATCTATGGGACTAAACCTAAATTAATCTCTTCTACATATGGGTTTAGAATTTGGAAAAATAGATCCCATATTAGGAATCAGTATTATTTATAATGTATAATATATTAAAAAATAGTTATTCAATAATAATAATATTGATGAAATTAAAATTAATTATAATGATTAAGGTTAAAATTAAGCATAGTAAGGGACTAAAAGATTACATTGATACCCAAAACGACTTATCAATATGTACTAAAGCCATTTTATATCCATATATAGACCCTATACATCATTTTCTAGAAATTTTACCATTATTTAAAAAATTAAAATATAAAAATCGTTCTTGGGGTTCCTTTCCTTTAAAATAATACAAGAGATTCCACCCCACCTCTAATATAAAAGGCAACCTTCACCTACACTTCTTCACAACCATCAAGACACATATTTTTTGAAAAAAAATCTAACCAAATGGATACCAATATTACCTGAAATAGATCCTGATGCCTCTGTTGGGTCGGAAGAACACCCCAAGGAGGGAATGAATGGCAAGAGGGGGGGTGAATTGCCTTTTAAAAAATTGATAGACAAATTAAAAATCAAAGTAAAGTGCAGCGGAAATAAAGAAGGCAAGACACACAAAATTGATAACGGAGTTCGGCCAAAACCCGGCCTACGTCTCCGCTCCCAACTCAACCGTTGAGAGATTCTACCGCTTGCTTTTCAATGGTTATAGCAAGAAACCCACTAGGCTTTGAGGTAGCACTAGGACCTATTACAGCTTGCTTTTGATGGTTGAGCAAGAACCCAATGCTTTTAATGGTTAAGCAATAACCCACTAGCCTTTTTAACGGGTGAAGGCTAGCTCACCGAAACACAAGCCTTTTAAAGGAAAAGCTTGAGAAAACCTCTTCACACCTTAATGGTGGTGTGATAACCCAAAGAAAAGGGGGATGAGAAAAGAGTTTGGTTTGTAGACACAAACCCACTTTAAGCTCAAAATAAATAAAGAATGAAAAACCGTATTTGGGAAGACTTGGGCGCCTTTGATTGATTGGAGATGTTGAAGGCCGCTTCCAAGCTTCTTTGGAGGAGCTCCTTGGATGTGGAAGTTGTTGGAGCGCTTGAGGTTCCTTTGAAGGAAGTCGTCGGAGGGTTGGCCAAATGATGAGAATTGTGTACTTTGGCTTCACAATAGTTCCGGTTGGTGTCCGGGGCTTCCTCAGCCTTTATTTATAGGCTAGGATCCTTTGGGGAGGCTTCGGAGCCGTTGGAGAAGGCTTTGGAGCCGTTGGAGGCCAAAAGAAGGTTGACTGGTCAACCCCAACGGCTAGTTTGACTGGGCTACCGGCTGGCCGGTACAGTCCCACCGGTTGGCCGGTGCCTTGGATGAGAAGAAGAGTCTTGGTCCAGGCTACACCGGTCGACCGGTGCAGAGCCACCGGCTGGCCGGTGGCAAGACAGTAGCAAACACTATTTGAGCTGGGTGCCACAGGTCGACCGGTGGCAGAGCCACCGGTCGACCGGTGGGGAGGCAGTAGCTACCCCTTGAGTCTGGGTGCCACCGGCCGGCCGGTGGTGAAGCCACCGGTCGGCCGGTGGACTGAATTTCAGTCCATTTCTGCCTCTTCCTTGGTCAACTTCTTGGCAATCAAATGCCTATCAACATAAACACTTAAAACACAATGTTAGATAAAAATGAAAGTGATTGTGATCATGAAAATCAAACAACGAGAGGTTCGAGATGTACAACAATCTCCCCCTATTTTGATGATCACAATCACTTAAACAATTAAAGTAAAAACATGAATTGAAAGGAATGCTTAAATAAAATGAAATGTAAAGCAAAGCATGAAAAAAAGTTTCTCCCCCAATCAATCAAGAAATTCTCCCCCTTTGTGATTATCAAAATAGAGTGGGGCATAAAACTTGATTGAGGGAAGTAAGTTGAAAAACAAGATTGAGATTTGAAAATCAATTGAAAATAATACCAATTGTTGAAAATTTGAAATTAAAATTTAAAAGAAAATTTTGAGAGTTTTGAAGCCAAGTGTTGAGTTTGAAAAGAAAACTTTGAATACACAACAAGGCTAAAAGATCCTAACTCCCCCTAAATAAAAACAATAAATCACCGGGGAGAGGGATTTTGAAAAGAAATAATTTTAGGCCCGGAGAGACTCGCAAGAAGGGATTTTTCAATCCAAACTTGTCTCATAGCGGGTCTTCTCCTATAAAATTCATCGGAATAAAAAATTGATTTGGGCCTACCATACCGGGCATTTTTGCAATTACATTCATATATCATGTGCCCGGGTTTTTTACAATAATTACAAAATTTAAAACTAGAGCTCCCCCTTACAAAAACAGTTGGAGCATGGGAGGAGGAAGCTTGGTTGGTGTAGCCAAGTCCATGTGTGGTTCTAGAAACACGTTGAGAACCAAGGAGATTGGACAAATTTTGTTCACCTTGGGTGAACTTGGCTAGGGTCTCTCTTAGATCTTTGATGGTTGATTCCATAGAATCAACATTTGGAAAATTTTGGATTTTGAGGGTGAGTTCCTCCTTCTCTTTGAGAAGTTGGTCTTTTTCGGAGGAAAGTTTTTTGAAAGACTTTTTTAAAGCAACGAATTTTGAAGAGAGTTCATGAAAACCATTTTCTAATTGGTCTCTAGCATATGAGAGTTCTTCATAAGACAAATGATTCAAAGAATTGGAATTTGAAGAACAAGAGGAGGAGGAGGATGAAGAGGAGGAAGATACCTCATGTTTTGCCATTAGGCAATTATTACCATTGTCGCTCGAGGAGAAAGAAGAGAAGGAGGAGCTATCACTCCAAGTTTTCTTAAAAGCCTTCTTCTTCTTCTTCTTGGCCCTTTTCTTGTGAGGTGGGCAAACGGGTACGGATTTTGCATCGGGTTCTAGCTTTCGAGCGGGTTCTTGCTTTTGAGCCATGCTAGTACCTTCATGGGTTAGCTCTAAACATTTCCAAATATCATGTGAAGTAGAGCAAGAAGAAATACAATCAAAAACATTTCTATCTAACCCACAATGTAGAGCATTCATGGCTTTGCCATCAAGCTCGAAATTTGCAATGTCTACGGGGGTCCATTTAGATTCATCGGGAGTAGAAAGTGAATAACCATGCATGACAATTTTAAAAATAGGATAGTTAATGCTTTTAAGAAATGTGGTCATGCGGGTTTTCCAAAAACTATAATCGGCTCCATCAAAGAATGGAGCACGATCCAAAGAATGTCCTTCGGGGGATTGAGAGGAAGAAGCGGTAGAAGCCATAAAAAAAAATAGGATCTTAAATTTGAAACCGGGTTAGGGAATTATTCAAATACTTCCTCTGATACCAATTGTTGGGTCGGAAGAACACCCCAAGGAGGGAATGAATGGCAAGAGGGGGGGTGAATTGCCTTTTAAAAAATTGATAGACAAATTAAAAATCAAAGTAAAGTGCAGCGGAAATAAAGAAGGCAAGACACACAAAATTGATAACGGAGTTCGGCCAAAACCCGGCCTACGTCTCCGCTCCCAACTCAACCGTTGAGAGATTCTACCGCTTGCTTTTCAATGGTTATAGCAAGAAACCCACTAGGCTTTGAGGTAGCACTAGAACCTATTACAGCTTGCTTTTGATGGTTGAGCAAGAACCCAATGCTTTTAATGGTTAAGCAATAACCCACTAGCCTTTTTAACGGGTGAAGGCTAGCTCACCGAAACACAAGCCTTTTAAAGGAAAAGCTTGAGAAAACCTCTTCACACCTTAATGGTGGTGTGATAACCCAAAGAAAAGGGGGATGAGAAAAGAGTTTGGTTTGTAGACACAAACCCACTTTAAGCTCAAAATAAATAAAGAATGAAAAACCGTATTTGGGAAGACTTGGGCGCCTTTGATTGATTGGAGATGTTGAAGGCCGCTTCCAAGCTTCTTTGGAGGAGCTCCTTGGATGTGGAAGTTGTTGGAGCGCTTGAGGTTCCTTTGAAGGAAGTCGCCGGAGGGTTGGCCAAATGATGAGAATTGTGTACTTTGGCTTCACAATAGTTCCGGTTGGTGTCCGGGGCTTCCTCAGCCTTTATTTATAGGCTAGGATCCTTTGGGGAGGCTTCGGAGCCGTTGGAGAAGGCTTTGGAGCCGTTGGAGGCCAAAAGAAGGTTGACTGGTCAACCCCAACGGCTAGTTTGACTGGGCTACCGGCTGGCCGGTACAGTCCCACCGGTTGGCCGGTGCCTTGGATGAGAAGAAGAGTCTTGGTCCAGGCTCCACCGGTCGACCGGTGCAGAGCCACCGGCTGGCCGGTGGCAAGACAGTAGCAAACACTATTTGAGCTGGGTGCCACAGGTCGACCGGTGGCAGAGCCACCGGTCGACCGGTGGGGAGGCAGTAGCTACCCCTTGAGTCTGGGTGCCACCGGCCGGCCGGTGGTGAAGCCACCGGTCGGCCGGTGGACTGAATTTCAGTCCATTTCTGCCTCTTCCTTGGTCAACTTCTTGGCAATCAAATGCCTATCAACATAAACACTTAAAACACAATGTTAGATAAAAATGAAAGTGATTGTGATCATGAAAATCAAACAACGAGAGGTTCGAGATGTACAACAGCCTCCCCATGGGTATAAATCCATCTAGGGAAGCATTTGGTTCACCGAAAATGAAGTTACCCAATTAAGAGGTAACATCGTCCCTCAAAGTCCTTTTTTTATTCCATTATACACTCCCTAAAATCTTATTATTACATGAATTTGTTAAAAACCTATATAAAAAATATGTTAGTATATTTTTATGTTTTGCTTTAGATCTACACATAGACACACTTCTATCAAATTGGTGATGAATATAATGTTTATGTATTGGTGGACTATAACCTCGTTAAATGATGATTGATCAATTTTCCTTTACCTCCTATCATTATGTCCATAATGATGGTATGTTTTATATATATTATATGTATAGTATTTATAATGTCTTTATACTTCGGTATTTATTTTATAAAACAAATATTTCTACTTTTCATTTTGTGTTAATACAATAATTTCATTTGAGGATGTGTGGACGACCTCCCCCTCAAAGCAATATGATTTATCCACAGAAAACATGGAATGTATTAAGGATTGGTTCCATGAACATATATAATATAAATTATATAATCATGATAATGTAATAAATATATAAACATACATTAATATGTATATATATATATATATCAATTAATTTATTTCAGTCAATATGAAAATGAAACGGAAATAGCGTGTATGTGTACGTACGGCTTACCATCTCCATGAACAGTGTATTCCATTTGATAGTTATATATTTAAAGGATTATTATAATAAAAATATAATGGATATGAATGATATTTATATCATGTTTTACATTTAGTAATTTCCATTTAATTAATGATAAATGATATGACAAATTAAGTCACATGCGAAAAATAAAGAAAATATTATCTGATGTCAATCCTTAACATTGTATGGTTAAAATTTGGGAAATATAAGGAATTAAAGAAACCCTATATGAAATAATATATAAGAATTTTTTTTCTATAAATGATCTATAATAATTTTTTAATTTTTATATAGGTGTTTTGAACCTGTATGGTGAGATTCAAGAATCAGGGTAACAATTTTTCCTCTAACTTTTTATTTCCATGAGATACATGTTATTTTCTATCACTATTTTGACTTGTGTGGTGTATATAAATGACATGATTTTATTCAATGTAGCTTATAAATAAATTTATGGGTATTCACATGTCCATTTTATGAACCTTAGTACATGGTTTTTTACCTAACAAAAAATTTGTCTCAATTTTAATTATTTGCGAATCAAGTTTAGTTATGCACCTAAATTATTTATCAAGGTGTATATACATCCACTTTAAAAGTTATATCATGAATAAATTTATTTTCATTATATTTTAATATTCATATAATTTCATTTTCATACATGGATAATATGATCCCGAGTTACCAAGTGATATTATTTTATTGTAACAATCTAATCATTTTTCATGATTGATTATGTTTATTCTTTCTTTGTAGAAATATTATGATCTATCTCTCAATAAATGAATAAATTTTCTCCCCCTATCATAATTCATTATATATTTATGTATTGGTACCGTATTTTTCTATTTTGGTATATAATATAGTTATGAAAGTGTTTTTTTAATCCTGACTTTACCCTCTCTTTGGTCAGAAGTCTGTGGTTTCTTAAAATGTTCCATGAATATTTTTCTATTCTCCTATTATATATAGAAGAAAAATTTTATAATTTACTGATTTTACCAATATATTCAAATGAAAATAATTTTCACTTTTCTAATAAAGGAATTTTATGAATTTTTAACATATAAAAATGAATGTTCTTTTACCTCATATGGAATGTACATATTTACCAGCCATCATTTCATGCATGTTTTCTTGGAATTTTTAAAATGTTAATATTTATGAAAAAAATAATGTAATTATAATTTAAAACTATTTTCATACAATCATATGCTTCATTAATAGGTTTTAATTGAAGATTCTCTCCAAATGATTGATGCCTTATTTATAAGTATTCCGAAATATTTTCAAAGAAAAATTTTTTAAAACATTTTCAAGATTATTTCGTTTGTTTTCATGTAATTTTTTTAACAATAATTTATGATTTAATTACATGTTTCCGATGTATTTTCAACAAAATGTTTTACAATAAATTTTTTTAATTTCATTCAATATTTTCAAATTGTTATTAATGAAAAATGGTTTTCAATTGCTTTAAATCATATTTCATACGTATTAACGAAAAAGTGTTTCAGAATGTTTTGAATAACTATTTTTATATTTTAATGGTATTTTATAGGAAACTTATTTTTTAATGGTATTATTTATTAAAAAGTTTTTTTCAAGGATTAATTGACATTTAATTTAATAAATGTTTTTATAAGTAATTTCCAAATTATTTTCTATAAAAGATGATATATTTTGAAGTTACTGTTGACCATATAGAAAATGATCTAATGATTTAATTCCTATATTTTCTATTAATGGGTTATTCTTAATGTCATAGTCTTTATGAACCCCATTCCACTTATATAGGTTATCTGTTTATGAAAAATGTTTCTATTTCACTGGTTAAATTATTTTAAAACATACTTCATTTTATGAGTTATTTTTCTAATGAAATGATTAAGAAACCTGTTTCTTTTTCTATAGGTTATGATATAATTAAATATTTATAAATCCCATTTAATTTCATGGGTTATGGTATGTTTATTTATTATATTTTGGAACATGTGTGTAAAATTCCATTATATGTCGATTGGGACTGATATCTCTCTTTAATGTATTGGGAAACTATTTATATCCCATAAGATAGACATCGATGGAATGGGTAATGAAATTAGTTTAGTAATATATGGTTGGAATGGGAGAAAAGTCAGTTCATTAATACACAGATGGAATGGGGGATTTCCGAATTTAGTAATACAGGGCTGTAATGGGAGTGTACCATATTCAGTAAAATACGTTTACCACTATGTTGGTATTTGAAGTGAGGCCTTGACTACTAGTGTAAATCATATTGTGTGCATAATTGTTTTCCACATTTCCATGCATTATTCATATGTTATGATTTAATTTATTCTGTTCATTATTTCATAATATTTCATGTCGTATGAATAATAATTATTTATGAAATGATTCATGTATATTAACGTTGATATATATGGTATTATCTTCTCATTTCATGATCTTGATATCGTACCATTATGCTCACAATTCTCCTTACATGCCTACATTTTTTACCCTTACTTATAATTTTTGGTCAAACCATTTTATGTATCCTTTACTAGGTTATGAATAAGGGTTTTTATTAGCATTTTAAAAAGGATG
This sequence comes from Viscum album, assembly GCA_963277665.1. Lineage (NCBI taxonomy): Eukaryota > Viridiplantae > Streptophyta > Magnoliopsida > Santalales > Viscaceae > Viscum > Viscum album. Next base: position 1,148,796,684 of record OY728156.1, read on the forward strand.
ATATGTTAATAAGATATGTTTAAGATCTTTCACTATGATATTCTATTTGGTTTAGAGGTTTCCAATTATAATCAACAATAATAGTTATCAGGCATGTATTTTTTTAATTTAACTAATATTCATTTAAAATGACATAATATCCATGTATGATAAGCCTATGTCTCTATGATATATATATTATTCTTTAGAAATTTTATCATTTTTCAAAACACAGTTTTATTTAAAATTAAATATATGCATATTTTATTATATTTATTTATAATAATTCACCTTTATAAATATATATATCAACATTTTTATGTAAAAGTATATATTTTAATGTACATAAATAAATAAATATTCTAAAATTGTATTTAAAACAATATATAACGATTTTTTACATTATAAAATTATATTTATAATGTGTATATATACATAAATTTGTGTATTAAGAAAGGGATATATATTTTTATTATATTCTTCAATATATAAATTATTATAATGTATAATATATGTAAATATATATATATATATATATATATCACACAAATAAATATTATATATATATAATTATTAATATATGAATAAAATATATATATACGTACAAATATATATATATATATATACAAATATATTTATAAATAAATTGAAATAAAAGTAAATAGAAAATAAAAAAATATTGTAGTGGTAAAGGCATTCCATATTCGAAACAGAGGTGTAGGGTTTGAATCTAGCTTGGTGCACATGATGATACAAATTCTGAAAGTGGTGATAAAAGTGTTGGTGGGGTGAAAAGTGATGAAAAAGAAAAAGGGGCATTGTGAAATGGGTTTGGGAAGAACTGATAAAGGAGATAATGCTCATGGAGGTCATACAAATTATAATTAAACCCCTTTAACAGTGCTAAAATTGTGCACTTCAATGGGGGCTTTAATAGCACAAATAAAAGAAGCATACCTTTACCCATGCTCTAGTATTCAATGCGTATTAAAAACTAATGAAGAAAAAATATATCACTGTTAAATACCTATTTTTGCAGTAGAGATACCAAAATGGAAATGAGAAAACCTCACCATATATTGTTTCATTCAACTACCCAAAATATCTATTTGGCATAATGCTATATGGGTTGTAGTTGATCACAATATAAATCCAAAAAATTTCATAATAGGTATATATAACTTCTATCTATACATTTATAGTATAAACATTACGGACGTGGTAAGGCTTCCTATAGTACCATATTCCTTTTTGTATAACAAGGATCCTATCTTTACCTCAATTTTTTTGTAGATTTATTCCGAAAATGTTTGATACAGAATTGAGTTTCAACGCAGCATATCATCCGCAAAATCATATTCACTCCAAAATAAAAATTTAAACCATGTAAGATATGTTAATATTTTTTAATTTTCATGTTAGTGTTGGTTTTTATCAATGCCTTCCAGTAGTTGAGTTTTCCTAAAAACATAGCATTCACTCAAGAATCTGGATAACTCAACATGATTCCCTATATGGAATGATGTGTAGTGATACAATGTTCTAGAATAAAGTTATATAAGGAAAAGTATTAGGATATTATATAAATGAATAAATTATATATAATTTTTTATCCATTTATCAAAAAATTAATGAATCTCTATGTCAGGATAATTGTTTTTCTAAAAATAGAAAGTGTGATACAAAAATTAATGTTGGTGACTATGTATTACTATAATTTTACCCATGGATTAAAGTTATAATATTTGGGAATAAAGCTAAAATAATCCCATGTAATATCAATTATTTTTAAATTATATATCATATTGGGGTAATATCAAATCAAATGGTGCATTCACTAAACCACTCTGAAGTTCAAGATGTGTTACATGTATCTTTGTGAAGGAATTATATAACACATCATTAAACATTAGAGAACTATGAGGCCACACCATAGTATCATGATCATTCAAATGTGTAGTACAAATTTTAAATTTTTTATTATATAGATAATGTTTTTTAAATAATACCACTCATGTTTTTAATGATTTGTGAGAAAATCACTAGTTTTAAAATATTTGTTGGAACATGAGTAAATGGTGACGAAAATTTATATACATATGTATTTTTAAGAGTGAAATAATTAAGGGTATAATTTATTTTTATATGTGTTAAAATTTTAGATCATGAGTTTTTTTGAATTTGTTTTTTTCTAATAAATAGACTTTCTCTTATTTCTTGTGTTACACGCAACACCGAGTTTTATCAAACTATGATATATTTGAATTTTTAATATTTAGATTTCACTATTACGACATATCCATTAAACAAGGAATTTTTAATAGAAAGACTATATTTTAAATATTAAGTGTAATTTTTTCACATAATGGAAACAAGTTGATAAAAATTTATATTACTCCAATTAATGAATTTATATGATTTGAAAAATCTAATTTTCATAAAAAAGTAATCTTTTTTTCAAAAACAATAAAATCAATTTCATACTCATTTATAAATTTAATTTTTAAAAATAAGAATTATTTTTTAGATCATAATATATAAATTTATTTCTAGTGATTTTTTTTAATTTTTCTAAATAATTAATTTTGTGATGAATAGTGAAAAATATATAATTTTAATTGAAAACAACATTTTTGATTAAATTATTTTTAAAATATTAATATTATAAATTGTTTTAAATTACAACTTGTTAAACTATATATCTATTATAAATATTTTTTTCATTGGAATCAATAATAAATTGAACTTTTATTTATAATCATTGATAATATTTGAAAATTTTTCATTGCAAACCTGATTTCTCATCCCATCCATGTGATTAGTTTTAAATCAAAATATTATATGTATTTTAAATTAAATTGAAATAATGGAATCTATATTTTTAATAATAATAATTTATACTAATTATTAAGGTCATATTAATAGTTTATTAAATTTAATATTGAAAATGAAAATGAATATTTATCATTTATAACATAAAAATGGGTTTACCAGGGGTTAAACTAAAAATATAAAGTTTAAAATATCCTAAAAACCTCCATAAATTCTATTTTATTTATATACTTTTACCTTATAATCTAAATAACTCATTAAAAATCCATTTTCGAAATTTTTTTTGAATCGAAAATGGTAGCTACTGTATTTTTATTTCAAAACATTACATGTGTTCCACCCACCTCACTTATTTAATGCACCACCTGACCACTCTTATTAACACCTTAAAACCATTTTGGATCAGGCATTCCATGCCATAATCACTTCTTAAATTTCTAACCCACTTCATATCAGCAATATATTTCATTGAAATTAAATCATGGAATGAATTTGTTTCAAACCAAATGAGGTTACTAGAAGAAGAGGAGTTTTGAACTTATAGGAAGTCAGTATAGACTTATGGTATGGGTTTTCTAGTCCCTTATTGTTATTTTGGATACATATGAAAATTACCACCTATTTATTTTTATTTTTGTTATATACTTCCCCATTGATATTTTGTGTCATAAATCATGTTATTTTCATGATATTCTATTATTATTTTAATTGTTTTACTTCATGAAGATTAACAATCAATGATATGATAGTTTTAAGAGTTTTATGTTAAAAACCATCAATTTAACATGATTGTTTGTGATTAAACTTCCACGGATGAAATCATATGTTTGATCTCTCAAGATAATTTCAAATTTATTCTCCTATTTTTATTCAAAGAGAATACATGTTCCCCCTTCATTTTCCTCACTTAATGTAACATAGAGTTTAGAAGAATACATTCAAGATAAATTGTCTTTATATCTTTATTCAGTAGTAACCACATTTTTATTCAAAAACTGTGATTATTTAAGATGATTTCAAAAATTTATCTTTATTAACCAAATTTATTAATAAATAAAAATTTTAACATGTTTTACTTTTCCAAAAACATTCTGAAAGGAATCTTCATGTCCATTATTAAACAATTATTGTTTGCTTTTTGGTGAAATTATGGAACCAATCCATATTTTAATGGTCACATAATGAACAATATATCTCACCACCAAGAAAGACCAACGATTTCATGATTCCTTATCATTTTTCATGGTCATTAACAAAATATATGTATTTTAATTATTTTTTATTTTTTTCTATGGATAATATATTTTCCATAATAATTGTTTTGGATTGAAATTTATGTGTTATTTTTATTGATAAATATTTTGAAAATGTTTAATGTTTTAATTTTTTTTGCAAGTAAAATAGTTATTTTACTCATTAAATATTCTATTTGTTCTTTTATATTAATTTTCCAACTGAGATTACATACTTTGATGTTATTATAATTTACTAGTGATTTGATACAAGGAAATAATTCTTATCCCTTGTATAAATGGTTTGTTAATTGATGGGAAAAATTTTATTGGACCCATGCCTTTTCCATGTGTTATGATATGATGTAATTATGAATTTATTATGATACAAATTTCATTAACATGAGTTATTATATCATTAAATGATTATGAAACCTTCTTCATTTCCACTATGTATGATGAAAAGTTTTTGGTACCCATTTCATTCATAGGTTCAATATAATTAATGTTTTATGAGCTTGAGGAACACATATACACTATTTTTGTTATTGGATGTGTGGGAAAAATATAACCATGCAGTTAATTTGTTAATGATAAATGATTTATAGGATCATAAAGAAAATTGGTGATTATACCAATCCTTTAAAGGAGTATTCAATGGTGGTAAGCCCAATACCATAATGGATTGTGTATATGTGGTTATCCAACGTCCAAAAATTATGGTATATGGGTTATTATCCCATGCCCAATGTAGTTACATGGGTGGTCACTGAAGCATAACATGTTATTAATGTCTTGGTCGGTAGCCTTGTCTTAAGGATTTATATGGTTATGTGTTTTACTAATATAATTTCCCTATGAAAATGATATTATATCATTTTGTATGTTCTTTTATTTTCATACTATTCATTTATTATTGAAAAAATATTTATTCCTTTACTCAATATTATGTTTTTTACATGAAGGGTATGATTTTAAATATTTATTCGATTTTTCTAGAACCCCTATAGTCATTGTTTTATTATGTAAATCCCTTTTTACCATTACTATTCACATTATCTGTCTCATTACTATATTTATATTCCACAAGTTATGATTAAATATATTATATATGTTATTTCTATGAAACTACCTATTTTTGAAGATAATAGTGTGTGACATTTTAGTTTTCTTATTATACAATTGTTTGAGTTTCCATGTTTCTAAAGGTATAATATATTTTTCATCCAAAGGCATGTGTTTGTTTAATGTATTTAATATTAATCATATTTTTTTAATATCTATATATTATTATAGCGGGTTTTCATAATATCCCTCTGCGGTGTCAAACTAGTTGAATAGTAAATATACATTCACCATTCATTGGAATGATGGATGAGATATACTTGACTGGCTCTTTTTTAGGTTATTGACCCATGATTAATCAATTCCAAAAAAATTATAATAGTATTACCCATATAGAGATGCATTTTTTTTATGGAAACTATACTCATAAAGTTACCATAACATTGTATTTTAATATATATTCAGTGATGTCCCACATATTTTTAGTATTCTTTTATAAAATTTACTAACCCTTATTAGGATTCCAACTATAAAAACACATAATTTTCGTACATATATATATATATTATATCATATAAATGGTAAGATCAATTACATTTCAATATGACCAATTCTAGAAATAAAATGGATTGTTGTATTTTAAAAAATTGGTATATAAAAAATTGGTACATAAATAACCTATATAAATTTCCATTCAGATATTAATTACTTGAAACCTCCATTTTCATAACATGCATAAATATATTTTTATATTAACTATGCATGAGAAAAATAATAAATTGTGATATCAAATTCTCTGTAATGGTAAATATAAGAGATATAATTAAATTTTAATTAGTGAGAAAAATAAAATCGTAATGGTATTAGAAAATGAGTATAACATTAGAATTTAATACCCAATAAGTCATAAATTATAACAATGAAACATGATATAATATTTTATCAAACAAAATACATACAGAATAAGAGTGCATAATCGCTAATAATCCACAACACACAGTGGAAAAATATAATTAGAATGATAAATACATATTTTTATTTCATATAATAAATATAAATAATTCCCATTATCAATTTTATGTTAAAATATTATCAATTTGGATTGAGTTTGATCCCAATTCCATCATATCCAGAGTCATGTATAACACATAATACTATCTATTTTGACAAAGTCTATTACAAAACATGGTTCCCTACACATTACAGTCCATATAATTTCATAATATATACATTATTTCCCAGTACATTTGAGTTATATAATTGGACCACAAGACCATGGTTTATAACATATCCAATAATCCATGCTTTATAAAGGAACCGTCCATCACATAATGAAAACCATATATATGTGTGCCACAATGTCCTAAATTATATTCATATAATCTTCTTGTGACCATTGGATGGGATATTTCTTTCAAATGAATGTAATAATGATACTAATAAAAAATGAAATGAAATAACAATTAGGGTTAAATTTTATTTTATCCATAATATATCATATAAATCATTATATTATTTTATTTTAGATGAAAATTTATTTAATAAATATCTATAAAATTTCATGAGGGAAATGACATTTGAATTTTCAAATAAAGTTTCTTCAAATAAATAAATAAATATATATAATAATAAGGAATCCATTTTCATTGAATATATCCAAGTAAACATCTAATGGAATAATAAAATAAATATGATCTATTATGGAGGAAAAATAAGTTCACATTTAGTACATTAGAACTAAAATTCCTTCCATATTTTACATAAAAATTCTTATGTAATAAGTTGAAAAAATGATAAGAAAATTATATTTAAAACAAGCTAATGAAATTAAAATATGATTGATATTAATGTGATTTAATTATAGGAGATTGAAAATATCATTGTGGAATATATTATAATAAATCACAGGATATTAATGAAAATTTTTTTAGTCGAAGAGAAACAAAATTTCATTTTCCCTAAAAACATTATTTTGGTCTCATCATTACAAAATTAGAGGAAAATAAAATATATATTTTTAATATAAATAAATTAATACATGAGAATAAAATAAATAATATTTTGGATATATATATATATATAATATAACATCTTTATTGGAATTCAATGAAAAAAATTACCATAAATTAGGAGATAATAACAAAAAACATTTGTCTCAAGTGCATCATTATTCATATTAACCATAACCTACTGTATAATAAATATATATTTTAATATAATTATATAATATAACCATAATATAACATATTATTCCATAAATTATTTTCTTATTACATCCTACCACCCATTTATTAATGTTCTTTTGTTTCCATCATCATTTCAATTGTTATCTACATTGATTTTCATGTATATTTTAGTTCAGTATTTATGTTCTCTATAATTTCAAAATGGATCCATAATCTATATAATTTTAATAAAGATATAAATATCATATATATTCAATATGTATAAAATAATTTCCATCCATATTAAGAGGCATTGAATAATGACATACATCTTTGTGTGGGGAGGGTGGTCCACATGTACAGACAAGTGATGTTTCCGTATTTATACGGAAGGAATTAATATATTATATTTTTTAGTTAAATATTTATTAATTATTACCAAATTGAAGATATAAAATATATTCATTAAATCTATCATAATTACTAATAATGAGTCATGGTATTGGAAAATGGATTGCACCACTACATGGATGTTATAGACAACTAGTAAGCAATAGAAAAAAAATTCATTTTCAATTTGATTGATAAGTGGTGTTAAATGGTTGCAACATATCCATAATAAAATATTATTACATTGAAAACGCTAAATAATTCAATTTTTATTAGAGAAAATAAGTATATAGGGAGTTGATGATGGAGTGAAATAGAAAGATCTTGGTTATGATCTATTCCACTTCATTGAGAAACCTCATTTTGATTATGCATTTTGAGGAGACAAATGGCTATTATGACAATAAAAGGAGATCATGGATTATTTTATAGAATATAGGAAGATTGTGGAGAATGAATTTTCTAATATAGATATATCAAATTGATTGAATAAGTGATGAAATATAATAACTAATGGGATGGATAGACATGGAATTTTTTAAAATATTTCAATTATTTAAGGTCACATTCAAAGGAATTAGTCACTAAATTGACAGTTAATTGATGTTATAAAATTTTAGGGATTAAATGTTTTCAAACAATTTTAATTTAATATGGTGTGATATAATTACTTCCCTCATCTTTATGTTTAAATATCTGGTATAACTGTTTTAAATGAACGGATCATTTACCATAATAAATAATTTACCTAATTTCATTTTCATATAAAAATAATTAATTATATTATAAAATCTATAATAAAATACATAATATATATATTTAATTAAAAAAAATATTCATTATTTTAATATATAATGATAAAAAAATATCAAATTCAAAAAAAAAATATTAAAAAAATGTGTTTTAGGCTAATAAATGAACTTATTTCAAAATAAATTATAATGAAAATTCAATATTAATTAGGTAAATTATATATAACTAAAGTATAGTTATGTTTCATTAATATTATATTCAAATCATAGTGGTTAATATTCTTTGACATTCATAATAGTTTTTATAGAAACTTTAATTTACCATTATTCAAAAATGGTACCTTTTTTAAAAAAGTATTAACCTTTTAACCCAAATAGAATATTTAAAATATTATTCTAGTTACTATATTAATTTACAAAAATATTTTTTCAATAAATGGTGTATATTATGAATAAAATACTATGGAAAATGTGGGATAAAACAATTTTTGAGGAATATATATTTTTGAAGCATAACATGACATTACTAAATATATTGAAAATTCATTCTTAAAAATTAATTAGAATAATTTCATTATTAAAAACCATTGTTTATATTTTTCAAATTTATCAATTACTCATCATACATTAAATTTTAATGGATAGGTCATACAGTTTTACTATACAATTATTCATATAGACTAATGGGTTCATGTTTGGAATACTATAGAATATATGTTGTTTTATACATATAAAATAATTTTGGAGTAAAATAGTATTTTTTTAAATATTTAAATAGACGTAAAACATGGTGATAATATGTATATATATATATGATAACATTATTGTCTTTAAAATTTTAACATAATGAGATAATCAATTTTCATTGAATACAATCATTGAAGACACATAATATGGTATGTTGATGGGGAAGAAAAGCATGGTGATAATGAGGATATAGGGATGCTAATATTGGTTGTGATAGATATGATATTAAATAGTTATTTTAGTTATATTAGTGATGAATAATATAGATTGGTGGAAAGAGTTTCCAAAGAGATATATTATTTGTCAAATAATGGGAGAGATCAATAACTTACATGTAAAATTAAGCATTAGTGTCGAATATTTATTTTTTAACAAGATTTATATATCCACAAATTTATATCTATTGTATAAATCCAATATGGAAATAATTTTTATTGTGAGATATATTATAACCGACATGGAATCATTGGTACCATTTATTTCCTTTCTGTTAACAATAACTAATGTAAAAAATGATACATATGAAATTAATTTTTGTAATGATAGATATTAACCATACATAATATAATATTTGTACATTAAGAATGTTTATTTTCTTATGTGTTATTTTCACTCTAATTTCCATGGATTTAAAATTAATTCACATAAACCACAATATAAATTTATATTGAACCAAAAAATTCAATACCCATATTGTATTTGGTTAAATCTATTTTTATTTCCTTAATTTAAAATTTTATTTCATTAGTTACACACATTTACATCTTAATAATACATATATTTCATATTTTATTAGATACCTCCTAAAATATATATAGGTAAAATATTTTTTAAATGAATTATTATTTCTATAACAATTTATTTCTCATAAAATTGTAATGATTAATGAAAAAAAATATTTTCTTAAAAACAATTTCATTCATTTCCATTATCAATATTTTGATAAATATTTTAAATTCATATTTTGAAATCATAAATTTTTTTCTGATAAGTGAAATAATTATATCCTTCTTAAAATTATCAAATGGAAATTTTACTACCACTTTTTGTGATATGGGCATTCAACAATGGTATTTTGAAATATTCAAATGGTTTCCATCATTTCAGTATCATTTTTTTAATATTCCACAACACATCCTTTTTTTATTACCATTATTTATTTTTTAATTATTTTTTAAAGAATTATATTTTAGTGTAAAATGATTTGAAATTTTATCACATCAACTTTTGAATGATTTTTACATTTTATAGTATCCATTATTATAGAATATTTTTTAAAATTTATACTTAGTCATGATATTTCCCTTCTCATATTTAAAATATTTATGTATAATTAAATCTATACAGTTGAAACTTCATTTTAGAAGTACATTTTTTTAATTTTTTTAATTTTATATTTTTAAAAATGACATTTAAATGAAACTTTATTCTCTTCAATTGCATAAATGATAAATGGTTGTTGTAAAAAGTATTTTATTATATCACTTCAACTATCTTTTTATCACTAAAATATCATTTCTTTTATTTCAATATTATTTTTATTTAGTTTACCTATAACATATATTATAAAATTAAAGTTTAGGGTGATGAAATTTTTGGTATCATTCATATACATTTAAGAGTAAATTTTTTGTAATCTAATATGAAAATATTCTGAAACCTAAAATTCGTAATGTTTTTTAATAATGATGTGATGAACAGTTTTTTAATAATACATACATAAGAATGGATGCTTGATGGATGGGGTTATATATATCCCATTAATGATTTATTTTTTGTTTTATAAATCATTATTATAAAATGGATACATGATTAGTATCTAGAGTCGAAGAGGGTACACAATTAGTATCTCAAGACCAAGAGACAACATTGTTTAAAACATATTCCTCTTATGGTACATGGGTTATATAATAATTCCAAAAGCATATAAATGTAGTATCAAAGGGGGTACATTGTAATTGAACAATCAACAGTGTGTGAAAAGATTGGAGACTAATCTAAAAAATGTACCCAAGTTATCATATCATTCCTATTATCTTATGAGAATCAGGTGAAAATTCCCACCCCACAATGATTTCATTTACAATTTCATATCTCATTACCCATTTATATATTATATTCTTATTTTTGGTAAATGTGGATCATTATTGCTTTATCATGTTTTGGCACTATTTTACCAAGGAATATTTTTGTTAATTAGACATTAAATTCCCTATTATAACAATTTTTTTATAACAATTATTGTTCGATCTTCATTTAATATGATATTTTTTCCTCGAGAATTTCTTACAAAACGCCTCTGATCTTACACTTGATGACATTTTGATATGAATTATTTTATGGTTTTTCTGAAATAAAAAATTGCATATGTTTCACTTCCAAATGTTATGAGGATAACAATAACTTAAGAGATATATTAATGTGACTATTTTGTTGATTAATTTTATAGAATTTTTCATACGTGTTCCAAAATAATATTCATGTGTTGAATATAAACAATGACAATTAACCATCATTTATTCAAATATTGTTATCATTTGTGAGATGTAATATTTTATTTATGAAATTGACATAAAATAATGATATGCTAATCAAACTATATATATAAAATTGTGTCTAATGAAACTATATATAGAACAAAATGTAAAAGAAGATGTTAGGGGATCTTTACTGATTCAGTAAAATCCTCATCATTTTCAGTATTCAGTCTCAATTCATCAATTTTCTTCAAATTCAAATCACTTCATTTGATGGTCAAAGTTTTTCTAAACTCATATTGATCATGGATATCATGGAGATAATTTATTATCCTTTATTATAATTTTTATGGGATAATAAATTGGATTCAAATTTTATGGAAATTTTCTATTCAATTTGTTTTTAACAATGTTGGAATCGTCTAACTCTTTAGCAGACCCCCATATGTTACATAAAATCATATTCACCCTTATAAATTAATCAAACATTTATTTTGTCATAAAATATTTTGTTATAATTAAATATTCTACTAGAAACCTATATTTTAGCTTAAATGACTGTAAAATGTATTTCACAATAAAATATATTGATTTCCCATATGTCATATGGTTTATAACCTAATTACAATTTTTTATAATTTCTCTCATACATAAATCATAATGATTTTTTTATTTATAATCTACATATAATTTTTCATATAAGAGAAATTCATATATGAACCATCATCAATTACACAAAATAAAATAGTATATGCATCAATAAGTTCATTTAAGAGTTATAGTTGATAGTGTAATATCATAATCATAAAGCATTGATAATTTATTTAATAAATAGTTGTAAACCAATAATTTAGTTATTATTAAATATATTTAAGAGGAAAATTTTCAAATCATTAATGTTGACCTAGATTTTTTATGAAAAAAATTCAGAGCCCAGAAAGAAAATGTCATTGGGAGTATGCAGTTATCTAGTGGTCACTTTTTTAAATTATTCTTAAAAAATCACTATTTTGGATTGTTTAATGTCCTGATATTCAATATATTAATTAATCACTCTAAACTTATAAAAAATTAATATAAATGAGTCACAACACACTAGGGTTTACATGGATTATCTGGAGAATCAAAATTCTTTCCTTGTTTGATAAGTCACCAAAATACCATATTCGTCATCTATATGGACAAATGGTCATTCTGTGGAAATTCCAATACCAATGATACTATATCCCTATTATGATCACACTATTGAGTTCATAACATATTTCAAAATCCAAATAAAATTTATGATTTATAATAATAACGACCACCTTTTAATCAAGGATACTTCTACGAGACATGATTTTTATCATCCTTTTTTAAAAAACATAATCGACTTCCCAAATCATATCCATGAACATCAAGAACCTTATTCATTTATTTTTATAATACCCACTACTATTATTGAAATTTCAATTCATATCGTCAATGAATTATGTCTTCTATGTTTCTCAGGCACTCGGGAACAATTAGTTCACCCCCCATGAATAGCTCGGAGCTTTGGTGTCCTCCTTAAATCGCCGTTACAAAAGTGTATTTCTTTATTTGACCAAAAAAACTCTCTCATAGTATTTATATGCCATAAAATATTATTCACTAATTCCATTAATTATTTATATTCACAAAATAACAAGGATAATAGTTTCTATAATGTATTTTTTTCGTCACATTATTAGTCATGGTATATGAAATTTTCATCATTTAAATAGGTATACGGGTTCTTGATTTTTCACATAAATCAATCAAATTTAAATTTTATGTTTGAATAAAATTTTAAATCCCATATATCCTTATAATGTCTTTTTCCTAAATGATATTGAAAATCACAAGATCATATTCAATTAAAATTTTAACATTTCATTATTATGAATTTAATCATAATTTTAATAAAAACATTACTGTGATGTGAGATTGAATCTGTAATTGTTTTTGGAAACACATCAAATCATATATTTACCATTTTTTCTATTCTTAAAATATACATTTTTTATTTTCAAAATAAGAATGATCATGATATTTATGTCATTTAATATCGAAATAATCATCGAATAAATTTTTTATCCATTCATATAGAATGTATATTTAAGTAATTTTTAAATTTTCAATTATGAAGCTCAAAATTTAATTTAAATTAATTTCATGTTTATTTTCATATTATGTTTTTAATATTATTGGTATTTTAACATACTATAATTGATTTCATAGTAAGTATAATATTTATAAGGATTGAGATATCATTAGAGATTTGGGACATTAGAAATGTTTAGTCTTATGTGGAAGCTCATATCAGTTTATATTGGCCTCATAAGATAATTTACTATCATGTGATTTTATATCCGTTATATGATGCATTATATTATGATTTTACATTACTCATACAATAACTGTAACAAAAATTAATCCACATGAATTGACTATCTGTATGATGTTTCATATGGCACCCATATGAGTACTAATACCCAAGATCCAAATATAAATATATTCTTTATAGTTTAATCATAAAAAAAATTAGATGAAACTTATACTTTCTATGAAATAACTTATATGTTATCAGCATATAAATGATACAAACATCATTGAAAATTAAAAAATAATCTAATAAAATAAACACTATCCTAAAAAATTATAGTTCTTTAAAACAAAATCACAATTACCTCATCAAAAAATGATTTATCACAAAATGAATTAATATTGATCATGATGACCATATCAAAAAAACTTCTTCCAATTAATGGCCATTTTGCATTTTTTATTAAATTATTATTCATTAATGATATATAATGTCAAATCACTATCTAGGTAGACAAATTCACCATCTATCAACATTTATAGTCATAACTCTCATTATTATATATTATCTAAAAAATGAGGCGTATTTCATAAATTCTCACATTTAAAGGGGTTTTAAATGTGTATCTATCATATAACATTCATCATGTTATAACCTAAAATATCCAATATCATTCGATATAGAAGTAGCTTACTAAAAAACTATTCACCGCACACTATCATTGAACTATTAATAATATTCTTAATTGATTTTTATTTTTAAGGACCTTCATTATTGTTTAATATAAAATTAATTTCAACCTCTTTGACTGTTAACATTTCCGTAAATCATATTGTTTTTATTTTTTTCCAAATCCATTTTTTTAGAAACAGTTTCCTTCAAAAAATATTATTCCACATGTGCATTATACCTATATTCCTTGGATGTTGGATGAACTCACACATTCATTCATCTCTAGGCTATGAGTAGACTAGATAATTAAAATTATCATCTAGAACATTAATTTTATGTAATATAAAAAACTAACGAGTTGAAAATAATGAACAATAATCTAATATATGGAAATACAATCTTCTCACATATATTGGTATGTGAATCCCATGGATAATGTCCATACCTTGAATTTATAATATCTGAAACTCTTTTTATTACACTAAAATATTAATAAAAATATTGGAAACCCTTATATAATGTCCCATCATAAATATCTATAATTTAGAATGAATCGAGGCACCACACGACATTATGAGATCTTCTAAATATCCTATAGGATTTTGATTATTATAGATATTATATAGAAAATATTAATGATACTACACTGAATATATAATCCCAAAAAATAATAGATAACTAACAAAACATTCATAAAATATTATTGTACCATAATGAATTATAGTGATGTGCTACCAATGAAGAATATGAATTATAAGTTTCATATATTAACATGTTTCCCATTAAAAAATGAATAAATTTTAACATAATCGGACAATAACTTGGTTGAACATTTAATAATTAATTAAATATAATGAAATACTGACATAGATTATCCTGAACCTGATCCTTTCCACATATGTTCCTCCCAATATCCTCCAATATAATCCTACTAGGTCCCCTTTACAACATGTTATGTAATATTAAAATATAAGATCTGGTCACATAATGGAGCACCCTATATCATTTGTGAGAATAAACCAAAATAGGGTTATTCCTATTATTCCCATAAATATATTTAATTATATATATATATATTATATGTTTGTTAATGTAAACCAGATAGAAATATATAAAATGTAAAAAATCATGTTATGACTCAGTTTTCATTAAAGACATTTATGATAACTAATGTCATGTAAATGATTTACTGTTGATAGAAAAGTAATCTCGCAATTAGTAATAGTCTCATTATCATTTTAACAAGACAATGACTACAATGTATCCATGACTACAACCCTCTTTCTTTGTGTACGGTATTGTATTAAGACATGATCTCACATCCATCATCATACTCACACCCTCTCACATAGTTTTAGGTTTAAAAATCATGTAATACTAAATATCATACCTTAAAACTAACATTTAGGGAATGGGATCACATAACACATTATACATATATTTCAACATACACCACTCACATAGAGTGAGGTCTTATGCCACATCTCATACCAAGAATCGTATCTCCACTCCCTCACTCGTGGTTTTTTCTCATATCATACTGCTGAAAAATCATATAACATTATAAAATCACTAAATATGGGGACTTTGTTAGAAAATACACAAATCTGGAGTCTCTTATGTAAAATAACAATAATTTTAAATGATATCTCAAAATAATTATAATGAAGAATAAAAAAGTGAATTGGTCCATTATGAGACAAACCTATGATATGTAGAAGGACATAAATATGAATAAAAAAGAAAATTAATTAAGTGATCCTGAATTTAATAGAAATAACCATATAATTTTAAAAAAAAAGTAGATGAGGCTTCAATGAAAAATATTGGGAAATCATAATTATTATTATAATGAAAAATTAATGAATGGATTGTATAAGAAATAATATATGTTATGGTACTTTAATTAGTCGGGTATAATTTCATTTACAATATATTTTATCTAATTTTGAGAAATTTATTTCCCAGAAGAATTTATAATTTAATATATAAATCATATTATCTATATACATAAGATATTGTGAATTCTCTTGTGCATGCATTTCAATAAGTATTATATTTGATATTATCATGGAAATGTAATTTTTATATAATATATATTTTAAAAATATATAAGAAATAATAGATTATAAATGTGATTTTATATGGGATTAAATTTGTTAAACTCACTATATATGGTCTTATTATTAACTAGAATTAGTTAAATATTTTAATTATAAAAATTGCAATTTTTTCAAAAATTAATTCACATGGGATGAGCTTTATAATTAAATAATCATAAGCATAATTACCATAAATTCAGTTATTGTTTGATGAGAAATGGACATAATTTATTAGCATCATCTATGTGTATCATACGGTATAAAATAAAATAAAACATGGTATTATAATTTGAATTTTTAAATTTATATCATATGTCATATTATAAAAGTACATTATACTACACTAGTGTGTAAGTAGAATGATAAGGGATTAATATTTTATTAATTTATGTAGGATATTATTATGATGTATATTTTATATAATTATTTTCATGGAGGTTATAAACATATATATAAAGAATGAAAAATATTACAGTTTTAACTCATACATTTTGTAAAATATTAGTAAATATATGAAATCAATAAAATGGGTCAATAAAATAAGATGGCTAGGGATATCCTTATGTTATTTTTAAACCAACCCTCCCAAGATCCCTTTATGATATACCTTTCACTTGAGAAAGACACTAGACTACCGTTTCTGTGAAAGGAATCTCACACATGCATTGGTGGATTGAAATCTACCCACAAATAAACAATAGAGGAAGGAATCATATTAGATACTCAAGGAGATTATTATAAATTATTGAATTAAAATCATTGAATATAAATTTTACATTGTTTAAATATTTAAAATAATTATTGTTTAATATTATATACAATGTTTTTTTAATACATTGAATATCATGGAAATATGGTTTCTAAATTTTTACAATAGAATGATTTTGTGTTAATCAATTCATGAAAACTTTTAATGGTGTATAATCCTTAAAATTTGATTAGTTTCATGATATCATCATAAAAATTAATACTAATTAATATTATATACATGTTTTATTAATGATAATAAAATATGAGGAAATTTTAAATATTTTTGTTTTGATCTATGATATTGCACATCATAGGTATTCATTTTTTACATTGGAACTGATCCATAGTTGTAAAATAGAGTATCAAATCAAAATATGAATATATATTATTTACAAAAATACGATTCATTATAGTATATGGAAACTCCTACATTGTGGCTTAGCACATGTCATAATAGTGAGGTGATAATTTATTATAATATAGACCATAATCACATGGGTAATATCATAAAACCTATAAATAAATATATTCATGATACAGATAATTCGTATATTAATTCATGTTTTCTTTAAATAAGATTTATATTTTTATAGACTACTGCACTTTATGTTTAATATCACACATTGAAAATATAAAATCTATAAATACCTGCACCTTTTGGCATAACTCAATTTTCAATTTAGTCATTAATTTCTCTAAATAAGAACCTTATCAAATTCAATGTTGTTTATCGTAGATATTTCCCCCATTTTTTTCACATTAAATAATTCCAATAATATTATTTATTGGATATCTTTTGAATGATATATAAATAAGAAAATATTTTCTATATTTCATTAAGGAAATGAATTCAGTGGTCTATGAAATTTTTATTATTCTTATAAATATGTTTTTTTGGATATTGTAAATTTTTAAGAGGGTTATATGAATTAATTAATAATAATCCATTTATAATCAACTATTAAATTATTAATCAAACAAATACAAAATAAATATTCATTAATATTAATTATTAATATCAAAATTTCCTTTTAAAATTAAAAAATAAATTAAATATTTTATATATACAACAAAAAATGAAATGATATATGAGATATTATTTATAATTTGAATTATTTATAAATATTTATTTGAATTGATCATATTGAAAATATTATTTGAGATATTTTTGAAAATATATCAAAATTAAAATTAATATTTTAAATTATCATTATTTGAATAATATCATATTTTTGATATTTGGATTCTATAAATAGTTTACATAAATGAATTAGAATATAATTGTTTTATATTACATTTAATATACTTTGAATGATAAATAATATATTATTATTAATATGGGAGAATTCATATTAGAAAAATAAATATGAAATATTTTTTATTAATTTATGTAGTTTATATAATTTTATTCAAAGAGTATTCTATTTTTAATAAGCTTAATTTATTATTTTTCATTATTAATATACATCCTATTTAATAAATTAATTGTTGATTTATTTATATACTATACCTTTTTTCATTGATGTAATTTTTGTATTAAAATTAAATGTATGCTTTAATGATAGATGTTAAACTACTTCAATTTCATTGTACCTGTATCTATGTGGATAAATACATAGTATGAAATTTACATAATTTTTTGACCTTTCACATCTCTTCAATTGGGGTTATTATTTTAATTAAGTAGTTAGTTTCAATTTATTGATATAATTTGATACAATTATGATTTAATTGAGATCTATTTTAAGTAACATATTATTCGAGAATGGAAATATGTGATATACTACATAGTATGCTAGTGGATAGGGACGCAAAGAGAACATTTATTATAGGATATATGTTGATTGAAGATTATAATTATACAGATTATTGGTCTCATATGTTTCAACATAGTTTAATGAAATTGTATCGATTGCATTATCTATGAGTTTAATTTGAATATTCTTGAATATAATTGGTTTTCAATTTGGGTTCGTAACACAATATGTGAACAATATTTTGACTTAAATATAAATTTACATTAAACATATTGATTTTGGGGATGTAATATTACAAAACTAAATTATTTTAAGCATTCATACATATAAAGTGAATACCTATTATAATATTGTCATATTTAATCCCCATAATAATAAAATGGGTATCATTATATCTAAAGAAAACACATATCAATACCTCGATGCTAATATATTACGCATTTATTTCATTCTTATATGCCCATTGATTCTCTTGTGTATGGAATATAGAAGATGGTGGTCCATAAGAGTTTGGTAACCAAATAATGATATGATCATTGGGTTACTCATAGTTGGTAAAACATAGAATGAAGTCCCATTAAATAGATATGTGAGGATATCCGTATAACTATTTGTTGAAAAAAATTTCATGCCAACAATCCAATAGTCATATATGGGTTGAAGAAATCAATCTCCCACCTAAATTGAAATTCTGATAAATGTATATAAAAAGTGCAATAATTGTGTTTTGAAATATATATATATTTCTAACTATATTTATATATTCTAAATTAGTATTTAATTTATTTATAAACATATTTACTAAAAATACATATTAAATTAATTAATATCTTTTTTGTAACACTGCATATTTTTATAAACATTAAAAATAATTTATAACATATTGAAGAAGAAAAATATGAGCATAAATGAACAAAGAAATATATATATATTACAAAAAATGATAAATTATAGGATATCAATTGTTTTAAATACATTCTGATATATATATATATATATATATTTCATAATAAGTATAAATTATTTGTATATTCTCATAAAATAATCAATATCATTTTAGTAATGTAATTTTATTCGTGAAAAATTTATTTTCATAAAATAACATTCATTTATATTCATGAAATATATTATAATTTGATTTTGGAAAATTCAAAAATATTTTGGTTAAAATAAACTTATTATTTTATAATGTAATTCATCATTCATGTAAATCACGGACTATAGCCTCATGAACTGATGTAATTTTTTCCTATCATTACTGTTGATGATATGATATAATGATGGTTTCAAATTATATATTGATATTTATAAAATGTGAATAATTATTTAATATAATATCATAAAAAAAAATTGAATTTATTTTTATGGGTTATATGATAATTTCGCTCATGTCTATGGGGGAATAAATCCTCGTATTGGGATTTGATTCGTTTTTTTCAAAATCTTTAAACAAAATTTAATAATTATTAATTTAACAAATATAAGTGAGATAATTGTGATATTAATTGAATATATATCATTATTCATATGTAATATGTCACTTTATTTGTTGTAAAAAATATTTAAAATGACGTTCCTTTTAAAGTTTGGATTACCACATCAATGAAGGGATGAGATTATTTTTTCATACTGGGAAAACATGGATGACATTTAAAAGTATTTCTATTAAAATAATATAGAATTTATGATATAATCAGAATTCTATTATGAGTTAATATTTATTACCTTATATATATAAGGATACATTAAACATGGAAATGTATCTCTTGAGTATGTATGGATACATTCCCTGTGATTGAAACATTATTAATTTTCCAGAACGATGTATTGGGATTAGTTTGAAATATTATTTTATTTATTAATATGATAAATATATTAGGATTTTTACTTTGTATTATTTGAAATAATAACCTCTTTTATCATTTTCAACACACCTATTCTGTTTTGTAACAATAAACCAAATGTCTTCAAAACACATAACACAAATTAACTAACTGATTGTTTTAATATGTCATGAAAAATAAACAAACAAAATGATTAAATTATATAGTAATATAACATGAAATTATTCTTATGAAATAAAATAACTCATATATTCTTATTATAATGATGTTAATGAACACACATATAAATTATGGACGTGGGGTGTAATATCCTAACACTGAGACGAGGTACTCACCAGTTTAAATTTTTTTTAAATAAATTTTAATTGGTTAATAGTTTGTTTTAGGGGGATTATGACCAGTATAGGGGATTTCGCAAGGGTTTGGGACAAGAACCGATTGAAAATAATAAAAAAATATTGATGTTTCATAGAGAGAATATGGTTTGTTAAACTATGTTCCATACCTATGTAGGGTAGTGATTTCTCGGAATGACCCACGAACATCATCAATACATATTTTGACAGTAGTTTGGGCCTTTCTAGACACCCATTCTAATGTTCCCCTTTGTACAAAGGCGAGTTCATGGTATCTTCATATTTTTCTATCAAAGTGGTTTTCTTATCCAGACCATATGACCTGGCCCCCACCAGGAAAGAGGACGGCTACAGTCGGCACATGGTTCGGCCAACAATGAGTCAAAATCAAGATGCTTTTAAAAAGTGATTAAAATAAATTATACCAATTAAAAATCATAATTTTTCACCTTTTTCTCCAACAGTAGATCCCATGCAACAATGATGATGTACGTGACCTCACCCCTCCTCCATGGGTGACTATCCATCAATCTTGGGTCATTGGGAATTTCAATTAGTATTAATTTAATTCCCATGTAATTTATCAACTTTATTTCCTCTCTTTTCTGGAAGAGACTTTTTGAATTGTTTCCACTCTTTTGTATGTTGTAAACCTTAATTAGGATGCCTATTAATTTCAATAGAATTTTTAGGAAATGTTATTTTTATCAATGGACTGAGTGTGGACAAATTTTAATCAAATGGCATGATGTAGGTGATCTATTTGTTTTAACCTATAGTCTTGTTCTTTAAAAATGTGTATTCACTTCTACCAAGATTCATACATTCTATATTTTGTGTCTTTGACAATGATATGTAAATATGGTCCTTTAATGGAGGCCAACACCTATCCTAGACCCTCCAGGTCAACTGATGACATAATGACCCACCAATTCTTATTGGCATGAGAGTACAATGATTCATTACTATGCCTTAAGCGACAACCCCAAGATGCCAAAGGCTAGCAATAAATGCCGAAGGGTTTCATATACAAGTGGGGGACGATTTACACATTATGAAATAAACCAAATAATAGAACAACCATAAAAAAAACTTCACTATATGATGCATTAACAGATAAAATACAACACAACAACTTCATTTATCTCAAAATCACATAAAAAATAAGAACCAGCGGAAAAATAACCATGTATCAATGTATACAGCGGATAGACTACACAAGACTCTCCAATCTCCTCAAGACTCCATGATCCACAAGATCCTTTCTCCAAAATCTCCGAATATCCCAAAAAACACAAGGTAGTGCTAAACACTTGTGAAACATTACCTTTTTCCTTGTCCTAAAAGATTGCATCTGTATAAGCACCAAAGTGCCAAAGCAGGGGTGAGTATAGAATTCTGTAGGTTTTCTCCAATGACTTCTCTACTCATACCACTAGGGTAGAAGACTTAGAAACAATAATATAAAATGTATTATATAAAAACATTTGTCAAAAAAAGTTTATAACTAAATACAAACAATTTTCCAAAACCATTCATTACCAAAATCATACAAGTGAAATTGAAACCAATTTTCCCAGCAAGATATTTTTCCAAAAAAATAACTAAACAATATTTACAAACATTCTCTAATATCCCTATATCGGCATACCCAAAAATTTCTCAAACCCATGCGACCAACCATGAGTGCTACATTATGACAGTTCCATACTCATTAAAGGTTTCTCGTCGTTCTACTAAGTTGTCATAAGGTAATTGTTTCCCATGTGCCATTAATCCTTTGGCATCGAGAACAAGGTCATATTTCAACCAAGCCCCATATATGAAATTCCCATTTACCATTAATCGATTGGCCCTGAGAACAATGTCATATTTCATCCTTTCCCCAGATATTTACTATGAACACACAACACATAAGCCCAATGATCAATTCAAAATAAACTTTTCAATAAAAACTACTTTTTATTGAAAAATATTTCCCACAAAACCATTTCAATGCCAAGTATTTCGAATCCAAACCATGTTAATAAAAATCCATTTTTATTGAAAATCATTTATATTGAAAACATCATTTTCATCAACCATTTAGAAATTCCCAAATATCTATTATTTAAAATCATCATTTTAAATAAAACCCCCATTTGCACAACTATTCACCAAGATCACAAAATTTCACAAAAAACATAAATCATCACAAATGAATTTTTTCCTTGAATTTACCGATAAATAATCCAATTTGGATCTACGAAAATCAATTCAATCAAGAGGAGATGAGATTGAATCCACCTACCTCAAAGGTTTTGATGAAAATTTGACAACAAACGAAGAACGCACAAGAAAGTGGGTCAATTCTCCAAGAAATTACTTAGTTCTCTAATACAAGAAAAATCACAACTCAACATTGATTTATTTGCATCCGAAGACATAGATCTACCAAATATAGGTTCATATATGAGAATGAATGGAGATTAAAGAAATATATCTAAGAAGATCAAAGAAAAAATGACAATTCCGGAAAGAATGTTGATGTACCTCAAAAATCAGACTCGAAATCACTAATGGATGTCTCAGGGTTGGCTCCAACTCATGTAGGGAGGGTTATACAGCCTTATAGGGAGATTAATCTTAAAATAGGGTCTTTTTGAAGCAAAACCAAAATATATCTTTCGAAAACAAGTACGCTCCTAGAAAATAGATCTAGATTTGACCTCCGCGCAAGGTTCGACCACACGGTTTGGGCCAGCCGTGTATAGATTGTGGGACCTTCCTTTTGGTCCCAATACTCCTTATAAAACCCCCAAAATCTCCCATACTTCACCTTTACCCTTTTTATGAAAACATCCCTCTTTAAGGAAACACCCCATTTTAGGGAAAAACCAACTTTTTGGAAACACCCACTTTTTGGAAACACCCCACTTTATAGAAACAATCAACTTTATGGAACCAACCATGATTATGGAAACACCCAACATAATGGAAACTCTCTATATTATGTAAACTATATATTTTATGGAAACTATGTATTGTATACACACCAATTTAAAAAACGTGAGGAAAGGGGTTATGTTCTCGATACAGGGGTACTACAGATGATTTGTTATAGGACCTATGGCCCCCATGGGTTATGGGAAACCCATGAAAACTGTTAAATGTGTTGGAAGAAATTGAGATATTATAATAAATAATTTTAATGTGTTGAAATTGAAAAATTGTAGGTTCTCATTGGATAAGGTATAACTTAAATGTTTATATGCTAGTTTATGTGACATTCCTATGATATATTTGAACAATTAAAATGGTTTGATTTATATATTGATTTATTAGTGGTATTTGATGAATATGAACTATGTTTTAATGTAATTTTTTAAATATTTGGTTTTTATCTTGAGGTGTTTTTAAAATGGGTATTCAATTGGGTTTCAAATGTTTATTTGAAATAATGATGGATCCTCTAGGTTAAAAATGAATTAATGGCTATTTTTAGGTTTTTAATAGAAAATGATGGACTTCGACCTTTCTTCGTCTACAATGAGGAATAACTATATTTTAAAGGATGTATCCCATGATTTTAAAAATAAGGTTTAGTTTTGAAATCTTATGACGTATGAAATTGGATGATATTTGTTAAGGAATTTATTGTTTTAAATATCTATTCTGAGCATTAAAAATATTTTTTTAATGAATGTAAATAAAACTGGTTAAAGGGATATGTTTAACTATTAAATTTACTTAATAATATTTAATGAAATTGTAATATGTTAATAATAATTATGGTTTAAATTGTGAGGTTGGATTATATGTGTTAAATGAAACAGACATTGATAATGTTTGATAATGGAATGACTAAAGGATGGAGAGATATAATGTGTCGAATCCCTGTTGGACTAATGTGATGATGATCCATGTTTTCTAAACCGGGACTAATGAATTAGGATGTTGGATTCACACAACCCTCCCTAGTTTTGTGTGGGATATATCGATGCTCCATGTACTCTAGAACAATATGGTTTTTGAAGAATGGATAAATACACTTGACTACAAGACAATGCACAAGCCATTCCATATTCTATTGGGGATGTACATATATTATTTTTTGCATCCCAGTTAGATATATAGACTAATTTTCCATATTTTCCACCATGTTTCCCGAATAATTAATGGTTTTCATGGTCATCCATGACATTGTGAAATCCCATTGGATACATCGACATATGAAACTTTTTTACAGACCTATAACCTCTTTGAAGTAATAAATGGGTTACTAGAATTATTCTATGAGGTAAAAATAATTAAAGAAATGATAAACGAATTCCAATTGAGAACTAAAAAAGATAAACCCTATAGAATATGGATTTTTTGCCTAGCATCATATAATAAATTTTTATTGGATGAATGACAGATTTGGATTCGAATTCATTAAGGTATAATTAATAAAATTTTTATTGGGAAACATATTTTTTTTCTTCCTTTATTTATTCACATCCTTTGGTCATTGATATGACTAGTTTTCAGACTAATATTTGTTATATACCTTTTTGGTGGTGGGAATATTAGTTGTTCTCACTCCTAATTCAGGACGCAATGAAATTTTTGTACCTGAGAAGATGCTACTGGTTTTTAAGAATTGTTTTAAGAAAAAATCCATGTGATTAGATTATTTAGAGGATAATGTTTTGATCATGGGGCCTCAGGTTCATGTTGGGACTCAAAATTTTGTTCGGAATTCTCATATGGAATTGATACTACTTTCTTTATTTGTTTTACTTCCTGATATGTAGTTTCACCATCATATTTTTATGGCATGCATTACATTTTTATTTATTCTATTTCAACATATGTTGTAAAATTAATTTTTCCTTCGAGTTATTACATATTTTGATATTATTAATGTTGGAAATTTATACAGATAGACGTGAATTGACTCCCTGTGTATGTATTAACACCTTTGTATCTAGTTGGAAGCATCAGGAAAACTATTAGGGTCTCTTAAGGTCATGACGAAAACCTTTTTAGGGACCATTTATAATGGAACCAAATCCGGGTGATAGATTATAGTAATAAAGGTGGTTCCTTTTTTCATAAAATTTGTTAAAGGTATCATGTTATCCAATATATATCGAGTTCAAGGGAATGAGATCATTCCAAAGATCCTATATCCACATGAACATGGGATAAACCATGATTTTATGGGTGGCAATTGATGTAATTTTTTATATTAATCATTATTTATATTTCCACATTTATTGGTGTAATGAGATCCTATGTAATTGTGTCATGAGGTGTTATATCTTTTCCTAGAATAGAAATAGGGGTTGTCTAGGTTCATGATAAATTCTATGCACATATTATTTAAATGAAATCATTATGTTCCTTATGATTAACATGTGAATAAACTTATGTTCAAAAAATAGATTTTTTTTATGTTTGGGTAAATGGAATGTTTTTTAATATGAATTTTTAAGTTATTTAATGGAAATTTCATTAATGATTTTTTTTAATGATTTACCTATTTGGGGAGCTAGTAATATATATAACTAGTGTTATTGACTAAAAATTTGTATAGGTAATTTGGGTTTGTAGATGACCCATGTTTTGAGACCATAGGTTAAATGCTATGTGACCATGATGGGTTCGATGTGTCATATTGTAGGATATTCCATGTTGTGATTTCTGTAATGATATAATCATCAGGTTATGAGTTGTTCTGTTGTAATTTAAAATTTTTAACCCTTGTGGGTTGTCACAAAATAGGTGTGCATGAGACTCTTTTGTAATATTATTTGGTTTGTGTTGTTTTTTGCAATGTTTGTGTCACACGGTTGTGTGATGTAGAGTAAGGTGTTTCCTTGGAACATTCGACAATGTGTGTTTTGGAGTGGTTTTATGGGTTCCATAAATGTGTAGTGAGTAGTTGACGGTAAATTTTCATAGCTTAGTGTAACACCCCAAGCTTCCATGGTACGCTTCTCTTTGAATAATACGATAGCGTGTATTGTATGCAACTTCAAGCTCTAACACACCACAACCAATCAAACTAGCCGTTATGAATAGTAATACCCACTTTTTAATATTCTATAATTTTTACCATTCAAAATGGACTTCATCTTTGTATTCGGAATATCGAAATTAGCTTAGGGTGATTTTTTGGTATTTTTCTGAAAACGTTCAATTTTTTATGAATAGTGACAAACACTGAGTTATAGTTTAAAACCGAATTATTATTTAAATAATTATTTGGTTTATTTAAATTTATTTTAGGTCAAAATAGATACATAATACCTATATAAGTTCAATGTAATCCATTGGAGTCATTTTATAATAATATTAGTTATATAGATATTTTATTGAACTCTCACCGTCTTTTACCCACCTCCTAGGAGAATTTGCAAATTCACAGAAATCATAATTTGACCACCTCTGTGAGTGGAATTTCAAAATCCTAGATACACGGTTGAAATCCTTAAGGAAATTTTGTTGAATAAGATGAATATTTTTTGGGAGAATAGTAACTTTTTACGTTTATTTACCACGGTTAAAAGTAAATAGGTTATTTAAATGTAAAAATGATATTATTAATACCCTAGCACATGTCCTAATTCAATTGGATAAGTATAATTAGACCAAAAACAACCTTTGGAATAATATATAAACATTTTTTGTCCACTAGGATTAGATTAGGAGACTTATTATTATTTTATTTAAAGAAGAGTTAAAAGAGTTAAAATCAATGTTTAATAACTAAAAAAATTTTAATATAGGGATAAACATAAGATAAATTCGACTATAAATATTCATTAGAAATATAAAAATACTTCCTACATAATGGTATTTTATTTATATTTTTTAGACATTTAATTATTTAATTTAGTAATGACACACTAATGATGCAGTAATTACCTAATTAATGAAATATTAAAATAATCGATATTATAAATATCCAAATAAATTTTATTTGTGACTTTTTATGAATTAAAATAATTTTACATGTTAATATGACATATTAGGGTTGGTTAGATAATTTTTTTTCAAATTAATAAAATTACACCCCAATATTTCATAGTACGTTATTTCTTCAATGTAATGCAATAACATGCACTACAAGCAACACCGAGTTCAAGGGAATCACGACTCACCAAACTAGCCGTTCAAAAGTGGTTGTGAATAGTGTTGACTGAATTTTGAAGATTATATAATCCTTATATTTTTAGAATCCACATTATGTGTTTCTTAGACATACTGTAAGAACAAATTCATTTTTTCAATAAAAGAATTATATATCAAATAATGCAATTTTACCTCCTTTTAATTGTTCACCATTTTTAAATCCAATATTTTAAAGTTTTATATATTCAATTTGAATAAATAAACTTCTTCTTTAGAATTGGGATATAATAATTTATTTTCAATAAGTTTTTGGAGATTTTCTGATAACATTCATATTTTGGTAAATAGTGATAAATACTATATTTTAACTGAAAACAACATTTTTAATCAAAAAAATTTATAGTGTTGAATTGTACATTTTAATGTTTTGGAAGTATAATTAGATTATATTTTTACCCTTTAATAAAATTTTGGTCATTGGAATTAATTTCACTTTGGAATTATACATAAACAAGTGTCAATCTTTTGATAGTTAAAAATATGAAACCCTGCTTTTTTTTACAACTTAAACATGATTTATTACCTAAAACATCACTTGATACAACAAAGAAGATCAAGGGTTTTAGTGTCTTCGGGGCTTAGGATCATTACATAAATACTCAAAACATGAAATACAACATCTTTATTGAAAACTTCCTTTACATGACCACTACATTCATTCGTACTTAGCATTGCATGGGATAACCTAAGGACATGCATAAGAAAAGGGTGAGCTATAAAGCGCAGTAAGGGAGTACACATGGAAAAACATGAGGAGTACAATAAATTTTAGACAATAGGAATATCAATAGATCATAATAAGAACATGAACATAAAGGCATGATAATGCATGATAATCATAACATGAAAATGTGGCAACAACACTTATCATAGAATTAGCATGAGCCAAGGCTCATTGCACATGGAGCATGAGTAAATCCTCATTGCACATAAAGAACGAGTAAACCCTCGTTTCAATTGAATTAGCATGAGTCAACACTCATTTCACATGACGTATTATGATACTATACTTTACCCAATGCATTTGAGCTCTATAAGGGCGCACCCTTCTTAAACATTTCATTTCATGCATAAGTGTGCCACATGGATCATAAAACATGGATTGATAAAACACAATAATTTATTCCATGATAAAAAAATGTGGAATTCATAAATGAAACTTTTTAATCAATACGTAAAGGTGCATAAAGGTGGATACCATTGATGGAGAAATGGGCATGGTATCCACTACACAATGGAGTTGGCTAAGAAAATCGGTGCGATTTCGGCAGCATAACGACGTGACACAAGAATTCATAAAAAATGGTTGATGAGAGAGAAAGGGGTTCCTCATCATATTTACATGTAATGTACAGTAATGAGGTCAAATAGATACATGTCCCAACAATTGTAATGGAATTTAAATTCATGATTCAAAATTATTGCTCAAATGTAGAAGAAGAGAGAAAAGTTCCTTTCGGAATTTCGGCATAGTAACGGTTGTACATGGGAGGCATTTAATGAGAGAGAAAGGGGTCTCCCATTATTCAAACAATAAGAGGCCAGTATGGGGGACGTTTTAAACCATACCCCAACATTCATAATTGAAATTAAAAGGGCAATACAACTTAAAAATAATTTACAAAAATCAAAAAGGAAGAAAAAAACCCTTACTTGGAAGTGTGCTTCCAAAGGCTATAGAGAGGCTAGTGAGAGGCTTCTTGGGAGCTTAGGGAACCTTGGGAGGATTCTAGAGAATGTTGGTCAGAGGATGGACGAACTCCAAAGGATTTTAGTGGGGATGAAGTGGGAGCTTGGGTGGGTTTATATAGGAAAGGTGAGAGAATTCTTTATTATTTAGGTTTGGGTCCCCTTACATTAAATTAATGCAAACCACAAAGCATCCCATGGTTTTTTCCCATGGTTTGTGGAATAGGGAAGATGGAAAAAATATTTTCTAAGGACAAAGTCCGAACTTCTTAAAATAATAAGGTTGCTTATGTGGAGGTGAGTCACACTCCCATGGAAATTAATTTAAAAAGGCAAGGTGTTGAATAAGTTTTGAGGGGTCCATTAATGCTTTGAAAAGTAAGACAAACAAACAAAAAATCACATTAATATAGTGTTAAAACATATATTGGACGAACATGAAAATTATAGTATTTTATTACATCACTATTGGGTCATTATGATGTCATAAAACACATTATATATTTAAATGAT
Organism: Viscum album; assembly: GCA_963277665.1. NCBI lineage: Eukaryota > Viridiplantae > Streptophyta > Magnoliopsida > Santalales > Viscaceae > Viscum > Viscum album. Next base: position 1,148,827,496 of record OY728156.1, read on the forward strand.
ATTTAATTTTTACCCAAAAATTTGACTGTCTGAGAAAATTATGAAAAATTCACCATTGGATAATTTCGACGTCCTGATTCAAGAAATAAAATTTATTTTATATAAATAATTTTCTAAATATGTTAATTTTAACTTTTAAAATAAAAACTAACATCTATATAAAATTCACGGGTTTTGACAGAAATCGCTTTCAAACCTTAATAAAAATTTTAGTTTCATTCATAAAATTATAAGATCATTTATATTTAATAAAAATTAATTTAATAATAATATTATTATTTTATTAAAATATTAATTAATTAGAAAATCCCTTAATTTGAAAAAAGAGATTTCTTAATTAAATAATAACTAAAAAGACCATTTGTACATTAAAAAAACTTTTTACAATGCATCAAAAATGACTAAAAATTATATTCATTATTATATAAAAAATAATGTATACGAACATAGTACTACTTATTTGTTACATAAACCCTTAAAACAGCCACATAAGACCTAAGGGTAAGGTGTGCGATGGTGACAGACTCTTGGGGTGGCTTAGATAACATTGCTCGATTGATAATTTAAATCAACTTCCACTTTTCCCGTAGACAGTCACGTTCAAGCTTGACATGATGAAGCTCATCTTGAGCTAGGTCAAGGGAGAAGCCCAAAGACGCCACATCTTTTCCGAGCTCTGACAAATGGGTTTCATATGGGGCAATTCTACTGGATGAGGCCATCACTTCCTTTGTCTGAGTAAATTGGATTTGTTAAAGTCCTATATTTATAATAATCATGTGATCACTGTTCAACGACTATATTAGCAACGGTCAAAATTCTTAACATAAAACCAAAGAAGTTTACATTTTATATAAACATAAAGAGACATTTAATTAGATCAAGAGGTATTTCCATTAATGAAACTTTGGGTCGTTACAATATCCCCCCCCTAAAGAAATTTCACCCTCGAAATTTTCCTTTTCCCACACTAAAACAAATGTAGGTAACTCAGCTTCATTATATCCTCCAATTCCCAAGTTGCTTCTTCAAACTTCTGGTTTCTCCACAACTCCTTGACGAGGGGCATTGTTTTATTTTATAGAACTTTTTCTCTACGATCTAAGATCTTCACTGGTTTCTCCTCAAAAGAAAGATTATCTTCCAATTGTACCACCTCAGAAGAGAGTACATGTGAAGGGTCCGGTATGTACTTCATTAATAGGGATACATGGAAGACATCATGTACTTTGGCCATGGAAGGTGGAAGTGATAGTCGATAGGCCACAGCCCCGACACGATCAAGAATCTCGAAGGGGCCGATGTACCTTGGACTTAACTTCCCTTTCTTTCCAAACCTCATGACCTTCTTCCACATAGATATGTGTAGAAAAACCATGTCTCCATCTTTAAACTCAAGGTCTCGTCGACGATTATCTGCATAACTCTTCTGTCGACTCTAGGATGCCTTGATATGCTGCTGAATGGTTTTCAGATTCTCCACCATTTCCTCGACCATTTATAGTCCATGAAGCTTACGTTCACTGACCTCATCCCAACATGTCGGTGTTCTATACTATTTACCATACAGGGCTTCATATGGTGCCATTTGGATGCTTGAGTGGAAACTATTGTTATAAGAGAACTCAACCAAAGAAATATGTTGATCCCATCCTCCTTTAATGTCCATTCAGCACGCTCCCAAGATATCCTCAAGTGTTTGGATAGTCCACTCGGATTGGCCATCAGTTTGAGGATGATAGGCCGTACTGAAGTTCAGTTCAGTATTCAGAGCATGTTGAAGACTCTTCCAAAACATAGAGGTGAATCTTGGATCTCGGTCAGACACAATAGATAGTGGTACTCCATGCAACCTTACCACTTCCCTGATATATATATGTGCCAGTTTATCCAAAGAGAAATCCTCTCGAATTGCAATGAAGTGTGAAGTCTTTGTAAGAGGATCCACAACAACCCAGATTACATTATTGCCTTTGGATATCCTCGGAATTCCATAGTGATGTTCTCCCATTTCTATTCTGGTATGGGAAATGGTTGCATCATACCCTTAGACTTATGCCTTTCTGCCTTCACTTGCTGACACACCAGGCACTTTGATGTATATTCAGCAATCTCCTTCTTCATATTATCTCACCTAAAGTTTTCTCAGAGATCTCGATACATATTTGTGCTCTCTTGGTGAATAGAGAAATTTGAACTATGTGCCTCATCCAAAAGTTCCTACTTCAGCTCCAAATTTGATGGAACACATAGTCTTTTCCCAAACCGCACAATTCCTTCTTCATTAACATTAAACTCTGAGGATTTCCCCTTTTTGATAGCTTCTACTTTTTCTTGAATTCCCACATCATCCTTTTGATCATCCTTTATCCTCTCCAAAAGAGACGGTTGAGCAGTCATTTGTGAAAGGATTTATGATGTTACCTTCTCTATGATTCCCATGTACATCTTTATCAAGTCTAATAATATTGGATCCTTCTCAATTCTCATCTTTGACAGAATCACTGGGTCCTTTCTACTTAGGGCATCTGGCACCTTGTTCGCTTTCCCAGGGTGGTAATGTATTGAACAGTCATAATCCTTGATGAGCTCTATCAATCTTCTCTGGTGCATATTAATCTCTTTCTGTGTGAATATATATTTAAGACTCTTGTGGTCAGTATATATCTCACATTTCTCTCCATAGAGATAATTCCACCAGATATTCATGGAAAAGATCACAGCCGCCAACTCCAGATCATGCGTTGGATAGTTTCTCTCATAGATTTTCAACTTCCTTGAGGAATAGGATATCAGTTTATCATTCTGCATCAGCACACAGCCTAATCCCTTATTCGAAGCATCACTGAATACCACAAAAAGATCCCCACTTGTGGGTAAAGTTAGCACTGGCGCAGTGATAATCCTTCTTTTCAACAGCTTGAAGCTTTCTTCACATTCATCACTCCAAGAAATCTATACTCCCTTCCGAGTTAGCTTGGTAAGAGGGTTGGACAATCATGAGAAATTCCTCAAAAATCTTTGATAATATCTAGCTAACCCCAAGACGCTATTGATATCTGTTACCGATGTTGGCCTCGACCATCCCTCAATTGCATCTTTTTTGGAGGGGTCCACAGATATCACATTACTTGTGATGATATGGCCCAAGAATGCGACCTCCTTCAACCAGAAATCACACTTTCTATACTTTTCATAGAGCTTCACCTTGCACAATGTCTCTAATATAGTTCTTAAATTCTCCTCATGATCCTCCTTGGTTTTGGAGTATATTAGAATATCATCTATAAATACTACCAAAAATTTGTCGAGGTAATATCTAAAGACTCTATTCATTAAGTCCATGAGTATTGCTGGAGCATTGGTGAGTCCTAAAGGCATTACTATGAATACATAGTGCCCGTATCTTGTGCGAAAAGCAGTCTTGGGGATATCTTCCTTCTTCACCCTTACTTGGTAATATCCTGACCGCAAGTCCACCTTGGAGAAGTATTGTGGCCCACGCAGCTGATCGAACATGTCATTAATTCTTGGGAAAGGATACTTGTTCTTTATCGTGATTTTTAATTTCATGATAATCGATGCAAAGCCACATTGACCCATCCTTCTTCATGACGAAGAGGACTGGTGCACCCCATGGTGAAGCACTTGGGCATATAAACCCTTTATCCAGATCCTCCTGTAGTTGTTTCTTTAGCTCTAAAGCTCAAAAATAGCCATTCTATATGGATTCTTGGATATTGTTAGTGCCTCAAGTATATGTTTAATTGGGAACTCATCATCTCTTCTAGGAGGAAGACCAGGCAGTTCCTCGGGAAACACTTCCACGAGTTCCCTCATAATAGAAATTTCTTCAAGGATGGGTTCTTCCTTGGACTCAGTCATCTGATCCTGATACGCATGCTCATATGGCAGTAATATCCACGCTTGAGATGATAGAGCTAAAGGAGATTCATCTTCCTCCTTACACTTGTAAAGAATCGGGGGTCGATTCTCCATATGGAGTGTGATTTCTCTCTCCTGACAATTTATTTTGGCTCTATATACGGAAAGCCAAACCATGCAAAGAAATGCATCAAATTCCACTAGAGGGAGTATGAAGAGGTTCGCAGGGAAATTCAATCCACATATTATAACAGGGGAGGACTTATATTCATGGGATGCAATGATTGCCCCATTTTCCATACTCACCGATATCTTCACTTCAAAGATTTGTGGTGGTGCTGGGATTGTTCTACTAAACTTTCAAGATATAATAGAATGCGTAGAACCTAAATAAAAAAGTACGTTCGCTATTCTTCATTGAATAACTAGCGTACCTGTCACCATTTTGTTGTCGGGGTTCACTTCGGTAGAAGTGATGGAAAAATCTCTTCCTTGATGACTTGGAGGTTGTTGGTCGCTTCCAAAAAGCCTTAGATTAGGGTACTGATTTTCAAAATTACACGGTTCTTTGCATTTGTAGCATTGAACAACGTGTTGATGTTCAAACGGAGCGTTCCTCTCCTCTGTCGCATCCTCGGGTCTTTCTTGCCGACAATTAGTAGCTAGGTGCCCTTCTCTTCTACACCTAAAGCATTTCCTCGTCCCCTTAAGGCAATTTCCATGGTGCTTCTTCCCACACTTTTGGCAAGTGGGATTCTAGATCTTCTTAGCACTGTTGGATTTTTCCATCGGACCGCCAGCATTGAATTCCACCTTACACTTCTTGTCCCAATGATACCCCTGTGATTCCCTGATCTCTATTTCGACCTTGAGGGAACATCAGACAATTTCCTCATAGCTGTCGAAGTCACGGATTGCTAATGCTTTCCGCAAGCTAGGCTTCGACCCACCAAAGAAGCGGTCAACTTTTCATTCAGGGGTAACGAAAAATCTGGAAGCGTATCGTGCAAGCCTTGTGAAGTTTTCCTCGCATGCTCCAACAGATTCTTCATCTTTTTTCTTGAGGAAAAGTAATTCCCTTTCCATATTAAGCCATAGAGTGCGCGGATAATATTTTTCGAAAAACATCTTTCGGAAATCCTTCCATTCCAATGCCTCAATCTCCTCCTCATGCTTTATATTTTTGATCAACGTCCACCATTGATCAGATTCTCCCTCCATACGATAAGTAGCCAGGAGAGCCTTCTCTTGCTCAGAACATTGAAGGATGGAGAAGATCTTTTCAATGGAGTTGATCCATTATTCAGCGATCGTGGGATCAGATGATCCACTAAAAGTTGGAGGCCATTGCCTCATGAAGCTCTCGATAGTGACTTGTGCCTTCTTATGGGGGTTTGGATGTTTCTATTGACCCGTGTTTCTATTCAAAACATGAGTTTTCTGAGAGAGAAGCATGACAAAGTTCATGATTCCCGCTCCCATTGGATTGGGCATCTCATTAGTACAGTCATCACACTGATCTTCAAAATAGTTGTTAGCCCGAGTCCTCATATTACCGGCCATTGGCTGGAATAAAAGGAAATTTAGGGGTAACACATAAAAGGTAATCCAAAGACAAAAGTTTATCACTTATAAAGAAACATTTATTTCCTTACTCATGAGTCTATAGGCTTCAATCTAGGCTTTTCATGATCTACATTCTAAGATATATGTTTAGGGGAATTCTTTTTAATTCCATTAATAAGGATTCATACTATGATTTTGAATTTATCAAAACATATCCCATGGGAGTGTCGTAACCAAGAGTGAACCAAGGCCCGTTGTCGTGCACCAGTTCCCGTTCGAGTCTAGCTCAAAGCGGTTTTTTCAGGTATTACCCCTAGGATACATCTGTGCCAGAGCCGCCTCTACCTGCTTGTATCCATACAAGGATGTATTTGTTTGATAAACCACTTACTCAGTACTTACCAAAACATAAGGATGTTTTTATTATACTTAGTCTTGTATCTAAGTCTTTACTAGGGTTTCCTAATCCCAAAAATAACTAAACCTATCCTTTGATACCAACTGTGACAACCCTTCTTTTCATTACAACTTAAACATGATTTATTACATAAAACATCACTTGAGAGAAAAAATAACATCGAGAAGTTATGTATATTTGGGGCTTAGGATCATTACATAAAAACATAAAACATAAAATACAACATCTTTATTGAAAACTTCCTTTACATGACCACTACATTCCTTCGTAATTAGCATTTCATGGGATAACCTGAGGACATGCATAAGAAAAGGGTGAGCTATAAAGCCCAGTAAGGGAGTACACATGGAATAACATGTGGAGTACAATACATTTAGACAATAGGCAAATCAATAGAGCATAATAAGAACATGAACATAAAGGCAGGATAAAGCATGATAATAATAACATGGAAATGTGGCAACAACACTTATCATAGAATTAGCATGATCCAAGGCTCATTGAACATGGAGCATGAGTAAATCCTCATTGCACATAAAGGACGAGTAAACCCTCATTGCACTTGAATTATAATGAATCAACACTCATTGCACATGATGTATCATGATACTATACTTTACCCAATGCATTGGAGCGCTATAGGGGCGCACCCTTCTTAAACATGTCATTTCATGCATAAGTGTGCCACATGGACCATAAAACATGGATTCATAAAACACAATCATTTATTCCATGATAAAGGAATGTGTAATTAATACATGAAGCTTTGTAATCAATAAGTAAAGGTGCATAAATTTGGATACCCTTGATGGAGAAATGGCCATGGTATCCACTACAAATGGCATTGCCTTAGAAAATCGGTGCGATTTCGGCAGCGTAACGACGTGACATAAGAATTCATAAAAAATGGTTGAAGAGAGAGAAAGGGGTTCCTCATAATATTTACATGTAATGGAAAGTAAGGAGGTAATATATATACATGTCCAAAAAAATTTAATGTAATTTAAATTCATGATAAAAAATTATTTCTTGAATGTAAAAGAAGAGAGAGACGTTCCTTTCGGAATTTCGGCATAGTAACGGGTGTACATGGGAGGAATTTAATGAGAGAGAAAGGGGCATCCCATCATTCAAACAATAATAGGGAAGTATGGGAGAGGTGAAAAACCATACCCCAACATTAATAATTGAAATTAAACTGGACATTAAACTTAAAGAAAATTTACAAAAATGAGTAAGGAAGAAAAAAACCCTTACTTGGAAGTGTGCTTCCAAAGGATAGAGAGAGGCTTGTGAGAGGCTTCATGGGAGCTTGGGGCAACTTGGGATGATTCTAGAGAGAGTTGGGAAGAGGTTGGATGAACTCCAAAGGCTTTGAGTGGGGAGGAGGTGGGAGGTTTGGTGGGTTTATATAGGAAAGGTGAGAGAATTCTTTATTATTTAGGTTTGGGTCCCCTTACATTAAATTAATCCAAACCACAAACCATCCCATGGTTTTTGCCCATATTTTTTGGAAAATGGAAAAAGAAAACAGTATTTTATAATGGCAAAGTCCGAAATTCTTAAAATAATAAGTTTGATTATGTGGAGGTAAGTCACACTCCCATGGAAATTAATTTAAAAAGGCAAGGTGTTGAATAAGTCTTGAGGGGTCCATTAATGATTTGAAAATTAAGTCAATCAAACCCAAAATCACATTAATTTAGTGTTAAAACATATATTGGAGGAATATAAAGATTATAGTATTTTATTACATCACTATTGGGTCATTATGATGTCATAAAATGCATTATATATTTACACAGTATTTAATTTTTACCTAAAAATTTGACTGTCGCAGAAAATTATGAAAAATTCACTGTTAGATAATTTCGATGTTATGATTCCAGAAATAACATTTATTTTATCTAAATAATTTTTTAAATATGTTAATTTTCACTTTTCAAATAAAAACTGATATTTATCAAAAATTCACGGGTTTTGACAGAAATGGCTTTGAATCCTTAATAAAAAATTTAATTTCATTCATAAAATTATAATATCATTTATATTTAATAAAAATTAATTTAATAATATTATTATTATTTTATTAAAATATTATTTAATTCAAAAATCTCTTAATTTAATAAAAGAGATTTCATAATTAAATAATAACTAAAAACATCATTTGTACTAAAAAAACTATTTACAATGCATAAAAAATGACTAGATGTTATATTCATTATTATATAAAAAAATAATGTACATGAACATAGTACTACATATTTGTTACATAACCCCTTATAGCAGCCGCATAATACATAAGGGTAAGGTGTGTGATGGTGACAGACTCTTGGGGTGGCTCAGATAACATCGCTCGAGTGGTAATATCAATCAACTTCCACTTTTCCCGTAGATGGTCACGTTCGAGCTTGACATGATGAAGCTCAGCTTGGGCTTGGTCAAGGGTGATGCCCAAAGACGCCACCTCTTTTCTGAGCTTCGACAAATGGGCTTCGTATGGGGCAATTCTACTTGATGAGGCCATCGCTTCCTTTCTCTGAGTAAATTGGATTTTCTAAAGTCATATATTTATACTATTCATGTGATCATTGTTCAACGGCTATATTACCAATGGTAAAAATTCTTAACATAAAACAAAATAAGTTGACATTTTATATAAACATAAAGAGACATTTAATTAGATCAAGAGGGATTTCTATTAATGAAACTTTGGGTCGTTACAAAAAACACGCTATTTGTTTTGAAAATGAGAATTAATGAAACTTCTATGTTTTTAAATTTTTAAAATAGACATCATTTTTGGATTCAGAATATCAAAATTATCTTAGGGTGAATTTTTGGTATTTTTTTAAAAACTTTCAATTTTTGATGAATAGTGACAGACACTGAGTTATTAGTTAAAACAACTTTTAATTTAATTAATTAATTATTTTATTTAAAATTATATTAGGTAAAAATAGATACATAATACCTATATAAGTTCAATGTAATTCAATGGAGTCAATTTATAATAATTTTAGATATTTAAAAATTTTATCGAACGTTTTACCGACTTTTACCCACCTCCTAAAAGCATTTGCAAATTTACATGAAACTTAAATTTTTCCAATTCAATGAGTTGAATTTCGAAAATCCGAGAGACATGGTTAATATCAAGGAGTAAAATTTGGATCAATAAGATAAAAATAATTTTTGGTGAATAGTTACTTTTAACTTTTATTTACATCGGTTTAAAGTAAATAGTGCAATTAAGGGTAAAAATGATAATAATATTACCATAACACATGTCCTAATTCTATTGGAAAGTGTATCTCAACCAAAAACAACCTTATGAATAAAACATTATCATTTAGATCCACTTGGATTAGATTACGACATTTATTATTATTTAATTCAAAGAAGAGTTAAAAGAGTTAAAATCAAAGTTTAATAACTAAAAAATCATTAATATAGGGTTATACATAAGATATATTCGATTATAAATATTCATTAGAAATATAAAAATGTTTCCTACATAAGTTTATTTTATTTATAATTTTTATAGATTAAATATTTAAATTTATTAATGACACAACGATGATGCAGTAATTACCTTATTAATGAATGAATCAAATAAATACTATTATAGATATTAAAATAATTATAATTTAAATGTTTTTATGAAATATTCGAATTTTCTAGGTTAATATGACATTTTAGGATTGATTCAAAGTATTTTTTGAAGTAATGATGCTGTTATTATTTAAAAAAAACAAATACCAAATAGTGTCAAAATTGACATAAAATAATTTTTAAAACAAATATTATATTATTAATTGATATAATTGTCTTAAAACTATAATGTTCTTCCAAAATACTTATATAATAATATAAATGAAATTTATGAACCAATCGGGGTTCTATTGGCAATACATAGTATGTTTATTAACCATATAATGTAAGAATACAAGAAGACACAGTAAAAGTTAAATTATTTAACTTAGAGTTAAATCTAAATGATAAGGTTAAAATGGTAACATAAACATGTCTAAAACCAATTGGATGAGACTAGTTCAATCCATACCCACCCTAGCCTAGAAATAAGTCCCTTTGGATCCATTATAAACTGAATATGAATTTATTATAAAATTATATTTTATGTTTTTTCCTAAGGTGCCCCTCACCCCTCTTATAAAAGGGCACTTACCCTTCTCCCAAATTCACACCTCCAAATCCATTTGGGTCGGTCAAAACCTACCCAAATATCCTCTCAACTTCCCTCACTTTATACTAGAGGCCATCCTTTAGTCAGAATGTAAACATAAGAATCCCTTTTGATCAAATCAAAAGGAAGACTCGAAGAAGAGGTAAAAATTTCACCACCCTCTTTCATGTTCTTTTCTTCTACCACTTCTTCATTATTTTTTGTTTCCATTATAAAATAATTTCTCTACTATCTTATATTTACTGTTATTTTCTAAAAATATTTCACAACTATATTCAATATTCTATCCATCGTATGAATGATCATGTCACCATGCGTGTGTACGTACGAATTATTGTCTTCACGTTGTGGTGTAATTTTTTATTCATCACTATGTTATTTGGATGGATATAATGATGAGTAATATGTTTAGAAAAAATTAAAATAACATCATAATGTTTCTGTAAAATTAATATATCATCCAATTCCACACCATTAAGGAAATGATATTGTCACTCGTGCGTACGTATGGATTACGGTCTCCACGACGCGATAAGATTCATTTCAATGTTCACCATTCATCGACGATTATAAAAATATATATCATTAATAAGTATGTAATATATGACATAATAATTCTACTGGAGGTATATATATATATATATACTTACATATATATTATTCACTTAGTTCCGTTCAATACGATATGAAAACGGAAACATCATTTATGCGTACGTACGGACTACCGTCTCCATAAATGGTGTTTTTTATTTCATATATATGTCTATTATACATATTTATATTCTAAATTTATATGACATATAAATCATGTTTTATATTATGGAAGTACTTAAATCTTGATCTAAGTGATACAATCAAGAGTAACAAGTTAAAACACGTACGATAAAGAAAACGAGTATTACCCGAAATGTTAATTGAACATGTAAATTATTAATAAATGGGTAGTATAAAGTAAAAAATGAAGCATTTATGATATCATAAATATTAATATAGTTCTGTTATAACTTAATAACATTCTAAGATCTTCATACATGAAGTTAAATATACCCTCGACTAAAGGAAAGTGAAAGGTAAGGGGTGTTCATCACACACCTTATTCCTGTGAGATTCGTACCATATTGCCACTACTACCTTTTTTGTGGTGTATGTACCTCCCATAACTGTAATCTTTTTGTAATAAAATTTAATTTATGTGTATTTACATATTCATTTTTATGATACCTCTTTCACGGTGTGTTTGTTTCAAAAGTACCACATTGGTAAGGGTTAATTTCACAATCTCTTTATTATCCGAGGGTTTTTTTTACCTAAGTATCTACTGGGATATATTTATTATCCATGTACATGTTTCATAAAAGAGTTTTTAAAGTTACTCTTTTTAAGGTAATTTTTACTAAAACATCATTTTTAATATTTCAAATATTTATTCTTCAAAATCGTTCTCATTAATGTCCATGTTTTCAAAATGGTTTTAACGATTTATTTATATGGACAAGAATGTTTTTAAAATGTTAATTCCTTTCAAAAGATTCAACGTGGTTATGGACAGTTTGACTCAAAAATGTTTTTAAATGTCTTCCTTTTTAAATTTTATGAATTTTACATGTTTTCGTGTAAAAGGGAAATTTCTCTGAAAGTGTTTTACAAATCATTTTCATCTATGTCAAAACCCTTTAATGGATTTAAAACATTTTTTGAATTTGATTTATCAGGATACAAATATTCTATATTGTATTGAAGGTTTTGTGATATGTTTGACTATGTATGTGTTATTTTTATACCATTCATGTTTTATGAGTATTGTATTGACATTTCTTATTCTAGTTTTAATATGAATGTGTATGTTACGTTTAAACCTTTTCATATGAGTAATTAATTGGATTTAGTAAGTGATGGGTTGAGACCACTATCTCTCCTCAATGCATCAGTAGGTCTTATGAGACAAACTAGGGTCTTGGCACAAGTCCATGACAAAATATTATTTGTACTCTTCACACAAGGCTTTGACTATGTGGTTATAATAGTATGGGAATATACATTCAATCATTATAAAAGTGGTTAGTGATATTTCATGTGATTATTAGAATAGTTGAATATCCATGTGAATAAGTAATTGGAATTATTTCATTTCATTTTTTCCATATTATGATGAAGTTCAATCTTAAAAGGCTTTTGTTTTAGTTATACATTGCCTTAAATGTTTATGCTTATTTATGGAAGTTTCCAGAGTATTTCTTACCCTTACTGAGCATTTGAGCCCAACCCTATCTATGTTTTATTTTTATAAGGATTCCAAGAAGTTTATTGTGATTGATATGCATGGTTTAGACAAGAGAATAATGGTGTTCATAAACCATTATTTATGTTGTTTTGTATGTATTAAATTGTAATGAAACATTCATGTACGTAATATATTCTCCAAGACTGTTAAACAATTAGGTCCTTCGGGACTTGATACATTGTAATAATTCCAATGTATTAAAATAATTCACTGACTTTGCGTAACTGGGGTTAGGGCATTACAAATAATGCTGTTATGAATTTAGAAAAAAAACAAAATACCAAATAGTGTCAAAATTGACATAAAAGAGTTTGTAAAACAAATTTTATATTATTAATTGATATTCTATTCCTAAAAATATATGGATCATCCAAAATACTTATATAATGATAGGTGTAACATTAATGAACCACTTGGTGTTCGATATGAATTATATAGTATGTTTATTAACCGTATAATATACAAATAAAAAGAGACATGGTAAATGTGAAACAATTTATCTAAGAGTTAAATCTAAAATATAAAGTAAATATTGTGACCCAAAACTATTTAAATCCTATTTATTGAGTTTTTTTCTACCCATCCCCACTATAGCCTTTAAATAATCTATTTTAACCCATTATAAACCATAAATTATTTTATTATAAAGAATATTTCTAACTTTTCATAAGGTACCCCTCACCCCTCTAATAAAAGGGAACTCCCCCATCTCTCTATTTCACACAGTCAAATCCATTTGGCTCAACCATCGTCCGCCCAAATATAATCTAAAATATCCTACCTTCATCCTAGAGTCCATCCTTTAGTCAAAAAGACAATCTATGGAGCCCTTTTGATCAAATCAAAAGGAAGAACACGAAGAAGAGGTAAATATTTCATCACCTCTTTCAAATTCTTTTCTTCTTCCACTTCCTTTATATCTATTTCTTCCATTATAAAATATTAACTCCAGAATATTATACATACTGTGATTTTATTATAAATATGGTACAACTAAATTCATTATTCTATCCATCTTTTGAATGACATTTCACCACACATGCGTACTTACAGCTTACCGTCTCCACGTCGTGGTGTAATTGTTATTCAATACATTATTATTTGGATGGGTATAATAATGATGTCTAATTGATGTAAATAAAAAATATAACATGATAACGATTTGTTATATATGATATTCTATCCAATTATATATTATTTTAATATCAAAAGAATGATATTGTCGCTCGTGTGTACATACTGATTACCGTCTCTACAAACACGATGAGATTCATTCCCCATCGTATCAATTCAAGACCAATTATTATTAGATGATTAAAAATTATGTTTAAATACTTTATATAATTATTGATATGAATAAAATACATCCCATCCATAACAAATATGACTCACATAACAAGGATTATAAAGGAAAAAAGAATTCGTTAACACCCAAAACAATGATAATACTAAGATATTATAAACAAATCGATGTTAAAAGATCATATATGATATAATATTAATGAATATGATTCAGGTATAATTTAATAACAATTATTTTTCCATTATACAGAAGGTTAACCTACCCTCGACCAAGGAAAATTAAAAGATAATTGTTAATTCTACAATCTTTTCATTATCTGCTGATGTTTATACGTAATTATCTACTGGGACCTATTTATCATCCACATCCATGTTTCTTAAAAATGTATTTATAAACATTCTTACTATTTTATAGACTATGGGTTAAAATCATTTATTTCCTTGTTTGTATTTTATATGATTTTTATAAAGGAATATTTTCATCATTTTCCAAACAATGTACTTTTTGACATTTTCGACAAATTTAAGGTAAACGTTTTTTTAACTTATACGGCGGGTGCATATATTTTTAGTCATTATAACATCATCGAAACCTCCCTTACAAGATTATAAGAATATTTTCAAATATAAATGTTTTCATTTATAATTACGTGACTTTTAAATTATTTCAAAATTGAAAGAGATATTTCTCTAAAAAGGTTTTTATTTCATCTATGTCAAAATCCTTTGATGAATTTTAAGGTTGTTTGAAGTTGATTTATTTTTATACAAAATTCCATATTGTATTGAAGGTTTTGTGATATGTTTGATGGTATATGTGTTATCTCATACAATTCTTGGTTTATGGATAAATTATTGACATTTTGTATGCCAATTTTTATACGAATATTTATGTTATGTTTAAACCTTTTCAAATGAGGAATGCATTGGACTTAGTGAGTGACAGGTGGAGCCCGCTATAGCTCCTCGATGGATCTTTAGGTCTCATTAGTGAGACTAGTGTCTTGGCATAAGGCCTTGTCAAAATCATATTTGTAGTCTTTTCACAAGTCCATGACTATGTTGTTATGAAAGTTTGACATTATCCATTCCATCGTTATAAAAGTGGCTATTGATATTACATGTGATTATTCAACTAGTAGAATATCCATGTGAGTAAGTAAATTGATTTTTTTTTATTTTTATTTCCCATATTATGATGTTTTTTATGTTGAAAAGGCTTTTGTTTTAGTTTTATACATTACCGTAAATGTTTATGATTATGTGTGAAAGTTTCCACTATATTTTTATTCTTACTGAGCATCTGAGCTCACCCCTTTCGATGTATTACTTTTCCCATGATGAGAAGAAGTATATTATGACTGATCTGAAGGGATAGTATATGGGATTGCAGTGTCATCTATGGAAACAATGTTGTTGTAGTTTTCCATTTTATGATGTAATGTAAACCATATGAATGTATCTAGTACTTTCTAGGCTACTAAACTAATAGGTCTTTCGAGACATGTTATTTTATGATCATGCCAATGATATGTAATAATGCACTGACTCTGGGTAATTGGGGTCGAGGAGTTACAATTGGTATCAGATAAATTTTAGTAGAAACCTTGGAATCTAGATTTAGATAAACTCTGATTAGAGGAAATTACCCTAAGATGGACTTTGAGGATTAATATAGAAGAACTTCCTAGAATTTGGGTATTGTAGAGATTTTGGGAGTTTTCCAAGAAATACATCCCTGTCTGGATACGAGCAGGTAGAGGCAGCTCTACCACAGATGTACCTAGGGGTAAAACCTGAAAACACCACTTTAAGAAAGACTTGAATGGGAACTGGTGCACGATAATGGGCCTTGCTGCACTCTTGGTTATAACACTCCCGAGGGATATGCTTAGGATAATTCTCATTTTCATTACAAACTATTATGAAGGGTTTATGAGTATATACATTTCAAAGAAAACATTTTTTATGATTACGGATTATATGCATAAACTGTTCAATTTATGGTATGTGTTTTACAAGTTTGGAATTATGTATTTTGATTCATAAACTAATCTAGTTTATACCATTGTTTAGAATTGGAATATAGTGGAAGGAATGGAAACCGTATTAATGCACGGACTCCATGTAGGGATTTCACTCCTGCTCAAGATAATTATTGTCACGACCCGTCCCAGAGGGGCCCGAGCCGCAACTCCCCAAGCCCGCCTCCAATAGGCCAGGGGCTGGTGACTAGCACCGAGTAGGCATGCTACTAACATGGGAGGCATTACCTAAAAACCTGTAAACATGCACAGACATCTCCAAGACCACAAAGCTGAAAAGTAAAAACTACTAAAAGGAAAAGACGCATGCATACACTAAAACCCAAACAACAGAGTACAACAGGAATGTAAAGAGCAAGAAAGTAAAACCCTTGGCCAAAAGTACAAGCCCACCAAAAGAAAGTCTGTAACAAAGTCCAGCCTATAAAGAAAGGTGATGGGACTATAGTATTTAGACGTAGGAACACACCTCAGATTGTCTGATCTCACTGAGTACCGTCTGGTCGTGGTCCCCCTAGAATCATGTCAAAGGCTCGCTCGTCTATACAAGACACGAAATGTGTGGGCAAATCCCGTGCAAGGGTGAGTATAATAATACCCAATAGGACACCCCGAAACCAAAAAGGAAATACAACAAGGAAAATATCAGAAAAGAATGGTACAGTTAGCTCTACACAACATATTTCTACTGAACATATAACAAAAATATCTAGATATACTCATGCACGATTGACTATCTCGAATACCACCACTAGGATCCAGCTCGAATGATTCCACTAAGCATGCAACTAGGAAACACAATCCTAGGTCTGAAGAAAGAGATACGAACTACTCGTTCCGGGAGAACACACTCAACAAGTACCTTGAGAACATGATGCTCGGATGAGGATCACAACCAAGTCATGGGGTGATTCGGACAACTCAGTCTGAGCTAATCAGCCAATCAGAGGATCGGCGCCCGGGTAAATTTGGTCATGTCGATAACAAGAACTCTACCTAGGGTTCTAGGAATGAATAGAGGATCCAGCTCTAAGTCTCACATAGGGGATTCCAAAAACTCTATTCAAGAAGTCCTACTAAAGGGATCATACTCCTGTGTAAAAGAAATGATACCAAAACCTTTATGGAAAAGACCAAAGGTACAAACCCTAGGAAAACTAGTCCGAGTCACATAATACTAGTGGCTCAAGCCATTAAAGACAGCTTACACGGTGTGTCATATGGTTACACGCCGTGTTCCTTGACACCGGGTACAACCCATGTAAACTGCCCATGCCATCCGTTCAAGATGTGTAAAACCAAACTACACTACGTGTAGAAAAATTACACGTCGTGTTCCTTGACCTCGGGTACTGCCCATGTAACCGGCCCGTGTCATTCAGCTTGTCAGAAAGAAAGTAACTACATGACATTTAGAAGACACACACGCCGTGTCCGAGCACCTGGGTCTGCTCCGTGTATGCTGGACATATGCCCGTACATGGTCTATGCCCGTGTCCATGTCGCCTGCCCGTGAACCACTACACGGGGTATCCCATGTATCTGGCTGAGTCTAGCCGAGGGGGAGTATACATGGAGTTTCCTTGGCTGTGTACCCTCCCAGTTTTCGTGTACTCCTTGAGTACATTACAGGTAATCCCGACGATGAACACACGCCGTGCAGCCCATACTACACGGCATGTAGTCAGAAAATTTCTAGAGCGCCGTCTTCTTCTCGCGCTTCGGCCGATCTTCCGGATCCACGATCTCTCGTCCATTCATCTCGATACTCTAGGGGTTAGATTGTTTCATCATATGAACATTGTAACGGGTGTTTTAGGTCCTTAAAATGGATCATAAACCTCGTACGATACATCTGAAGGAAAATTCCGAAAAACACATAACTCTCTATCTGCTCCGAGTCGTCCGCCAAAACCACCGTCACACCTCCATGGAATCACTCAGGGATTGGATATTTATTTTTGGATCATTATGTTACAGAAAATTTGTGCAACGATCCATTGTTCATCGCCTTGCGAAGAACACGAAGAACACGAAGAAGAGAAGGGGGAGAAATCCAAAGAAACAAATTCGAGGAACGAACCTTCACCATTGTTCGTCATGACATTGATTTGCACCCATTAATAGGATTAAACAGAGCAGAAAAAAATCAATAACAAAGGATCAACATGGATTCAATCTCCCAAAGTCCCCACAAAATTCCATCCCTCAATAACAATCGATCCGCGGAATAATCTGTTCGTGGATTAGCCCACGTTCGTTGTAGAAATTATGAACAAGGATGAATCACAAACAAACATCCTACCTGGATCTGCAGATTTCGATTGAGAAGATCGGGTCTCCGCGTTGTCGTCGCTGGTGAAAATCATCAACAACACTGTTTCCGTGTTGGAAGGTTTTCTCCAAAGCCTCCAGAGCCGCCAAGGGTTTCAGGGTTATGGGGTTTGTAACCCTGGACCCATGTGCATGCCTTTAATTAAAAAGTATAAAATATATCCGCTGCAATATATTTAAAATGATTTCGTTGTAGAATAAAATATTTGTATTAAATATTTTATTAATGTTACGTCCAAAAAACAGATTTCACCACCGACCTGCGCCGACCAATGTTAGGCCCCGCCTAAGGTAAAATCGTTGCCCTGAACGCAACGGTGCCCTCAGATTTCTGATCTGATCACTTGTTTAGGAGTTATTCCACTTTTTCAAGAAAACTACAATTGTGCATAATTTAATTATTAAAATAAATTCAAACATTGGTTCCGGGCTCACCGGGCCTCAGAACTGCACGCCGTCCCAGAGCCTGGTCTCAAATTATTTCCCATAAAATATTAAAATAATAAATTGAAAAATCCGTGACATTACATCACAACCACCTTAGGGCTATTATGTCCCCAAAAAGACAAAACAAGGGCTACTCAAAAAGATGTGGGTACTGCACGTGAATCTGAGCCCCCCGCTCCCATGTGCTCTCCTCGAGATTCACGTGCTGCCACCGGACATGTGCCAAGGGAATAACTCATCCACGAAGGATCTTCTCCTACAGGTCCTCGATCTCCACTCGATACTCTATAAAGGTCACTCCATCATCGATGTCCGGCTCGCCCCAGTCGATGACGTGTGATGGATCATGCACGTACCTTCGTAGCTGTGACACATGGAAGACTTTTGTACCCGGTCCATCTGAGGAGGTAGAGCCAAGCGATACGCCACCTCGACAAATCTACTTAGAATCTAAAAAGGGCCAACGAACCTCAAAGATAGCTTACCGCCTCAGCCAAATCTACAAAATCCCTGTTGAGGTGAGACCCAAAGGAACACATGGTATGCTTCTTCGAACTCAAATGGCCTCCGCCTCCTGTCGACATAGGACATTTTCCGACTCTGTGTAGTCTTCATCTGCTCATGGATGACATGCACCTCCTCTGTAGTAACTCTCACCATATCTGGGCCCATGTGTGCTGACTCTCCTGGGTCAGTACAACAAAGTGGTGACCTGCAAGGTCGCCTATACAGAGCCTCAAATGGTGCCATACCAATAGTGGAATGATAACTATTTTTATCAGAAAATTCCACTCGTGGTAGGTGATCTTCCCAGATACGAATGAATCCAAGTATGCATGCTCGTAGCATATCCTCCAGAACATGGATGGTCCGCTCCGTCTGACCATCAGTATGAGGATGAAAAGATGTGCTCATGCATAACTGAGTCCCAAAAGCTTCCTACAATCCCTTCCACAAACAAGATGTGAAACGAGAATCATGATCTGAGATGATCGTTGATGGCACTCCATGAAGTCAAACTATGTCCTACACGTAGAGGCATCTCAAGCTCTCTACTGAACTCTTATCCTGTATAGCTAGGAAGTGGGCCGACTTGGTGTGTCGATCAACGATCACCTAGATGGCATCGCGTCCCCTAGATGTACGTGGTAGACCCATCACAAAGTTCATGGATATCCCATCCCACTTCCACTATAGCACCTCAAGGGGCTGAGTCAAACCTACTGGTACCTGGTGCTCAGCCTTTACTTGCTGACAAGTAATGCACCGAGAAACAAACTCTGCCATAGTCTTCTTCATTCCTAGCCACCAGAACTGACATCGGAGGTCCTGATAAATCATTTCCACGCCTGGATGTACCGCCAAAGGATATGTATGGAACTTACTCAGAACCTCCACCCACAACGTCATTGGTACTACTCTACGACCTTTGAAAAGAACAACGTGCTCCCCACCTTATCAATATCCATCAGCCGCAACACCTGTGGATATCTGAGCACGTAGAGTCTCACAGCTAGCATCCTCGTGGTGTGCTTCCCTGACTCGCTGTAAGAGTGGAGGGGTAACAACCATTAACTGAAGGTAGGCTCCCTCATCTCTATCCACGAAGGATAACTGTATTGAGGCCAACTTCTTTGTCGCCTGATCTAGCAACTGAGAACTGGATTTCCTTTTGAGAGCATCTGCCACGACTTTCCCCTTCCCAGGTGAGTAAAAAATCTCAAATTCGTAATCCTGGAGGAACTCATGCCATCGTCTCTGTCTCAAATTCAGATCCTTTTGAGAAAAGATATACCTGAGACTCTTGTGATCAGTGTAGATGGTAAACTGGTTTCCCATCAGGTAGTGCCACCAAATATTCAATGCGAAGACTACCACTGCCAACTCAAGATCATGGGTTGCATAGTTCTGCCCGTGTGGCCTCAACTAATGAGAACCATAGGAAATCACCGATTTCCTCTGCTTCAGGACACAACCAAGCCTGGTTCCTAATGCGTCACAGAACAATACGTACTGGACACTCTCTTCCAGTAATCTCAAGATCAGGGCACTCATCAGACTCTGTCTCAACATCGGGAATGTCGGATGGCATCTCTCAGTCTACACTAAAGGATGCCCCTTTCGGGTCAAAGCTGTCATGGGTGCTGAAATCTTGGAGAAATCAAGAATGAATCATTGATAGTAGCCTTCCAACCCAAAGAAACTCTGCACCTCCATCACACTCCGGGGTTGCTCCCATGCTAGTACTACCTCCACCTTGGCTGGGTCCACTACTACACCATCTGCTGAGATAACGTGTCCCAGAAATTGGACCTCCTATATCCAGAAGTGGCACTTCGAGAGTCTCCCATACAACTGGTGCTCTCGTAGTGTGTCCAGAACCATCCTTAGGTATCCCGCATGCTCCTCCTCAGATGGAGAGTACACAAGGATATCATCGATGAAGACTACTACGATCCTATCTAGATATGGATAAAATATCATGTTCATGAGTCCCATGAACACTGCTAGGGCGTTCGTCATGACGAAGGGCATCACCGTGTATTCATAGTGACCGTAGCGACATCTGAAAGCCATCATCAGTATTTCCTCATCCCATACTCACAACTGATGATAGATTGATCATAGATCAACCTTCAAGAACCATAATTCCCCTCTCAACTGGTCAAATATGCCATTGATCCTCGGTAGTGGATACCAGTTCTTCACAGTCACTTGATTCAAGCACCGGTATTTCACACATAGCCTCAAGCTCCCGTTTGCTTTATTGGAAAACAGCACTGGAGCCACCCAGGGAGAAACACTGGGTCTCACAAAGCCCTTCTTCTGCAAGTCTCCCAGCTGCACCCTCAGCTCACGAAGCTCTGCAGGAGCCATCCGATATGCTGATGCTGATATCGGTGTCGTCCTGGGTTGCAAGTCAACGCAGAAATCTATCTCCGGACGGGGAGGTAGTCTGGGGACATCCTCCAGAAAGACAGCCTCATACTCAGCCACTACTATTGGAAACTGGAAACTCATAACGTCTGCTATGCAAAGGGCTAGGCTAGCCAACAAATGTGAAATCTGTTGCGCCTTCCAATGGATGAGTCCATCTTGCGCTGCCTGGGTTTCTCTTTCAACGACAAAAGAGAACCTAATTTCTTCATTGCGGACACACCACACCCTTCTCCTAAAATAGTCGACCTGGGATTGCACAGTGGATAGCCAATCCATACCATGAATGATATAGTAAGGCCTCGATGCTACCACCAAGAGGTTCCAACTGAAACTATCGCCTTCAAGGGTCCGTTCACACTGTCTACAGAGGTGTGTGATCTCTGAATATTCTCAAGTCAGTGTTTCTAAGTGTAAGGTTTGAGTCAATGGCTCAACTGGAATCTCAAGGTCTCGAACAATATAAGTAGCCAGAAAGGAATGACTAGCACCTGTGTCTATCAATATGGCAGCCAAAGTTGAAAAGACACAGATTGTACATCTAATCATTCCGGGAGTACCAGGGTCATAAGCCTCTACCGCCTGTAGCTGTCCTTGCCTCTTTCCACAAGCTCCCTGAGCCTGGGGTGGACCTTCTGGGGGTGGTGGTGGTAAAATGTAAAAACGCCGACCACCTCCATCTGCTCTCCCAGCTCTCCTACCACGTCTGCCACCCCATGGATCTATCTTCTCCACAAATTTCCTTTTCCTAAGTGGTCCATCTGCTTCTCTCGTCTCAGAAGTATGGTGGGTCGGACAATCTCTAGTGAGATGTACCCTGCCATCACATGAGTAGCATCGCCTCTCTCGAGGCTATATGGATGCGCACTGCGAACCCTATATGTTATATCCCCTATCCTGGGATCTTCTCTGGAAATGCCTCCCCCACATGGGTCCCTGACGTTGTCTCCCTGCTGCCGAGGTCTTTGCTCCAGCTCACCCACTACTAACAATGGCCGGCTATCTCTGCTATGCCAAGCAGCTCTCGACCACCAAAGCCCGCTCGAGCACCCCAGCATAGGTAGGAAAGCTCATAGGGATGATGCTGGATCGAATATATATATGCAAGCCCTACTCAAAAGTCTGGGCTCTGAGGTACTGATCTTTGACCATATCCATCGAGTACCGCAAAAGGTCAGTAAACCTCGATGAATAGTCAGCAATAGTCATGGTTCCTAGATGGAGTTGAAGAATCTCATCTACATGTACTTCTCTCAGTGTAACCGGTGAAAAAACCTCTCTGAAGTGATGCTCAAACGCCGACCATTCAAGTGTCTCCTCATCGTGGGTCTGGATAAACAGACTCCACCATCGCCCTGTCGAGCCCTGTAGAAGGCTCACTGCCAGGATCACCATTTGGTCTGCTGGTTTCCTATCCAAAAGGAAGACTCTAGTCACTACCTCAAGATAGTCCTCTGCTACCTGGGGGTCAGGCTTGCCTCGAACCCTGAGGGGTCTCTATCTCTGAAACTCTTGGAGTGAGCTCAGCCTGTGCTCCTCCTCCACTGGAACAGCAGGCACAAAACACTGCTCCACAGGTGGTAGAAAAACTGTCACACCACCCGATTGTAAAATTGGTGGATCTGGTCCGTCTATCGACGCTTCGTCATAGAGGGGGTCATCCTCGTGATCGAGCTGCTGGATCATAGCGGGTACGCGTCACGGAGGCATCTTTTAAAGACTCAAGATGTATCTCATTCAATGAGTATATCTGGAGAGATGAATCAAGAAGTATATGGAAACCACAACCCATTCCAATATGATTCATGTACCATTATTTTTCCCCTAAAACTAGTGTTCTCATGATCCGAGTCGGAAAACAAGTTATCAGAGTCCTGGTGTATGGATACATCGGTCGCCCGCACCAACACTGGTGTCCGTGGCCAGAAAGCCAAAATCGATACACTTAACACTGTTTCCCTAAACCAACTAACCGACTCTCGGTCATAAGGTATAATCGACCACCTCTGATACCACTCTGTAACGACCCATCCCAGTGGGGCCCAAGCCGAAACTCCCCAAGCCCTCCTCCAATAGGCCAGGGGTTGGTGACTAGCACCGAGTATGCATGCGACTAACATGGGAGGCATTGCCTAAAAACATTTTCACACACACGCACATCTCCATGCCCACAATTCTGAAAAGTATAAACTACTAAAATGAAAAGATGCATGCATACTCTAAAACCCAACCAACAGATTATGATAGGAAAGTAAAGTGCAAGAAAGTAAAACCCTTGGACAAAAGTACATGGCCACTAAAATAAAGTCTATAACAAAGTCCAAAATGTAAAGAAAGGTGTTGGGACTGCAGTCTATAGCCGTAGGATCACACCTCGGCCTGTCTGATCACACTGAGTATTGTCCAGTCCTGGTCCGCCTAGAAACATGTCAAAGGCTCGCTCATCTGCACAAGACACAACACGTGCGGGCAAAGCCCGTGCATGGGTGCGTATAACAATACATAGTAGGACACCCCAAAACCACAAAGGAAATAGAACAATAGACATACCTTCAAAGAAAGGTACAGTCAGCTCTACATAGTATATGTCTACCAAACATATAATAAGAATATCAAGATATACTCATGCATGATCAACTATCGTGAATACCACCACTAGGATCCATCTCGAATGATTCCACTAAGCATGCAATTGGGAGAAAACACTCCTAGGTCTGAAGAGAGAGATACAAAGTACTCGTTCCGGGAGAACACACTCCACAAGTACCTTGAGAACATGATGCTCAGATGAGGATCACAACCAAGTCATGGGGTGATTCCGAAAACTCGGTCTGAGTTAATCCGCTAAGCATAGGATCGGCGCCCGGGTAAAGTTGGTCACGTCGATAACAAGAACTCTACCTAGGGTTCCAGGAATGAATATAGGATCTGGATCTAAGTCACACAGAGGTGATTCCAACAACTCTATTAAGGAAGTTGTACTAAAGGGATCATACTCCTGTGTAAAGGAAATGATACCAGAACCTTCAGGGAAAAGAACAAGGGTATGAACCCTATGAAAACTAGTCCAAGTCACGAAATACAAGTGGCTCAAGCCATTTAAGATAGGTTACATGGCATGTAGTAGGGTTACACGCCGTGTTCCATGACCCCGGGTAATACCCGTGTAAACGGCATGTGTCATCCGTTCAAGCTGTGTAAAACCAAACTACACGACGTGTAGAAAAAGTACATGACATGTTCCTTGACCCAAGGTACTACCGGTGTAACCGGCACGTGTCATTCGGCTAATTGGATAGAAAGTAACTACACGACATGTAGAAGAAACACACACCATGTCTGAGCACCTGGGGCTCGATCCGTGCATGATGGCCATCTTCACGTACACGGTCTCTGCCCGTGTCCGTGTCGCATGCCCGTGTACCAGTACACGGGGTATCCCTTGTATCTGGACAAGTCTGTCCGAGGAGGGGTATACATGCCGTGTCCTTGGACGTGTACCCTCCAAGTTTCCGTGTACTCCCGGAGTACATGCCAGGTAATCTCATCGACGAGCACACACCGTGTATCCCATACTACACGGCGTGTAGTCGGAAAATTTCCATAACGATGTCTTCTTCCTCGCGCTTCAGCCGATCTTCCGGATCCGCGATCTCTCGTCTGTTCGTTTGGATAATCTAGGGTTTGGTTCGTTTCATCATACGAACATTGTAACGGGTGTTTTCAGTCCTTAAAACAGATCATAAACCTTGAATGATCCATCCAAAGAAAAACGCCCAAAAACTCATAACTCTCGATCCACTCCGAATCATACGCTGAAACCTATGTCGCACCTCCATGACATCGTTCTGGGGTTGGATCTTCTATTTGGGATCGTTGCGTCATAGAAAAGATGAGCAATTATCTTTTGTTCATCGCCTCTTGAAGAACGTGAAGAACACAATGAATATAAAGGGGAGAAATCCAATGAAACAAATTCGAGGAACGAACCTCCACCATCATTCGTGACGGCGTTGATCCACAATCGTTAATAGGATTAAACGGATCACGAAAAAATCAACAACAAAGGATCAACATGGATTCAATCTCCCAAAGTCCCTGCAAATGCCCATCCCGCAAGAACGATCGATCCACATACTAATCTGTTCGTGGATTAGCCCACATTCATTGTAGAAATCAAGAACGAGGAATAATCAAAAACAAACATCCTACATATATCCACGACATTCGATGGTGATGACGCGGTCACCACGTTGTCGTCGCCGGTGAAAACCATCAAGAACGTCATCACCGCATTTGGAGGTTTTCACCAGAGCCTCCAGAGCCGCCAACAGTTTCAGGGTTATGGGGTTTGTAACCCTGCACACCTGCCAAGACTTTAATTAGAAATGATAAAAGAGATCCACTAAAAATGATTTCAAAAGATTTCACTGTATAATAAAATATTTGTTCTAAATATTTTATTACTGTTACGTCCAAAAACCAGATTTCACCACCGACTTGCGCCAGCCGATTTTAGGCCCCGCCTAAGGTAAAATAGTTGCCCTGAATGCAACTGTGCCCTCAGATTTATGATCCGAGCACCCGTTTATGAGTTATTACACTTTTTCATGAAAACCGCATGATCGTGTAATTTAATTATTAAATTAAATTCAATCATTTGTTCCGGGCTCACCGGGCCTCGGAACTGCACGCCGTCCCAGAGCCTCGTCTCGAATTAATTCCTATATAATATTAAAATATTACATGGAAAATTCCGGGACATTATATCACACACACCATAGGGATTTTACGTCCCCGAAAAGCCAAATGAAGGGCTGCTCAAAAAGATGTTGGTACTATATGCGAATCTGAGCCTCCCGCCCCCATGTGCTCTTCTAGAGATTCCCATGATGCCAACAGACACGTACCAAGGGAATAGCTCATCCATGAAGGATCTTCTTATATCAGTCCTCGATCTCCACTAGGTACTCAGGAAAGGTTTCTCCATCATCGATGTCCAGCTCGCCCCAGTCTATGACGTGCGATGGATCATGCACGTAACTCCTTAGCTGCGACACATGGAAGACATTGTGTACCTGGTCTATCTGAGAAGGTAGAGCCAAGAGATACGCCACTTCACCAACTCTACTCTGAATCTGTAAATAGCCAATGAACCTCAGAGATATCTTGCCGACTCGACCAAATCTATGCAATCCCTGTCGAGGTGAGACCCGAAAGAACACAAGGCCTCTTTCCCCGAACTACAAGGGCCTCTGCCTCCTGTCAGCATAAAAAATTTCCCAACTCTGTGCTGTATTCATCCGCTCCTGGATGACCTAAACATTCTCTATAGTATCTCTTACCATATCTGGGCCCATGAGTGCTGACTCCCCTGGGTCAGTCCAACAATGTGGTGACCTACAAGGTCTCCCATACAGAGCCTCTAATCGTGCCATACCAATATTGGAATGATAACTGTTGTTATAAGAAAATTCCACCAGTGGTAGGTGATCCTCTCAGCTATGACTGAAGTCATGTATGGAAGCTCATAGCATATCCTCCAGAACCTGGATGGTCCGCTCCATCTAACCATCAGTTTAAGGACGAAACGCTATGCTCAAGCATAACTGAGCCCCAAAAACATCTTGCAATCCCTTCCACAATAGAGATGTTAAATTAACAGCACGATCTGAGATGATCGTTTATGGCACTCCATGAAGTCGAACTATCTCCTTCACGTAGAGGCGTCTCAAGCTCTCTACTAAACTCTGCTACCGTATGGCTAGGAATTGGGCTGACTTGGTGAGTCAATCAACGATCACCCAGATGGCATCATGTACCCTGGACATAAGTGGTAGACCCGTCACGAAGTCCATAGATATCCCGTCCCACTTCCACTTTGGCACCTCAAGGGGTTGAGTCAAACCTGCTGGTACCTGGTGCTCAGCCTTTACTTGCTGACAAGTAAGGCACTGAGAATCAAAATCTTCCACACTCTTCTTTATTCCTGGCCACCAAAACTGACGTCGGAGGTTCTGATACACCATTTCCATGCCTGGATGTACCTCAAAAGGATATGAATGTAACTCCCTTACAAACTTCTCCCGCATCTTCACTGGTAATACTGTACGCCCACTAAAAAGAGAAACATGCTCCCCACCTTCAGAATATCCATCAGCAGCAACACCTGTGGATATCCTAGCACGTAGAGTCTCACAGCTAGCATCCTCATGATGTGGTTCCCTGACTCTCTGTATGAGTGTAGGGGTAACAACCATTGACTGAAGGTAGGCTCACTTATCTCTATCCCCGAAGGATAACTTCAAAGAGGCCAACTACCTTGTCACCTCATCTAGCAACTGTGAACTGGATTTCCTACTGAGATCATTTTCTACAACATTCCCCTTCCCAGGTGTGTAAATGATCTCAAAGTCATAACCCTGGAAGAACTCAAGCCATCGTCTCTATCTCAAATTCATATCCTTCTGAGAAAAGATATACTTGATACTCGTGTGATCAGAGTAGATGGTAAATCGGTCGCCCATCAGGTAGTGCCACCACATCTTCAACGCAAAGGCTACCACTGTCAACTCAAGATCATGGGTCACATAGTTCTGCTCGTGTGGAATCAACTAACGTGAGCTATAGAAAATCACCGCTTTCCTTTGCCTCAGGACACAACCAAGCCCAGTCCCTGATGAGCCGCAGAACACTACGTACTTGACACCCTCCTCCGGTAATCTCAAGATCGAGGCGCTTGTCAGACTCTGTCTCAACTGCTGGAAAGCCTGCTGGCATCTCTCGGTCCACACGAATGGCTTCCCCTTTCAGGTCAAAGATGTCATGGGTGCTGAAATCTTGAAGAAATCAAGAATGAATCTCCGATAGTAGCCTTCCAACCAAAGGAAACTCCGCACCTCCATCACAGTCCAGGGTGGATCCCATGCTAGTGCTGCCTCCAACATGGCTGGGTCCACTGCTACTCCATCTGCTGAGATAACATGTCCCATAAAGTGGACCTCCTATATCAAGAACTGGCACTTCGAGAATTTCCCAAACAACCGGTGCTCTCGGAGTGTGTCCAGAACCATCCTTAGGTGTCCCGCGTGCTCCTCCTCGGAAGTAGAGTACACAAGTATTTCATCAATGAAGACAACTATGAACTGATCTAGATAGGGCTGAAAGATCCAGTTCATGAGTCCCATGAACACTGCCGAGGCGTTCGTCATTCCTAAGGGCATCACCATGTACTCATAGTGACCGTAGAGACATCTGAAATCTGTCTTCGATATATCCTCATCCGGTACTCGCAACTAGTGATATCCTGATCATAGATCAACCTTCAAGGACCATCGTTCCCCTCCCAACTGGTCAAAGAGTTCATCGATACCTAGTAGTGGATACTGATTCTTCACGGTCACCTAATTCAAGAACCGATAATCCACACACAGCCTCAGGATACCGTCTTCCTTCTTGGTAAACTACAGTAGAGCCGCCCAGGGTGAAATGATGGGTCTCACAAATCCCTTCTTCTATAAGTATTCCACCTGCACCCTCATCTCATGATGCTCTGGAAGAGCCATCCCTTATTCTTATGCTGATATCGGTGTCGTCCCGACTGCAACTCAATGAGGAAATCTATCTCCCAATGGGGAGGTTGTCCGGGGACATCCTCTGGAAAGACGTCCTCATACTCAACCACTACTGCTGAAAACTGGAAGCTCGTAACATCTATTGCACCAAGGGATAGGCTTGCCAACTGAAGTGAAATCTGTTGCACCTTCCTGCACACGAGTCCATCATGCGCTGCCTGGGTCTCTCTTTCAATGACAAAAGAGAACCTCATTCCATCACTACGAACACACCACACCCTTCTCCTAAAATATTCAATATGGGCATGAACTGTGGATATCCAATCCATACCAAGAATGACATCTTAAGGCCTTCACACTGAAACCAAGAGGTTCCCAGCAAAACTCTCACCTCCAAGGGTCGGGTCACACTGTCTACAGAGGTGTGTGATCTCTGAATCTTCTACAGTCATTGTTTCTAAGCGTAAGTGTCAAGTCAACGTCTCAACTAGAATCTCAAGGTCTCGAACATGATAAGAAACCAGAAAGTAATGACAAGAACCTGTGTCTATCAATACGGTAGCCAAAGTAGAAAAGACATAGATTGTGCCTCTAATCATTCCGCGAGTACCTGGGTCATAAGCCTCTGCCTCCTGTAGTTGTCATTTCCTATATCCACCAGCTCCCTGAGCCTGGGGTGGACCTCCTGGGGGTGGTGGTGGTAAAAGGTCAACACGCTGACCACCTCCGGTTTCTCTCCCAGCTCCCCTACCATGCCCACTTCCCCGCTAATCTGTCTTCTCCACATGTTTCCTTTTCCTCGGTTGTGCATCCACTGCTCACATGTCAGTAGTATTGTGGGTTGGACAATCTCAAGCGAGATGTCCCCTGTAATCACATGAGTAGCATCGCCTCTCTCAAGGATGACTGGATGCACCCTGTGAACCATGTACGACAGATCCCCTATCCTGGGATCTCCTCTCAAAACGTCTCCCCCACCTGTGTCCATGACGTCGGGTCCCTACTGCTGAGGTCTCTGCACCAGCTCACCCACTACTGACAACTGCCCGCTGTATCTGCCCTTCCAAAAAGCTATCGACCACCAAAGCCCGCTCGAGCACCCCAGCATAAGTAGGAATCCTCATAGGGATGATGCTAGCTCTGATATCATTGCACATGCCCCGTTCAAAATTCAGAGATCTGAAGTAATGATCACTGACCAAATCCATCGAGTACCACGAGAGGTCGGTAAACCTTGATGAATTGTCAGCCACAGTTATGGCTCCCTACTTGATCAGAAGAAGCTCTTTTATACGTACTACTCTCAGGGTAACCGTTGAAAACTACTCTCTGAAGAGACGCACAAACTCTGACCATGCAAGTGTCACCTCGTCGTGGGTCTGGATAACCAGACTCCACCATCGTCCTGCTGAGCCCTGCAGAAGGCTCGCTGGAAGGATCACCATCTGTTCTGCTGGTGTCCTGACCAAACGGAAGACTCTGGTCACTACCTTAAGCTATTCCTCTAATGCTTGAGGGTCAGGCTTTCCTCGAAACGTGAGGGGTATCTATCTCTGAAACTGGTGGAGTGCGCTCAGCCTGTTCTCCTCCTCCATCGGCACAGTAGGCACAAAACACTACTCCAAAGGTGGAGGAATAACTAGAACACCAACTGATGGTAAAACTGGGGGATCCGGTCCCTGTATCGAGGATTCATCACTGAGGGTGTCATCCTCGTGATCAAGCTTCTGGATCCTATCGGGTATGCATCGTAGAGGCATCCTGTAAAGAAACAAGATGTATCTCAGTTAGTGAGTATATCTTGAGAGATGACTCGAGAAGGACATGGAAACCACAAACCATTCCTATATGATAGATGTACCATTATTTTCCCCAAAAACTATTTTTCTCATGTTCTGAGTCGAAAAGCAAGTTTTCAGAGTCCTGGTGTATGGATACATTGGCCGCCCGCACCAACACTTGGGTCCCTGGCCTGAAAGACGAACTCGAAACACTTAAC
The DNA here is from genome assembly GCA_963277665.1 of Viscum album. Taxonomy (NCBI): domain Eukaryota; kingdom Viridiplantae; phylum Streptophyta; class Magnoliopsida; order Santalales; family Viscaceae; genus Viscum; species Viscum album. The sequence goes on from OY728156.1 coordinate 1,148,858,491, forward strand.
ACTCTTTCCCCAATCCAACTCACAGACTCTCGGTCCTAAGGTATAACTGACCACCTCTGATACCACTCTGTCATGACCCGTCCCAGCGGGGCCCGGGCTGCAACTCCCCAATCCCACCTCCAATAGGCCAAGGGCTGGTGACTAGCACCGAGTAGGCATGCTACTAACATGGGAGGCATTGCTTAAAAACCTGTACACACGCACACACATCTCCAATCCCACAAAGCTAAAAAGTAATAACTACTGAAAGGAAAAGATGCATGCATACACTAAAACCCAACAAACAGAGTATGACAGGAATGTAAAGTGCTAGAAAGTAAAACCCTTGGCCAAAAGTACAAGCCCACCAAAAGAAAGTCTGTAACAAAGTCCAACCTATAAAGAAAGGTGCTGGGACTACAATATATAGTAGTAGGAACACACCTCGTCCTGTCTGATCTCGCTGAGTACCGTCCGGTCCTGGTCCGCCTAGATTCATGTCAAAGGTTCACTCGTCTCCACAAGACACGACACGTGCGGGAAAAGCCCGGGCAGGGGTGAGTATGCCAATACCCAGTAGGACACCCCGAAACCACAAAGGGAATACAACAATGTAAATACCACAAAATAAAGGTACAGTCAGCTCTACACAGTATATGTCTACAAAACATATAACAAGAATATCTAGATATACTCATGCACGATCTACTCTCTCGAATACCACCATTAGGATCCAGCTCGAATGATTCCACTAAGCACGAAACCAGAAGAAAACACTCCTAGGTCTAAAGAGAGATATATGAAGTAGTCGTTCCATGATAACACACTCCATAAGTACCTTGAGAACATGATGCTCAGATGAGGATCACAACCAAGTCATGGGGTTATTCTGACAACTCAGTCTGAGCTAATCCACAATGCAGAGGATCGACGCCCGGGCAATGTTTGTCACGTCGATACCAATAACTCTTCCTGGGGTTCCAGGAATGAATAGAGAATCCAACTCTAAGTCTCACATAGGGGATTCCAACAACTCTATTCAGGATGTCCTGCTGAATGGATTATACTCCTGTGTAAAGGAAATGATACCAGAACCTTTAGGGAAAATGCCAAGGGTACGAAACCTAAGAAAACTAGTCCAAGTCATAGAAGACAAGTAGATCAAGCCATTTAAGACATGTTACATGGCGTGTAGTATAGTTACACGTCGTGTTCCTTGACCCCGGATACTGCCCATGTAAACAGCCCATGTCATCCGTTAATGCTGTGTAAAACCGAACTACACGGCGTGTAGAAAAAGTACATGCAATGTTCCATGACCTCGGGTACTGCCCGAGTAACCGGACAATGTAATTAGGTTTGTTGAATATAAAGTAACTACACAGCGTGTATAATAAAAACACACCGTGTATGAGAACCTGGGGCTCACTCTGTGTACGCAGGCCATGTGCCCATATACGGTCTCTACACCTGTCTGTGTCACCTGCCCGTGTACCAGTACACAGGGTATCCTGTGTATCTGGACAGGTCTGGCTGGGGAGGGGTATACATGGTGTGTCCATGTTCGTGTACACTCCCCATGTCCGTGTACTCTCAGAGTACACGCCAGGTACTCCTGCCGACGAACACATGCTGTGTAGCCCATACTACACGGCGTGTAGTCAGAAAATTTCCAGAACGTCGTCTTCTTCCTCGTGCTTCGTCTGATCTTCCGGATCCACGATATCTCGTCCGTTATTCGTAATAATCTAGGGATTTCTTCGTTTTATCATACTAACACTGTAACAGGTGTTTTCGGTCCTTAAAACGGATCATAAACCTTGAACGATCCATCCGAAGAAAAATGCCCGAAAACTCATAGCTCTCGATCTGCTTATAATCATCTGTAGAAACCGCCGTCACACCTCTGTGACATCACTCCAGGGTTGGATCTTCGATTTGGGATCGTTGCGTCACAGAATAGATTCACAATGATCCTTTTTTCATCACCTCGTGAAGAACGCGAAGAAAACGAAGAAGAGAAAGGGGATAAATCCAACAAAACAAAATCAAGGAACGAATCTCCACTGTCATTTGTCACGGTGTTGATCTGCTCCCATTAATAGGATTAAACGGAGTAAGAAAAAATCAACAACAAAGGATCAACATGGATTCAATCTCCTAAAGTCCCCACAAAATCCCATCCCACAAGACCAATCGATCCACAGACTAATATGTTCATTGATTAGCCCGTGTTCGTTGTACAAATCAAGAACAGGGAAGAATCACAAACAAACATCCTACCTGGATCTCCGGCGTTCAATGGCGAAGATCTGGTACCCACGTTGTCGGCGCCGGAAAAAATCATCAATAACGTCATCGCCGCGTTGGGAGGTTTTCTCCGGAGCCTCTAGAGCCGCCAAGGGTTTCATGGTTATGGGGTTTGTAACCCTGGACCCATGTGCAAGCAGTTAATTAAGAAAGATAAAAGATATCTGATGCAACATATTTAAAAACATTTCACTGCATAATAAAATATTTTTATTAAATATTTTATTACTGTTACATCCAAAAACCAGATTTCACCACCGACATGTGCTGGATGATGTTAGGCCCCGCCTAAGGTAAAATCATTTCCCTGAACGCAATGTTGCCCTCATGTATCTAATCTGAGCACCCGTTTAGGAGTTATTACACTGTTTTAGGAAAACCACACGTGCCCGTAATTTAGTTATTAAATTAAATTCAAACATTTTTTCTGGGCTCACCGGGCCTCGAAACTGCACGTTGTCCCAGAGCCCGGTCTCGAATTAATTCCAATATAATTAGAATAATACATGAAAAAATCCGGGACATTACAATTATAGTGGAGATGGTGATATAACTGGTGCTGATCAGCTTATTACCATTCTGGGACAACTCACTCAGGTTATGAATAATATCCTTTCCCATTTGGAGCACCCGGATCTGTAGTGTGGAGGACCAATGTTAGATCGCTTCATGAGGAAACAACCACCAACATTAAATAGGGGTACAAATCCACTAGTAGCTGAACAATGGATAAATTCTTTAGAGAAAATATTCCATCCCTTGGGGATTTGTGAAAGGGAAAAAGTTTTCATGTCAGTTTACCACCTCACTGGAGATGTTGATCAATGGTGGTCCTTGACTCAAAACACAAAGGAAGTTTTTTAATTATCAAATATGAAATGGAGGGAGTTTAAAGTGATTTTCTTAGGAAAATACATTCCTCATGACCATCGAGCAGATATGGAATGGCAATTTCTGAGCCTGAGGAAAAAGGAGGATGAGAATTTCGCAAAGTATGAAGCTAATTTTACTAGGGTAGTGTGGCATGCAGCAGATTATATACGTAACCCAAGAAGTAATATTGATCGTTTCTTTGATGGGTTAAATCCATTTCCCCGTTGATAATTAGTCTCATAATCCTTCTCGTCATAAAAATATATTGTCTCATGTGCTATAAATATAGAATAATAATTCTCAAAGTCTTAAGACTTTAAAGAAAATCAAGAGAAGAAGAGATATGCAGAACACTCCATAAATGGAAATAAGGGGAAGAAGGGAAATGTTGAATATCCATCCTGTAGTAAATGTTGGAAGAAACACCCAGGTAATTGCCTGATAGGAATGGGTGGCTATTATAAGTGTGGTGAAAAAGTCCACCAGGCTCGTGATTGCAAGGGTAAGAAAGAGGTTGTGAATTTCGAATGCTACAATTGTAGATAAAGGGGTCATTATGAAAATGAATGTCCTATGTGTTAGGGTAACTTACCTCAGAAAAGTCCAAGGGATCAAGGGAAAGCTTATGTTATCTCTTCTACTGAGGTTGAAGCTCTGAAAGACGTGGTGGTAGGTAATTTAATGGTTTACTCAAATTTAGAAAAGGCTTTATTAGATTCTAGATATCAGCAATTGTGTGTGAAGAAGGAAGACATTCTGAAAACCGCATTTTGAACTAGGTACGGGCATTACGAGTTTACAGTAATTCCTTTTGGGCTGACTAATTCACCCTCTATTTTCATTGATCTAATGAATAGTGTTTTCAAGCAATATCTCGATGATTTTTTAGTGGTATTTATTGATGATATCTTGGTATACTCAAAAAGTTATGAAGATCATGAAAATCACTTGTGCATTATCCCGAAGACTCTTAAAAGACATGAATTATATGGGAAGTTTTGAAAGTTTGAATTTTGGCTTTAGGAGATTTCGTCTCTTGACCATATTGTCTCCAAGGATGTAATCTTTATTGATCATTCTAATACAAGAACAATCCAAGAATGGCCAGAACTTACAACTATAACTGATGTACGCAGTTTAATTGGTTTAACTGGTTATTATCGACGTTTCGTCAAATTTTTTTCCATATTGGCTAACCCATTAACCTAGCTCACACATAAAAGGGTTATATTTGTTTCGAAAAAAGATTGAGAAGAATTTTTTGAAGAACTGAAGAAAATATTAGTCAATGATCCTATATTGACCCTGCCATCGGGGAATGATTGGTTTGTTATTTATAGTGATGCTTCCAGAAAATGACTTGGTTGTGTCCTTATGTAGAGTGATAGGTTTATTTCTTATGCATCACGATATATAAAAATTCATGAGCTAGACTATACTACTCATGATCTTGAGTTAGAAGCTTAAATAGTTTCTTTGAATATTTGGAGACACTATCTATATGGTGAAAAATGTGAGAAATATACCGACCACAAGAGTTTGAAGTATATTTTCTCACAAAAAGAACTCAACATGAGGCAGAGGTGACGGCTTGAACTACTAATTGATTATGATTGAACTATACATTACCACCGGGGAAGGAAAATAAAGTGGAAGATTCTTTGAGTAGAAAGGATCATGGATTATTGAACAAGATGAGAGTTGAAAGGGATCACATTTTCATGGATCTAGTAAATATGGATATGGGAATAACCATGGAATGTGAAACATCAATACTTTTTCAAATGGTCTCCAAACCATATTTACTATAAAGGATAAAGAGTTCTCATAGAGGTGATGAAGAGTTTCAAAAGAAGATTAAAGCTAGGAATGATAGGAGATTGAGTGAATTTTGGTATGAAGATGGAATTTTAAAATTTGGGATGAGACTTTGTGTTCCCAATATACATGATCTAAAAACGGAATTATTGGATGATGCTCATAGTTCCAATTTCCCTATACACCCTGGTATCACTAAGATGTATATAGATTTGAATGAACATTTATGGTGGGACAACATGAAGAGGGAGATTGCTGATTTTGTGCCAAGATGTATGGTTTGTCAACAGGAGAAAGCTTGATGGCAACATCCAAGAGGACTCATGCAACCTCTTCCTATATCAGAGTAGAAATGGTATAATATTACGATGGACTTTGACATGGGACTACCAAAGAATCCTAGAATGAATGATGCAATATGGGTCATTGTTGAGCATCATACCAAGTCATCACATTTTCTTGCTATAGGAGAAGATTTACCACTTGAACGTTTAGCAAGATTATATATTAATAAAGTTTTAAGACTTATTGGAGTTCCCCTATCGATTGTTTCTAATCGTGATCCCCATTGTACATCAAGATTTAGGAAATTTATTTAGAAAGCCCTGGATACTGAACTTCGTTTGAGACTTCCTACCACCCCCAAACTGATGGACAATCAGAACGAACTATTCAAACCTGAGAAGATATGTTGAGATCATACTCACTTGACTTTCAAGTTATGTGGGATCAATATTTACCTATGGTAGAATTTTCATATAACAATATCTTCAATTAAAATATTCAGATTTAACCAATGAAGCGTTATACGAAAAAAGGTGTCGTACACCAACATGTTGGGATGACGTTGGTGAAAGAAAACTCGTAGGCCCAGAACAGGTGGAGGAAACGATGGAAAAGGTGAAGGTAATCCAAAACCACATCAAAGTAGCTCAAATTAGGCTGAAGAGCTATGACAATAACCAAAGGAAGGATTTGGAATTTCACGTAAGAGATTAGGTCTTCTTGAATGTATCTCCATGGAAGGGTGTTATATGTTTTGGTAAGAAGGGAAAATTGAGTACCAGGTACATCAGACCTTTCGAAATTCTATAATTAATTAGGGATGTAGCTTACCATTTGGAAACGCTGCCAAATCTCTCCAAAGTCCATGATGTATTCCACATATCACAGTTGAGAAAATACATGCCTGAACCAACACATGTACTCACCTTGGACGAATTAGAACTAGAACCCGATTTGTCTTATTTTCGAGAGCTTGTCAAGGTTCTTGATAGAAGAGAACATGTGATGGGAAACCAGACAAATCATCTAGTAAAGTTCTATTGAGAAACCATAAGATGGAAGAGGAAAAGTGGGAACCTGAGTAACTTATGATGAAGATCCACCACTATCTTTTTATGCAGTAATATTCTAGAAATTTTGAGGACAAAATTATTTAAATGAGGGGATAACGTAACACCCTAAGTGTCCATGGTATGCTTCTCATTGAATAATACAATATCACGTGTTGTACATAAATTCGAGTTCTAAAACACCACAACCAATAAAACTAGCCGTTATTAATAGTAGTACCCACTTTTGAAAATTTTATAAATTTTATCTTTCAAAATGGACTTCATTTTTCGATTCGGAATATCGAAATTTGCTTAGGGTAAATTTTAGGTATTTTTTTGAAAACATTCAAATTTTGATGAATAGTGAAAAACACTGAGTTATAGTTTAAAACCAAATATGTATCTATAAAATTAATTATTTTATTTAAATTTATTTTAGGTCAAAATAGAGACGTAATACATATATATGTTCAATGTAATTCATTGGATTCAGTTTATAATAATTTTAGATATATAAAAAATATTGTTGAACTTTCACCGTCTTTTACCCACCTCCTAGGATAATTTTCTAATTCACAGAAAACATAATTTTAATTCTTCTGTGATTGGAATTTAAAAAATCTGAGAGATGTGGTTTATATCATTAAGAAAAATGTGGTTCGATAAGATGAAAATTATTTTTGGTGAATAGAAATTTTTTACTTTTATTTACCACGGTTAAAAGTAAATAGGGTATTTAAGGGTAAAAATGATATTATTATTACCCTAAAACACAACCAAATTCTATTGTATAAGTATAATTAGACCAAAAACAACTATAGGAATAAAATATTATCCTCTTTGTTCCACATGGATTAAATTAGGATACTTATTATTATTTTATTTAAAGAAGAGTTAAAAGAGTTCAAATCAATGTTTATTAACTAAATAATTTTTAATATTGGGCTACACATAAGATAAATTAGACTATAAATATTCATTAAAAAGATAAATATATTTCCTACATAATGGTATTTTAGTTATATTTTTTAGACATTATATAATTTAATTTATTTATGACACAATGATGATACAATAATTTAATAATTAATGAAATATTAAAATAATTGATATTATAAATATTTGTATAAATGTAATTTGAGAATTTTTATTAATTAAACTAATTTTAAAGGTTATTATGATATATTAGGGTTGGTTGTATGTTTTTTTCTAAGTAAGAATGATTTTATTAATTTAGCAAAAACAAAATTCCAAATAGTGTCAAAATAGACATAAAAGAGTTTTTAAAACAAATGTTATATTATTAATTGATAATCTATTCCTAATAATATAATGTAAGACCAAAAGACCTATATAATGATAGGTGTATCATTAATGAACCACTTTTGGTTCTCTAGGATGTATATTTTATGTTTATTAACCATATAACATAAAAATAAAAAGAGACATTGTAAATGTCAAATTATTTACCTAAGAGTTAAATCTTAAATATAAAGTTTATATTGCGACCCAAACCTCCTTAAAACCTATTTTTTGAGTGTTAATCGACCCATAACCACCGTATCCTTTAAATAATCTATTTTGGAGCCATTATAAACCGAAAATTATTTTTTTATAATATAATATTTCTAGCTTTTCTTAAGGTTCCCCTCACCACTCTTATAAAAGGAAACTCCCCCTTATCTCTAATTCACACATTAAAATCCATTGGGCTCAGACAACCTCTAACAAAATACCCTCTAACCTATACTCAATTCATCCTAGAGGCCTTAATTTAGTCATAACTCCAACCTAACGATCCCTTCTGATCAAATCAAAATGAAGAACTCGAAGATGTGGTAAATATTTCATCACCTATTTCATGTTCCTTTCTTCTTCCACTTCCTTTTTATTTATTGTATCCATTATAAAATAATTAATCTAGTATCTTCTATATAATTTCATGTTATTATAAATATGGTACAACCAAATTAATTATTCTATCCATCTTTGAATGACCTATCACATACGTGCGCACGTAAGGCTTACCGTCTCCACGTCGTGGTGTAATTATTATTCAATACATTATTAGTGGGATGGGTATAATAATGATGTGGAATTGATGTAAATAAAAAAGATAACATGATTATAATTATATATATATGATATACCATCCAGTTATATATTATTTTATTATCAAAAGAATGATATTGTCGCTTGTACGTACGTACGGATTACCATCTCCACAAACGCTATGAGATTCATTCACCGTCGTATCAATTCAAGATTAATTTTCATTAGATGATTAAAAATAATGTTTAAAGACTTGGTATCATTTTGTTAATGAATAAGATACATCCCATACAATACAAATACGAATCACAAAACAAAGGATATAAAGGAAAATGAATCTGTTAACACCCAAAACAACGATAATACTAAGATATTATTAACAAAGCAAAGTTAAAAGATCATATATGATACAATATTAATATATTTGATTCTTGTATAATTTAATAACAATTATTTCACCATTATAAAGGATGTTATGCTACTCTCAAAAATGGAAAATTTCAAGGTAAGGGTTACTTCTTCAATCTCTTTATTATCTGAGGTTGTTTATATGTAATTATCTACTGGGACCTCTTTATCATCCACATTCATGTTTCTTAGAAATTTATTTCAAAACATTATAACTATTTTTATAGACTATGGTTTAAAATAAATCATACCATTGTTTGAATTTTATATGATTTTTATAAAGAATCTTTTCATCTTTTTCCAAACAACGTGCTTTTTATATTTTTTGACAAATTTAACGTAAGAATGTTTTTTTAACTTTTACAGTAGGTGCAATGATTTTCTGCCGTTATAACATCGTCGAAGCCTCCCATAAAATCTTATAAAAATATTTTCAAATATAAATGTTTTCCTTTATAATTACATGACTTCTAAATTATTTCATAATAGAAAGAGATATTTCTCTGAAATGGTTTTAATTTCATCTATGATATCATCCGTTGATGGATTTTATGTTTTTTTATGTTGATTTATTATGATACATAACTTCCATATTGTATTGATGGTTTTGTGATAAGCTTACCGGTGAATGTGTTATTTCATACCATTCATGGTTTATAGACAATGTATTGACATTTCATATGCTAGTTTTAATACAAATGTTCTTGTTATGTTTAATCCTTTTCATATGAGGGATTAATTGGACCTAGTAAGTGATGGGTGGAGCCCGCTATAGCTCCTCCTTGCATCGAAAGGTCTCATTAGACAAACTAGTGTCTTGGCGGAAGTCCTTGACAAAATCTTATTTGTAGTCTTGGCACAAGGCCTTGACTATGTGGTTATGAATGTCATGCATTATGCATTCCATCATTATTAAAGTGGCCATTGATATTTCATGTTATTATTAGACTAGTAGAATATCCATGTGAGTAAGTAAATGGAATTATTCTGACTTATATTTTACATATTATAATGAAGTTTATGTTGAAAAGGTTTTTGTTTTAGTTTTATACATTTCCTTAAATGTTTTTTCTGATTAATGAAAGTTTCCACTATATTTTTATTCTTACAGAGCATATGAGATCACCCCTTTCTATGTTTTATTTTTCCTTGGATGCAAAGAAATATACTATGACTGAACTGTAGGGATAGTCTATGGGATCTTAGTTTTTTCTATGGAAACAATTTTGTTGTAGTTTTCCATTTTATGATGTAATGTATACCTTATTAATATATCTAGTACTTCCAAGGATACTAAACTAATTGGTCTTTCAAGACTTGATATTTTGTGATCATGACAATGATACATAATAATGCACTGAATCTGTGTAACTGGGGTTGGGGCGTTACAATTGGTATCATAGAAAGTTTAGTACAAACCTTTTAATCTAGATTTAGATAAACTCTGATTAGAGAACATTACCCTAATATGGACTTTGAGGATTAGTATGGAAGAACTTTGTAGAATTTGGGTATTGTAGAGATTTTGTGGGGTTTCCAAGCAATAAATCTATGTCTAGATACGAGTAGGTAGTGGCGGCTCTAGCACAGATTTACCTGGGGATAAAACCCAAAACACTACTTTGATCTAGACTCGAACGGACACTGGTGCACGACAAAGAGCCTTACTAACACTCTTGGTTACGACACTCCCATGGGATATTCTTAGGATAATTCACATTTTCATTACAAACCATTATGAAGGGTTTAGGAATATATACTTCTTCAAAGAAAACATTTTTTTATGATTATGGATTATATCCATAAACTATTCAATTTATGTTAAGTGTTTTACAATTTTGGAATTATGTATTTCGATTCATAAACTAATCTAGTTTATGCCATTATTTAGAAATGGAGCCTTATGGAAGGAATGGAAACTGTATCAATACACACACTCTATATAGATATTTCCCTCCTGGTCAAGATAATTATAGTGGATCTGGTGATACAACTGGTGATGATCCACTTATCACGATACTGGGACAACTCACTCAGGTTATGAATAATAACCTTACCCATATGAAGAACATTGATCCGTAGTGGGGTGGACCAATGTTAGATCACTTCATCAAGAAACAACCATTAACATTCAATGCGGGTACAAATCCACTAGTAGATGAGATATGGATAAAATCTTTAGAGAAAATATTACATGCCTTGAGGAGTAATGAAAGAGAAAAATATGTCTTGTCAGTTTACTGCCTTAATGCAGATGATGATTAATGGTGGTCCTTGATTCAAAACACAAATTACATAAGGAATTATAAAATATATAATGGAGGGAGTTTTATGATCATTTCATAGAGAAATACTTTCCTCATGAACATCGAGAAGATATGGAACAACAATTTCTGTGTCTGAAGAAAAAGGAGGATGAGAATGTTGCAAAGTATGAAACTAACATTCCATGGTTAGCAAGGCATGAAGAATATTATATACATAACCTAAGAAGTAAGATTTATTTTTTCTTTGATTGGTTAAAACTATATCAATGTTGAGCATTAGTCTCACAATCCATTTCGTTGTATGAAGATATTGTCTCATGTGCTATCGAGGCAAAAAAAGAAATCTCTAAGTCTTAAAACTTTAAATAAAACCATGTGAAGAAGAGATCTGCTGAACACTTTGGAAATGAAAATAAGGGGATGAAGGGAAAATTTGAATATCCGTCCTGTAGTAAATGTGGGAAGAAACACCATGGTTATTTCATGAAGGGAATGGGCGTCTGTTATAAGTGTGGTGAAAAAGGCCACCAAGATCATGATTTCAAGGGGAAGAAATAGGTTGTCGATGTTTAATGCTACAATTGTAGAGAAAGGGGGAATTATGAAAATGAATTTCTTAGGTGTCAGGGGAACATACCTCAGAAAAGACCAAGGGATCAAGGCCAATATTATGTTATCACTTCTACTATGGTTGAAGCTCTAAAAGATGCGGTGGCATGTAATTTAATGGTTTCCTCATGTTTTTTAAAATTGTTTATTTGATTCTGGATATAATTAGTTGTGTGTGAATAAGGAATAATTTCTGAAAACAAAATTTTGAACTAGGTATGGGCATTACGAGTTCATAGTAATGACTTTTGGGCTAAATAATGAACCCTCTCTTTTCATGGATCTAATGAACAGATTTTTCAAAGAATATCTCGATGATTTTGTTGTGGTATTTATTTATTATATCTTGGTATACTCCAAAACCTATGAAGATCATGAAATTCACTTGCGCATAATCTTGAAGATTCTTAGAAGACATGAATTATATGGGAAGTTTGGAAATTGTGAATTCTGGCTTCAGGAGACTTGTTTTCATGGCCATATTGTCTCAAAGGAGAATCTTTGTTGATCCTTCTAAGATAAGAGCAATCCTAGAATGGATAGCATTGACAAGAATAACTGAGGTACACAGTTTTATTGGTTTAGCAGGTTATTATCGATGTTTCATAAATTATATTTCCCGATTGGCTAACCCATTAACAAAGCTCACATGTAAAGGGGATAAATTTTTTTCGACAAAAGAGTGTGAATAATGTTTTTTAGAACTGAAGAATAGATTAGTCAATGATCCTATATTGACACTACCATCGTGGATTTCTGGTTTTGTTATTTATAGGGATACTTCAAATAAAGGACATGGTTGTGTCCTTATGCTAAATGATAGGTTTATTGCCTATGCATCAAAACAGCTAAAAATTCATGAGAAAAATTATCCTACTCATGATCTTGAGTTAGAATCTGTAATATTTTCTTTGAAGATTTGGAGACTCTATCAGTATGGTGAAAAATGTGATATATATACCTATCAAAAGATTTTGAAGTATTTTTTCTCATAAAAAAGAGTCAAAAGAGGAAAATGTGATGGCCTGAACTACTAAAGGATTATGATTGCAATATACACTACCACTTGGGGAAGGAAAATAAGTTGACAGATTCTTTGAGTAGAAAAGATCATGGAGTTTTGTACAAGATGATAGTTGAAAGGGATCCTATTTTTTTAAGGCTATTAAAGATTGATATGGGAATAACCATGGAATGTGAAACATAAATACTTTTTCAAATGGTTGCCAAACCATATTTACTAGAAAGGATAATGAGTTCTCAGACCGATGATGATGATTTTCAAAAGAAGATTAAAGCTGTGAATGATGGGAGATTGAGTAACTTTGTGTTTGAAGATGGAATTATGAAATTTGGGAAGAGACATTGTGTTCCAAATATACCTGATCTAAAAAGGGGATTGTTGGATGATTATCATAGTTCTAATTTCTCTATACGCCCTAGTAGCACTAATATATATAGATATTTGAAGGAACATTTTTTGTGGGACAACATGAAGAGAGAGTTTTCTGATTTTCTGTCAAGATGTATGGTTTGTCAACAGGTGAAAGCTGGAAGGCAACAACCTGGAAGAGTCATGAAACCTCTTCACATATCGGAGTAGAAATGGGATAATATTACGATGGAATTTGTCATGGGACTACCAATGTCTCATAGGAGGAACGATACAATATGGGTCATTTTTTATCATCTTACCATGTCAGCAAGTTTTATATCTATAAGAAAATATTTACCACATGAAAGTTTAGAAAGAATATATATTAATAAAGTTGTAAGACTTCATGGAGTACCCCTGTCGACTGTTACTAGTCGTGATCCCCATTTTTCATCAAGATTCTAGAAATGTCTTTAGAAAACCTGGGATACTGAACTTTATTTGAGCACTGCCTCCCACCCCCAAACTGATGGAAAATCAGAATGGACTATTCGAACCTTAGAAGACAAGTAGAGATCATGATCACTTGACTTTCAAGGTATGTGGGATAAATATTACCTCTAGTAGAATTTTTCTATAACAATAGCTTCTATTCATGTATTCAGATGGCACCATATGAAGCGTTATATAGAAAGTGGTGTCACACACCAACCTTTTATGATGATGTTGGTGAAGGAAAACTCATACATCTAGAATTGGTGGAGGAAACGATTGAAAAGGTGAAGGTAATCCAAAACCACATCAAAGCATCTCAAAGTAGGCAAAAGAGTTATGTCGATAACCGAAAGAAGGATTTGGAATTTCCGGTAGGAGATCATGTCTTCTTGAAGGTATCTCCAGGGAAGGGTGTTATACGTTTCGGTGTGAAGGGAAAATTGAGTCCCCGGTACATCAGACCTTTCGATATTCTAGAACTAATTGGGGCTGTAGCTTACCATTTGGCAATGCTGCCATGTCTCTCTAAAGTTCACGATGTATTCCACATATCACTATTGAGAAAATTAATGCCTGACCCAACGCATTTACACACCTATGAGGAATTAGAACTGGAACCCATTCTATCTTATTCCGAAGAGCCTGTCATGGTTCTTGATACAAGTGAAAAAGTGCTGAGAAACCGGATGACTCGTCTGGTTAATGTTCTATGCAGAAACCATAAGTTTGAAGAGGCTACATGAAATCCGAGGAACTTATGATGAAGAACCACCAAATATTTTTATGTATTAATATTCTCCAAATTTTGAGGATGAAATTATTTTAAGGAGGGGAGAATGTAACAGCCCACGCTTTCATGGTATGCTTCTCTTTGAATAATACAATAGCATGTGTTGTGCACAATTTCGAGTTCTAACACAACACAACCAATCAAACTATCCTTTATGAATTCTAATAAAAACTTTTTGAAATTTTATAAATTGTATCATTCAAAATGGACTTCATTTTTGGATTCAAATAATTGAAATTACATCTGGGTGAATTTTTTGTATTTTTCTCAAAACATTCAATTTTTGGTGAATAGTAAAAAACACTGAGTAATAGTTTAAAAACAAATTTTTATTTAAAAAATTATTTATTTTTATAAAATTTATTTTAGTTCAAAATAGATATGTAATTCCTTTATATGTTCAATTTAAATCATTGGAGTCAGTTTATAATAATTTTATATATATATAAATTTTGTTGAACATTCACCGTATTTTACCCACCTTTTAAGAGAATTTGAAAATTCACATAAAAAATAATTTTACAGCTTCTCTGAGTGGAATTTAAATAATTTTAGAGACATGGTTGATATCAGTAAGAAAATGTTTTTTAATAAGATGAAAATAATTTTTGTTAAATAATAACTTTTTACTTTAATTCACCATGGTTAAAAGTAAATAGGGTATTTATGGTTATCGACCCAGCACCACCTTATCTTTTAAATAATACATTTTGGATCCATTATAAACAGAATATTATTTTAATATAATATAATATTTCTAGGTTTTCCAAAGGTGCCCCTCACCCCTCTTATAAAAGGGAACTCCCCCTTCTCTAAAATTAACACCTTGAAATCCATTTGGCTCGGCCAAAATTCTCCCAAATACCCTCTAAACTATCCTCAATTCATCCTAGAGGCCTTACTTTAGTTAGAAAGCCAACCAAAGGATCCCTTTTGATCAAATCAATAGGAATAACACGAAGAAGATGTAAATATTTCATCACCTCGTTCAAGTTCCTTTCTTCTTCGACTTCATTTTTCATTATTGTTTCCATTCTAAAATTATAACTCAAGTATATTCTATATAACGTGATGTTATTATAAATATGGTACAACCAAATTCATTATTCTATCCATCCTTTGAATGACATGTCACTATACGTTTGTACGTACGGCTTACTGTCTCCACGTCGCGGTATAATTGTTATTCAATACATTATTATTTCGATGGGTATAATAGTGATGTGTAATTGATGTAAATAATAAACATAAAATGATAATTATTCTGTATATATGATATACCGTCCAATTATATATTATTTTAATATCAAAATAATGATATTTTTGCTCGTGTGTACGTACGGATTACCGTCTCCACGAACGCGATGAGATTGATTCCACATCATATCCATTCAAGACTAATTTTCATTAGATGATAAACAATAATGTATAAAGTCTTGATATCATTCTGGATATGAATAAGATACTGCCCATCCATAACTAATATGACTCACATAATAATTAATATAAAGGAAAATGAACCTCTTAACACCCAAAACAACAGTAATACTAAGATATTATTAACAAAGAAATTTTAAAAGATAATATATGATATCATATTATTTTATTTTATTCATTAATAATTTAATTAAAATTATTTCACCATTATTCAGGAGGTTAATCTACCCTCAACCAAAGAAAATTACAACGTAAGAGTTAATTATACAATCTCATCATTATCCGAGGTTGTTTATACGTAATTATCTATTGGGACCTCTTTATCATCATCATCCACGTATCATAAAAATGTATTTCAAAACATTCTTATAATTTTATAGAAAATGGGATAAAATCATTTATATAATTGTTTGACTTTTTTGAGATGTTTATAAAGTAATATTTCTATCGTTTTCCAAACAATGTACTTTTTGACCTTTTCGACAAATATAAGGTAAGAATGTTTTGTTAACTTATATGGAGGGTGCAACTACTTTCCACCATTATAACATCATTGAAGCCTCCGATACGAGCTTATAAGAATATTTTCACATATAAATGTTTTATTTTATAATTACATGACTTTTAAATGATTTCAAAATTTAAGGAGATATTTCTCTAAAAAGGGTTTTATTTCATCTATATCAACACCTTTTGATGGATTTTAAGTTTGTATGAAATTGTTTTATTTTGATACAAAACTTCCATATTGTATTTAAGGTTTTATGATATATTTTACGGTGGATGTGTTATTTCTTACCATTCATGGTTTATGAATAAATTATTGACATTTTTTATGCCAGTTTTAATAAGAATTTTTATGTTATATTTAAACCTTTTCATAAGAGGAATTCATTGGACTTATTATGTGAAGGTTGGGGCCCGCTGTAGCTCCTCGACGCATCGGTAGGATTCATGTGACAAACTACTGTCTTGGTACAAGGCCTTGACAAAATCTTTTTTGTAGTCTTTGAACAAGGCCTTGACTATGTGATTATGAAATTTTGGCATTATGCATTCCATCATTATGAAAGTGGATATTGATATTGCATGTGATTATTAGACTAGTAGAATATCCATGTGAGTAAGTAAATAACATTATTTTGATTTATATTTTCCATATTATGATGAATTTTATGTTGAAAAGGTTTTTGTTTAGTTTTATACATTGAATTAAATGTTTATTCTTGTGTATAAATGTTTCTGCTATATTGTTATCCTTACTGAGAATCTGATCTCACCCCTTTCTATGATTTATTTTACCCAGGATACAAATAGGTATATTATGACTGACCTGCAGAGATAGTCTATGCAATCTCAGTGTTGTATATGGAAACAATGTTGTTGTATTTTTCCATTTTATGATGTAATGTAAACCTTATGAATGTATCTAGTACTTCCAAGAATACTAAACTAATCGGTCTTTCGAGACTTGTTTTTTGTGATCATTACAATGATATGTAATAATGCACCAACTATGGGTAATTGGGGTCGGGGCGTTACACTTAGAGTTAGAAATATTGGCCTTTTTTAGAAGCTACACTATTATAGGGCGTTAGTACTAATTGAAATTTGAGAGTGACCCATGATAATCGTCTGCTGGGATTATAGTTCATTTGGGTGTGTGGGTAATAGGTGGATGTTTTGAAGTTTTTTTTTAATTTTAATTACGTGTGGATGATTTTTAGGTGGAGTCGACAAATGGTATATGTTGTTTGGTTTCTATAAATAGTATTGGTGTGTATTGATTTCCATTTCAAAATCAATAACATCGAGTACTTGTGGGTATATTTAAGGCCAGTTTTAATTGGGAAAAATCAATTGAGTGATTCAACATGTTTTTATGTTATTATTGTTGAAATCAATGTTATCATAGGAAGGATGAGATAAAGGAGTCTATAGAAAGAATATACACATGACATAGGAGTGATGACTATTGTGTTGGGTGGTCATGTAGCCGGACCCAAGGCATTTTATGAGTTGAGATTATAAAAAGAAACATAGAGTATTACATTAGTATGATAGGGATGATTATCATATAGGATTGGTTAATTATTGAGTATATTTTTTGTTGAATGTTTATGTAACATTACTTCATATAGGGTTTTTGTCATTTTCGTTGAATTGTTGAAGGAATATGTGTAACCTTGAGGTTTATATTAATCCCACGATGGTATATTTTCAATGGAGATGTGATATGCCTTTGGGATAGTTGAATAGGTGGATCTTGAGAAGGAACCTATAAATTTCACTCATTCCAAGGTGATAGAATTGAATTATTCCCATTTCCATTGTATTTTGTATTGGTTGTGCATGAATTCATCAATGACATTGGTTTACTTTTAGTCTTGAAAAAATGATGCCCAAAATAATGAAATCATTTTACTAACATTAGGGGAGTGTTATATTTATTTCAAAATACAAAATTATTTTTTTAGATGGAGAACCTATTTGGAGGTTGTTTTCATGGGGTGGATTGAGGGGAACAATATGGGGGGAGGTTAAACATTTCATGTTTGAATAAGGTTCCTTATGATTAAACTGGTACTAAAGATTTTGACGAGTGACATTTTTAGAATAAAATAATGAGTAATGATCGAGTTTTAGTATTTTCACTTGAGATAAAGTATAGTGACATGTCGAGATACTAAGATTATCTGTGATTGGGCATGGGTGGTGCTGGCTGGTGTATCTTGAGAGAGGTGGTGACAATGATATCCCCATGGTGTGTATTCATGAGTGGGTTAGGGGGGGGGGGTATGAACCTTGTAATAAATATATCATATATGTGTGGAGTTTAATGTGGTATGATTCTGGTGGCACCCATATTCAACTGAATAACACATGGTGTGTACTCCATAATTCTAATGGGATTTATATTTAGCGGTGGAGTGTTGTATTTTTCTATAAAAATCATTGAATTTGGGATCAAGGTAGTTCTAAATCAAATACGAGGTGATTATATTAGTGGTGCATTAGTGGATGTAGTGTGGTAAAATGATTGTTTTGAGACAT
The DNA here is from genome assembly GCA_963277665.1 of Viscum album. Lineage (NCBI taxonomy): Eukaryota > Viridiplantae > Streptophyta > Magnoliopsida > Santalales > Viscaceae > Viscum > Viscum album. The sequence goes on from OY728156.1 coordinate 1,148,877,295, forward strand.
TATAGGGTTTTTATGTGTAATCCCATTGGGATATTGGTATTGAATTCAGTTGGCATGATTTTCTTTTTTTGGAAATCATCATGGTGTCAAGCCAGCATGATCAGGTATAGAAGAAACACATTTCCAGTGTTGGAAAAAAATTACGATTCGAGCCAATTAGAGATAGTAATCACGTGGTTAATGTAAATAATTGGCGTAGTTATTTGCATAAAACCTATGTAAATACATAATGAAAATTACGAATTCATGTTTGGAATGATATCAGGATTTTGAGTGGACTGATTATTGTTTTTTGGGTTTCCATGGGGAGCAGGTGTATTTCAATTCTATTTGGTTTTAATTATTAAGATAGGTTTAAGGTATTTATTGGGTCTCTCATGGGTATTTGGGAATGGAATGTTGGAAACCACACCAAGTGAATTTTGGGTGAGCATGTTTGATGTTATTTTCTATCATGAAGAAGAATTTTGTCTCAGATATTTGATATAGGTGGATATCATCTCATTATTAATGTGGGGATAAACCTAATCCTAGTTGGTAAAAAAACAAAAATTCCATCATTGTTTTGGTTTTCATGGGAATGGGTGAGAACGATCATGATGTTTTGGTTTTGATGTTAATATTTGGGTCAGGTTTAGAGGGTTTTGTGATTGTATTGTTTGTTCTTCATTGGTTGTGTTTCAATTATCATGTTTTTGATGTGTCTATTAGGATATAAATTGTCTGTTGATATTGGTTTTGATTCTTGTGGATACTTATGTTTGTAAGGATTGTGTGTTCTTTAAGGGGAATTGTGTCCTTGTTGTATATCACATGGGTGAGTTTTCTTCGAGGTATGATTGGTTCTTAGGTTCTTATTTTTTTGATGGAATGGATTTTATCAAGAGGAAACGTGGGGGAGAGAAGTTTATTGGTGGGTTGTGGCCCATCCATCAATCATGGAGGCTTAATTATGCATGTAAATGTATTTTGAGGATAATCTAATTAAATTTGGGGATATTTTAAGATCCCAATCTTGAGGATTATTACACCCCTATTTAAATTTTTGGTTAGACTACATTTTATGACATTAGAGGTTTATTGGTCGGAGTAGATGACTCAAGAGGGGCGGGGTGAATTTAGTTTCTACAAAAAGTTCTCTTAAAATTGGATCTTTATAATAACATCCCTCCTATTAAAACAAAATCAAAGTCAGTTTGTAGTGAATTTATATAAGTCCTAAAAGTTTATTTATTTTCTCTGAAGATGAATTAGTTCTCAGTTTTACAAATCTAACAATTAGTCAAAATTTTTAATCTAATATACTGATTCACAACAGATATAATCACTTTCTAAAATAACTATCAAAGATTATTTTATCTTATTGTAAGAAATGCATAACAGATAAAAAAATAAGACAAACGACATAGCAGTTAAAACAAGAGGTTTAGTCTCAAACTGAGACATAGTCCTCTTCACTTGGTGATCACCTGCCACCAAGTTGTTTATATTAATTAACTTTTGATCCACACCATGGATCAGGGTTTACAACATCACATAGGGTTTTCCAGGTCACAATTTACCTCTACCAAAGTTATTCATGTGAAAAACTAATAAACTGATCACATAGGATCTCTTCCACAGTTCCACGTAGGTTATAAGAGTAGAAAAGGATTGAGTATGAGGATATTTTAATATATTCTAATTACGCTTAGGAGACACTATGTGTGATATAAACAGATATAGACACGGCTCAAAAAGTTATCAGAATAACACAATAGAGTTATAAAAGTAAAACTAGATTTCATAAATCCCTGTGTGTCCTGTAGTAAAGATGTGGACTCATTGGATTCGGAGAAAATGAAATTCAAGTCTTCTTCTAGATGTTGGCTCCAAAATGAAGAATCATAGTTTATGTAATCTCGCTTCCAGGTGTGTAGAGGTTAAGCTCTTTGATGTCAGGATGTTCAGAGAGCTTCAATATGATGCATCTTGTAATATTAAACATCTTTCATACTTAAGCATCAAGTTCTTATATTTGAAAAGTCTTGCATATTCGCACAGCCAACCTTTTTTTCACTAGATAGTTGAGAGAGCTATATTTTAGCTTGACCTTGTAATACTATTATACTTCATGTTCTAGTAGGTGTAAAATTGTTTGCATGTGCATGTATCTCATACCCTCTACGGATAGTCCTACAAACAACATTAAATAATGTCATAAAAATTAATTTGTCTAAATATGATCATTAGAAAGAAATTTGACTTAATAAAAATAAAACAGTTATTTATGACTCTCGGTGAGACATTTGCATCAGTCTACCATCTTCGGTCTGTTAGCATCGGTATATCATCTTCTATGGGTCATCTCCAGTGTGTCATCTTCGGTATGTTAACATCTGTGTGTCGAACATCAGTTTGTTGAACATTGGTGTATCTAACATCAGTGTGTCCAAGATTGGTGTGTCGAAAATCTATGTGTCGAACATCGGTGTGTCGAGCAGCGTTGTGTCGAAGATCGGTGTGTCGGCCATAGGTGTGTCGAACATCGGTGTGTCAAACATCAGTGTGTTGAGCATCGGTGGGTCGACAATCTGTGTGTCGAACATCGGTTTGTCGAACATCGATTTTTCAAATAACTGTGTGTTGAACATACTATCAGTGCCAGGGACTCAAAAATATTATAAAGTATCTGTCTTAAAAAAAACATTACTATACTAAATGATATACAAACATACATGTAGGAATACACTTGTAAACATATTTATTCAAGAATATGGGTTATTGACTTATTTAATTACATAGTTCTTTATGGAATAATGTATTTACATAGATATTAAAGAGCATGAAAGAGTAGAATCATTAGTTAGTCATTATTTGTGATTATGAAAACTAGCATGTCATAGAGGGTCTAAAAATCTCCCCCTTTTTGATAATCACAAATTATGGCATGCATACAGATATAAGGAATCAAAAAAATAAGTGGGAATTGTTCCCCCTCAATAAATGGATTGTGATGATTATAGACCATGTGTCATATACAAGTTATTCTCCCCTTAGATTCATAATGTATGCCTCTTCTTAGATTAATAGTGTATCCCTATTCTTTTCTCCCCCTTTTGGGATTAGTAAACCAACAGAAAAAAAGAATAAATATCAACAAATAAATACACCATAATGATTTCCATGAAGACGAAAAAAAGTACAGTCAAACAAAAGATCAAATACCTATCAAAAAATACAATCAATCCCTAAGGCTTTTGAGGGTATTTTACTTTATCTGAAGGATCCAAAGTAGTAGGAGAAGGTTTGGGAGTGGCAGAGGGTAGAGGTGGACTAAAGATAACACCAGGAAAGGAAACACTAGTAGGGACATTTTTTGAAAGGCTAGGCATTATTTCTGACAACACAGGACTGGAAGATTGCACTGTGATGACCGGTCGAATCCGAGACAGGGCCTGAGAGCCAGTCGTATGAGCATGTGGCCGAGAGGTAGTACCAATGAATTTATCAGAAGGGACCAAAATTTCCTTATCTTGAACATGTAAATATGTCTTAAGGAGATAGATGAAATCATTGACGATTTAACCACCATATTGCATGGATTTCTCGATGTCATACTTATTCTCCATAAATTTATTCAGCAAAGTGTTAAACTCCTTCAATCGAGAAACATTCTTCTTGAATTATTTTGTAAGATGATTTATTCTGAGATTCACTGCAAGAAACATGAATATATTGATCATATCATGTTTGGTATAAATCTAAGTGAATTACTTATCCACTTTTTTGAGAATCTCTTTCTGAGCAGCAGAGGATTCATTGGTACACTAGCTGACCATATTGTACACCAAGTATGTATTACTGTGTAACTTTTCAAGAGATTCATTGTCTGAAAAATTCTGAAGACGATGGAGTTATTCTCTCATCACAGCCTTGAGAGACTCTAGATCAGCAACAAAACCATTTCCATTCCTAGAACTGGATGGTCCAGATAACATTTTTTCACGCTCTCCTTTATACTTTTTCAGATCTACTCAGAGGAGATGAGTCACCATGTTTCTATGAACTTCCTGTAAACTACTAAAGGAGGCATTCAAGTCAGATGATAGAGAATTTTAATCTTTTTTCATTTTCCTTACTTGTTATCTCATTAATTTTTTGTGCCTAATAATGGTTTCTATTGTGGTAGTGAGATTAGGTTGAATCTCCTGGATTAGTATTCTTGAATTCTACATTACATCGAAATCTAAAATACCTGATGAAGTCGAGGCTTCACTTTTTAGTCACAATTATTCTCTCACTAACTCAGATATATAATTGTTGAATTTCTCCCAATCATCCTTAGTGACAAAGTCAGTGGCCACTGACTGTGATACTAGATCAACTCGTGGAGGTGCAGCTGGTGGAATTGGTGCAATATGTTTTGGAACATCCTCGACTTATAGAGTAGGATGAGGAGGTACCCTCTTCTCATCTGAGTCATAATCTAAACCAAAAAGAATGTATCCTAGATAATTATTCCACTCTCTCATATAAGTCCAATCTCTTGGATCAATAGTATCAATACTAATCCTTCTTCTCTCAAGATTAGGAGGAAATTCATCTTCATGAAATACATCATTAAATCATCTATCCATATCAATTTTTCTGGGTACACGAACCAACTGAACTTCAGGTTATGCATGAGATCTTGCCACTTCTACTTCTCCAGGAACTTCCCATTTTAAGGCACCTCATCCTCAGCCTCTTCCTCAAAGACACCATCCATAATATCATTCAATTCCTAAATGATATATTTATTTTCAGCAATAGGATGTTTTTATTTGTCATTATGTTTATAATCTCTATGATCAACAACCTCTTGTTCATCATGCTCAACTTCATTACCTTCTCTATGTACAGATTCCTCACTGGATCTGTCCACCACTTGTTGTCCCACTTTTAAAGAATCACTTATATGCTCATCATTTCCTCATTCATCCTCATCATCATCATCATCATCATCATCATCATCATCATCATCATCATCATCATCATCATCATCATCATCATCATCATCATCATCATCATCATCAGACTCCTCATCTAATTTACCCACATATCCTTCAATTCCAGTAACCTTGAACTCTTATTCATCCTCATCACTTAAAACAGATTCTTTTGAGGGTAAGTCCAATGGTGGACTAGTATGTCCATAAGACATGTCCTTTTGGATTTCAGCAATATCATGATCAATTTTATCATTAAAAGGAGATACTTCTTCTATTAGAACTTCTGGCTCAGCTTTTTTGTAAAAATAAATAGCTTCTTTTACTGGTTCAAAACCCGGATCAACATGATCCTTTGGTTTGGTAGGATGGTCAATTGGATTGAAATTCTCATACAACCTTTCCTCATCACCTACCCAACATCTCTTTCATGGGTTCCATAAGATTTTCATCCTTTTACAAATGTCATTTTGATGACAATATCCACTACATGAACTTATCACATCATCTTCATCTTCCACACAACCTAACCCTTTCAAAAGTGAAGAGATTATACTCGGATAGTATAGAAATGTTTCCTTCTTGGATGGTTTGATCAAATCAGACACATGAACCATTAGATACCTACAGAGAATCACTTTTATCCCATGTTTCAACAGATAAATTAGGAATACATCACGATACTTCACAGCAGATAAATCCCCCTTTCATGGGCAGATTTGATGTAGAATAATCTTAAACAACAATATTACTTATCCTTCAAACTCTCTTACAATAGTTATCCAAGATTCCCTATTTCCAATCAGCTCCATTAGAGTATCTTTCTAAGAGAAAAAATCTGAGGGAGGTGGAATATTAACTGGATAATCAGCGGAGACACCTTCACGAGGCATCTCCAAACACTCAGCCCATTCCTTATATGAAAATGCTACTTCCTTTCATTTTACTAGTGGCTAATCCTTACAGCCTCATCTTCATCCATAGATACCTTCAAATTTTGATACAATTCATACACTGTCTATGAATAATAAGTTATTTTATTGTTAGAAAACCATCTCATCCACCATTGACATTCCAGTACGTTTAAAAGAAACAATAATCTTGACAGAAGGCACTATTAAGACACTTATTTTTCAGCAGTAACCACCTTGGTTTCTAATCTTGGTTTTCTAGTCCCACTGGACTCACCTTTCTGTCTCTTAGTAGCTAGAGATTTGTGTGGCTCTTCAAAAGCGTTCTTGGTCCTTGCCATGTCGAGGCATCGAATTTAAAAAGCATTGAGGGAAAGGGTCGAGAGGTATAATGACAATGGGTAGAAGGGTTTACAACAGTGAGAAGGTGAATGTTTGGGATGGATTGAAATAAATATATCATTTAGGGATTGTAGATCATAAATCATAAAAATTTAAACACAGAAAAAAGTTGAATACAAAACAATGTCGTCTTATTTTCATACAGACTGAATTATAAAAAGAAACATTAACTACATCGATGTCATTGAATCTGTATTACACGAACGGTTTCACAGATCAGTTTAATGAGATCGGTTTCAGGGATTAGTTTCATTAGATCAGTTTCCAGAGATCAGTTTAATGAGATCGGTTTTAGGAGATCGGATTCAAGATATCGGTTTCAGGGATCGGTTTCATGAATCAGTTTCAAGGTTCGGTTTCAAGAGATCAGTATCAAGAACCGGTTTTAGGGATCGATTTTAAGAGATCGGTATCAAGAATTAGTTTTTGGGATCTATTTATAGATATTTTGATATTTATCATTACTAGTTCATGTTTAATGTAGTTCATTCTCTCATAGATTAAGGATTTAGTGAATATATGAGCAAGATGATTCACAGTCCTAATAAAACTATGAGTTATATAACCTTGTGATAATTATCTCTCAAAAGTGATGTCTTACATCAATATTCTTTGTCCAAGAATGAGAAATTGGATTCTTGGAAATGTTAATATCACTTGTTTTGTCACAGTTTATGGGGATATGTCTGAATTTAAATACATTGTCTAATAATGTGTTCTTCATCCCCAAAATTTGTTCACAACATCTACATGTAGAAATGTATTATGCTTCAGCAGTTGATAATGAAAATAAATTTTTCTTTTTACTACACCATGATATTAGTGAGTTTCCCAAAAAGTAACATGTTCTAGAGGTAGTCTTTCTATCCAACTCACATCCCCCAAAATCAGCATATGAATAGCTACCTAAATTAAAAATTTAACCTTTAGGATAGAACAATCGTAAATTAGTTGTGTATTTGAGGTATTTGAAAATTCTTTTAACATCATTTAAATGTGACTCATTTGGGTTTTCCTGAAATCTCTTACACAAAAACACACTGAATATAATATCTGGCCTACTAGCAATTAAGTACAGAAAACTCCCAATATTTCATCTATAAGCTGTAGGATCAACTGATTTTCCATTTTCCTCAAGATATAACTTACATGTAGATTTCAAAGGGGTTTCAGTACACTTAATTCTATCAAAGCCATATATTTTCAAATGATCATTTATATACATACATTTATCTAAAATAATAACTTCTTTATTTTGAAATATTTGAAATCCAAAAAAATATTTAAGTTCACCCATTAATCTCATTTCAAACTCTCTTTGTATTATGTTTGAAAAATCAATATGAAAATATTTTTTAGAAGATCCAAAAATAATATTAACTACATATATTTGGGATATTAAAACATATTTTGAAATTATTTATATAAATAATTTAGGTTATGAGAGTCCTTTTGTAACGCCTGTAGAAATAAGAAAATTACTCAACCTGTCATACCAAGCTCTTGGTGCTTGTTTTAAACCATATAAATCTTTCAATGATTTATACAGATGATTTGGAAAAAGTGGATTTGTAAAACCTGGGGGTTGTTCAAAAAAAATATCCTCAATTATATAACCATTTAAGAATGAACTTTTGACATCAATTTGATTAATATTAAAATCAAAGTGTGCTGCATTGGCATGTAAGATTATAAGTGACTCATGTCTAGATACTGGTGAAAAGGTATCTTAATTATCAATTCCCTCTTCTTGATTATATCCTTGTTCAAATACTCTAGGTTTATTATTAACAATATTTCCATTTTCATCTACTTTATTTCTAAACAACCATTTGGTTCCTATGGTCAAAGTATCCTTAGGTCTATCTACAAGTTTCCACACTTTATTTCTTTCAAAGTTATTAAGTTCTTCTTGCATGGACATTACCCAAAATTCATCATTGATCACATCATTGATATTTGTTGGTTCAATCTGTGACCAGAAGTGTTGATGTTCATCCAGGTTTCTCACAGAAGCTCTATTTTGAGTTCCTGTATCTAAATATCCAACAAAAACATCAAGGGGATGAATATTATGAATCCTATTTAGTCTTGAGATGGTTTGAATTGATATTTCAGGCTGGTCAGGTTGTTGTGGTTCACTATGGTTATGATCTGGAAAATTTCTAGAAGAAGATGTTTTCGCAGAATCCTTCACATGATTATTTAAGGTGTTATCATTATTGTCCATATTTGACATACCTCTTCAATATTTTCTAGTGAGGTCTTGGGCTCAAGTGGATCTGCTTAATCAAACATGATATATATAGATTACTCACCACATTTGGTCCTCTTATTAAAAACTCTATAGGGTTTTCATGATATATAATATCCATGAAATATTCATTCATCACCTTTAGTGTAAATTTTATCTAAATTATCATTAATGTTCAGAATATAAACATTACATCCAAACACTTTAAGAAAACCTACCTTGGAATTTCTATTATTATACAACATATAAAAAGTTTTCTTAAGGAATGTTATAATTAAAAATCTATTTATAAAATATCATACTGTATTAATAGCTTTATTCTAGGAATAAATGGGTATATTATATTCATTAAGTAATGTCTGAGAAATTTCTTTTAAGATTCTGTTTCGTCATTATATCACACCATTCTGTTGATTTTTCCTAGGAACATAGAAGTTATTATTATAACCATTCATTGATCAAAAGACCTCTAAATATTGATTCTCAAACTCATGGACATTATCATTACATAATTATCTTATCTTAAGTCCAATATTATTTTATACAGTCCTAGCATACTAGGTAAAATGTGAATAAGATTAAATTTTGTGAGCTAGGAAAAAGATCCAGGTGTTCCTAGAGAATTCATCTTCAAGAAAAAAACATAGTTATTCCCATAGAGACTCGAAAATCTAGATGGTCCAAATAAGACCATGTGAACAAGATCAATAGGTTGAGAAGTAGATACTTCTTTCTTTGGTTTTAAAGAGATTTTATGTTTCTTTCCTTTTTGACATGGATTATAATCCTTATTGTCTAGGAACTCTAATTTGGGTAAGTCTATAACTAAATCGTTTCTGGTTAACTTTCTAAGAGAGTGAATGTAGTTATGTACTAGTCTTCTTTGCTAGAGCCAAGACTCTTTGTGAAATACATTTATACAAGATAAATTCGGTGAGGCTAGTGTGTCTAAATTTATAGCATGTACATTATCATTTCTAAAAGTAGTAAATATTAAATTATTCGTGGCATAAAAAACATTCCATGGATAAATTTTAAATTTATCTTCAAATCCATCATTACACAATTGAGATACGATGAGTAATTTATACATTAATTCTTCATCATACAGTACTTTAGAAATTGATATAGAGTTAGGGTTACCCATTTGGCCTAGGCCGATGATTTTTCTGTTACCATTGTCAAAAAAAGTGAATCATCCTCCATCAATATTGATAATACATTTAAAGCAAGAAAAATCTCCTTTCATATGTCTGGAACATCCACTATTCATGTACCACATCTTTTTACAGGATCTCTTTAGGCAGTTTTCCTACAAACTAGTTTAACAAAGAAATTACTCTGGTACCTATATTTGTCTGGGTCCACATACATTAGTAATATAAGCTTTATAAACCCCAAACTGTATTACGGGTTTCTTATATGTAGAATATAAATTTTTTGATAAGAAAACTGTGTTTTTTCCTGATGTGTTGGATACAGTAAATGAATTTGATGAAATGGAACTTGCAATAAATTTCGGTATTTTGAAACAAGTAGCAGATTTTCCAGATTTGATAACAAAATGTGATTTGGAAAAATTTCTTTGACCTTGTTGATATCATATCCTATAATTATTCTTTGGATCTATTTTATTACCCAGGATTTGAGTAAGAGTATTTTTCCCATTATTAAACTTTGTCTATGTTCTTTTTTAATTTCCCAGTAGACATTTTTAACTCATTGTTTTCCTTGAGTAGTTTAGTATTTTTCTCTTTTTTAGTTATAAGTTTGGAAGTAGTAGTCAAAGTAAGATCATGTTGTTTCTTAAAAGATTTGTACTTATATTTCAACTAATTACACGTTTCATACAACATTTAGCAATATTCGAATAATTTATCATTTGTCATAATCTCATACTCACTTTCAGAATAATAAGAGTTATGTACGGGAGAGTCTATGGGTACCTCAGTAGTTTTTTTCATGAAACCCACATTAGCCATATCATCTTACTCATTCTGAGAAGAGCCAGATTCACTTGAGCTGTCCTTAGAGGAACTATAGGTGGCCTTCATTAATTTCTTATACCTTCTATCCTTATTTTCATACTTTTTCTTGTATTTCATCTTTGGACAGTCATCCTTGACATGTCCTTTCCTTTTATATTCATATAAAATTATCTCTTCTAATTTCTCAGTTTTCTTCCAATCCTTTTTCCAATTACCCATTTTATCATACTTTCCTTTATAATTGGAATTTTTCAAAACCATATTTTTCCTATAAAATTTCTTGAATAATCTCGCTGGTTGAGCCATTTATTCATCACTATCTGAAGCTAATTCATCACTGCTTGAGCTTTGAATAGCAGCATGAACATGCTCATTATCTTTAACTTTATATGTGGTTGTATTAAAGGCTAAATATTTACATTTTGGATCATCCTCTTCTTGATTTACCTTCAATTCTTCATCACGCATCATTAATTTTCCAATCAATTCATTCACATACAACTTATCAAAATCAAATGATTCTCTAATAGACACAGAAATTCCCTACCATCATTCTGGAAAGCATCTCAGAATTTTTGTGACCTGATCCTTGGCTTTTACATCTCTTCCTAATGTAATCATGGGATTCAAAATTTCATTAAACCTAAGAAACATATCAAAAACTGATCATCAGGCTTCATTAAAAAGTTGTCATATTTAATAGTGTATGTATTTTATATCATTTCTTTAATACTAGATGTTCCTTCATGAGATACATATAAGGTGTCCCAAATTTCATGTGCAGTTTTGCACGTAGAGATACGGTTAAAATATTCATCTCGTAGTGCACAGTATAAATCATTCTTTGCTTTTCAATTATTGTTATAGGTATTCTTGGTAGGTTCATCCCAAGTGTTTCAAGCTGTTTCAAGAATTTTATGTTCACTTACAATAGAAGTCTAGATTTCAAATCCTATGCTTTCTAGATGTATCACGATCTTAATCTTCCACTGATCACAATTACGTCCATTAAAGAATTGTTTTCTATTAGTAGAATCCAATTCTAATCTATTTTCCATGATACATATTGTAAAATAATTTCAAAGAGTTGAAAATTTAGAAATAATAGTAATTTTGAGATCATTGAAAAACAACTATTATCACAGTTGACATGATTTGAAATCTAACTGTAACTTTCAAAATACATCTGATACCAAATGATGGACATGGTAGATGACTCAAGAGGGATGAATTGAGTTCTGATAAATTTCTTTGTTAAAATTGGTTATTTAAAATAATATCCCCTATTAAAATAATATCAATGTCAGTTTATAGTGATTTTATATAACTCTTAAGAGTTCAATTAACTTCTCTAAAAATTGATTAGTTCTCAGTTCTACCAATGTAAATATTAGTCAAACTTTTGAAACTAATCTACTAATTCAAAAAAGATATTAACACTTGCTAAAATAACTATCAAAGTTTAGTTTATCTTATTGTAAGAAATACATAACAGATAAAAATATAAGATAAACAACACATCGGTTAAAACAAGAGGTTTAGTCTCTAGATGAGACTTTGTGCTCTTCACATAGTGATCACCTATCACCAAGATGTTTATATTAATAAAATTTGGATCCACACCCAGGATTAGAGTTCATAAAATCACACAGGGATGTCCAGGTCACACTGGTCATCTACCATAGTTATTCATTGGAAAAAACTATTAAACAGATTGCATAGGATGTCTTCCATATTTCTACATGGGATACAAGAGTAGAAAGATATTGAGTGGAATGATATTTTAATATCCTCAAGTTATTATTATGAGACAATGTGTGTGATAAAAATAGATATACACACTTCTCAACAAGTAATTAGAATAACACAATAGAGTTATAAAAGTAATACTAGAGTATAGAAATCTCTGTGTGTCGTGTAGTAATGATCTGGACTCATTGGATGTAGAGAAAATGATATTTGAGTCATATTCTAGAAGTTGGCTCCAAAATAGAGTATCGTAGTCTCTGTAATCTAGCTTCTTGGTGTGTAGAGGTTCAGCTCTTCTATGTCAGGATGTTCAGTAAGCTTCAGTGGGATGCAGCTTGTAATATTGAACATCTTGCATACTAAAGCTTCATGTTCTTCTGTTTTCAATATCTTTCAGATTCTCACAGCCAGCCTCATTGTTTATCTAGCAGTTTTAGATAGCTATATTTTTGGTTGATCTTGTATTCCTTTTACACTTCAAGGTCTAGTAGGCATGAAAATCTATGCACATGCATGTACAGCGTACTGTCAACAGATAGTTGTACAAACAACATTAAATAATATCAGAAACATTAATTTGTCTAAATATGACTATTGAAAATTAGTTTGACTTAATAAAAATGAAATAGTTATTTATGACTATCAGTGAGTCATTTGCATCATTCTGCCATCATCGGTCTGTGAGCATTGGTCTTCCATCTTTGGTGCGTCATCTTCGGTGTGTCATCTTCGGTGTGTCATCATTGGTGTGTCATATTTAGTGTTTCATCTTTGGTGTGTCATCTTCAGTGTGTCATCTTTGGTTTGTCAAACATAGTTGTGTGGAACATCAGTAGGTTGAACATCGGTGTGTCAAACATCGATGTGTGGAACATCAGTGTGTCAAACATCGGTGTGTCGAACATCGGTGTGTCAAACATCAGTGTGTTGAACAGTGGTGTTTCGAACATCGGTGTGTTGAACATCATTGTGTCTCAGATCGCTCTATCGAACATCGGTGTGTCGAACATCGGTGTGTTGAACATCAGTGTGTCGAGCATCGGTGTGTCCACCATCAGTGTGTCGAACATCAGTGTGTCAAACATTGGTGTTTTGAACATTATATCGGTCCCAGAGACTCAAAAACCTTATATAGTGTCTAAATTACAAACAACATTACAAGACTAAATGATATAGAAACATACATCTACAAGTACACTTGTAAGCATATTTATTCAATAATATAGGTTATTGACTTATTTTAGTACATTGTTCTGTGTGTGATAATTGATTTACTTAAATATTAATGTGCGTGAATGAGTTGAATTTGTAGTTAGCCATTATTTATGAGTATGAAAACTACCATATCATAGAGGGTCCGACAAGGTTTGTTTTGGGGGGGGGGGTATGATTTGTCTCTACGGTGTCTCGAGTAATCTTAATGAATAAATGTTGTCCCAAAATGTGTAGTTTTCGTGGTTGTATAGGGGTTAGTTTAACCATATTTGATAACCATCCCAGGTGGGGTATCATTTGAAGAGAAAAGGAAAAGTCCCTAGATATTTTTTGTTAACCATGCATTCCACTGAATAAACCCATGAGTTTGTCCCCCTATAGAAAGTTGCAGGAACCAGGCATTCACAATATTTTTGCAATTGTGTGGATGGCCTAACCAGCCCCAGTATCCTAGCCAACTCTTAGACAACAGAAGATTCATGGATGGTGCAGTGTTTGGGAAATAATTCAGGTATAAACTGAAACTTTTAAATGAGAGGAAATTAAAATATCACCATAAATGATTAATGATCCCCTCATCCCTCTCCTTAGTCGAACCCCAATAGAAACAGTGATGCACCGGAGATCTACCATTCTCCAATAGTGATTCTTCTTAAATATTAGGCAATTTTTTGTGTCGGTTAGTTATAATCGATGCTACAATTAATTCATTATGTATATTTCTTCCATTTTCTAAAATAGGACTTTTGTTTTTCCCCATCCATATGAATCTAAAAACCCATATCTTCTTTGGTGTTATTCATTATGGTGTTTAAGGAAATTTTAGTTTAAATCATATTTTGAGGTTGGTTGACTATTTTTCTATCATCATGAAGTATGTTCTGTATAAATTTTTTTCCATAACCGTGATCTTTTAATATGTGAATGTAATTTTCTATAGATGTTTCCCAAATGCATATTGTGTTGGTGACTAAGAGAAGTGAATTTGTGACATGAATTGAGATCTGATCGCTTTCATGGATGCTTTGGTTCAATTGATTTTTAGACACCACACCTTGTGTTACACTTGGGGAATTCCAAATCCTTAAGAATTGTCAAATAATTTAGAAACAAATCATGATTGGATAATTATTAAATTGATTGGGATGAAATTTTTAATTTGTATGTGTTCTTCAAATAATGGATAATAGAAATTTGTATATTCGTTCTTTTGTGAAATTACTCAGAATGATTTAAATGGTTTAAATAATGTGTTTTTTATTTTAAACAAGTTGTAATATCTATTGAAAGAGAGATATTTTGTAATTAATTTGTTTTCTAAAATGTGGTTTAAACCTTATCGGTTGTGTAAAAAATGTTTTCAATAGGGTTACAAATTTAAATTTTAAATGAGGATTTAGACACTCGATTTTGAAGTTAGATTAAAGGATCATTCACTGTTTTTAAGATAAAATGATTCCCTCAGTCCTTTTTGGTTATCAAAGTGAAATGAACATGATTTTAATGGTGTATTCCATGGGTTTGAAAATGATTTTCAGTTTTTTAATTTTAATACAAGTGAAATGAGATTATATTTGTGGAGGCATTTGTTGTTTTAGTGGTCAGTTTTGACAATGAGAAATGTTGTGTTAACCAATGGAAATGATAATGGTTAAAGAGGTATGATTATTTGTTAAATGGTTTAATGAATATTTAGTAAACATTTGATATCGATTAAACGTGTATGGTTTAAATTTTGAAGTTGGGTTATTTGCATCCAATGTATTGGGAAATGGAAATACATTTGAAATTGGGATGGTTGTGGATGGTATTACATGATGTATTGAATATTACATGGATTCATGGACCAATACATCATGTTTTCCAACCATTGACTAAGGGTTTTTGAATGTTATACTAAAGATCCACAAACTATTTTCGGGTGGGCTAGACGGTTTCACTAAGAATCCCAATGCACCATAATTTTTAAATGATAAATTGATACACTTGACTTCATGGGTGTGGACATGGTATTAAATATTGTGGTTCAGATGGTCATACATGGAATTATAAATACCTATAGGATACATGGACATATGTTCCTTGATTTAAAACATTATACACATTTAAAAATTTATTTTAATTGTTTGACCTGATGTTCTAAATCCTGGTGGGTTACATGGACATATGCTTCTTATATTCAGACATGTGAAGTATGAGATGTTTGAAATGGATACCTAGACTAATTCTCCATGGTATGAATAATTTTTGTAAATGATAAATGAATTATCCTTATGAATGAAAATTGATAACCCTTTGGTATATTTCATTGTCTCTCCGCATGGTCATGAAAATAATATTGGTTGGATGACATAATTTGATTGTATGTTTAAAATGCCGTATTAATACATTTATAGTTAAGAAAAATGTTTCCATTGCATCATTATTTTTCATTACCCCTAGTTATTTTTATACACTATTGTTCAGACTGATATTTTTTTAGACCATGTTTGTGGTGGCCTACTGAGATTCACTTACATAGTTTTTGGGTTTCTGTAGAATGCTAGTACCTAGTAATATGTGACATATTTTTAGGTGTAGGGCCTATATTGTAAGATTGTGGTAAAATTATACAAGGGTTGACGGGTTGGATCATGGGATGATAGGTTGGGTTTTGAACTGGAAACAGTGTTCTAGAATTTCTTAATGTTTTTAGTTGGTTGTTATTTGTATGATTTCATGTAATATAGTATAACCATCATGTTGTTAAAGATTTTGTTACATGGTTACTTGTTTAATTTTTCCATATATTTTCTATTTAATACTTCAAATGGTTATTACATCTATTGATATTACATCTACTATGAATTTTCAATGATAAGTGTTATTCTGTGTGAGACTATTGGAGACCATCTCTTGTATTAATGGTATTAATAATAAAAAATCATTTCAATTTATATTAATCATGTATAATCATTTTAATCATGTTTATTTAAGTTTCAATATGTGTAATTATGGTTATCTATGATAACATATATGTTTACCACATTTTGTTAATATTTATGTTATATGATAGTCTAATTATAAAAATTTACTATGTATGTCATACTTACCCCGAGAGAGTAAATGACAGATAGAGAGTTCAAACATGTAACTGACAGCTCAATATACTTACCGATGCATGTAGCTACCGAGGCATGGACCTAACGATTCAAGGACTAGCCAACAATGTAATTGAAAAAACAACATAACGGATGTCTCAATGATAGTTCAAAGGACCAACCAATGAAAAGAACTACCTGTGAAAGGGAATACTAACATATGGACATACTGACACATAGAAAAATCGACATAAGGAGGCACTGATGGAATGAGTCGCTAACATAAGAAGATACTTATAGGGGACTCAATGATAAACTGTTTAAACTTCCATTATTTAAAATTCCTTCTATATGAAAATTATTTAGTGTTTTAATGTGACAAAATAATTTAATTATTATTTGATGACAACTTAAGTGAGGATGTCAGAAGTAAGAGGTACATCATCTACCTTAAAACATACACATTTTCAGGCTACTAGATGCTATATATATATAATGAAGAGGTAATGAAAGAGACATTCATACCCAATAAGATATGAGTAAACATAGTATAAAAATTACACGAGCAACATACAAAAAGGATGAATACATGAATAATTATTCATTCTTTCTTGATAAGATCAGGAAAATATTTTTCCATCGAATTTGAATAATATCTTTTGCATTATATAGATTCTATGGATAAGAAAATATCACCCTCCTAGGAGAAAGAACACAGTGCTCCACGACACTCTGTTTAAATTTTCTGGTTCTAATAGAGGACTCTAGCTTCAACTCTAATACATCACAGAGTCTAGAGATGATTTCCATAACACAGGGCCTTCTAAACTATATCTAATACTTATTTCCCTAATGTGTACCTTGTTATTTTATTTTTGAGTAGTGTGTGCATTTTTTTTGTAAAACAGACACTATCCCATGCATTATACTAGAGGATAATAGATAACCTCACTCAACTGTACTTTTACAATCATTTATTCCATGTAGAATTTTGGGAGATGTCATGTGAGGCTTGATTGTATTTTTGTTCAGACAAAGAATTGTGGTAGAGGTATTGTGACCTAGGCAGTATATGTCATGGTGTGTAAACCCAAATCCATGGAGTGGAATAGAACCAATATTCATAGATATTGCTTGGTATATGGTGATCACCAAGTGGAGAGGAATACGTCTCGCCTTGAGATTGAACCTCTTATTTTATATCTGCTGTGTTTTCAAATTTAGTTTTATCTATTTTTACATATATATAAGAAAACAATGTTCCACTTCGATAATTATTATTTTGTAGTTTTTAAAACTATTTTTGATTATTAGATTTTTTTCAAAATTTGTATCAATATCTCATATTTCCACAACTGATAAATAATTATTATTCAGAGAAACTTGTTGAAATGTCAACATATTTTAAATTCCGGGATTTTATTAACTGTTTGGTTAAGAATTAAATTTTGGGGAATCATTAAAATCATCCTTTTTAAAAAAAATTTATATGAACTCAATTCACCCCCTTATTAGTGTCCTACTTCGACCAACATTTGGTATCAATGGAATTTTTTAACTACTATTTTCAATGACTTCAGTGTTTGTCAAATCATTTCAACTACAATTTTACATATGTTTTAAAGAACTACAAATTTATTTTAGTTCTAAATTTTTATCTATTTACAAATATTTTTGTTAATATATATAGTATATTAGAAGGAACTATTAAAAACAGACCTCCCTCCATTAGTGGAAGAAACTATGCCCAGTAGATGAATAAGATGAAAATGCAATATGAATGAATGGGGTATTATATTTGGAATGTAATATAGGAAAAATATTAAATACCTAAAACTCCAAGAACTACCTAGAGTGAAGCTACAAAAGTTATTATAATAATAATTTAAAATCTATGAATTCCATATTTTGTGCACTATGGGATGTGAAATTGAAAAGAATAACTACATGTAAATATTTCTATGAAATTTGGGACACCTTAGCTATCTTCCATGAAGGAACGTCAAATGTTATAGAAATGAGACTTAAAACATATACTATTAAGTATGATAATTTTATGAAGAATCCTTATTAACATATTTATAACATGTATCTCAGGTTTAAAGAAATTGTGTACACCTTGATCTCATTGGGAAGCACTATAACATATATGGAAAAAATCATGAGAATACATAAATGCTTACCAGATAGAGGGAGAGGGAATTATGTATATATAAGAGAATCATGTGCCATCAACATGTTTCTAGAAATGGATATTATAAGAATGTTGATGATGTTTGAGGAAAAACTAATTTTTTTTTAAAAAAAAGAGGATGATGAACCCAAAAAAAATCTGTTGCTTCCAAATATACTACCTCCAAGAAAAAGGATAATTCTCAAGTTAAAAGTGAATGTGCATGTGATGGAAAATATTCAAAATACTTTGATGAAGAGATGGATTAAATAATTATAAGGTTTATGAAATTTTATTGAAAGAAGAAATAATTCATAAATACCAACTACATTGGTAAATGAGATCATAAGAGAGATTGAAAAGTGGATTGGAAAAGAAGTTATACTTCAAATGAAATCATTTTAAATGAATAATAATTAAAGGGACATGTAAAGGCTGAAAATCCAAAGTTAAATTACAAGATGAAGTATGATGATAAGAAAAGAAAGTATAAAATGGACATGGAGAAAACATGGAGTGCTTATGGGAATAGCTGATGTGACTCAGAATCCTCTCATGATGAAAATACTAATAAAGAAAAAAAATTGTTTAATGACAAACACATATGAGGTAACACTAAACATTCCTGAACATAATGTTAATTATTCTGGAGATAAATGTGATTCAGAAAACATGAAAAATGATGAAATGTTAGAATATAGTAAAATGATAGAATTAACTTGTAATAAACTAAAAGGAAAAAAAATTATTTAAAGAAAAAATATTCTTTGACTACAATTGAAAAATATTATCTTGTTATAGAAAAAATGGAATACTTATCAACTGCTTAGGGAAAATAATGAAATTAAATTTTTATATAAAAAATTGAAAAATTATTTATACAAAAAATTGAAAAATTATTTATAAATATTTACAAATGTAAAAGAAATACTAGTTAAAATTATTGGAAAACCAGTAGCTCTTAAATATTCTACTTTAATAAGATATGAACTATAAAGGGGGATTATGACTAAACCAAATTTTGAATCAAAATATGGAAAATCCAGTATTATTCCAAGATATGGAATGTTTTCTGCATGTTCCACCGAAGAGACATCATATATATTTGATGTTTTTATGGACCAAATAACCTCTATTTGTCAAATACACTACATACTTCTTATTTCAAACACATGAAGAAAATGTGGGTTCCAAATGATCTTATTCCAAATGTTATTGGACCTAATTAAATCTGGTTTCCAAAATCATTACTTGTCTAATATACATTAGTAGTTAAATGGTTTAAAGAGATCATGTAAAATATTATGGTACATGTAAGGTGGATGTTCCAAACACATGAATGGATATTCCTCGTGCTTTAATAACATGATATCTCCAAATAATTTTTTTTAAATTTCATAAAACAACTTTCAAAGGGGGTGTGGGAACCTGAACATTTTCCAAATCATCAATTTTCATAAAATTTAAAATTCAAAAACATAACACAGGGATCATGAAATTCAAAATTTAGAATTAAAAATTAAAAGCAAAAGAAATCATCATGAGGTACACATCCCATGAATCTTATTAATCTCACGATCAAAATCACAGTATTTCATGTCATGTTACATTTGTACAATCCAATAATCATTGTCGTCGTCGCCTATAATGAAATCTAAAGCATCCTCACACTGGCCATCTTCTCCCTTCATCTACCAAACCACCAATGAGGTTGGAAACATAAGTCCATATCATCATCACCGCTAAAGCACCATTGCTATCAACTAATAACACCACACTAAACACCATATGATGATAAGCTCCTCTAGAACCGCTATAATAAATACCATCATATTTGACCAATACTGACCCCCCAAAATAGAACTATCACACACAAAATAACCCAACATCAAAGTACCATCAATGAAATCACAGTAAAATAAAAAAAATCGTAGTGAAGGGGGACCAAAAGGAATAGGGGATGAAACCCATGATAAATCTAAATCCAAGAAATAAGGGGAGACTGAGGGATGGAAACCTAGAGAAAAGGGATGAAGGATCCTTGAAGATCCATGACCACCGAGCTGGTAAGCCCAAAAAATTATGAATCAAACTCTACCAAACCGACCTAGAGAAGATCAGAGGAAATCTAGGTCAGAGCGAAGAGTGGTAGCTGGGGAAATGGCATAGCGCCATCATCAGAGCAGATGAACCACGAAGAGGAGATGAAGTGATGAGAATAAAGAGTATAAAGGGGATTAAAGAGGAACCCTAGAAAGGATAATAAAGGGGAGGAATCACAAACCTGGCGAGAGCCGAGTCAAAGATGGGGAAAACCCCTAAAAAGGCGCTATCGATAAGAGATTGGGAAGAAAACCAGAGAAGAGAAAGACAAAAGAAGTAGGATATTAGGACACTACAATATACAATCACATAGAAATCACATTAGAAATGGTTTAGTAAAATATCCAGCCAAACATGAGTTTCCAAAAAACAAATTCTAAAATCCTTGTGAAAAGTGTAAGCAACACAAAATCTTTTTAAAAATATAGAATGAAGTTTTATCTTCTCAACCTCTTGATTTTGTTTAGATGGACTGTTTTGGACTATCTAGAATTTTATTTCTAAGTGGGAAGCACTATGTCTATGTTATTGTAGATGAATACTCTAGATAAAATTGGACCTTCTAACTGGATCACAAAAGTGAAGCTTGTTCTCATTTCACAAAGTATGCTAGGACTATATAAAATTTTAGTGGTCTTCAAATTCAAACCCATTAAAGTGAACAGAGAATTGAGTTTGAGAACCATGAGTTTGAATCCATTTTCTCAAAAAATATCTTCAGTCAGTACTTTTCTCCTCCTATGATACCCATCAAAAATGGAGTTATAGAATAAAGAAATTGAACACTTCAAGAAATTAGTTGAACCATTCTTAATGAGAATTACCTACCTAAATTATTTTGGGAAAAATCATTCAATACATAATGATATATAATTAATAGTGTCTATATTAGATCAATCCCTAAAATAACTCCATATGTTTTTGAAATAACATAACACCCAAGGTTAACTACTTCAATATTATTGGTTGCAATGTCTATATTCTTAACACTAATGATAATTTGGAAAAAAATTCTTCCATGATAGATTATGGAATTTTCCTAGGATATTCAATTTCTAGTTATGTCAGTAGAGTCTTCAATAAGGAAAATTAATGTGTGGAGGAATCTGTACATGTAATTCTTGATGAGACATATCTACATGACCCAAAGATCTCTCTAAAAAATTGTGATGATGAAATTTCAAATATATAAATTAGTACTAAATATTCTTACTATCCTGTGAAGAAATTTGTTAAACATCCAGTTTTAGAAATTCCCCAGATTCTAGAAATAATGAACCCAAATCTATTAAAGAACCTGATGTTACTTGACCTCCCTTTTCTAGATCTATTAGAACTCTAAAGAACCAACCATTATATTCTATAGTTGGATATTTAGAAAAAGGAACTACGACGATATATTTTATCAGAAATTAGGATGAACGTCATGTTTTTCTGTCACAACTTGATACTAAAAAAATCAATGAAGTTATCAATGATGAATTATGGGTGATGGATAAGGAAGAAAATTTGAATAATTTTTTAAATAAATAAATTCTGGATAATTGTAGATAGACCCAGATACACCTTGACTATTGGCAGTAAATTGGTGTTTAGGAATAAATTAGATGAAGCAAGTAACATATTTAGAAACAAATCTTGATTGGTTTCCCATGTATATAGTCATGAAAGATGAATTGACTATGAAGAAACCATTTCACCATTATCTAGACTTGAGGCCATTATAATATTACCTTATAATATAGCACTACTAGTTTTCAAACATTATTAAATGGACCTCAATAGTGCATTCCAAAATGGTAATATAAATGATGATGTTTTTGTTGAACAACCCTTTGTTTTAAAAATGACAACTTTAAAAATGATATTTTTAAATTAAAAAAAAAAGAATTATTTGGATTAAATAATGCTCCACGATCTTGGTATGATAGTATCAACAATTTTCTTATTTTTAAAGGTTTTAAAAAAGCTGTTACTAATCCAACCCTGAAAAAAATGAATTTCCAAAGATGGTTTAGTAGTGAAAATTTATATAGATGATATTAATTTTGGATCCAATAAGAATTTTGTACATGTTGAATTTTCAAAAATGATGCAATGTGAATTTAAAATGATTTTAATGGGTAAACTCAAATTAATTATTGGATTTCAAATATTTTAAAATAAAGAATGTATTTTTTTATAGAATTTTGATATAGTAAGGATCCTTTAAAAAGATTTGTCTTTAAAACCACTAAAAGTAGGGAAAATAAAATGAGTAAGAATTGTATGTTGGACCATGATGAAAATGGTAAATCAATTCATCAATCCACTTATAGAGGAATGATTGGGAGTTTACTCTACTTAACTAATAATAGGACAAATATTATTTTTATAGTTTTCATGGGTGCATGTTTTCAAGAAAACTCAACAAAATCTTATTTAAATTGTGTCTAAAGGATCATTAAATGCCTCAAATATATAACCAATTTAGACGAGTTATATCCTAGAGGAAAACATATTGAATATGTGGTTTATTCAAATGCTGAATTTGGTGGCGATAAGTTAGAGAGAAAGAGAACCTCTAGAACATGTTACATATTGAGTAGGTATCAATTTTCATAGTGTAGTCTGAAAGAAAATTCGGTTGAATTATCTACTGTCGAAGTTGAATACATAGTTGTTGGAAGTATTTTTACAAATATTTTGTGGATGAAACACACATTACTATATTATATATATCAATTAATACAGGTCCCAATAAATTGTAATAACACATGTGCGATTAATATTTATACGAATCATGTTTTCCATTCTAGGACAAAACACATTGATGTATGAAATAAATTTTTGAGAGAGTGTTAAAAAAAGGAGATATAACTTTAGAATTCTTTGGAACTGAACATCTTCTAGCTTACATTTTCACCAAGACATTGAACCATGATAGAATAAAATACATCTGACACGAGTTATGAATTATCAATCTATATGAACTTATGTAGTTCATCCTTGGATAATTTTAAGTGATGTTGTCATACAGACAACAGAAATTGTAAATAGATAGAGTCATGTCAACACTGATAGTATGAAGTTGAAGATGTCATTCCAACATAGATAACTTTTTAATGCCAACATTGATGCTTTGTCTTGTCAGTACTCTGTCATTCCGACACTGATGCATTGTCAAGCATACACCGTTAGTGTTATAAAATATCTATCATGTCGAAATTTATGCCTTATGAAGATGACACCATTAGTGTTATGAAAAATCTATCATGCCGACAATATTGATGCACTATTTTTTATGTGGTATTTTTTTACCAAAAAACACATTTTCCTTTATTCTATTTAACCCGGTTCACAATGTCATGTTTTTTTATTTCAGAAGACCTAAATCATATAAACTTGAGATGATTCAATATAATCCATTAACCTTACACTCACTCAACCATTTATACGATTAACCTATACCTCTCACCTTCCAACATTCAATGTGAACGGTTGGAATGACGCGTTTGAAGCGAGCTCTTGAAGGTTGAATGATCGATGAAACTAACAAACAGAGAGGGGAATTGAGAATTATTCATAGACCTATGAGTCCTGATCTATATAACCATGAAGTGAATCCAGAAAAAAGGATCCTGCAGAATGTTTGTTGGAAGGATTGCATTTGCTGCTCAGGGTGTTACAATATTAGAGATGTATTGAGTTGTTCTCAAACAATTAATGACCCTTTTACCAAAATCAATTTCATGAATTTTACATGAATATGGTGTTCCTACTGGAGGGATGTGATATATCATGAATTAAGTCCATAATGAAAGGAAATAGAATCTATTTTATAACAGGAAAATGGGATGAATGTCTTCATGTCCCTCATGAGGGTGTTTTTTATGATTATCTAGGTTCCTATAAACCTTAGAGAAATATTTTAATCATTGAGACAACTCTAAAGGAACATACTGATAATAATAAGAACAAGAGACCCATTTCTGAAGAGTTAAATATAGAGTCTATAATTCTGTTAATATTTATTCAGTATTTGATCCAACCCTTGAAATGGGACTTTTACACTCTAATATATCATGATGTCTGCTTGGTTTTTCTACTGAGAGAATTTATTAAGGTAAATATATATAAAACCTTGTTGCCAACATAAATGAAATGATCAAGACTTCCTAAAAACTACTTCTCTATTTTATCCAAGGATAATTTATACTATGTTAAAAGAGAAATGTTTTCTTAGTGATGGAGATGAGATTGTTTCTGAGTGTAGTGGGATCCTACATAGTAATGAAATCTAGAAAGTAATGAAGTTCAACTAGAACACATGGAAGAACAAATGGGTTGGAGATGAAGATATGTTCTATGTTATGTTCAATCCTCTTGACCATCCATCCAGGACTAAGAATATAGTTAATTATAGTATAGGACCATATGAGGAAGTTGTTTACTCTTCAAAACAAAAATAAAAGAACTCCAAACCCATCATATATCAAGGGTAACCTATTGATGATAGGAGTGATCCTAACACCACTGAATCTCACAACTTTTTTCTTTTGGACCTCCTAGTCCTCCGCATTCATTATACTTTCATGAGACCACACATGTAAAAAATGGGTATTTTGAGATAGAATTCTCAGGCTGTGTGGAATTTGTATGTAGATACGATGGCTCTGATGAAGAAGAAGAAGAAGGTCAATAATATGGAAGTGGCATTGCTAGTGAAGAGGTAGTGGGTGAATAAAATTCTGATAGATATAGAAGTGAATTGCATGTTTATGGACATGATAATGAAAAAGGAAGTGAATAAGGAAGTGAATGTGATGGAGACCCTCATAAGGATGATTAAAGTAGAGATGTAGAGATGGTTGAAGCTATGGTTCAGGATCGGTTCGAAGAACCTCCTGATGTTGATGTTGAAGAAATAGAAAATATTGATGTTCATAATGAAGTGGATGTTCAAGTGATCACTACTCCTCATTTAGTTTATGAAAGAAGGAGACCTCATACTAAGGGTGAGAAACAGGTATGGAGAGACCATATTGAGGGGGACCCTCAAGAATGGAGAGAAAATGATGATGGAGAGCATCAACCTAGAAGAGTGTGACATGACACTCTCAATCCTCTATATGATGATGTTACGATTGAATGGTAAAGGAACCCTAGGTATATAGCACTGCGTGAAGATAATGAAGACTCACATTATGAGTTTTTTGTACCTATTTCCAATGAATCAGTTGATGAGACCCATCATAGTGAATTTTTTAATATATTAGGCATTGAAAGTTTTAGGGATGAAATTTTTTCAGCTGTAAGTGTATCAGGTCAAAATGAGATGGTCCATAAAATTCAACAATATAGAAGGGAGAACATTGCCTTGAGTGATTAATTACCCTCTCTCATGTCTTTAATAGTAGAAATGTTGTTTTGGAATGTTGTTTCAGTTTCATGTTAAAATGATGGTGTTAGTGAGGCCGATATAGCTAATGTTTTAATGAATGTGATAAAAGAGATTCCACCCAACTTGATCATAACTACTGAGATGGTTGTAGAAAATACTGCCATGTTGAGAAAATAAATTACTGGTCTCACCTATACAATAAATAATTTGACCTAATAATTTAATGTTTGTGTGGATATTGTTTTTATTGCTTTTAAGACTCATATAGTATCTCCTTCTACAGTTCCTTATAACTATGGCCAGTTATCTCTGGCCTTAGACATCAAGGCAGTCAGAAATATTGTTAAGGAAGAGATTCATGCTCTATTTGGTGTGTTTGGTTTTGAATGTCTCTCTAAAATTTAGACGAACACTGATATTTTTAATGATATTGTTACAGTTTATACCAAGGAATCATCTTCCACTCAGTAGGAGCTTAAAAAGAGGATTAATTTATATTTCATGAAGATTTACAGAAAACACTAGTTGAAAAAACACTTCAAGTATTTTCTAGATAATTTAACATTACACCTAGTTAAAAATAATTCAAAGATCAAATCAATCAATTGAAGTTCATCACCCCGCTTTTGGATAGATTCATGGAGAATAATGCTTAATTTGAGAAAGGAAAGAATTATGGTGGAAAAATCAAACATGATTTCATCATGTTGTTGAAGACATTCCTTCACATGAAATGTGTAGTAATTTTAGTTCATGTTGCTAAACCTATTAGACCGATTGGATCAGTTCCCCATCCTCAGATGTTATTTTCTTAGGCTTCCAGTCTGATTTTCCCAGTGATCCAGGAGAAGACTCAACTTCCTATGTTGTCACAACACTAACCCCAACCTGAATGTAATGTTCTAATAGATGTGATCCAACATCCTCATAAAGTGTCTTTGGAACCACCAATTTCTAATACACCACCTACTAGACACTATATTTAACCCTATAATAATGGGAAGGAACCTCTTAATCATGAGAAATATAATGGATTAATCTCTACTTGGGCTGTTTGGTTGTCTTTTTTTGTATTTCCATGATGATTTGAAATACGATGTACATCATTTATTAATGAAATTTCATGATAATATATTTCATCTATTTGTGTTATATATCTTATTTTTTTGATACCCTCTCCACATATTGATAATCCTTAAAGGCGGATAAGAGTTTGGAATTATCCTTATTTACTTTACCTTTGATGTCACTCTTTTGTGTTATATTTTTCCATCGATACCATTAATTTTTTTAATAATAAACATGACCTATATATTGGGAAAATTCATCTATAATTGGATATGATAAATATAATGATTATACTCTACATCGTATGATTATACCAAATAACTCCATGATTTGTGATCCTCAAACAGGGGAGATTCTTGTCACATAGGTGATTATTGGCCACCCTCTCTAGTATTAATATTTTTAATAATAAAAATTCATGTCGATTTTTATTAATCTTGTATAATAATTACAATAATGATTATTTACATTTCAATGCGTGTAATTATGTTTATCTATGATCACATATATGTTTATTACAATATGATAATATTTATGTTATAAGATACTCTATGAAAAGTTATTTTCTATGTACATAAGATTTACACTAACAGAAAAAATGATACACCTATATTTCAAAAATGTCACCGACAACTCAATGGACATATTTATTCATGGTACTACCAATTCATGGAGTTACTGATGCCAGGAATCATAGATAGTTCAATCGATACACTAACATACCGACTGTCTAATCGATAGTTCAAAGGACCTACCGACGCAAGGACCTACCGACACAAGGACCTACCGATGAAAGGAATTTTCATCTCATTGCTAGATCAATAGAAGGATAAATTGATTGAATGAGTAACTGAATGAAGGAGATACTGACATATAACTAAATGATAGATAATTAAAATTTCATTTATTTAAAATTACTTCTAAAATCCATATTTTGAGTGTTTTAATGTGAGTGATTAAACTAATTATTTTTTTTAAACTAGTTAAATGAGGATGTAAAAATTATGAGGTACATAATCCACTATAAAACATGCACATGTTCAAGTTGCAAGAATATATATATATATATATAAAGAAAAGAACATGAAAAGGACACATACACACACAAGAAGATACAAGTAGACATAGTAGAAAAAAAACATGAGAAACATACAGAAAGGAAGAACACCCAATGATTTCATCATTAAATTTGTTGTAAACCAGAGGATTGTTTTCTATATATGTTCCATCATCTCTACAGAATTCAAGTGTTACTTAGGATAAGAACATCTCACCTTCTTCTAAGACAAAACATAGTTCACCATGACAATCTGTTTTTAGTGTCTTCTTCCAAAAGTGGACTCTATCTACATCTCTGATACATAATTTACTCCATAGCTAATCTACCTAACAAACAAAACCTTCTCAACTCCATCTAATACTTATTTCTCTATTGTGAACATTTTTATTAGATTTTTGAGCAGTGTGAGCATCGATCTGTAAAACACACACTATCTCCTACACTAAACTAGAGGATACTAGATATCCTCCTTCAACTGTCTCTTTACACATTCTTATCCCACATAGATCTATGTAAGAGGTCATGTGTGACCAGATTGTAATTTTTTCCCATGTAGAACAATGGTAATGACTAGTGACCTGGACAATTTTTGTATTGTTTTGTAAACCCCGATACATGTTGTGGATGAAAATACTTATCTATGTGTATTTTTTGGTGGATGGTGATCATCAAGTATTGAGGAAAAGTATCAGCTTAAGACTGAACCTATTGTTTTACATCTTATGTGTTTTCAAATTTAGTTTTCCGTCTTTTTACCTTTACTTTATAAAATAATTTTAACATTGATAGTTAGTCTTGGCTAGTGTTAATAACTATTTTGTCTAATTAGATTAGTTTGAAATGTTGTATCAATATCTCATATTGTTACAAATGAGAAATAATAAATCATCTGAGAAACTAGTTGAACATTCAAACTATTATAAATTCCCTACATTGATTAACTATCCAATTAAGTTTTATATTTGGGGGAATCATTTAAACCACCTTTTCAAATGACAATTTCTATAAGAAAACAATTCACCCCATCTTGAGTGTCCCAATCCGACCAACAATATGTTGGTATAGTCTCCACATTTTTTCCTTTGGACCCCCAATTCTAGTCGATAACCAACAGTATATGGGGAGATGTTTCTTAGGCCTTGTTGTGAAAAAGTTCATGTAACTTGCTATAGTGGCACCTAATATTGGTCGGCACACAAGGAATGGGTCTTATTATCTATCTTTTTAATTCAGTTGGACATATATCATGTTAAAAACGTTTTTAATTGTGCAGTGTATATATTGAAAATTTTACATATAATATCATGAATCCTTCATTTATCATGGTTTTTTTTGTTTAATATTAATTAATTTATCCAATTATATTGAATTGGATAGTTACCAATTTTTATAGAATTCAAAACTTAATTTCATTTCACTGGGTTATATAATATATTCTGTGACTTTAACATTCTAGGATTATATATTTAATAGAATATAAATATCTTATGTTTTAATTAGACATTTATATTATAATGTATATTTGATACATGAAATTGACTATATGTTTAAATATCACTTCAATATTATGATCCTTTTAAATGTCCATCATTTTAAATTGTAAACATTGGGACATATGTTATGATACTATCTTCATTTTTGAGGTGTACATACCTCCCATTGAAATCTTATATCATAAGTCTATATATATTTATAATATTGAAAATATAACATGATGTTATTCTATCATCGTGCTTTTGATTTAAGTTTCCCCAATGTGGAAAATGC
This sequence comes from Viscum album, assembly GCA_963277665.1. Lineage (NCBI taxonomy): Eukaryota > Viridiplantae > Streptophyta > Magnoliopsida > Santalales > Viscaceae > Viscum > Viscum album. The sequence continues at coordinate 1,148,907,418 of OY728156.1, forward strand.
ATAATGTTAATATTTCATTTCTTTTTGGATTTTTTATGTCCATGGTTCATTTGATGGAAATAATATGATATTATTTTACTGAACCAAACATATTTTATCCTAATTTGGTTATTGGATTAATTATTTTCCTATTTATCCCTTTATTTATTTATTAAAAATTTAGAAATTAACTTATATGTAAAATTGTTGTTATATTTAATTTTTTAGTCGGAATCATTCTCATCCATTTCCTAATTTTATAAAATATTGTCAAAATCTTTCTCTTATAAAAAAAATTATTTCCAAAAGTCATTCTACATAATTTTTTTTCTTATTTTTAAATTTTTTAAATTGATATTTATTAACATTTTTTATATGTGTCACTTTTTACTCCCATTTTCAAAATGTTAATAAAATAATATTTTTTAACCTTTATGGAAGAAATACTTTTCCGACCATAATTTCATTTTTTCCTCAAAAATTAGATTATATGATTACATGGTTATTTTAATTGTAAATAATTTCCCTATATTTTGTGAATTATTTGTTTTTTAATTTTATATTCAAAATTAAAATTTATTTTTTCCCCAAATTGCGTTTAATGATATTTTAATTGTATTCCCTTTCATCAATATCAACCGAAAGTTTTTGTACTTATGATCTACTAGATATATTTTTTAATGATTCCACCCACATTATTTATTAGGAAAGATTAATATAGTTTTAATTATTATATAAGGAAAAATAATTATTTTCCATGGGTTAGCCTAGTTTCAAATAAATTTTTATAGATCACATTTCATTTCTAGGATTTTACCATGATTTAAAGAGATTGTAACTCCACTTGTTTTGTTTCTATGGTTAATAATGATATGAAATGAATAATGGTTTTTCTGATATTATAAGTGAAACAGAATCTCTATATAAATTATTTTTAGTTCATGGTTATTAATATATGATGTGTGTTCCAAAATAGAGTTGGGTGAGCATGATATAGCTTATATGATGGGTACACCTAAATTAAAATATAATGCACATAGTAATGATTAGGTTCTCTAGAGAATTGTTTTTGATAAAAACAGCTTGGTTATTCTAATTTTAAGGGTTTTATAAGGTTTCATGTTGATAATTTTCCATGAAACCAACTCAAATTTTAACATTTCTAATTGATATAAATGACTCCTTTGATCATGATTAATATAACATGGTTCATAATTATTGACTATGATAAATCATAACTTTTTTTAAATAAATAGGCCATTTTTTCATGTTTGACGATCTCTGTATTTAGGTCATTTATTTCATTATTATGTGTTGATTCAATTTTATTATTCCATCACAACCTAATTCTCTTTTAATTATCACGAATGACATTAAATTGTTAATTCATATGTTAATCCATACAGTGAATTTGATATCACCCTTTTTAGGTTTCAATTTTCTACATGTTATCATGAATGTGGATAAATGAAATAGCTTTCAATGGGTTTCATATGGATTTTTATGATGACCTAATGTGGAAAATGAAAAGGTGGGTATAGTGGGGGATGTTGTTTCACATTTTGAACCTGTTATTTATGTATCCATGATGTAAATAGTTTTCCATAATTTGTAAAAAAGTTTATTTAAAAGTTACTTGATAATGTACATGATCCAATATTTCAGCACCAGATTCAGGGGTGTATGTTTTGAGATGTCATAGTTGGAATCAAAGGGGGGATAATGTGACATTAGAGATTATGATATTTTCTTGGGAATTTACCTTATGATTCATGGATACCATGATATTTCTAGAATATAAAGTATTATCACATGTACAATGTCTTAGATTTCCCTTTTTTGTTATTATGTGATGAGATACTATGGTTATTATTAACATTTAAGGAGAATTTTTACTATATAATTTCTCTCTTAGGGCTTCCTAGGTCAGAGTTTCCTTGTCAGTCTGGATATCGGTGGCTCCTTCTCTCTCCGAGCAACCCGCTTTGGCACTGCGGTTCACTGGTCCTTCTTCTTCCTCGGAGACAGTGTTCCGTCTCCTCCATTCTGTACCACCACTCAACCCTCTGTGAAGGATCTAGGCTCCTTCTTCATCTACTCGAATTCTCCTACAGGTGCAGATCCAGCCCCCCTGGTGTCTTGAGGCTCCTTCTGTCACCGTCATCCCTCGTCAGTGCCAGATCTGGAGAGGGTGGATGATTCCAGATCTCAAAACTTCAAACTTCACCTTATTTTCAGTTCGGAGCGATCCTCATTCATGAAAAACTCCATATTTCGAGGAAAAGCCAACCCTAATTGCACATCCCCCTCCGCACTCAGATCTGAAATGCACTGAATCTCGAATATCTATTTGAGTTTGTGGTCTTCCTCACCCTTTGGCGCTTTGATCCCAGATTACTGCTTCCGTGATGAAAGGAGAGGTCTGGTGGGTAGTTTTACATTTTCTCATTATGCGAAGCTTCCATCGTGAAGTGGTCTGCTCCACGAAGCACATTCCACGTTGAGTCACCACGTTGTGTGACCGCAAGTGGCAGTCACGACGTCATGCCATAGGGTTTTTGATCCGCGTTGTTTTGATGTATTGTGAAATTGGCATTGTTTTGTGGGCAGTAGCCGCTCCCACGTTGCTGTGAAGTTCCACCGCGAGGTGGCTGATTTTCGAAGCACCATTCCGTGAAGATCTACCGTGTTGAATGTTCACGAAGTGGCTGATACGAAGCTCCTGTATAGGGTGTTTGATCTGCGATGAAGAGGTAAGATGGAATTGACCTGTGGGTGGATTACGAAACTCCATTGTGGTGTGGTTTGATTCACTAACACCTTTCGCGGAGGTTTTGACATTTGAGTGTTCGCGAAGGGGTTGCCAGATGCGATGGGGTTTCTAGACCAGAGACTTCTTTTGGAGGATTTTGTTTTCCACTGTTTGGTTTTGCTCTATGGATGCGGATTGTGGCCGAAATGCTCGGAGAATGGTGTGAAGTAAGCTAAGCTCACGGAGGATCTGGGAAAAAAGGTGATTCATTTGGTTATGGTTGAGATTCTCATGAAGGGAGCTCGTGAGATTCCACTATGGTGAACAACTCTATGAAGGATATTCTGCATTGCGGTGTGCTTATGCGGTCGGGGTTCGAGGAGCCCTGTCTGCGGAGCCTCTTTTTCGCCAAGGCCTTTTTCGTGCTGCCCCTTTGTGGAACGAGGCCGCAGAGTGGGGTGTCGAGCCCTATTTTTTGGGGTAGGAGACATTCGCGTGCTGTCCAAAGAGGGGCGGATAACCAGGTCTGTTCGGAGCTCTTTCCTATCCGATGTACACAGAACAATGGAGGAAGATATTGTGAACCTTTGGAAGAGTATTTCCCTAGCGGATAAAGAGAAAGAAACTATTGAGGCTCGGATAAATGAAGATATTCTCTTAGAAAAATGCATGTCCCTGGTGTTGGTTGGAAAGTTTGTTGAAAATATTTCAATCAACCATTGGGTCCTAAGAAACACACTATATAACCTTTGGAAATTGGAAGCGGGTGTGGCCATTCATGAAACGGGGAAAAATCGCATTGTCTTCGAGTTCTTCAACAAAAGAGATAGAGATAAAATCCTTAGAGGCAGACTGTGGTCTTTTGATAATCAAATCCTCCTCATGGAAGAATTTAGAGGGGGGGATGATATCCAGAACATTAATCTAACTCGATCCCCTTTCTGGATACGTATTAAATTAATTCCCCTTATCGCACGAAAAGAACGTGTTATGAGAGAAATTGGGGACATCATTGGCCAATTCATTGAATTGATCTGCTCAAACCCTATCTAATGGGGAACCGAGGATCGGATTAGAGGCGGAATTGAAGTGTTGGAGCCGCTGATGATGGGCATGTTTTTGAAAATCAATGACGCAGACAACTGGATTTCATTCGAATTCGAGAAACTCCCAATTTTCGGCTTCTTATGTGGACATCTCGACCATCTAGAAAGAGCGTGTGGCTCAAAGCAAGGGAAGGGAGAAGGTAATATCATTCTTCATTATGGCCCATGGATCCGGGCCAAAATGACTAGGTATACCTTCATGCCTGAGGCGGAAAAACAAAAGGATCGTGAACATCTCATGGTGGCCCACACAAGACAGGCGGGAACCGAACAGGGAAATATCATTAGTCTTGGACCACCAGAGTTCCCTAAAGAGAGCCCAACCACTTAGAGGAATAATAGCATGTATCTACCCCTTTTGATGTACATATCCTCAACTCTTACAGAGCTGGGGAACACACCAAAAGATCCTGTAGAACAAAGAGCGAGGTCAATGGTGATGCACGCTGAACCACCAAATCCCGACCCTGGCCCAGAAATGATCATAGTTGGCATCCTAACATAGGACAAAGATGGAAAGTCTGGAACTTCACCACCAGGCCCAATCACCCGTCAAACCTGGAAAAGGGTGCAACGTGAAGTAAGTGCTGGTAAACTGGAATACCCTAAACCTGGGGATCAGAAAAGACAAATTGAAACATTTCAGTCAATGGGGAACTCCCCAAAGAGAGGAAAAACAACGGGAGTAATAACAGGTGACGAGAACTCAAAGGTGGAGGTGGGTGAGGCCCAACCCGCCTAGATCAATGATTTTCCTATGCTGGAACTGTCACGGGCTTGGCAACCCACAAACGGTTCGTATGCTCCAGCGCAATTGTGCCCAAATTCACTCCGATATGGTTTTCCTATCCGAAACCATTTTGGAAAACAAGGACACCACTAGAATTGCTTAGAAATGCAGATTCCAACGCTGTATCTCGGTCTCCAGACAAGGCCACTCTGGGAGAATCTGTCTCCTATGGAAGGATCATCTCGACGTTAGGATCTTGTCTTTATCTTTGCATCATGTGGCTGCGAATGTTCAGGCAGACCACACCCTGCCATGGACCATTGTGGGATTCTATGGCTGGTCGGCACATAATGAGAAGGGGGAATCTTGGGATATCCTCTGCATGCTTCATCAACAGCTTCCATGCCCAATTATATTCGGTGGATACTTCAATGAGATTATGTTCCATAGGGAAAAAGAGGAAGAAATTTCCAACACACTGCGTCGATGCCAAATTTCAAGGATGCGGTCATTAGGGAGGACCTGGTCGATTTGGGATACACATGTATTTCTTTCACATGGTTCCGAGGTAATACAGATGGCACACGCATCGCCAAGCAGCTTGATAGATTTATGGTCTCAATAGATTGGATAAATTTGTTCAGCATGTTCCACATCATCCACATGACACACAACTGTTCAGACCACTGCCCAATTTTAATTGACTGTACTCAAGGTGGACGCATCTAACAACCAAGTAGACCCTTCATATTTTAATGCTTCTGGTTAAAGTACCAGTAATGTGAAGATGTTGTAAGATCAAACTGAAATATCACTCACAAAGATATTGGACTCAATCTCCAAAAGGTCGAATCTGATCTATGTTCCTGGAGCAATAAGAAATTCCATCATCCCGGGAGCCAATATTCATTCCTTGAAAAGAAACTTCACAACCTAATCAATAAAACCCCATCCAGTTGCACTCTTCCCATGATTGGAGCCACTCAAAGAGAGCTGGACGCAACCCTGCGTGTGAAGGAACGCTTTCGGGCTATACAGGCGTGGGATACCCACATCTCAAAAGGGGATGCCAATACCTGGTATTTTCACCAAAAATCAATAGTTAGGCGCCAAATTTTTTTTATCAATCGTATCTCACAATCAGATGGAAGAACAGTCTTTCATACTAAGGGAATTCACAAAACATTGACATGTTACTTCCGGAACCCCCTCAATTCAGGAACTCCTTTCATTGCGGCTGAAGTGGAATAATTTATCCAAGCAGTGTCCACCGATGAGATCAATCTGCATCATTCCAAAGTTGTGTCGGATGAAGAGATACACCTGGCTCTGAAACAGATTCACCCCACTAAGGCCCCAAGACCCGATGTGTAACACCCCGAGATTTTATGAAAAATATTCTTTTAATTTCATTAATTCATTGTGTTGTATGCTACACCAAGATTACCATGCACTATACGAAACACCGTATTAGCTTGCAGTATACGCAACACTATTCTTGGATCGTATTACACACAATTTTGATAATAATTATTCTACGCAACATTGATTATATATATATATATATATAATGTATAAATGAAATATGGTTGGATTATGTTATACGAAACAATGAAGGATTCTTTCACAACACGCAACACTAACTTGGCTTGCATTACACACAATCACGACCTTCCTCGATAGCGTGTGTTGTACGCAATACCGGGTGTTACTAAACAATGATATATTATTATAATATTATTATGAACTAGTCGTAATGAATAGTATTAACTAAATTTTGAATTTTATAACATTATTATTCATCTTACACATTTTCTAGAATATGTTATAAGAACAAAATAAATTTTTCGGGTAAAATAAGTATTTTAAAAAAATGCAGTTTTGCCGCCTTTTGATGGCGCAACAACTCTAAATCTAGTTTTCGACATGTTTATAAGTTCAATATGACAAAATAAAATTATTCTTTGGAAACAGGAATTAAAAATTTACTTTGGATAAATTTTTCGTATTATTCTCGTAACATTGATATTTTGATGAATAGTAAAAACATGCTATATTTTAATGAAAAAAACTTTTTTCATCGTAATAATTTATATGGTTAAATTATAATATTGAATGGTTTTAAAGTATAGATAGAATATATTTTTACCATTTAATATAATTTATTTCATTAGCATTGATTTTACCTTGAATTCGTAGGTTAAATCAATTCAATCTTTTGCAATGTTTTAAAGAAAAACCCATTTTCTTTCGACAACAGAATTAATTTTATTTTAATTTCTGTAACTTTTGTCAGTTTAATTTGAAAAAATGGATTCCATATTTGGAATCAGTGCGTCCAAATTATGTTAATAAGCTAATTTTGATTTTTGGGCATTGTGAATAGTAACTACGGTAAATTTTATTTACTATAGTTAAAGGTAAATCGGGTAATTAAGGGTAAATATAAGATTATAAAATTACCCTAACACTTGGAAAAATCATATTGGATGACTTAAAGTCGACCCATATCACCTAAGGATCGGATTATATTCATTTAATGGACTTTTTTCCATGAAAATAATATAATTATTATTAAAACCAAAGAAAGTGACAACATGTCACTCTCTTAAATACTATAAGTATAATAATTTTACGTTAGTGATAAACTTCATGAAACATAGAACATTAATAGTCTTTAGAAATATAACAAAATTATCTACATCATGATAATTTATTTAGAATTTATTAGGATTATATAATTATCATTAATTGTGACACAATAGTGATGCAGAAATTATTTATCTAGTGAAAAATCAAGAATATAGTTTTTATTAAACTAATAGTGACCATAAAAGGCACAAAACCCTGAACAAAACTTATTGGTCATGTAAATTTAAACTATAATCATCCAATGGTCGAATATGTGTCCATTTGGAGTCTCATACAATCAATTATGACACTTATATTATTTTATTTTAAATGATGCCAAAGTTGTCACCTTCATAATTTAATAAATATAACAATTTTAATATTTTAATTTTAAGATGATAAATTCAGGTAAAAGTATTATTGTGTAAGTAAATCGATTTATCTTCATCATAGGATTTTATTTTTAATTTTTATGCAACAAATAATTATATTAAATAATTATAAAAAAATGTTGTAGTAATTATTTTATTAAGAGATAAACCAAATAAATGGTTTTAAAAATAATAAAATAAATATTATATGAACTATTTAATTTGAGCCAATAATTTTATAGATACATATGACATTTTATGAATATATTAAATCTTTTATTTCGAACATATCTTCTGTATATATTTTATTTAAATTCAAATAAATGAATTTTTTCAAAATTTCCACTATTGTTATTTTATAAAAATAATATATTATAAAATTGTTTAAAAATCACAAAAATATTTAAAAATTATAAATTCAAATTTATATGGTCTATAATGTTATAAATTAACCAATTATGGAAAATTCACAACAAATAAGTAATTATTTGTTATAATTTAAAATTTATAATTTTATTACCTCAAGTAAACTTAAATAGATTAAATAAGGATAAATCAAAATGATAAGGTTTAAAATAAGATCCAAACATGTCTAAATTTGATCAGATGATGAGATTACAACCCTATATCATCTAATCATCGAATATGAGTCCTTTTTGGATGTTTTTAAGTGGGTTAGAGTTATTATAAATTAATATTTTTAAGTATTCCAAAGGTGCCCCTCTCCTCCCTTGTAAAAGGGCACCTCCTCCCTCTCCTCCTCACACCACTTTGAGCCTTCAAGCTCGGCCAACCCCTGCCCAATTCTCTTCTCCACTTCCATAGAAACATCCTAGAGGTCCTGGTCTTCTTCAAAGACCAATTTTAGTGCCCTAAGAGGAGGTCTCCAAGAGGCGCTTCAAAGAAGAGGTAATGTCTGTTACCGATTCTTTCACCTTTAATTCTTCTTCCACTTCTTCTTCTTCTTAGGTTTTTTCATTATGAAGTAATAAAATCAGTATCACTAATATACTGATAAGTTATTATATGTATTAAACAACCCTATTTCACCATTTATCCATCCTACGGAAAATGAAATCACCACGCGTGCGTACGTACGGAATACCGTCTCCACGCCGTGGTGTAATCTATTTTCCACCACCACCTTACATGGATGGGTATAATGGCATAAATAATAACTATATATGATTATTGTAAAGTTATATTGATTCTGTAATATTATACATATACTCCAATATAATTCCATGATCATGGGAACGATATCACAGCGCGTGCGTACGTACGGAATACCGTCTCCACGACACGATGAGATTCATTCTAAATGATTAACCATTCATAAATGATTATAAAATATATATTATAAGTAATCATGAAATATATGACATAATAATGATACTGGATTTATGTATATATATATGTATGTCATCCAATTAATTCCATTCAATTCAATGAGGAAACGAAAACAACGTTCATGCGTACGTACGGCCTACCGTCTCCATGAACGGTGTATTTCTTTCCATTTGTAGATCTATTATATATATGTATATTCTAAATATATATTATATATAAATCATGTTTTATATTCTGGAATTATTTAATCGTTATATAAGTAATCATATGAATAATTACAAGTCAAAACACGGACGACAAATGAAACGATTTTACCCAAAACGCTCTTTAACATGTAATTTACAAAAGAATGGGTAATATAAATTCATAAGTGAACCATATATGATATCATAACAATTAATATGATTCTGTAATAATTCAATAACATTATTTAAATCATTATACAGGAGTATCGGATACGTACAAAGCATATCGGTCATAAGGTAAGAGATAATTTTTCAAATCTCATTTTTATCCGAGATTGCTTATTCGTCAGTAGTTACTGGGGTTATTTATATCATCCATGTCCATGTTTTATAAAAGTTTTTTCATGTATGTTTAATGTCCTTTTTACCCACTTTTGACTTTTACTACATGGTATGTATGGAATCTTTCTATTACGAGGTACTTTTCGACTTTTCCGACAAAAGTACGAGAAGAATGTTTTTTTAATGTATACGACATGAAAGGATTTTTATGGTTTTATAAAGCCTTATTTTCATGAAGCTTCCTCCAAAATATTTCATGACTATTTTCAACAAAATCATTTTCTTTTAAAATTGCATGACATTTTGTGAAAAGAAAATGATTTTGAAGAAAAAAGGATATTTTCCTCAAGAATTCATTTCAAGTGTTTTATCAAAACCATTTTCATCTAAGATGACATTATTTCATATGTGTATGTTTCAAGTATCATGTCTCTATTATTTGCATGGTTTCAATTTTCTTATGATGAAATGATATCTATTTTTTATATGGATTATGTTATGACGGGATGATGTTTATGAAACCCTTTTTATTCTTTGGGTTATGATGAATTTTTTAAGTTTATTTTGTGGCACAAGTAAGAATGATTTCATTATGAGATGGGTGGGACCTATATATCCCTCCAATGCATTGGGTAAAGATTTATATCAAATGATATATACATGGATGTAATGGTAGGTTAAACCGGTTCAGTAAAACAGGACTGAAACGAGGAGTGAACTCGATTCAGAAAGGGACTTTGTCCACTAAGATGGTCTTGGATGCAATGCCTTGGCTACTATGGAAAACATTACATGTGCTTAATGGATGCCACAATTACATGTTTTATTCCCATGCTATGTTATAATGATTTATGTTTCATTATGATCTATGCGTTATGTACTTCCATGTTTTACGTCGTTGCTCAAGATTTTGATGTTTAAACATTACGTTCATGTTTTTAAGATCAAATGTATATGGTATGTTTTATTTTATCCATTATTACCCTTACTGAGAATTTGATATCACCCTTTTTATGTTTTCTTTTCCCCCAGGATTAAAAGAAATATTTTAGGTAAGGAAACAGAAATGGGAAGATCTTTATTGGAGATGTTGAAGATCTTTCACCACGATTAGAAGATTACGTTCTAAGTTTCCAAAGACACTAAACTATTATGGTCCTTGTGTTTCTGTTTTTGTTATATATTAAGTATTCCGATAAAGTAATGTAATGTCCATGTACGTCAAGCTTCAGGACTCTACAGTTGGTATCAGAGGCAAAGGAGGTAGGAATGTATCCGATCCTTGGGATCTCTCACATGTGAGCATTGGACGAAGCATGGATCTCCGCCCAAGGACTTCATGAGGAAATGGCTGCCACTGGGGACGGTGGTGTGTCCCGCCCAGGGGGTGTAGCCGCCCATGGAGTGCCCTGATAGGTATCAATTATAGTCCACTAGAAGTAATTCCAGACCGCTACAGTTGGTATCAGAGGAAAGGTTTAGTCAACCTTTGGAAACTAGGATGCGAAAACGTTAGTGAGATCCCTAGAGATATTTCTAAGGTATGTCTAGGGATGTCCATAAGGATAAGTATACGTATAGTTTATAGTCCTAGAATTGCGCTAACGATCTTAGAATTTAATCTAATATGTTAGAGATGGAGGGTACTCCTCCTTTACTATGTTGTTTTACCTAGCATGATTTTTTCCTCTCACACTATTCTTTTTGGGTTTTAGAAAATGGCTGGAAACAGGAAGATTCACGATAATGGAGGATATGACAGACAGTGGAATGATTACATGTTTATCAAGTGTAATGTTGTATAAGTAATCTCATGGAACTATGGAATAAAAAGACATCTAAGGATTTTGACACTGTTGTCATTCCTTACATTTTGAAAGTGTCTGATGAATGGTACCAGTAACCATGAATGGTTATTCAGATATTTTTGGAAAGTAGATGATATGCGCATAATGAAGGGAAAAGAAGATAATGAGATGTTTTATTGTATTCATGAGCTCATGACTGATATAAGGACTAAGTGATATAATGGTTTGAGGATATAGAATTTTTGGGATTTTGGTATATGGAATGTGTTAAAATTTAAAAACATTCATGTTTTCACTAAGGTTTAATGGGTATTAATTTTTCAAAACAATACATGATTGGAATGTGACCAACAAGATATATGGGGGATAAATGATGGTATTCAAATGCTTTGTTGACGGAAATTTAAGTAATTGTTTTCCTTATACTATGAGCTTGGACCAAAGTATTTTAGATAAGCCTAAAGATTGTAATGGATTATGTTGGACATAAGTTAGTATTGTTTAAGGATAGAACTTTTTTCAATATTATTGATGCAATGTTATAGTATTGTAGTTTTAGAAAAAGGAAAACCTGCAGGACGAGCGATAGCCCATCGCATCAGACAAAGCTGTGGGAATCGAACCCACAACTGAAGTGCGACTTGCCTTTATCGCCTACCACTGGCCTACAGGAAGTCCCTGGTTAGTAGAAACTAGTTTTGTTTAATTAAGCGGTATGATATATGATGTATAAGTTCATTTTTGGAACCATATACGATTAATCTAACCATAAGATAGACTTATAACTTTTTCTAACCTTTTTTTTGAAAGAGATAGAATGACCCATCATTCTATCACATGATCTACTAACACATCACGAATAACAAATTCAACTTCATTTTTTTAAGGGATGAAGTGGAAATTGTTCAATTCACGAACAACTGTGAGATTGTACCAAAATCATGAAAGTATTTCTTTTAATTCATCAACTTCAGGGAAATGATCATGAAAACAAAAAATGTTGTCCTAGTTCCCTTATATCCGATGAATCAGATGGTACTTTCGATCATCACAAATCAATAGCTTTGTAAATGTTGGCTTTTTCTTAGCCATGTTCTCTACCACTCTCCATCAGAACTTGATGGTTAGATTTTTCTTCCATATCCATATTTTCACCTATGTTCTCCTACGTGGAAACCCAGTGATGAGGTAATTTGGGTAACCGTTGGATTTCATACTTTAGTTTTTAAAGCCATGTTTTGGTATTACTTTTTACGATGTGGGTTTCTATTAAACAAACTTTCGAGTATTAAACCATTTACAACCCCGACGAATTTTGAGGGAGAAATTCATTTTATGGGGGGTAGAATGTTACACCCCATGATTTTATGAAAAATATTCTTTTAATTTCAATAATTTCTTGTGTTGTATGCTACACCAAGATTACCTTGCGCTATACGCAACACCGTATTAGCTTGCAGTATACGCAACACTATTCTTGGATCATGTTACACACAATTTTGATAATAGTTATTCTACGCAACATTGAGTATATATATATATATTAAATGTATAAATAAAATATGGTTGGATTATGTTATACGAAACAACGAAATATTCTTGCACAACACGCAACCATGACTTGGCTTGCATTACACACAATCGCGACCTTCCTCGATATCGTGTGTTGTACGCAATACCAAGTGTTACTAAACAACGATATATTATTATAATATTATTATGAACTATCCGTTATGAATAGTATTATCTAAATTTTTAATTTTATAAAATTATTATTCATCTTACACATTTTCTAGAACATGTTATAAGAACAAAATAAATTTTTCAGGTAAAATAGGTATTTTTCAAAAAATGCTGTTTTGCCGCCTTTTGATGGCGCACCCACATTAAATATAGTTTTTGACATTTCTATAAGTTCAATATGACAAAATAAAATTCTTCTTTGTAATCATGAAATAAAAATTTACTTTGGATAATTTTTTCGTATTATTCTGGTAACTTTCATATTTTGATGAATAGTAAAAACACACTATATTTTAATGAAAAACAACTTTTTTCATCGTAATAATTAATATGGTTAAATTATAATATTTAATGGTTTTAAAGTATAAATATAATATATTTTTACCATTTAATATAATGTATTTCATTATCATTGATTTTACCTTGAATTCGTAGGTTAAATCAATTCAATCTTTTGCAATGTTTTAAAGAAAAACCCGTTTTCTTTCAACAACATGATTAATTTTAATTTAATTTCTGCAAATTTTGTGTATTTAATTTGAAAAAATGGATTCCATATTTGGAATCAGTGGGTCCAAATTATGTTAATAAGCTACTTTTTATTTTTGGGCATTGTGAATAGTAACTACGGTAAATTTTATTTACTATAGTTAAAGGTAAATTGGGTTATTAAGGGTAAATACAAGATTATAAAATTACCCTAACACTTGGAAAAATCCTATTGGATGACTAAAAGTCGACCCAGATCACCTCAGGGTCGGATTAGATACATTTAATGGAATTTTTTCCATGAAAATAATTTAATTATTATTAAAACCAAAGAAAGTGAAAACATGTCACTCTCTTAAATACTATAAGTATAATAATTTTAAGTTAGTGATAAACTTCATGAAACCTCAAAAATTAATAGTCTACAGAAATCTAACAAAATTATCTACATCATGAGAATTTATTTAGAATTTTTTGGGATTAAATAATTATCAATAATTGTGACATAATAGTGATGCAGAGATTATTTATCTAGTGAAAAATCAAGAATATAGTTTTTATTAAACTAATAGTGACAATAAAAGGCACAAAACCCTGACCAAAACTTATTGGTCATGTAAATTTAAACTATAATCATCCAATGGTCAAATATTTGACCATTTGGAGTCTTATACAAGCAATTACGACACTTATATTATTTTATTTTAAATGATGCCAAAGTTGTCACCTTCATAATTTAATAAATATAACAATTTAATAAATATAACAATTTAAATATTGTTATTTTAAGATGATAAATTCGGGTAAAATTATTATTGTGGAAGTTAATAGATTTATCTTCATCATAGGATTTTATTTTTAATTTTTATGCAACAAATCAGTATATTAAATAATTATACAAAAATGTTGTAGTAATTATTTTATTAAGAGATAAACCAAATAAATGGTTTTAAAAATAACAAAATAAATATTATATGAACTATTTAATGTGATAGAATAATTTTATAGACACATATGACCTTTTATGAATCTATTATATCTTTTATTTCGAACATATCTTCTGTATATATTTTATTTAAATTCAAATAAATGAATAGTGTCAAAATTGACACTATTATTTTTTTATAAAAATAACATATTATAAAATTGTTTAAAAATCACAAAAATATATAAATATTATAAATTTAAATTTATATGGTCTATAATGTTATAAATTAACCAATTATGGAAAATTCACAACAAATAAGTAATTATTTGTTATAATTTAAAATTTATAATTTTATTACCACAAATAAACTTAAATATATTAAATAAGGATAAATCAAAATGATAAGGTTTAAAATAAGATCCAAACATCTCTAAATTTGATTGGTTGATGAGATTACAACCCTTTCTCATCTAATCTTTGAATATGAGTCATTTTTGGAGGTTTTTAAGTGGGGTTAGATTTATTATAAATTAATATTTTTAAGAATTCCAAAGGTGCCCCTCTACTCCCTTATAAAAGGGCACCTCCTCCCTCTCCTCCTCACACCACATTGAGCCTTCAATCATGGACATAACCTGCCCAATTCTCTTCTCCACTTCCCTAGAAACATCCTAGAGGTTCTGGTCTTCTTCAAAGACCAATTTTAGTGCCCTAAGAGGAGGTTTCAAAGAGGCGCTTCAAAGAAGAGGTAATGTCCATTACCGATTCTTTCACCTTTATTTCTTCTTCCACTTCTTCTTCTTAGGTTGTTTCATTATTAAGTAATAACATCCGTATCACTAATATACTGATATGTTATTATAAGTTTGAAACAACCCTATTTCTCCATCTATCCATCCTATGGAACATGAAATCACCGCGCGTGCGTACGTACGAAATACCGTCTCCACGCCGTGGTGTAATCTATTTTCCACCACCACCTTACATGGATGTGTATAATGGTGTAAATAATAACTATATATGATTATTTTAAAGTGATATTGATTATATAATATTATACATACACTCCAATAAAATTCTATGATCATGGGAACGATATCACCGCGCGTGCGTACGTACGGAATACCATCTCCATGACGTGATGAGATTCATTCTCAATGATTAACCATTCATAAATTATAATAAAGTATATATAATAAGTAATCATGAAATATGTGACATAATAATGAAACTGGATTTATGTATATATATATATATATATGTATGTCATCCAATTAATTCCATTCAATTCAATGAGGAAACAAAAACAACGTTCATGCATACGTACGACCTACCGTCTCCATGAACGGTGTATTTCATTCCATTTATCGATCTATTATATATATGTATATTATGAATATATATTATATATAAATCATGTTTTATATTCTGGAAATATGTAATCATGATCTAAGTAATCATATGAATAATTACAAGTCAAAACACGAACGACAAATGAAACGATTTTACCCAAAACGCTCTTTAACATGGAATTTACAAAAGAATGGGTAATATAAAGTCATAAGTGAACCATATATTATATCATAACAATTAATATGATTATTAAATAAGTCAATAACATTATTTAAATTATTATACAGGAGGTTCAGATACGTACGAAGCATATCAGACATAAGGT
Source organism: Viscum album (assembly GCA_963277665.1). Taxonomy (NCBI): domain Eukaryota; kingdom Viridiplantae; phylum Streptophyta; class Magnoliopsida; order Santalales; family Viscaceae; genus Viscum; species Viscum album. The sequence goes on from OY728156.1 coordinate 1,148,923,510, forward strand.
AAGGGATAATTTTTCAAATCTCATTTTTATCCAAGATTTCTTATTCGTCAGTATTTACTGGGGTTATTTATATCATCCATGTCCATTTTTTATGAAAGTGTTTTAATGTATGTTTAAAGTCATTTTTACCCATTTTTTACTTTTTCTATATGTTATGTATGGAATCTTTTTATTACGAGGTACTTTTTGACTTTTCCAACAAAAGTACGAGAAGAATGTTTTTTTAACGTATACAGCATGAAAGGATTTTTACGGTTTTATAAAGCCTTATTTTAATGAAGCTTCCTCCAAAATATTTCATGACTATTTTCAAAAAAATCATTTTCTTTTAAAATTGCATGACATTTTGTGAAAGGAAAATGATTTTAAAGGAAAAAGCATATTTTCCTCAAGAATTCATTTCAAGTGTTTTATGAAAACCATTTTCATCTAAGATGACATTATTTCACATGTGTATGTTTCAAATATCATGTCTCTATGATTTAAATGGTTTCAATTTTCTTATGATGAAATGATATCCATTTTTTATATGGATTATGTTTTGATGGTATGATGTTTATGAAACCCTTTTTATTCTTTGGGTTATGATGAATGTTTTAAGTTTATTTTGTGGCACAAGTAAGAATGATTTCATTATGAGATGGGTGGGACCTGTATCTCCCTCAAATTCATTGGGTAAAGATTTTTATCTCATTAGATAGACATGGCTGGAACAGCAGGTTAAACCGGTTCAGTAAAACATGACTGAAATGAGGAGTGAACTCAATTTAGAAAGGGACTTTGTCCACTATGATGGTCTTGGCAGCAATTACTTGGCTACTATGGAATTCATTACATGTGCTTAATGGATTCCACAATTACGTGTTTTATTCCCATGCTATGTTATCATGATTTATGTTTCATTATGATCTATTCCTTATGTACTTCCATGTTTTAAGTCATTGCTCAAGATTTTGTTGTTTAAACACTACGTTCATGTTTTTAAGATCAAATGTATATGGTATGTTTTATTTTATCCATGCCTACCCTTACTGAGCATTTGAGCTCACCCTTTTTATGTTTTCTTTTCCACCATGATTAAAAGAGAGGTTTTATGTAAAGAAACAAAAATGGGAAGTTCTTTACGGGAGATGTTGAAGATCTTTCACCACGATTAGAAGATTACGTTCCAAGTTTCCAAAGACACTAAACTATTACGGTCCTTGTGTGTCTGTTTTTGTTATGTATTAAGTATTCCGCTAAAGTAATGTAATGTCCATGTATGTCAAGATTCGGGTCTCTACACGACGGGTTCCATGCCCTGTTATTTAACCAATACTGGAACATCATCTGTCCCGACATCTGCAAAATGGTAAGGAATATCTGGGCTAGGAAAACCAGCATTTCTGCCATTAATAAAACTATCCTCATCGTCATTCCCAAAATTAAGAAGCCCCAGGCGGCCCCTGACATTAGGCCTATCATCCTATGCAATGTCTCGTACAAGATCTTCTCTAATATCCTTGTAAATCGGCTGCGATTGTGGTTTCCTGATATTATCTCAGAAAACTAGAGTGCCTTCGTGGCCAAGAGGTTGATAACTGATAATGACATTGTGGCCCATGAAGTGTTTCACTCTATGAAAACTTGCTCCACTGCGAAAACAGGAACCATGGCCTAGAAAATGGATATGACCAAGGCTTATGATAATGTGTATTGTAATTTCCTCAATGTTGTGATGCTGAAAGTGGGTTTCGGCACTAAGTTGACAAATATGGTCATGCAATGCATCTCGACCATCTCCTTCAGAATCCAGGTCAATGGGGAGCTCACTCGAGGATTTGTGTCATCCCGCAGCTAGCGCCAGGGAGATCCCCTGTCCCCTTTTCTCTTCATCTTGGTGGCTGATGTCTTTTCTAACCTTATTTCTAGGGCTGCATCCGCTAAAACTATTCATGGAGCAAAGGTCTGCCGCGTAAGTCCACCAGTGTCGCACCTTTTTTTCGCCGATGACTGTCTCCTCTTCTCCAGAGATACTATTAATGAATTTCAGGTGACCATCCATGCGATCCACCAGTACGAGAGGGCATCTAGAAAGTCAATCAATCATGGAAAATCAGAAATCTCCTTCAGTGCAGGTGTTCCTCGCTCCAAGAGAGATGAACTCTGCATAGCAGTTGGCATACATATGGTTGAGAAACACCAAAAGTATCCCGGGCTACCCATGGTGAATGGATGGTCCAAAAAAGAAATTTTCGCATCTCTTGTGGACAGGATTGAGAAGAAAATTCAAGGCTGGACCCCAAAAAGAATTTCAAAAGCAGGCAAAGAGACCCTCATTAAATCTATCATCCAGTCTATCCCAGGTTATTTTATGTCCTGGTTTATGCTCCCAACGACCATCATCAACCAGATCCATACACATACTTCCATCTTCTGGTGGGGGAAAACTATGGATGGAATAGACCCCACTGGATTGCCTGGGAGAAACTTTGCATCCCCAAGATGGAGGGAGGGATGAGATTCCATAATATTCTTCTCATCAACGACGCACTGTTGGCCAAGGAAGGATGGCGCCTTATTAACCGTCCATCATCCCTCTGTGCATGGGTATTACGAGCTAAGTACATTCCCCACACGGACTTCTATGTTTCCTAACATGGCCCGCGTCCTAGCATCCTTTGGAGAAGCATTTGGGGGGCCCGAAATCTCGTGGAAAAAGGACTGGGATGGAGGATTGGGGATGGCTCATTTTTTAACATATTGTCTGACCCATGTCTGATTGATACGGAAGGTATGCGGGCTACATCCCACGCTCAACCAGGCTTTGAAGACTCCACTGCTAGAAGCCTCCTTTCCGACCAAGGGACGAGGTGTTGTGTGGATAAGATTTATGAATGGTTTAACGAAAGAGACCAAAGAATTATCCTACGCATCCCCTGGGTCCCTAACGCAGGCCCTGACCATCTCTTATGGAGAAATGACATGTCGGTCAAATACACAGTGATATCCGGATACAGACTTGCTCTTGGAAACCACCCAGCCGACCGGAATGAGGGACCATGGAAATCGCTTTGGAAGCTCAACATCCCCCAAAAAATAAACCAATTTTGGTGGCAGGTCTGCATGGGCACCCTCCCGATGATGAGCCTTCTCATTTACCTACATATTTCCAATGCCGCTTTCTGCCCGTTTTTTCCGAACATCCCAGAGACCCCCGTGCATGCCATCATTCACTGCCCAGGAGCTAAGGAAATCTGGAATAAATGGGAACTGACCCAGATGTATCACTAGATATGGCTTCTGACCTCCCCACTCTCCTAGTGTGATGGTGATCCTCTCCCTCATCGGCTAATGCATGTTCCTTCTACACCCTGGCCTGGATCATCTGGGTCCAGCGTAACGATGTTGTTTTCCATCACATGCATAACCCTCCGAAATTCTAGACAGAACGGGCCACCTCATGGATCGAGGGATGGAATCACCACAATGGACATCAAATGCTATATTATCCCCCCTTCTTCCCCCTCATTGGAACCCTCCAATGGAAGGTAATCTTAAGTTCAACGTGGACATGTCGCTCCCCAAGGATGGACTTGTCTCCCTCGGTCTCCTGGCCCGAAATCATCTGGGAAAAATCATCACAGCAAAGTATGAAGCACATCATGCCTTTTGGGAACCTCCTCTTATTGAGGCTAATGCCATCCTGGCATCTTTCATGCTAGCTTTGGAATGCAGTTGGGTTGATATTTTCATTGAATCTGACTACCTCACCGTGATCGATGCCATTAACATCAACAATGATGGACTCCAGTCATTTAGCCTCATTATCAGGAGAATTCTCTCACTCTGCCAATGATTTTCATTATGCACCTTCTCCTTTACCAAAAGGGAAGGCAACAATGCGGCCCACTAGTTGGCAGCATCAGGCCCCTTCGAGACCAATCAGCTCTGGCTGGACAATTTTTCTTCGTGGCTTTGCATATATACATCTGCTGAAATTTTTCATTAATGATATCTATTTTTTATCAAAAAAAAAACGTATCATGTATGTATATTTCCATATGCCACTATATGATATGAAATGGAAATCCCTCAATTCAATGAAAAGTATCTTGAAATAAATTATTTTCTTATTACCTCCATTTTTGTGATATCATTGACATTTTTCAGACTTCTTTTATATGGTTTTCGTGCTCCTAACATTAAGTTGACCATTCAACTTCTTGTGATAAATGATCCCTATCGTTTTATGTATTTATTTTTTCATTATTTTCATCTTCAATTTCAAAATCTACACATTAGACATATGGTTTCCTATTTCAACATCATGTATATGTTAATCTCAATAACCTCTATATTCCCATTCATATCTCTTATGTAGATGGTATTTTAGAAACCTTTTTACACTAGTTGATTCCAGCAAATGATTTTTTAAATGATTGGATTTTTACTATAATGATAATGTGGAAATTGATTGGAAAGAATTTATTAAATCGGGGGGACTAAGTATCAATTAGATATGCAATATAAGAAAACTACTTTAGATAGCATATTCGACACACAACACTAATCATAACCAACCCATGAAATATATCAATGTTATAAGAAAGACATTATATTGGTAGGTATTTATATTATTAAATAAATTATGAAAAAATATTTAAATTTCATACTCAATATAAATTATTGTTAAATTCATATTAAATAATTAATCAATTTTTAGTAAAAGTATTCTATATGTAAAAATATATTTTTTTGAAAGGTTTTTTTGTATTTTCCAAAAAATATATTATAATTATTTTTTTGAAAATTTAATAAATTTTTTTTATGAAATATAGTTCATTTTTTATATTATCATATAAAAATTTTTATTCACATAATTTTTTTTATTTTTCATAAAATATCTATTTTTATTAAATAGTGAAAAATCATGTCATCAATATAAATGTCATTTTTACATAAATTAAGTAAAAATAAAAATAAAAAAATATTTTGGGTGTGACTTAAAATGAAATTGTTATTCAATATTTAAATACATTCATGTTCATTTAATTTTAATCGTCATTATTTTGTATTTTAATAAATAAATTATTTTCTTTTAAAAAAATTTTCCTAAAAATATATTTAAATTGCCTAATGGTTATCAATTTTAATTTATTTAAACAACCACTATTAAGAACTTATTTAATATAAATTTAGATTATAAATTTAAATTAATAATAATTTATATTAAAAAAATATTTTTATTAATTATATGGTTGATAAAAAATCATCTTTTCTTTGAAAAGATTATTATTCTTAAAAACCAAGTATTTCATAGTGTATGAGGGTGTAATTTGAATTTAAATTTTTCACATATATGAAATAAATATTATAAGTTATATTATTAATTTTTAATAATAATAAATTTTATTTATGTAATAAGTTAAACCAATATTTTTACTTCATTTAATAGTAGAAACAATAAAATTATTGTATTATTTAATGTGAAAATGAATTTTCCATATTGTTAAACAGAAATTATAAGGATTAAAATGACCTCAAAACAAGTGTATATTTTTATGGACACATTTTGACATCATAATTTCTATGGATAAGTAATGGTTAGTTATATAGACTTATGGTTGGTGAAATATATTAGTACACAATTTTTTTAAAAAAATTGCAGGCATGGCACTCTCCTCACTTCTAAACAATCACAAACCATAATCTGTTATTCCAAACATAAAATAGATTTTCCTCGACCAATAACTACCCAATTTTAATCCTAATTTTCCCAACCACATCCCAGACACCTTATTTTGTACAAAAATACAAGCAATGAATCATTTTGGTGCTTACCTTACATAGTTTTCCTAAGAAGTTGTATTTTATTATCGAGTGTATTTATTTATATTTTTCACTTACAGTTATGTAAAAATTTTATCAATTTTAATATTATAATAAGAAAAATATAGAACAAATAAAAATGAGTACTTGTGATAATATCATAATTGATCTCCTTCTCATGTTCCACCACTGTGTTACGAAATCGTCTTTCATTGTATGGAGGACTACCACCACACGAATCGATTTCATCCAGTTTCCATCAACACCTCTCATGGATTTATGTAATTATATATTAAAATTATATATATTTATATATTAACATATTTATACCTTTTAAAACATGATATCACATATAAATATTTAATTTTTCATTTCACAAGGGATAAGATAACATCACTTGTGTGTGAGGAGGATAACCTACTCACTATATAATGTGATAAATTTTCAACTAATTCTTTATATATAAATTAATAAAGATATATATAGTTACCAAAAGTTATATATACGGAAACATTATTATAATAATTAAGAATATATCATTATTAAATGATAATATATCATTTTATTTTGTTCCTTGAAAAATGAAAATGTAGTGCATGCGTACATTTGGAATGTGACCTCCATGAATTGATGTGATTATTTTTTCCATGAGAAAAACACATGGAATATATATATATTATTGAATTTAATGAAATAATATGGTATTTATGATATTATTATCATTATATACTGATAAAATATTTTATACCTTAATTAAATATTGATATTTGAAAATTTGAAATGTTACTCATGTGTATATAAAACCCTCGGTCTCAATGATTATGACATTGTTTGTAACATCCCAGGTAAATAAAGAATAATACATTTTCATATTAATTAATATTTTTTATTTAAATATTAATTTTACTTTAAAGTGGATGCTATGATTGAGGGCGTACCCGATACGCAACAACGGGTTTCTTTGAAGTCTAATGTTTCCCACAATGTTGAGTCATACTGAAAAATAATAATGTAACATAATTATTTTAAATGGTAGTTAACGTATAGCCTTCATAATGGTGTGAATGACAATAACTAACTGAAATATGATTATACATGTTTGTTAAATGATTTTACATTTATCCAATAAATGTTAGAGGCTTAAAATATGATTTAAAATAATTTTAAGCATAAATACTCTAATATTAATGAAAATGTCGATTTAAAACCATTTAATTGAGAACCCTAATTAAATATCATTTTGGTAACTTTAATATGTTCTATTTGAAAAAATAATATCTTTCTTTAGAATCGCGGCAACAAAATTTAATTTGGTTAAAATTTTTGGTATTTTTCTGATAAAACTTATTTTTTAATGATTACTAAAAAACACTATATTATAATTCAAATAATCCATTTAATCTAATTTATTTATAAATATTTATTATCATTTTAATTGGTTTTATGGTTTAATTAGATTATATTTTTACCATTTAATCTATTGTTGTCAATGAATGCAATTTCACTATGAAATTGGACATAAACACATGTCAATCTTTTGATAGTTATTATTTCTTAAAAACGCGCTTTTTTGTTTTGACAATGAGAATTTATTATAAATTAATTAATCCAACTTCTATGTTTTGAATTTGGTAAAATAGACATTATTTTTGAATTTGGAATATCCAATATAGCTTCGGTTGAATTTTTGTGTTTTTTTTTAAAACATCAATTTTTGATGAATAGTGAAAACATTGAGTAATAGTTAAAAAACTAAATTTTTCATTTAAATGAAATTTTACCACATTTGTGAATTTAATTTAGAATGTACAACTTACATGGTTATTATTAGTAATTAAAATTTGGTTCTATAAGAAGAAAATAATTTTTGGTGAATAGTAACTTTTGATTTTTATTTACTGTGGTTAATGGTGAATAGGGTTATTCAAGGTAAAAACAATATTCTAATAAGATAAAATTGCATTAACACTTTTCATAAACTTATTGGATGTGTAATGGTCAAACAAGAAAATACATGGGTTAGACTTTTGGCCTATGAAACCTACTTGGGTAAGATAATGATATTAATAACTTTTTATTTTAACTAAATATAAAAATATCATAAACTTGCATTATTTTTCTAAAAAAAAATTTATCTAGGGTTATATAATTGATATATTTTACAATTTATATTCATTAGAAATATAAAAATATTTCCTACATCATGCTATTTTATTATAATTTTTAGACTTCAAATAAATAAAATTATTTATGACACAATAATGATGTAGCGTTTAACTCATTAATAAATGATTTAAATAAATAAGATTATAAAGATTAAAAAAATATCCAAAACCTATAAAATTATTATTTATTAGTTTATTTCGACAGTGAGTCATCTTATCTTATACTTTAATAAGTTTTTGTCCTTTAAATTTTAAAATCATTATATAATAAAATAATTTTTTCACACTTTCCTAAAGAGGCCCTTCTCCCCCTTATAAAAAGATCTCACCTATAACCCATTACTCACACCTATCAAGACCCTTTGATTGTAAAAAATCTGTCTATATAATCTCTCAATATCCCACTCTTCCTCCTAGAAGCTTTACCTTCGGCAGAAGGCACTTCAAGAAACTGTTTTGGTTCAAACTAAAGAGAGTTACCCGATTTAAAGGCAACGTCTTCTCTAAAGTTCTTTTTGTTTTATTTTACTTCTAAAACAACCTAAACACTTTTATTCCTTTAATTTATAACAACAACAATATAATAAATATAATAGGTTTTTGTTAAGTTAAGGATTTGAACTACACTTACACACACCTCCATCTATTGGATAAAGAACATATTGTTTCTATGGATGACAATCTAACACCTCACAAAACGATGGTTGTTCAATATTCTCCTACCACCTCTTTTGGTGGACATTATGAAGGCACTTTATTTATATATGTTATGTATTATGTTTATTTTTTCTCTATGCATCTGTAATTTTTATTTACAAACATACCTTTACGCTTTCTAATATGTGTATATACAATAATTTCATTTGAGGATGTGCGGACTACCGCCCCCTCATGGTGATATGATTCATTCATGACATACATGGAACATATAAAGGATTGTGATAATTAAATTATGTAAAATATATATCATATGATACTATAAAGGAATTATAATACACATATGTATCATTATGTTTTCATTCCATTAAATATGAAATAGAAATGAAAGTAGCGTTCATGAGTACATACGACTAACTTTCTCCATGAACGATCAATTTAATTTCTCTTCTTAAAATGTTATGTAATATTATAAATAAATAAATATACTGTATATATATGATATATATGATATCTAAATAATTAATATAATTTTTGAGATAATGTACTTTTTACAACATGCAAAACTTCTAATTATAAAATGTTCATTTTTGACTCATGTACCAAATACCGAAAAAATGACAATTAGAAACTTAAACGATGGAATAATGTTTATAACATGGTAATAAGTGATATAAAAGGAATAATAAACATGAAAAGTGATCTTAAAAAATTAGAAATTAACTTATCTTATTATTGAGGAGATCAATGAATGAACAGCTCATGTCAGACATGAGGTAAGGGGTTTCTTATCTCACTTTTAAATTTCGTGAGATTTCCATTGTTCGCCACTTATTTATTGCATGTGGTGTATTTCATTCTACCATTTGATAAATATTGTCATAGTTATATTTATTTTCATGAATTTTTTTGATTCATTTGGTGGTTATTAACTTTTGGTCATAGGAATTGATTGATTACAACATGGTAATGGGTTTTCATCTAACTTTTTAATCCTGAGAGATTCATGCTATGTTTTCCACTATTTTATTTTATGTGGTGTATTTAATTCCCATGATTGTATTCTTTACTTAATATAATCTAATTTATGGGTATTTAAATCTTCATTTTATGATCCTTCTTTCACGTGGTATATGTTTCGTAAGTTACCAAATCAGTAATAGAGATTTTTAACCCAATTTCCATTCCTTAGGTTAATCTAATAATTCTTAATTATGTCATGATATGATTATTTGTGGAATCACTGTTTATTTATTTATGTTGTAATTTCCCCTCCCCATTGTGTGGATATACTCTGATACACATAATCCATCCATTGATAAATACACAATTCAACGATATGAAATTCATAAGAGTAATTTTAACTCAATTTCTATTCATTGAGTTAAACATCCAAGTCATTGGTGTTGTTTTTACAAAAATACATGTGAATATTATCTAATTTATTTACACTAAATTTCTAATTATATTGAGTTTTTTTATATTTTTCACAAATTATAGTATAATTTATTTATCCTTATTCTAAGGATATAGTTTTTAAAAGGGATTTCGTCTCAATTTACATTTCATTGAGACTTTATTATTGTTATGCACCAATTAATTTTTATATGGTGTATATACTATCCTTTGGTGTATAATATCATGAATCCCATTATTCTCATGATATTAAAAATTTCTGATTAATTGTTATTCCTCAATTATTTGTATTCAAGTGTCTCTCATTTTGTTAAAAACCATTTAACTAAAATATCATTTTAAATTTTTTAATGATTTAATATTATAAATATTATTCATTAATATTCAAGTTTTAAATATGGGTTTTTTGGATTTATTTATATGGACATTAATGTTTTTAAATGATAATTCAGTTAATTGATTCAAATTGTTATGGGACACATTGATTCAAATATCTCCTTATTAAATGTTTTAAATAGTTTGATAAAGAATTTATTTTTTAAATTTATCGAGATAATATATTGTGATAGAAATGTGGAAGTGTTATCTTTCATTTATGCTTGTTATATGGGTTATGACTACGCAACGGTTCTTCGGAATTGTTTTCGAATACAGGTGGTTATGTGATAAACATAGGGCGGGTGTGCCTGAGATACCTCTTCAATGCATTAGGAAACGTGGTGGAGGTAAACATGAATGTTTCTCCTAAGAGATTTAGGGAAAATACTATGATGGTTTTTCCAAATGTAAATCCCAATGAAGTTGTGAATGCTACAACAATAGCATGTTATGGATGTCACATGTTACATTTATTATTAGTTTTTACTATGTAAATCTTATGATTTCATGAGGTATGTTAAAGAGCTTATGTTAAGTATGTATTGATGAACTAATATTTTCATTATTTGTTTTATAACCCTTACTAAAATTTTTATGCTCATCCACTGTTTTGAAATGTTTTTCACTTTACATAAAATGAATATGGTCAAGGATGGAAACACCGAAAATTCATGTTGTCTAAAACATGGGACAAGACATTGCTATTTTTTTCAGGATCTTTTATTTTATGTAAAAAAATTGAAACTGAGTAGAAGTGTATACCTTGTAAATTTTGAGATGTAATGTAATAGTTATAGCCAAAATCTCTAAAAATCTAAACATAAAAATATCCTCAATGTGAATTATTAATTTAATTCAAGATTATTTAATGTTTAAGGCTCTATCCTTATAGTTGGTATGAGAGGCTGGTTTAGATAACTATAGAGGTTTGGTTATTATTTAAGCATAAGTGACATAACCATAATGGTAATCATATTAGAAAGAGCCATAATTATTTTAGATAAATAGAATGAGTTTAATAAAACATGAATAAGTATATATTAGTATATACCCTCCTCATAAGATATTATATGAGGACATTACTGATACAATCACACTAAAATTTTTGGTTTTATTAAATGGTTAGATTTAGTAGGCACCAAAGTAGCAGTGGATGTGAAGAAAATGGTGACAGTTTTCTAATTGAGAAACTGAATTAAATGGGAGCTGAAATGAGAACCCTTGTTGTTATTCTCTACCAACTCTATGGAGTCATGATTGAACACCTGAACCTTGGGGATTTTTATATGGAATCTTATATGCAAGGAACAAATCCCTACGTATGTTCAGGTAAAAATCATAAAGGTATGTATGTTCAAAAACCTATGTGACAAGGATGTGGAAAGAAACACCTAGAAAAATGCATCAATGGGACATGAAGATTCAATAGAGGTGAGAATGAAGGTCATAAATCAAGAACCTTCCATAGAAAAAGGACCCATCCAGTTGACTCTGGGAATGGGAAAGAAGTTCTTTCTGGGTGATCAATTGAATGTTTTAAATGTGGTTTGCATGGTCATTATACAAACAGATGTCCTATGAAGAAGTTTCAGGAATGGGATCTCCAGGACCGTACAAATATATGTTTACTAATAATTAATTCCATTCTGATTTAGGATGAAGAAACTAACAATAAACAATGAATGGTATGGATTATTTCTTATCATATGTTTTTATATTATTGATTCTTAGGATATGATCCATGATTTTGTTTGTTGGAAAGAAGTATTTCAGAAGATGTTGGTAAAGAATTTTTAATGTATAGTTAAGAACATTAATTGAGTAAGAAGTCAACTTATAAGGGATAAAAGAGTAATGGTAGATTTTATGATAATGAAATGCTTAAAATTATTAAGGCTCTTTTGATGATGTGATTACATTGGAATATTTTTATAGTATGTTAAACCCTGAAGTTTGATATTTGAAAATTTTATTCAAGGAATAATTATCTTTTCTTTTGATGAGTAATGGTGGAATTTTGTTTTGGAAGAATCCATGTTTTTATTATGAACATATGGTGATTTGGGTTATTTATGGAAATTATTAACCTATTATAGAGAATATGTGATTTGGTTAATTACCCATCAGTATGAGACTTTAAGAGTAGTCGATTTTATTTTGAGATAAATGTTAAGATTTACTGTGTAAGACTATATGATTAAATCCTTATGAGTATTGGGTTACAATATTTTTTTGGATTAATTTAAAAAATTTTAAGGACATTTGTTTATTGAATGTTATTTGAAGAACTTTTTGTATTATTTGTCAAATTTTTCAGATTATGATTAGCATTACTTTTTATAAAGTTTCATCCTTTTTTGGGGATTATCGGATCTTGTACTAAACTCTTTGGTTTTGGTTGAAGTTTAAAGATAGGGGAAATATATAGTTTAACTTTTGTGGATTATCTAATACTATAGAATTTGATTCTTACTCTATTAATGTGACCAAGTTAGTTTTAATACTCATCGTTTGGAGAAAATATTAGTTTGTGGTAGAAATTTTGTAAAGGAAAGTCTACACGACAAGTAAGTATGTTTCCTTATGTTTTTAGTTAAGCTCATAAATAATTCCTCAACTTTAGGAAAGGTAATATAAAACATAAATTTTGTCTGTTAAAATTTCTTACTGGGGAATCAAAGACCGTTTAACCAATCACAAGTTTGTAATTTTTTGGTGGTAAACTTTCTCCTAATGAAGTTTTCTACCACTCTCCATAAAACCTTAATGGTTTATTTCACTCCAATATCCATGTTTTCCTATATGGAATCCAAGTATGGGATATCTCAAGTGACCATTTTATTTCTATTTTTCTTTCTATTAATGTTATATATTTTTTACTTTTTTTTCAAATGTGGGACTTTCGATGATGTTCCCAAGCCCAATTTTAAAATTACGAGGACACAATTCTCAAAAGGGTGGAAGGGTGTAACATCCCTGTTAAAAAAAGAATAACACTTTTTTTATTTATTAATATTTTTGAATTAAATGTTATTTTTACTTAAAAGGGAATTCTATGTTAGATGGCGTACCTGATATACAACAACGATTTTCATTGATGTTTAATGTTACAAACAATGCTGAGTCGTAATGAAAAATAATAATATAATACAATTATTTTAAATGGTAGATAATTCCTAGTCGTTGTAATGGATAGAATTCACAGAACAAACTACTAATGATTATACTTGTTTGTTAAATGTTTTTACATTTATCCAATTAATGTTAGATGAATAAAATGTGAATTAATCTAATTTTTAGCATAAATACTCTAATATTCTTTAAAATGTCGGTTTAACAACTTTTAAAAGAGAAACCTCTTTAATATAGTTTTTCTCACTTTTATATGTTCTTTTTTACAAAATAAAATTATTATTTAGAATTGAAACCTGAAAATTTACTTTGGGTATGTTTTTGGTATTTTTCTGATAAAATTCATTTTTTAATGAATAATAAAAAATGCATTATTTTAATTCGAAAGATTCTTCTAATATAATTTATTTATATATTTATATTATATTTTTAATTGGGATTAAGGTGTAATTAGATTATATTTTTAACATTTAATCCAATGTGGTTCATTGGATGTAATTTCACTTGGAAATTGGAAATAAACAAGTGTCAATCTTTTGATAGTTATTATTTCTTAAAAACAAACTTTTTGTTATGACAATGGCAATTAATATTAAATTGATTAATCCAACTACTATGTTATGAATTTGGTGATATAGTCATCATTTTTTAATTTGGAATATCAAATATATGTTAGGCAGAATTTTTGGTATGTTTCTGAAAAACTTCAATTTTTGATGAATAATTAAAACAATGAGTTATAGTTTAAAAAACCGAATTTTTCATTTAAATTAAATTTTACCACTTTTGTGAATATAATTTCTAAAATCCAACACACATGGTTGTTATTAGAAAGTAAAATGTTATTAAATAAGATGAAAATAATTTTTGGTGAATAGTAAGTTTTTATTTTTATTTTCCACGGTTAAAATATATTAGGTAATTCAAGGTAAAAACTATATTATCATTATTTAAAATTACATTAATAAATTTCCTTACCCTATTTCACGAGTATTGGCCGAATAATACAATAATTTGGTGAGACCTTTGTCCTTTGAAAGCCACTTTGGTAAGATAATGAAATTAATAACTTTAAATTTAATGTAAAAATAAAAATATAATAAACATGTATTGTTTTGATAAAACAATTTTAATGTGGGATTATATAATTGAAATATTTGACAATAAATATTCATTATAAAGCTAAAAATATTTCATAAATCATGGTATATTTTTATAATTTTTAGACATTAAATAAATAAAATTATTTATGACACAATAATGATACAGTGTTTACTTTATTTATAAATGATTTAAATAAATAAGATAATAAAGATTAAAATAATATACAAAACCTGTCCAATTATTATTGTATGATTTTATTTCTACCATGAGTCATCTTATATTTGAAAAAAAAAATTTGGACATTTAGAAACCAAATATCATTATATAATAAAATAATATTTTCTCACTTTCGTGAAGAGCCGCTCCTCCCCCGTATAAAAATCCCTCATCTCTATCCCATTACTCACACATCTAATTCCCCTTTGGCTCATCCAAAAACTACCCAAATGAGGTCTCAATATCCCTATATTATTCCTAGAATCATTAAATTAGGCAGAATTTACTTCAAAAAACCCTTTTGGTTCAAACAAAAGAGAGTTACCCGATTTAAAGGTAACGTCTTACCTAAAGTTTATTGTTTTATTTTACTTCTCCAACCACCTAAAATCTTTTTATTAACTTATTTTATAACAAAAAAAGTATCATAAATATTATAGGTTGTTGTTATTAAAAGTATTCTAACTACACTTAAACACACATCCATCTAATGGGTAATGAACATACTATTTCTGTGGACTGCAATCTAACGCCTCATGAAACGATGATTGTTCAATCTTCTCCTACCTCCTATTATGGTGGCCATTATGAAGGAAATATATTAAAATGAGATATATATTATGTTTATGTGTTATATATTCTTCTATAATTTTTATTTACAAACATACCTTTATGCTTTCCAATAGCTGTATATACGATAATTTCATTTGAGGAAGCGCAGACTACCACCCCCTCAAGGTGATATGATTCATTCATGACATATATGGAACATATAAAGGATGGAGTTAATGAAATTATGTAACATATATATAATATTATATTTAACTTGAATTATAATATACCTATGTATCATTCTGCTTTCATTCCATTTTATATGAAATATAAATTAAAGTAGTGTTCATGCGTACGTACAATGTACCATCTCCAGGAACGATGCATTTCATTTCATATCCCTAAATGTTATGTAATATTATAAATAAAAAAATATAACAAATATATATGATATCTATGATATCTATATCATGAATATCATTCTGGATTTAATGGACAGTTGACCACATGAATAACTTGTGATTATAAGAATTACATTTTTGACCCAAGTACCTAATATCGACAAAACGGCCATTATTAACATAAATGATTTAATAATATTTATAACATTGTAATAAGTGAAATAAAAGGAATAATAAACATTAAAAGGTTAATAATCAAGTAGAAATGGATTTTATCTTATTATTAATATAATTAACAAACAAACCGGTCAAGTCAGACATGAGGTAAGGGGTTTCTTATCCTACTTTTAATTTCATGAGATTTCAATTGTTCACCACTTATTTATTGCATGTGGTGTGTTGTGTACTGAAATTATATATATATTATCATATTTATCTTTATATTGATGGTATTTTGTGATTCATTTGGTGGTTATTAACTTTTGTTCACACGACTCGTTTTATTACAACGTGGTAAGGGGTTTTCATCTCACTTTTTATTACCGTGAGATTCGTGATATGTTTTACACTATTTACTATTATGTGGTGTATGTACTACCCATGATTGTATTATTTATCTAATATACTTTAATTTAAAGGTATTTACATCTTCATTGGATTATCCTTATTTCATGTGGTGTATGTTTCGTATGTTACCAAATCAGTAAGGGGTCTGTTAAACCAAATTTCTATTCCTTTGGTTAATCTATTAATTAATAATTATGTCATGCTCTGATAATGTGTGGAATCACTGTTTATTTATTTATGATTTATCTTCCACTCCCCTTTCTATGGATATATGTTGGTACAGATAATCACTCCATTGATAAATTCTCAATTCATCGATATGAACTTGATAAGAGCAATTTGAACTCAATTTTCATTCATTGACTTAAACATCCAAGTCATTGGTGTTGTATTTTGAAAAATATGTCTAAATTTTCTCTGAATGATTTATAATTAATATCCAATCATATTAAGTGTATTTATATTTGTCACAAATTATTATGTAATTTATTTATCTATAATCTAAAGGTACAATTTTTATAAGGGATTTCGTCTCAATTAACATTCCATTGAGACATCATTGTTGTTATGCACCACTTCACTCTTATCTGGTGTAGATATTGTCTTTTGTGATATTATATAATGAATCAATTTATTCTCATGATATTATAATGTTATAATTAAATGTTATTCTTCAATAATTTGTATTCAAGAATCTCTCATTTTGTTAAAAACATTTTAACTAAAATACCATTTTAAGTGTTTTAAAGATTTAATCTTCTAAATATTTTTCATTAATGTCCATGTTTTAAAAATTGTTTTTAGGATTAATTTATATGGAAATTATTTTTTTACAATTATAATTACTTGGAAATGTTAAATGTTGAATGAGAAACTTTGATTAAAAAATATCTTTATTAAATGTTTGAAATGGTTTTTGAAAATGGTTTGATAATGAATTGATTATGTCAATATCTAGAAATAATATATTGTGACAGCAATGTGGAAATGTTATCTTTCTTTTATGCTTTTTTTATGTCTTATTATTTTGTTATAGTTATTTGGAATTGTTTAAGAATACGGTTGGTTCCATGATAAACCTAGGGTAGGTGAGCCTAAGATAGCTCTCCAATGCATTGTGTAACATAATGGAGGTAAAAGTGAATGTTTCTCCTAAGATATTTAGGGAATATACTATGATGGGTATTCCAAATGTAACTCCCTACATAGTAGTGAATGCTACAACGTAAGTATTTTATGGATGCCACAAGTTACCTTTTATGGATTGTGTTTACTATGTAAATCTTATGATTTCATGAGTTCTGTTAAAGAGCTTATGTTATGTATGTATTTATGGAGTAATGTTTTATATCATTGTTTTATAACCTTTACTGACCTTTTTATGATCATCCCATGTTTGAATTTTCTTTTCACATGACCTATTGATTACTAGGGTCAAGGATGGGATCTAAGAAACTTCATGTTGTCTAAATCATGGGTCTAGACATGACTTTTTTTCAAGAGTTTTTATTTTATGAAAAAATTGAAACTAAGTAGAAGTGTCTTCCTTGTAAATTTTGATATGTAATGTAATAGTTATTGCCTAATTATCTAAAACACTAAACCAAAAAATATCCTCAATGTGAATTATTCATTTAATCCATGATTATGTAATTTTTAAGGCTGGGTCCCTATATAGTTTCTTTAAACAATATTTCAGGATTTGTTTCAAAAATATAGTATTTTTAATAAATAGTATAAATAGTTCATAATTATCATCATGTATTTTTTTAAATAAGGAACTCGTTGTCCATGGTCAATACACGAGAGACATTTTGTAATTATGATTTAAATATCCTCATAACAACTAATATGGACATAAGAGATTATGTATCTAAATATTAAATTTAAATGAAATAATATAAATTATTAAATTATATTTTATTCAACCTGAAAATAATATTTCTGTAATAATGTAATGGATATAATAATATTTTTTAGGAGGTAATGGAAACACATGGAAAATCCAGTCTTGAGGTCATTGTTCCTGATCTCACTTTTTATTTTTTTGATACATATTACATATTCACCTCATGTTTTTATTATGTAATGTATTTAAAACAATCTATATATGTAATATAACTAATCCCTCATAAATCATAGTATTTTAACCTTCAATTTTATTTTATTTATCTATGGTTATTTCACTTCAATAATAGAAAGTGTTAAAATATTGCAAAACTAAATTCATTTCTTTTTTGGTTATATTACCTCTCCATTGTATTTTATATTAAATAATTATATATATAATGAATTTTATTTATATTATTTCTTATTTAAACATACTTTTGTAAATATAAATTTTATACACATAATCTATTCATTTATTAATTCTCACTTTAATGTCATGATCATTGTATGAGCTACTCATCTCATACTATATTCTTTTGGAAAATATGTTATGTTATATGTTGTATTCTTTTATAAGTTATATCTAATATATTTGAAAAGTTAAATAATGAAATTACTTATTTTAATGATATTTATTTTATAATTTTTTGTTATTCCTTCAGGGGTATTATGATTATAGAGTAACCGCATTGGAAAATGCTTCACAATAAAATCATGTTTATTTAGAGATTGTTTATGTTCAAGGATATTATAGAGGAAATAATGTGATATTATTTTATTTTAATATATATATTATATTTCCCTTTATTTTTAAGGAGTTGAAATTTTTTAATTTATAGTTCCTCCATTATTGATTCATGAAAATAAGTAAATTCCAATTTAAGTGACACTGATATTCTATTTTATTTCTAATTATGTATCTTTCCATTCCATGTCCTTCCATTCTAAAATTATTTCAAAAATTAATATTTAAATATATATATTATTTATTAAATACATTTTCATTATATTTTATTTATTTTAAACTACTTTAAAACAATATTTTATAACATTTTACAAATGGGTCTCTTTCAGTACCTATTTTATAATTACTTTTATATTATTTTTAAAAAAATTTATTAAATGAATAGATTTTTTATCCATAAAGTCCCTTATTATCCTTGATTTTTCTTTTATATTATTCATCCATGGTTTTCATAAAAAATTATTTTCTAAATATTTATTTGAATTTTGTGTTTTTAAATGTTATTTTCAAAAGGGAAAAATAATTTTCATCAAAAATAATTTCTTTGATCTTTTCATAGATTTCCAATTAATAACAATCAACTAAACCTATTATTAATTATTCTCAAATAATGATATTTTTTAATTATCCCATACAAATTATTTATGAGGATGGATTAATATTGTTTTAATTATATTTAATGGGAACCCGTTTTTCAAAAGGTTATTCATGTTTCAATGTGAGTGATATGGAACCCATTTATTTTGCATGGTTTAATAAGGTATAAAAAAGAATATTATTGAGAAAATTTATTTAATATTTTTTTAATAATGTTATTAAGTGAATAATGAATGTTCAATAGAGTTTAATGATGAAAAAATGTCTATATTTATATTATTTATTATTCTTGGACATTGTTATATAATGGGTGCACCGAGAATGCCCTAGGTGAGCATGATAAGGGTTATATGATGTGTGCACCTAGATAGTGTTCCAATTCATTGGGAAACAATTATGTTATTTTGGATAATTATATTGAACGTCAGACACATTTTTATTCAATTTGTATGGTTTTATGAAGATAATGTCCCATGATAAAAAAATTGTTTATTTATACTTTCTATGGGTTATATCAAATATTCCAGTCATAAAATTGATATCACATGATTCATGATTATTTGATTTTATGACTATTTCCTTTGATAATGTCATATTCCATGGGTTCATGTTTGATTACGAATGCATTGGAGGGTATGGTTATTATTATTATATACTTATGCACTTTTATTATATCATCATATCATTCTACACTTCTTATTCTAAAAAAAGACATTCAATTTTAAGGAATATGTTTACCAATACAGAGAATTTGAGATCAAAATTATTATATTTTTTCCCAAACATATCATGAATATCATTAAATGAATTATTTCTTGAAGGGTTCCATATGGATGATGGTGACTTATTCTGGAATATGAAGAGAATTGTATATTGGGATATGATGTTCATCATTATGAAAATGTTTTTTTAAATACAAAATGTTAAGAGTTTCTTATAAATATTAAAACATCTAAGACTAATGGTCCATCAGAATATAGGCGATACAATATTTTTCTGATGTTATAGGTTTTTTATGGAGAAAATTTGGTCACAGTCATCTATATCAAATCTAGTGATTTAATGTTTATTATTTCATCAACGAATCTTGGATTTTAGGATTGATTATATTATATTGATGCATATATGATTACAAAATTTGTTATATAAATTTTTCATCATCATCTATCATGAATGTGAGATAATGATTAAAAAATTTAGAATATTTGGGAAAGAATCATATATGGTTGGTTAAAAATTATTTTTTATTCTTATGATAAAAATTATACATGTTAATGAAGAATCATCCTAAGCACCCATGTGCTAATTTAGTTTAATAATTGAGTATATATACATCATAGAATAAGTAATTTACATTATTATTCATTAAAGATATTATGTTTTACATAATATTATTTATTTTTATTATAGGAAATGTATTTGAAAATTTGATTAAGTTAAATACTTTTTTCCTTATTTTCTAATGGATTATAGGTTTGCTAATTATGGGAAAATATTTCAAAAAATGTTTCCTAGAGTACCGAGTGTGTTTTATTATAACCTAGTGTAAGTATCCCATGGGAGGTAAAATGTTTCCATATGATGTAGAGCTCAAATAATCTCTTAATGGGATTGATTAAACCCAGGATAATCCATAAAAGAATTTATGACATAGAGAAGAATTTTTCTTATCTCTAAAGTCTATATATTACAAAATGAATTATTTTTTAAAAAATAACTATAATAAAATTTTATATATGGGTATAAATTGATATTTTTATAGATTAAATATCAAAAACCAAACAACTGTTTATTGAATAATTAATATTAATATAATAAAATCTTTAATGCCTAAATGGATCTATATAAAGCATGTGCTGTTTAAAATATTTCCCTTATATGATAAGAGTTTTTTATAAAAAAGTTTTCATATTCATAATATGAGATGTTATATTCAATATAATTACAAAAAAATTCAATTTATTATATAACATATATGAAATGGAATATATATATATAGTAATTGAATTTACCAGTTTTATAAAAAATCATTTATATGATCTCACTACTAACAGTGGAATATTTTAATGAATGAAATTATCTAAATAAAAATTATCTAAAAAATATAAAATATAAAATATTATATATAGATCATATCATTTTTATAAATATAACTAACAATGGAGTAATTATTTCTTTCTAAGAAAAATTACTTTGTTAATAAAAAATTGTATTTATATGAGAATATTGTTTATATGGATCTATATAGATTATTTCACTTAAACAATATAAAATTTAACAAATAAAGTATCATTCATTTCCATGTACAAAAAGATTATAAAAATAAATAAAAAATTATTGACGGAATTTATTATTAAGATTATTATTATGTCAATAGTTTAAAGATTTTTATATATAAACCAAAAGATATTAAAATCATTAAATTTGATACTATAAATAAAATGGGTTTTAAAATGTGTTCTTAAATTGGTCAATTTGAATAAGATTCCTATTTTTGGTCCTTATTCACACTATCATTCTTTATAGATGGTAATGAATAAATATTGTAATTGAGGGTTATATTTATAGAGAACAAATTTATCATGAAATAAGTTTTAGGGATTTATCGAGTCCAACGGACCATTAAATATGAATAAAACATAATAGTAATCAATTAAATTATCATATATCATATTATAGATAGATACCTATGTACAAATTTTTTTTGTATTCTTAAACATGTATAAAGATGAAAATACATCATTTTATAAAAAATTAATTCTCTTTATATCATTCATTCAAATTTTCTATATACATATATATATATATATTTAAGTGAAACTATAATTGTTCTCAAAATTTTATAATTCTAATTATCAATATAATTTTCTCATCAAGTATTATTCTCCTTTTTTTTTGAAATTTAGTTTTTCCATGAATAGGATTCTTAAATAACGTTATCAAATTTTCTCATGTGTTCTACAAAGGGTTTGGTGTACTTGATCTCCCATTATGTTTACAAGATTGAGTATTAAAAACTATTAAATTTATAAAACTGGGCTCCATATTTTAAATTTGGATTCCTCAATAATTATGAATGGAGATATACAAATCATTGTAACATTTATATTTTTATAGAGTCTATATAAAATCCATAAACTTTAGATAACATGGTTTTGTTGGGTATGTTATTTTTAATGTTCTCAATTGGATTTTAACTATTATAGTATTATACTATTCTTTTGACTTCTATCACATATTACCAATCGACTATGATAAAGAATATGTGATTTTCCATTCCATGATAGAACAATTTATTTAATGGTCTATTTTACGAGGGCAATATAATGTACTCATCTATAATGGTAACTATCATGTAACATATATCTCATCCTAGTTAGTATATAGTTAATCAAATGGTTACGTATATGAAATTGGTATTGTATATAATTACATCATATCTCATTGTTACTCAATGTTTTTGGAAAAGGTTTCATACAAATATTAATATGTTATTATGTTTAAGATAGTCTATATTGGTATAGAGAAACATGTATTCTATGGATACAAGCTTGGATCCATTTATAAAATTAGTACGGTTTATTATCTACTAGAGGTAACTATTTTTTTATTTTTATTGATTTACTAATTCTAATTTGTTATCAATTTATTATAGTCCCACGTATGTAAAAAAATGGATGATAACAGAATGGGGTTTTAGTTTTTTTAAAGAGATCTCCTCAAATATGGTTTTATAGGTTTCCCAAAAGTAGTATTGGATGGTTATTTAAAAGGTTTCATGTATTATGTGATATAATGAAAAAATGATGATATAATATTAATATTTTTTTGATGATATATTAAAATAATTTTTTATTTGGTATCAAAATATATTTTATACAAAATATAGAAGTTTAATTCAAAAAATGTCATTGATGCTCTTAGAAATGGTATATTTGTCACATTTACTTATTCTTATGAGTATGTAATTTACAAATGGTCCATAAAAAATTCCTTAATTAAAATAAATAAGTATATCTATAATAATTTTTTTTTATTATTTCATGACATGTAAATTTAAAATATAAATAATAATAAAAATGTAAATATTTAAGAAATTTTTTTAACTAGATATAAAATATCTTATCATCCCCTCAACATGGCTATAGATATCCATCACAAAATTTGGATTCTTTTTAGTAATTTTAAATATTTACATAACAAATAAATATCATTATATTATATGTTTAATGAATATATATATATAGTATATTAACTAATATGTGAATTAAAATATTTTAAATATTCAACTCACAATTATTCCAATTAGAAAAACTACTTAGTGAATTAGATTGAAAATTTTTAAATGAATTATTATTATACCTTGATTTGGATAAGAATATTTATTTTTATATTAATTTATAATTTTATTTACCAATGTGTGTTGATAAACTTATTGTGTGACCTTCATTGCCACTTTTTTGTTTCACTAGGCGGGAGGGCCAAAATTCCATGACTATCATCAATCTATACATTATGACAAACACAGATAAATATGAAAATGTAGAGTTGATAATAAAATCTATTTAAAACTTACTATGTAATATAATATATTTTCCCTAATTTTCTATCAGGAATGTTTATTAGATATGTCATCAACCTATTTGCATGAATTTATTTCTTTGACTAGATGAAATGTACTCCTCATTAATCACTGATAGACATAAATTTATTTATATTTTTTATTTCAATAAAAGGGCCAAAGATATTATCTTTTATCCCATGAATGGTGAAATCCTTTTATATATACATATTAAATTTAAATCACTTATGACACTCCCAATGCATCCTACTACATTAGGACCAATTATCTTCACAATTTTCAAAAACACATTATGTATTATATTTAAGATATATATTAACAATTGTAACATCCCAGGTAATTATAGATTAATACTTTCTCATATTTTTAATTATTTATCAATTATATAGTAATTATCCCAGGTAATTATAGATTAATACATTCTCATATTTTTAATTTTTTATCAATTATATAGTAATTATTCAATGAAAGGGTCTCTATGTTTGATAGAAAAGAAGACATTCAACAATGGGTTAAAATGAAATCTTACTTTGTAAAAAACACTGAGTTATACAGATAAATAATATATAATAAATATTATTATTTTATGTTATTATTATCACATTTCCATTATAATGGTAGGAATTAACTATATTAAATTAATTATGCAAATATGGTTTATGAATTTTTATATAATGATGAATTAGTTATAAAATTAATTAGAAATTAAAACTAAAACTAATTGAATATAAAGAATGTGTTTTTATAAAAAACTATTTGAGTACATATAATAATGTCAATATAAAAATAAAAGAACTTTTTTTGGGATTATATAAGGGATATTTAAAATAAATATGATTATTATAATTAATATTATATGTTTTCTATACATGATTAAATATTAAATTCAATTTTATGAATAAAAATTGTATTTTTCAAAAAAGGAATTGCTATCGAATTTTCATTGTGAACCCATTTTAGATACAGTTTTTTAACTTTTATAAATTATATTTTACAAAATATTTTTTTATTGTATGTGTTAAATGAATATTTACTTTGGTTTAATTTTTGATAAATTTCTGATAATATATTTTTAATGAATATTGAAAAATACTACATTTTAATACAAAACATCATTTTTTTCTGATTTTATTATATTGTTAGGTTAACCATTATTATCAGTTTTAATGAATGAATAAATAAATTTTTTTTTATTTAATCCAAATATTTTGATTGGAATCAATTTCATGTTGAAAATGGATATAAAAACATTATAATTATTTGAATGTTTTTTTAAAAAAATTTATTTCCACAATTCATCAATGAGATTAATTTTAAAATTAATTTTAGTCAAGTTTTGAAAAAAATTTCAGAAAGGTACATACATGGTAGTGAAAACTGTGATAAATTTGATCTAATATGTTCAAAATAATTTTTTGTGAACAGAAACATTAGTATTTTATTTACCACTGTTAAATGAAAATTGGGAAATTAATGGTAAAAATAATATTATAATAATATAATACCACCATATTACTTATCCTAATATTATTTGATTAATTATTTTGTACCAAAAAATATGTTGGAAAAATATTGTACTTTAGAAGCCACTTGAGTGTGATTATGACATTACTAACATTTTATTTAATATAGAAAACAATTATGTCATAAACATGTATGTTATTGATAATGGAAATTTAATATGGGGTTATATTGGTTAAATATTAGCCTACTAATAGTAAATTGAAATATATTAAGATTAAATACATCATGGTAATTTATTTTAAATTATTAGTAAATAAATTATTAAATAAATTAGTGACACATTGTTGATACAATAATTGATTTATTAATGAAAAAATAAAAATTGATACTAATAATATTAAAATAAATAAAATTGGAAATATTTCATGCCATACAATAATTTTATGTATTTTTAGTACATTTTATAATAGTTTTAATGTATTCTTTTCAAAGGATTAAGGTTTTTATGAGTTTCTTAAAAGTCTTGTATTTAATAGTGTCAAAATTCACAAAATTATTATGTTAAAATATAAAATATAAAAAAATGATATAAAATTTATAAAAATAGAATATTCTTCCTAAAATTTTATATAAATATAATTAATGCATAAATGACTCGTTAATTTGTCTTTAGAGATTATTTGGAAATTATTTTAACTCTCAATGTGTAAATTACGTGATACAAAAATAAGAGTTAAAAATGATGATTAAAAATCATAGGGATTAAAAATTATTCATAATATGTATAATTATCATTTTATAATTATTTTTCTACCCATAATCATAATATATTATAACTATATAAACGTGGAATCATTTTGAATACAAATTTAATATAAATTAGTTTAATAATTTTTCTAATTTCAATGGTCCCCTCCCCTCTCCTTTAAAAGACACCAATTATTCCCTATTAGTCATACATCAATTTTATTTGAAAATATATTCCCAAATTCTTTATTGGAATCCCTCCCCATATTCTTTATTCCTAATATTAATCACAATAGTCTTATTATAGGTGTAATGGTTTTTACGAATAGTGATTATCTGAAGGAAGGGTAATGTTTTTATTTATGCGATACTATTTTATTTCTTCTTCAACTTCCATTAAATCTCTTTCATCCATGAAAATATATTAACTCTAGTATCCATATTTAACTGAGATTTTAGTATGTTAATATGACCACCAAAATTAATCTCTAATTTCAATGAATTTGGAGATTAATATTTCATTCATGTGTACGACGGACTAAATCCTCACAAACCAATAAAGTTCATTTTTTACCATACATCAAGAATGGCCATAATGATATAGTTAATGTTTTTATATTATTTTAGTGAAATATTTATTTTTATAATATAATTATATATTAAATATGTTATTACATTCGTATGACATAAAAATGATAATGTCGTTCATGCGTACATGTGAACAATCTCTTACAAGGAGCGATGTATTTCGTTTTTAACCACCACAAAACATGGATAATATATATATCTCTATGTGTTTGTGTGTGTGTGTTTATATATATATTAATTATTAATACGATATTAATGATTTTATTGCCATGTTTTTTTGATAAAATAAGGATTACCGTCATTCAATAATGGTCAATGAAAAATGGAAACGTTGCTCATTTCTGTGTAGGGCCTATCATCTCCATGATTATAAAAATGCTCATTTTTCATTCCATATATAAATGATTGGATGTAAATTTATAATTGATTTATAAATTTTATTTTTAATTTCATTAATTTTATTATATAGATTATGGGCTTATGACTACATGGTATTTTTAAGTCGTACAATATTCATTATCAACTGAAGTAACGAATATCGAAAAAACATCCGACATGACCATAAATAATTATGATATTTTTATAAAAATTTAATAAGTGATATTAAAAGAATAATCAACATGAAAAAGGTTCTCAATAAAGTATAAATTAAGCTATGTTTTTTATTTAGTAATATAAAAAATTTATGAGACAATTCAGACTAGAAATAAGGTACTTTGTCAGTCAAAACCTCATTTTAATGTTTTGATGTTTTATTATTATATATCATTTTCTATAAAATCAAATTCATAGATGTTTTTTTATAAATATATTTTTATAGACATGAATGTTTTAAAATTTTTTATCCTTTCAAAATTTTCACAGCTTTATGGGAAATTTTTATTCAAAATTCATCTTTATAAATATATGATAATTATTTTTTAAATTGAATCGATTATTACAAAAACATTGTATATTTTTTGAATATAAATAATTAAGGGAATTTAAAACATTATTGATGCTTTAATGTTTGGATATTTAATTTAGAAGTTTAAATTTTTATTTTAAAATAAAATTTTGTCATTTATCTATGCAAGACATTGAAAAAATGATACGTGATTGAAAAGTGAAAATGTTATTTTTTCTATTATGGTTGTCTATGTGTTATCATTTTATATACAGTTAATAGGCACTTCTTATGTATAAAATTGTTTCTATGATATATCGAGGGTGGGTGCGCTCGTGATACCTCTCAAAAGCATTGGGTAATGAGACAGAGTAATAAAATATTGTTTCACCTAATATATTTAGAGAATGTACAATAGTGGGTATTCCAAATGTAACTACAATGGTTTCTCCCTATGTATCTTTAAAAGCTATTATGTAAGTATGTTATTGATTTCACAAGTTAAAATTTTGATTTATTATTTCATGAGTTAAGATAATGGGTTTATGTTTTATGTAGGAAATGTACAATTTTGTGAAAATGTTCTCAAGAGTTTTAATTATTGTTGTACTAACATTTTAATTCTTTAATTTATTGCCCCTTACTATGATTTTGTTCTCATTACATGAATTAAAATTATTTTCATAGGGTTTAAGGATATGTTTGATAAATGAGTATGTTGTAATGTCTTCGAATGTTGGTATATTTTTTTTTAATATTATGGAATAATTTCAAGACCGTGAAATCTGACGTCGCGCGATTCTGAGGCCCGAAGTTCCTGGAATGATCAGTCAATGTTTTGTTAAGATTTATTTAGCCAGTGTAAGTAGTTTTCTTGAAAAAGGTAAATAAATCTTAAATGGTTGCTCATATAACAAATCTGAGTGCACCGTTGCGTTATGTATAGTGGGATTACCCTAGGCACGAGTTAGGTTTGTTCGGTGTCGGCCTCCGGTGAGAAAACTGGAAAATGGCATAACCATAAATAAAATAATCAGATAAAGATGTCTTATTTTTAAAATTCTTATAACTCACAAATGGAAACTCGGACTAAAAATTGGATACCACCGCTGAACTCTTGAGGGTTTGTTTTCTTTAGGAAAATACTAACCTTGGCTGGAACAGTGAACTAGTGTAAGTTATTTTTTGGCCGTGAATAAAATAATTAAGTGACCATTATTTTATTGTAAAAAATCATAACTTCTAAACAGTAACTAGGAAAAAAATATAAGATTACCATTGAGTTTTTTGGGGTGTGTTTCACTTAGGTAGAGCCTAACCTCGACCAGCACGGGTCGAGGGTGACTGTTATTAATTTTTTGATCTTTTTTCACGTACTTTTAGTAAACGAATGAGTGGCATTTTCTATCTTTTAAACCTTTGCTCAGATTAAAAATTTGAGGGCACCATTGAATCCGAAGTGCCGAGATTCACTTAAGGGAGACATCACCTTTAACGCAGTAGGTCTAGAGAAAAAGTTAGTTTTTGAAACATTTAAATAGAATTAATAAAAATAAATTTAATATTTTATTTTTATTATATCCCTCCAATGGACAAGAGGTAAGGTGGTACTGTTGATGTGTCAAGCCAATAAATGTATTGACCCACTAATTTGAGTAATAACAACATTGGGGGAAATTAGGAA
This sequence comes from Viscum album, assembly GCA_963277665.1. Taxonomy (NCBI): domain Eukaryota; kingdom Viridiplantae; phylum Streptophyta; class Magnoliopsida; order Santalales; family Viscaceae; genus Viscum; species Viscum album. The sequence goes on from OY728156.1 coordinate 1,148,953,092, forward strand.
ACTTCTAATTAATGAGCCCCATTTACTCCCCGCGTTGTTACATACCCTTCCCCTCTCCTTTAAAAATTATGTTAGGGAAGTGGTATCAGAGAGCTTCACCAAGCATCAAATTTCTGAAGGAACGCCATGACACCATACCCATAGAAGACGAATCTGTCCCATCAAGAGGTGACCGATGACTCCAAATCACCAACGAGAGACGTGCGAGTGGAGTCATTGGGTGCTGGTCGAGGAAACTGAGAACTCAGTCCACTAGAAAGTTCAGATGATTCTCCAACATTTCAAGGTAGCAGTTGTTTTATTTGAGCATTTTTTATTCCCTCTTCCTTATTAATGAAATTACACTGAGAAAGCGGCTCAACCGAATAACGGGTTGACTAGCGGTTCATTCGTTTTTGTGGGAGTTTGATGGAGGGAATCTTTGCAGGGTTAATATTATATTCAATTCAATTATTTAATGAAATAACTTAACATGCTCTATATTACCAGCTAACGTGGAGAGAGTGGGAATAACAAACCCGGACAAAACCCTCTGCTATTTTTCATTCCTTATGTCATTCTGGAAGATCACGAGCACGTCGACGTGCGGCGCAAGAGGAGGGTCGTGGATTGTAAGCCGCGACGAACGGAGGAGGCGGTTGAAATGATGGATAGTTGTGGGAAGGGATGCATCACAATCTATGTACCATCGGTGAATGGAATCCATGCCCAAGATGCGGCCGAATCCGTGGCGGAGGCCGAACCCACCTCCGGTGGGTTTCATAGTGTCCGAGCGATGCCCTTGTGGCGCTGTCACTTCGTCAACCGCACCGCCTCTGGGTTTTTTTGGGAATCCGGGAGACCAGGGGGGTTACACACCCCCGAATCTAACGAAACTGGGCCTCCTCCCCCGATTGGTACTCCTCCCTCAACTGGGTTGCCGCCTTCGTTCGAGCCAACGCACTCGACCGGGCCGCCGCCCTCGACTGAGCCACCGCCTTCAGAGCGGGCCGCCGCCCTCGGACCGTGCCACCTCCCCGCGTTGGGAGGGATGACCTATTCTGGTTGGGCAAACCTTCTGGGATGTGCCAGACCTCAACCTAGGAGGTTGTGTCTGCCACGACCTAGCCTAGAATAGGTTAGGCGGGGTCAGTCCGACCGGGTCGAACCGGACCCGAGCCTCACTGGGCCCAGAATCACATAAAGGGCCACATCCTGAGAACCGGTCATCCGTTTGACTAACCGTATATTGTTTTGGGATACTTATATTGAGATAGTGATTTTTGTTATACTTCTCCGGAGTTTTGGAGTGATTTGGATTATGGAAGGATCAGATCGAACCCGAATCCAACTGGCACCCCTAGAGCTAAAATGCTTATAACTCACAGACCGGGTGTCATATTGACACACTGTCTATAGAGTTGGAACCCTTGAGACATGGTGGTCCGTTGGGTTACTCCTATTTGGAGCTTAGAGAAGGTCGAGGTATGACTGATATCTCGAGGGCTGATTTTACGGAACTCGAGTGCACCGGGTTCAAGGATTATTTTTGTTGGCAGTGAGGCCGATGTTAGAGACAGATAATATAGATGTTAGTTACCTCTCAAATCTGGGAGTGTCAGATACTGTTTGGATCTTTATGGGGGTTTGTACCGATCGATCCTATGTAGTGTAGTGCTCAGCAATCCAGTGCGGGTCAGCGCATACCGATCCTGTGTGGGTCGGCGCTCAGTGATCTAGTGTGGGTTAGCACATACCGATATTGTGTGTGTTAGATCCCATGTGGGTCAGCCCTCAGTGATCCCGTGTAGTCTAGTACATACCGATCTTGTGTGGGTCAGATACAATATGGGTCATTATGGGGTTTAGTATCTATCGATCATGTGTGGGTCAGACCCCGTATAATCAACAACAGTGCCTCTTGAAAGAATAAGATAATCTAGCTTCACGACTAATCATATGTACGTCTATACATCAATTTTACATGTGTGAGATGAGTCTTATATCTTCATGGTGTACATGTGTGGTACTATATCTTTGTGGTGTTACTTTTTTGGTACTTCTACCTTAGTGGTGTTACCTGTGTGGTATTTCTACCATCATGGTGTTACCATTGTTTATTCTTTCCACCTATGTGAGATGAGTGCATATTTATAAAGTAGTTATATGTATCGGAATATACCTAAGTATTGTTGACTGTTGTTTCCATGTTTCCTTTTTATCCTTTGTAAATTTTAGAGATAGTTGGGGGTCTTGGGGTCCCAACTGAGTGTTATTATACTCACCCATGCATGGGCTACACCCACACATTGTTGTGTCTTGTGTAGACGATAGACATTCCTGACTAAAGATACGGGTACCAGGACAAGAGACTGCTCAATGGTGGACCTTAGACGAGGCGTACCATAGAGGTGACCATTCCAGAGAATTACCTACCCTTCAGGTGTGATCCTTGGAAGGTGTTCACTGGAGATGTTTTCTATTTTGCTAGTACTTTCCATTTTTACCTGTACATTCCAGTTGGGCTTGTATTCCAGCCCCTTTACTTTCTGTACACACTATGTTTACTATATCGTTTACATTGTGTTTGTATCATGTTGAGTTATTCTATTGTGTGAGTTTATAGTTTATAAATGAATTTCCTTCTCGTTTAAGGGAATATGCCTTTTGGTTCTTCTTGTTAACCCCATGCCTATTGATGGTGGGCTTGGGGTAGTCATGGTATGGGCCTCAGGGGACTGGTCGTGACAATTTGGTATTAGTGGAGTATGGTTTTACCAATGAACTCGGACTCTGATCTTTCATCTGAAGCAATAGTGTTAAGTGTTATGAGTGTGGTTTTTAGTTCGGGGAGTCTAGTGTGGGTGCAGCAGACAACATATCCATACACCATGACCCTAAATCCCGATTTCCAACATAGAGCATGAAAACACTGATTGCGTGTGTTTTTGAAATTTTTTTCTTTTGATTTCATTTGAGTCAACTCACCAGGTATGACTTAATGAACATGGTGCACCTGTTATTATCAGGATGCTGCCGTATAGATAGCTAGCTAGGATTTCCCAGAGGGTACATGATGATGGCTCGCCGAGTGATGAGTCCCTAGTGCAGGGCCCTCTTACAGCGTTAGCACTTTCAGGTGGTGTAACGGCCAGACCACTACCCATTGGATGAGAATTGCCACAAGCCCCACCAGTAGAAGATGAAAACTGACTGATCACGTTGCACGAGTTCCAGTGATAGAGGCCTCTGAGATTTTTAGGAGAGTGAGATTTCCCAGGAATCTAAGGGTTGGTTGGAGGTAGGGGATAGAGTTTTCTGCTTAGTTGAGACACCATTAGTCCAGATAGTGATCCTAGCTGTTGGAAATTTCTAGTATGTGACCATGAGGACAGTCTTCATGATAATGAGGCTTTAGTACATGGACTGTTACCCGATATGGTACACTCGGGTAGCGTTCCATCTATATCAGTGCTCATTGGTCTACAGTTACAACCGGTGGTATCGGTAGAGGACACATATAGGCTTAATGCCTTTCACATGTTTTAGAATCAGATACCCATCAGGATTCAAAGCAATCCCAACTCGCACGCATCTATGGAATGGGTTGAAGAGGACATTGGGAGTTCCCTAGAGCTTCTACAACTTTGGTAGGACGACATGTCGATAGCTGTGTATTATTTGAGGTGTACTGACCATTCTTGGTACTCGATGAAAGTGATTTATATATTGTACTTATGAGAGAGGTGTCTTCAGGGACATTCAAGGAAGCACTATTCCTTTATGCATTTCAACCTATGCTCGGTTTCTAGAGAGAAACATTGTTGTTGAATATTGTTTGGCATATAAGATACAACCAGTGAATGTTAGTAGTGGGAAAGTAGGAAACTGGCGCCAGGCTCAGAGACATGGGCGTGTAAAACGTTTTGGTAAGAGGATGTGATATGGATAGATAAAAATGTAGGGATGTAGAAGTGGTAGTGGAGCATGGAGAGAATCATGAGGTGGTGTACATTTCGATATGTTACAACCACCGCCTTAATTTGGTCCCCACCAGGATGAGGGAGTTGTAGGACATGGGATGGGAGTAGCTGCATGCAGTCAAGGAGTGTGACCTAAGGGCACCAGAAAGGGTTAGAGGTATGATCAGTGTCTACTACTAGTTTTTGTACTAATAGACATTGAAAATATTCATTAATTCTTACCACATAACTTGTTCAATACCTAGATTTTCCAATTAATCTATTGAATTTATCCTCAAGTCTAACGATACATTTGGGGGAGACTCGATAATCACACATACGCCGAAAATGTGATCTAACCCTTAATGAAAGAGTTTTGGTTGGAACCTCTTGGTGACAACATGAAGGCCATACGCCATTTCTTTGGGTATGGTTGGAAATCCACAGTTTATACTCAGATTGACTATATTAGGAAAAAAGGTTTTGGTTTATATACAATGTTGGGATGAGGTTTTCCTTAGTCAAAGAAAAAGGAAACCCCAACAACACAGGATAAATTCCTACATTTGAGGTTGTGTTCGATCACTCGTGATTCGACCAACCTTACCCTAATGGAAGTAGGAGTATTGAGTTTTCTATTCCTAACAAGAGTGGATATAGTTCCTCCATGACTATAATTTTGAGCTAGTATATACTTCTGGAAAGGGGAACGTGGTTGCAGATGAACTCAGCAGGAGGTCTGGTCTACAGCTACCGAGTGAGGTGTCTGATTAGTTAGTTGCACTACAGATATCATTCAAGGATAGTGGTGATTTTTCTTACCAAAAAACTATGATTGTCACTCCCCCACTCCTCCAGCAAGTCAGGGAGATGTAGCTGGGGCATTTAATTCGAGGCTCGATGTGGTCAGATATCCCCAGGTTAGGCACCTGATGGATTTAATGATGGTGGGGGGAACTTTTTCCTTTTCAGAGTATGTACCATGGTACCACTAGCACTTCAGGAGGAGGTGTTGAGGGAGTTCCATAAGTCCCCACTTGCAGAACATCCTAGTCTGCTGAAGATGTACCAGGACCTCCGGCCTCTGTACTGGTGGCCGGGGATGAAGAAGGTAGTGGCAGAATTTGTATGACGATGTCTCGATTGTCAGCAAGTGAAGACTGTATAGAGATGGAAGAAGTCTTATGCCGACATGATATGGAGACCCTTGGAGTCCTAGGAGGGGGACTACATATTCTTGCAAATATCTCCTCAATGGGTACTATAAATTTTTGGCTGAGGCGGAAAGTTATCACCAAGGATTATTGTTCCTTTTATAATACTTTGGAGGTTAGGCAAGGTAGCATACCGCTTGGCTCTTCCACCGTAGTGGGAGAGGGTGAACAACGTCTTCCATTTAACCTTGCTGAGGATATACGTGCATGAACCATCCCACATCACCGACCACAATGATATGGACTTCGAATATGGGGTGACATTTATGATGATTCCACTTGAGATTGAGAATTGACAGGAGCGGGTCCTTCATGGGTGGTTGATATCTCTGGTTCTTGTAAGCTGGCAGTATGAGAACTTCCAGGAGAGCACATGGGAGCAGGAGGCTCAGATTGATGCTCAGTACCCTCTTTTGGTTTGTTTTCTTTTATTTTGGCTATTTAGGATGTAAATACACAAGGTGAGGAGAATTTAATGTCATGGAATTTACACATACATTTTTTAATTATATGGAATTATTTTGAGATCACTAAATCTGACGGCACACGATTCCAAGGCCTAGAGTTCCCGGAATGATCTGTAGAAGTTTTGTTAAGATTTAGTTAGCACTCGTAAGCAGTTTTCCTAAAAAAAGTGGAATAACGCATAAATAGTTGATCAGATACGAAATTTGAGGGCACCTTTATGTTTAGCACGGAGTGTTTACCCTAGGAGCGACATTGGTTTGGTCTGCACAGGCCTACGATGAGAAAACTCAAAAATGGAATAACTATAAATATAATAATTAAATAATGTTATTTTATTTTTCAAATGCCTATAACTCACAAAGGGTAACTCGGACTAAAAAATGAGAATACTACAAAACTCGTGAGGGAATGTTTTCTTCAGGCAGATACTAACATTGGTCGGCGTGTGCCACTAGTGAAAGTTAGTATTTTTCCGAAAATAAAATAATAAAGTGAAAATTATTTTATAGAAAAAATTCATAACTTCTAAATGGTTACTCAGATTAACTATGAGAGAGTACCTTTGTGATTTTTTGGGTGTGATTCACTTAGGAAGATCCTATCCTTGACTGACACGGTCTGAGGGTGACTCCTATTAATTTTCCAAACATTTTTTCGAATATGTTCACTAAACACGTGAGCTGCATTTTACAACTTTTGAACAATTTCTCAGATAAAAAATATGAGGCCACCATCGAATCCACAACACCGAGATTCTCTTAAGAGATACTTCACTTCAACCGCAGTAGGTCTGGAAAAAAATTTGTTAGTTTTGGAACATTTTAATAGAATAAATAAAAATAATTAATATTTTATTTTTATTCCATTCCATCAATGGACAAGCAGTAAGGCGGGACCAATGATGTGTCAAACCAATAAATGGATTGACCCTCCAGTCTAAGTAACAACAATGTTGGGGTAAATTAGGATGCTTCCTAAATAATGTGCCCCATTAACAAAATTGCATCGTTACTTACCCTTACCCTTTCATATAAATATGGAGCTAGGAAAGGGGTATAAGAGAGCTTCACCATGTAGAAAATGGCTAAAATAATGCCACAATTCTAGACCCTTGGAAGAAGAATCCAACCCAGCAGGAGGTGACAGACGACATAGAACCACCAAAAGGTGACGTGTGAGTGAAGTCTTTGGGAGCCGGTCACGAAAACTAAGAACATGTTCTACTGACAAGCATGGAATATTATATAATGTTTCAATGTAGATGTTATTTCGTTTGATCATTTTTTATTCCATCCTCCCCATTCATGAAATTACACGAAGAACACGTGTCAACTAACTAACTGATTGACCCGCGATTCATTCGTCTTTGCGAGAGGTTGATGTGGGGTATCTTTGCGGGGTTAATCATGTGTTCAATTATATTGTTTATTGAACTCCCTTAACATCCCCCATATTACGATATAACATGGAGGGAAAGGGGCTAATGAACCCGGCCTGAACCCTATGCTATCATTCTTTCCTTGCACCACCTGGGAAGACCACGAGCACGTCGATGCATGTCGCAAGAGGAGGGTCACAGCTTGTCAATCGCAGAGAATGGAGGAGGAAGCTGACATGACGATCGACTGTGGGAAGGGTGGCGGCGCGATCATCATGCCACTGGTGAAAGGCTTCCACAACCCCAGCCGCAACGAAGTCCGAACCCACCTTTAGTGGGTTCAGCAGCAATCGAGTAATGCCCTCACAGTGCCGCCGTTTCACCAAACAAACGGCTTGCATGTCGTTTGTGGATTTGGGAGACCAGGGGGGGCTTACACACCCCCATGTCAGAGAGAAATGGGCCACCACCCTCAACCGGGCCACCAACCTCGGCGGGGCCACCTCCTTCAGCTGGGTCTCCACCCTCGACTGGGCCACCGCCCTCGACTGCACCGCCGCCATAGCGGCCCGCCGTCCTGGCGGGCCGCCGCCACTAGACCGCGCCACCGCCCCTCTTGGGTCGGCCCACCCCTTTGCGGCTGCCCTATTCTATCTAGGCCGCCCTTGCGGGCTACCCTCCATACAGTCCGTGCCAGACCTCAGTCCATCCCAGACTTGGTTGGGCCGGGTCAGTCAGATCGAACCTAGGCACCACCGGGCCCAGAATCACAAAAAGGGTCGTATCATGACAACCAAATGTTCATTTGACGAGCCATCTATGGAATTGGTATCCTTTTATAGAGACATTCTTGTTTTGTTTTTCACTTCTTGTTTTTCGAAGATAGTTGAATTATGGCCGGGTAGGATCGAACCTGAATCCAACCGAGCCCCCAGAGCAAAAACGCATATAACTCAGGAATTGGGCGTCTGATTGATGCATTTCCTATCATGTTGGAATCTTTAAGACATAGAGGATAATTGGGTTTCTCCTTTTTGGATCATAGTGATGGTCGTGGTACGATCGATATCTCGAGGGAAAATTCTATGGAACTTGAGTGCACCGGGTGTGAGGAATCTAGTGGCTATCAGTTAGGCGGAGATTGGAGATAGATAATAAGGAGGTACGTTACCTATTGACTTTGGGCGGGTCTGATCCTATGGGGTTCATTACGGGGGTTAGTACCTATCAATTCTATGTGGGTCAGTGCTTAGTGATCCTATGTGGTTCACCGCATACCGATCTTGTGTGGGTACGATCCTGTGTGGGTCAGCGATCAGTGATCCTCTGTGGGTTAGCGCATACCAATAATGTGTGGGTAAAATCCTCTGTGGTTCAGTGCTTAGTGATCTTATGTGGCTCATTGCATACCGATCATGTGTGGGTCATATCATGTATGTGCCATTGCGGGGGTTAGTACCTATCTATCATGTGTGGATCAGACTCACTATAATCAATAGCATGGCCTCTGGGCAGAATAAGATGATCTATCTTCGTGACTAATCATTTTTACTTCTATACGTCACATATACCTGTGTGATATGAGTCTTATATCTTCATGGTGTACCTGTGTGGTACTATATCATTGTTGTGTTACTAGTGTGGTACTCCTACCATCGTGGTGTTACCTGTGTGGTACTTCTACCTTCACAGTGTTACCTTTTTGGTATTATTTCATCCAGGACGAGATGAGTATATCTTTTTTACATAGGTGTATGTATGGGAATATACCTATTTATGGTTGAATGTTGTTTCCATGCATGTGGTTTATCTTTTGTGAATTTGAGAGACCTTCAGGGGTCTCGGGGTCCCTACTGAGTATTTTTATACTCACCCCTACACGGGCTACGCCTGCACTTTGTTGTGTCTTGTGTAGATGATGGGAAACGCTAACTGAGGATGACGGTACCAGGACTAGAGACTGCATAGAGGTAGACATAATATGAGGTATACCATAGAGATTACCGTTGGGCAGATGTACCTACCATTCAGATATGATCCTTGGAGTTTATTCACAAGATCTATTTTCTGTTTTACTTTTACATTCATGTTTTAAGTGTATTTTCCAGTTGGGCTTGTATTCTAACCCTTTACATTCGAACACACCTTGTTTACTCTATAGTCTCACTTTTTCATGTGTCTTTTTGAGAGTTTGGTTTGTGTGAATTTACAGTTTATAAAGGAAATTTCTTCCCATTTTAGGGAATACGCCTTTTGGTGCTTGTCGCCATCCCCTGGCCTATGAAAGGAAGCATTGGGGTAGTCACCGCATGGGCCCTAGGGGCCGGGTCATGACATATGTCCAGATGAATTTTATGAATATTTTCAACCAAAATAAATGAAATCATTATTTATTATAAAAATAATAGATTATAAAAAAATGGATATTGGGTAGACTTGTAAACATTGTAATAATTGTGTTTTAATGTAATAGTTTGGGAAAATCCTCTAAAACTATAATCTAAATAGATCATCAATTTAAAATAAATTAAAATGATTGAATTAACTCAATATTTTGAAATGATTGTGGTTGGGACCTTATAGTGGGTATTAATGGTCGGTTTAGAAAACATTAAAGGAAATGATGTACTCTTGTGTTGAATAAAGATATCATATAACCATGAGGGAAATTACCGTATATAAAACTTTGGAGGATTAGGGTAAATTAGATGGATTGGATAAAAACCGTAATCAATTGACATACAAGGAGGTTTATGGATAAGATTATTATTAAAAAAATTATATGCTATCTTTACACTATAAAAGTTTATTCTATTAATAATTAATGTAATTATTAAGTTATTTTTTTTAGAAGATTAATGATTAATTTTCAATATGTGAAGAAAGTGATAACCCAAAAAATTATTATCCCTTCTTGATTATTTGATCATAATTATTATTGTAAAATCTTGTTCTAATGTGTTTGACAACTTATTTAGTAATAAATTCACTTGTAATTTTTTTTGAGTTATCCAACAAATAATAAATTATCTAACAATTTTAAGGGTCACGATATCCATTTCATATGATTTCAAGATCTCAACTCTTCAAAAACATTCAAAAGTGTAAATAAACGAAGTGGTGTGAACAATTAATTTTTAGAAAAATACCATACCAAAAGAGAAATGAAAAATCAATAATATCATGAAATCTAAATTCTAGGTATCAATTATCTTCTATTACATAGTGTGCAAATCATGATCTGATTGATATTTATGAATCATGAGGATATAATCAATATTATAATTTTGTAGTAATGAGGTATTAAGAGATAAGGGGGAAATGAATATATAATGGATTGTGTAGACCATTGAAATATTAACATTTTCACCAATAAAGGATTCAAAATCTCTATTATAATTATTAATGATACTAAATTTTTAATGTAATAATAATCTATTGATGATGGGGTTATTATTGATAAACATTTTTTATTCATGTAATCTGTAACCTTGATGTTTTATGTGAAAATTTTATTTGAAGAAGAATTATTTGTTGTAGAAATAATTATAATGTTATGTATAACCTTTAGGGATTATATGATCATTTATTTTTGAGGTTATTTAGGTTTTTAATATTTTAGAATGCAAAATTAAATGTATGAGTTGACCATTGGCGATTAAATTTCTTATGGTAATTTTTGTGTTTTATAAAAAGGGTCAACTTTCACGATTGGTGGAAAGCCATCACATCTAGAAATGTTACAAATATCACTCCCACAACTGAACATAGACAAGGGTGTATCATCTACCACTGGCCTACATGATGTCCCAGGTTAGTATGATGTTTTCATTTTTTAGTTAAGCTATTTGTTGAAATAATAATGATTAAATTTTGAGAACCTATTTTCTATCAAATAGATATCAATGGTTTTGGAAAATGATTTTTGGATTAAGTTATACAAGTTATTTTTGGAATACTTTCACTATTTTGGGAAAATTATATGATTAAGGTAAATATAATACTACATGATTTTAATGGAGGTGTAAAGGTTGAATTATATTTTGAATAAATATGTGATTTTAATTATCATCTTATTTGAAATGAGGATATTTATAGAAATGATTGACATATCATGGATGAATTCGTGATTAGGTTAGTCGCATTTCGGTATGAGACGTTAAGAGTGGTTGATGTTATTTAGAGATAAATGTTTAAATTTATAATGGAGGACTATATAATCAAATTCGTTTCAGTTTTGGGATTCATTTATGGATTCATCTATTTTGAGGGATTTTATGGTAATTTATTTGTTGAATGGCCTACGATGAACTTTTGGTATTCTAGTTGAATTTCAGTGATTATAAGTTATATTTCCTTCATCTAATGGTTTATTCTTTTAGGAAAAATATTTTATCCTATCCAAACCATATTGGTTTTGGTTAATAATTTTAGACATAAAAAATAGATAATAAATCATTCTATATTATCTGAATATCGAGAAGTTGAATTTTGTTATTTAATGAAAAAATTGTAATCCTCATTACTCGTTATTGTACAAACATATGAGATTTTTATATAATTTGATAAAAGGATGAACCTATACATTTAATGTAATTATATTTCCTTATTTCCTTAAAAAATTAATAAAATGATTCCTCGAATTTATTTAATAGAGCATAAAAAACGTTTTCCATTTAATTTTAATACTATGAAATTCAAGACCATTTAACCCATCACATGTTTGTGATTTTCTAATTTTCGACTTTCTCTTGATCATGTTTTCTATCACCCTCCTTCAAAATAATATGGTTAGTTTATAAACCATATCCATTTTTTCCATATTGAACCCTGGTATTTTATATCTTCTGTGGCATTTTCACTTCACATATTTTTGTTTAAAGTGGAAATTTTGTTGAACCTTTTTCTGATTTGGGATTTCAATGATGTAATTTTGAAAAGTGAAACCTTAGTTACCCATCCAAAATTTAAAATTATGACGGAGTAATTTCCAATGGGGGAGAAGAATGGAATTTCCTAAGTAATTATATATTAATAAATTTCCCTATATATAAATATTTTTGAATATGATCATATTTCAACAATAAAGGGAACACTATGTCTGATAACATACTTAACATGTAACAATTGGGTTTTCTGAAATCGTACATTGCACACAAGATAGAGTTATACCGAAAAATAATACATTTTTAGTATTATTATTTTATATTACTGTTATATTATTGTTGTTGGAATGGAGGTAATAAATTATATTCACTATGTTATGATGATAGGGTTTACACATGTTTATAAAAGTAATCCTTGGTTATAAAATTAATTTTATGTGAGAATAAAAACAAATTGAATATAAATGACATGTTTTATGAAAAACTAATTTTGTGGAAATTATTTGGTCTATAATATAACGAAATCAAAATTATTTCCCTATATTATTGATATATAAATTATATTTATTGTTTAATAGTTATCTTATATGATTTATAGATATGATATAAGAAGAAATTAACTTCGATGAATAAAAGGAGTATTTTTCAAAAAAAATACCGGTTTTTGATGGTGAGGTCATTTAAAATATATTTATCGAAACTTTTATAATTTCTTTTTGAAAATGAAAAATTCTTCATTGGAATATGGATATAAAATTTTACATTGGACTACTTTTTTTTTATTTTTCTGATAATATTAATTTTTTTTGAATAGTGTAAAATACTACATTTTAATTCAAAAATACTTTTTCAAATGATTTATTTATAGATTTAGGTAATATGTTTAATCGTTTTTAAAGTAAAATTATAATTTTTTTATCATTAAATTATATTTAGGTCAATGGATTCAATTTCAAATTGAAAATGGATATAAGAACATTGTGAACTTTTGAAAATTTTTACTTTAAAACCCCGTTTCCCCAATCCGTCAATGAGATTACATTTTAAATTAATTTTAGCCTCATCTGTTAATTTAATTTCTAAAGAAAGATATAAATGTTTGAAATATGTTTGAAAAATATGATCTAATAAGATCCAAATTATTTTTATGTGGTTAGTAAATTTAGTATTTTATTTACCACGGTTAAATCTGAATATGGTAATTAAGGATAAAAATATTGTTATAATAATATAAAACACGACAAACCCTTGTCCAAATATTATTGGTTGAGTTATTGTCGACCAAAAAAAATACTTGGGCCGAAATTGTGGCCTTCTAATGTAAATTGGGTGTGATAATTACATTAATAACATTTAATTTAAAGTAAAAACAAAGATGTCATAAACAAGTATCTTATTACTGAAACAATTTTAATATGGTGTTATATAAGTAGAATATTTGACAATGAGTATTAATTATAAATTTTTAAATATTACCTACATAATGGTATTTTATTTATAATTTTTTTGAAATAAGTAGTTAAATTAAATAGTGACACAATGATGATATAATAATTTATTTATTAAAGAAAGAATCAAATGAATTATTTTACTAATTGGTAAATAAATGTAATTTGAAATATTTGAGGCCATACACCAATTTTTTGGGATGAATATGTCATGTTAGAATTATGTAAATGTATTTTTTAAAATAATCAAGTGTTTATGATTTTTTATAATTCATGTAATGAATGGTGTCGAAATTTCTTTAATTCATAACGTCAATTATAAATTATCTAATAAAACTATATTACATTTATAAAAACCCAAGAATCAAAAAAATATATAGATAACTCTATGGATGTCATTATTTATATTTTGAATGGTCGTTTCACATGAATTTATAATTATTTTAACTCAAATGTTTAAATTTCTTGTAAAATAATAAGATTTTAAAAGGCTGAAATAAAACGATAAAGATTATAAGTAGTAAAAAATTTTTCAAATTCTCATTGGATGATTATATTTTGACATAATATCATGCTATATTCTATCTATATCAACATGGGACATTTTTGGATTTTAATTTAATTTTTATAAATATAATACTTTTAATAATTCCAAGGGTGCCCTTCCCCTATCCTATATAAGTCAACCATTCCTCTTTATTACTCAATCTTGATAATCAATTTTCATTAGATGAGATCTACCCATAACCCTTCCCTGAATCTATCTATCTATCCCCAAACTCATATAATATTTAATTGTATACATTTTTTGTTCTCAGGTCTTTCTTTTAAAGATCTAGTTTGAGTCCTGGTCGAAATTTTTTATTTCTGGAATGTTCGGGAGGGTTTTCTAGGTGGCATGTGGGTACATCATTGTTAGAGGACACCATGTGGCCTAGTCATGTGGTAGGTATTAGTTTAGATAAAACCTACCACATTTCTAGTACTTGACCGTGGGGTACATCCCATGTAACTATGACTCGTCCGTTATTGGGAAATGGGTTCTTCATGATTACCGCAGAGTTTGGAAAACCATGTTGCCAAAGTGTGAGGTTACGCCACGTCATTAAAATCATTAACCCTAATTTTCAAAAATCCAATTTTTTACCATTTTCATGCTCCTCCTCCCTCTTATTATATAGTCACAGCAGGGGTTCCTCCAAAACCCCTCTGTATTTCTGCCTTTCCTCCATGAAAGGTCCTTGAAGGTTCTAAGGTAAGGAATCATTGATTTTTTTTTTTGAAAACTTTCACTCCATTCTCCCTTACCCCCTTGATTCCTAGGGTTTCTCATCAGTGGCTTCCATGTTGGAAAAACTTAATGGATAGGGTTTGTTCATGAGTTGTTTTTTTTGGATATAGTGTATGTTGATAGTCATAAAGGCTCTAATATTACATCCCCGAGAGTCCCATCACATCAACACATGGTTGGGTTAGGTTATTCTGTGACATTTTTTTGTCATAAAAATGGAATCATTCATTCAGTAAATTAATTTTTGAAAATTATTTAGAACTATATCAATAACATAGTTAGTCTGTTGTATTGATTTAATGTTTGTAAATATTGTTCAAAATCTCCTTTACAATGATTATTCAATTATTCCTATGTGTTGGTGCCTTTATGTTGTTTGATTTAATTCCTATTATTTCTAAAAATGATATAAATACTCCTTGTGAAATTTGGGCCATGTTATTTTATTTAATTATATTTAATTTGTGGACATTAGGTAATGTGTCATTTACACACCATTTATGGATTGAAAATTGGGATAATTTTGTCTAGAAAAGGATTATCATTATTTTTACAATGGTTCATTTTTCTTTTAAAATAAAACGAAGTTGTTGGGTGTGGTTTCAATGAATTTCGTGACTTTTTAAAAATAATTTTTAGTATTATCTTGGATGTTGGGTGTGCCATTGTAAGTTGACCCATACATGGGTATATTAGGTGCACACATGGATGTTCCCTCAAATGAAGATGGCACTGATAAAATGTTGCATTATTTAAACCATTGTTTCGGGGTTAGTTATTAGTTTTCTAAAGATATTGGATTCTATTGTATGATTTAAAAATAATTATTTAATGAGTAAGCCTCAAAGGGTATGCCCATTTGGATCTTACTCAGTGTTTCAGTTGATGTATATATTAATATTTTATCTTTTTGATTCAATATATTTTGTGTTTTTCCAAAGATAGAAAGGATTTACAGAATTTTTTTTGATGAAATGAGGCTTAAGAACCCGATTGGCACATCAATGTCAAAAGAGTTGTTTTTATTACTTTTATTTGAAATGAATGTGGTTTTCAAATTGTGAGAACTAGATTAGCGAATCAAAGTGTTTTAATAATTGGTTCAATACTTACATGACATATTGGCTCAGTTGGAACCTTAATGATGTGTGATATATATATATATATATGGGGAACCTCTATATAATGGTTTTCACTCTATGGGTTTTCATATAGGGGTGTCTGTGTGTGGGGTGGGAAAGAGTGCTGATGTCAAGTTAGGTGAGTCACATGTGAGTGGTCCTCCTACTTACATAGGTGTACTACCACTGTGGGTTCCAGTGTATCTTTTAGATGATCCAGTGATGAAATATTGATGTCCCTAAATATAATGGTTGGTACCTTATTTGAGTTGTATATAGGCCAAAGGGGTTGGGGCACTAGTGATGATGGGATTGAGCAGTATGTTTTTTTATTGATGTAGGGGCTTCACCATACGAAAATATGTGTTTCTAATCTGATTATATCTCAGTGAATTATAGGGTTGTTTTGAAAATACAATGGTTACATTCTATATCTTATTGTTTTTATCTTTTTTCTAATTTATTTTCAGTGCAACCAGAGTGTTATTTGGATTCATTTTATTTATACAACTGAAATTTCATTTCATAATGGAAGGTATCGTGTGTTATATTTTAAAACATAAAAGATATGTTTTTGTAACAAATTATGAAATGATTACTTTTGAAATTATAGTTCAATATATTTTTAATGGTTTGTTTTGGTAAATAAAAAACATGGATTCTTTGGTTATTTCTTACTAAGAATTGTATATCACACACTAGTGGTACAATTTGGTGTCAGTAGACATGAGTTTTTTTGTTGGTGTAAGATTATCTGGTTAGGGAGATCATTAATGGGGTAGTTTGGACATTTGGCTGGAGGTGACCAAGAGGTCACCCAGAGATCATGATGGCGTAGCCCAGTTTACGTTTTTTATTTAATTTTCGGTATGTTCTCCATTTTTATTTTTATATAGAACCATTTTAATATTTATTTAATTTGAGTTGTTGGTTATTATATTCATGCTTAGTTTTATTAGTTTATTTAATCAATACTGTTTATTTGGCTGAAATATTTCCCTCTCTACTTTTATTTGACGCCCAACACTATTTTCCAGCTTGCAGGGATCAGGAACAGCCTTTGAGCCATGTCGCAGACAAGGTCAGGTGTTGGGTCGGATGAGATCACAGGTTGGTTTCTGAGAAAATTGTATGATAGGATGCTATTTTTTATTTTGGGGGTCTGGTAAATGGATATTAGGTCATTTGGGACTCGGAATGTAGTATAAGAAGATTGTCGCGAACACTTTCTCATACTGAACGTCAAGTCACCAGGGGTATTCTGGGATTTGATTAAACAAATTTTTTTTAGATTGAGGGTTGAAAAAAGAGTTGAGACAATGTCACATGGTGATATCTTCTGGAGTGGGGACCCATGTGATTCCCATTTACTTTTTTTGTTCTTTATAGTGATATTTAAAACATGGTGCGGGGCCCACTACCATGTCATAGAGTTCGGCATGGACATCAGTTCCACATTACGGTAGTTCATTTCCGGTTGTATAACATTTTTTTAGATAATATATGTGTTCATTGAAAATGAATGTGGTTTTTAAATTAAGTTTTTCTCCATTAAATGGTCTTAAAATGGTAAGTTTGATTTGATATTTAATGCATTTTGGATTGAAAAATTTCTGTATTTTTAGACATGCTATGAAAATTAAATGGATGCTCCTCATGAATGTTTTCAACTGTGAAGGTATGTATGATGGATGAGTGGCATAACAAAAGGATGGAAATAGATAAACATGTGGGTGAAAGTTTATGGGTGGACATAGGTGGGTGAATGAGATTATTAGTTCTTCCTTATCCTTTTAAAGTCATTTGAAATAGAGATATTAGTTTTGTAATTAGTTTTAAATTTAGATTTGGGGGTTTGTTTTGTTAAAGGAGGAATATGTATTTTGAATGTTTCATGTAAATGTGGTGGTTATGAAAATTCATATAAAATGGGGACTTTTTAATGGGGTAAATTTGGTTGTGTTATCATTTTTATTCTAATCCGGTTGTTTTGTCTTAGGTGATTCTTTCAGTTCTGTTTTGGATTGATGTTGGTTTCGGTTTTTGTTTCTTACATTGTTCATAATATTCCTATTAGAAAGGTCCCTAAACATTCTAGTGTGTCATGTCTAGTTCCTGAGTTTTTTTAATGTTTCCTATCATTTATTGTAATATAGGTCTGTTATAGGTAGAAATGTGGCTCGAAGCTGTATATCACATCAATTGATATTTGGGAACTCCTCACACTTTCAGGGTGGGGGCTAGTTGAAAATTTTGCGCCTTTGGTTTCTCATAATGGTTCCCCATCTAGAGAGAAAATGATGGTGGAAACTTCCTATAAAATTTCACCCTCAAAGGTTGTGACTACTATTTCCTCATTCCTCTTACCAGTGTGCAATTAGTGTGGAAGGTCTAGTCATTAAAAGTCATCTTGTTGCATCACTATGAATACATATCGTCACTATGTCAAATTGGGTCATATAGAGACATTTTTCTGGAAGGGTTGCGTGAATAAGGAGTTCCGACTAAGGGATGCTAATGACTAACTATGATGCAGGATATGCTTCAGTCATCATACCCCTAGTTTGAGGTCTTGATATAAAACATGCACATAGTCTGGAGTTGTCGGGGGTGTGTGAAACGTTGGCCTAGTTATTTTTTTAAGCATTGGAATGGAAATGGATAAAGATTACATACTATAATCTTATTGTTGTTGTAAGATCATTCTTGTGTTCGAGGATTAATGAACACATTCTACCACAATCCATGTGGTTGCATCTATTCTAAATTTTGTTTTTCTATGTTGGGGGTTTTCCATAATTGGTGTTTGGAACCCAAATGGATATATTTTGGTTTTAATTTCACTTGTGCTCTATTAGAGATGTCTTGGATTCATGAGATGGGTGGATAGTGCTTTCAATATTTTGTTTAGTTGGGGTTCTATTATAGGATATCACTAGTGTTGGGGGGATTTCAGCTGGTGTAGAGAATTTTTAATTCTCATGGTGATGTTGTTTTCCTTTTTGTATAGTATTATTGCTTCTTACAGAAAGTTTTCCCATTGCATCATCATGATATTACATTTTGTTTCATAGATGGTTTTTTCTTCGAGTCATAGTGGTAGAGTTTTTTTTTCATACTAATGGAGTCTGATTAATTCAGGTTAGGAGTTTCCAGTTTCCATTTGTGGTAAGGAAGTTGTTTAGTTAGTGTGAAGAAGATGGGTAGGTTCGGGTAGGGAGTTCCCATATGAGGGACTCCCTAATGATGTGTGTTTTTATATTATTGGTGTATTGTTAGTACAATTATTTTGGTTGTAATATCTCTCTTGTGTTCCCTCCTTAGTCTTAGACCTTAGTTTCTTCAAGAATTGATTGTTTGTGATCTATATAGAGAAATTTCTTCCAAAGGTTTATGGTCTTCCTCTATCTTGATCGTACAAGAACATTAATTTCAATCATATATTTTTGTGTGGTAGAAATTGTTTGTGATGGGAAGAATTGTGACACCCCAACCATAGATACTTCTTTTTTTATCATTTGTATTGTTCTTGGGACATTTGGTCGAAGTTCAATTTTATGTCATTGTCAAAATTATTGTTTTTTGTGAAATATCGGTTGGTTCTCCAGGTGGTGCATGTGTTCTGTACGGTAAGTGGAAATCGTGTGGCCTGGATTTGGAATGTCATGCAGCCCAATTGTGCAGTAGATATTGGTTCAGAAAAACCTATTTCACATCCAGTGCATGGTCGTGTTGTAGATTCCCAATAATAGTGCGACGATACTTCCATGGTAATAGGGTTATTTATGTTTATCGTAGGGTTTCAATGTCTGTGTTGAAAAACCGTGCGGTATTTCCTGGTCATTAAAAACATAAACCCTTTCTTCCATCTCTCCCATTTTGAGTCCAATAGTTGGCTTACCCTCCCTCACCCGATATAGCGACACTCGGAGGTCCCCCTAATCCCCTCTCCCTATCTCCCCTTCCTCCTTGGAGGGTCCTTGAGGTTTTTATGTTATGAATTCATTTATTTTTGGGAAATTTTATGTCCTTTGTAAATTTTTCCCTTGGTATCTGAGAGTTTTCTTCGGTGTTTCCTTGTTTGATAAATATTCATTTCTAGGGTTTCTCCCTAGATTGTTTCTTCTTTTGATCTTCGGAATATCGATCATCCTCGATGATATAATCTTTTATCCATGAGAGTGTCATCACTTCCACACATGGTTTGGGTGGGTACATCCATGTATTTCTATTAAGTCACAAACCATAGATTCTTTCACGATTTCAATGAATTTTTAAATTTGAAGAACACCTCTATAATGCACCTAGTTATCTTATTATAGCGTTTTTATGATGGAATAAATTGTTAATAATAGACATTATGATGTTTCTTCACTTATTCCTATGTGTTTGTGCCTTTAAGGTGTTTAATTCAATGCCTATTATTTCTCAAAATGATGTAATACCTTAATGTGATATGTATCCTCTGTTATATTTTGGTTAATAAGATTTAATGTGTGGTATTTAAGGGATGTGGTTTTAAAACACCATTTATGTCTTGGGGATGGGAGTATTTATGTAATAAAAGGATTCTATTTTTTATATAGGGCTTGTTTTTCTTTAAAAATTAAATGATTTTTTTTGGGGGGTGGTTTCAATGAAATTGGTGGTTTTGTGAAAATGGTTTCTGAGTATCATCATAGATGTCTGGGGTTCCATTGGATATTCCCTCAAATTATGATGGCACCTAAAAAATGGTTTTTTCTTAAAATAATGCTTTCATGAATGGTTATTTAGTTTCTAAAGGATGTGGATTATCTTTTGAAATTTGAATATATTGATTTAATGTTTATGTTTCAAAGGGTATGCATGTTTGGCCCTTGGTTTGTGTTTCATTGGATGTTTAGATTAAGTGGTTTTTTGGTTGTTTCATCTGATTTTGTGTTATTCCAATGTTTGAAAGGCTTTTCTGAAAATGTATTGATAACTTGGGACATAGGGGCCCATTTGGAACTTCAAACTCAAAAGTGATGTTTATGTTAATTATTTTTAGAATGTAATTTTGTTTATAACTGTGAACGCCCAATTGGGGATTCAATGATTTTTAGGAATTTCACAGATTCTTACATGACATGATGGCCCAGTTGGAGCCTTAATTATTTGTAATATATATATATATATATGTATATATATATATGGGGAACCTATCCATTATTTATTTTCCCCTATGTGTTATGGTATAGTGGTGTCCGTGTTAGGGGATGGAAAGGGTGTTGATCACAGGTAAGGTGAGTTACAAGTGCATGGGCTTCCAACATACATAGTTTTAAAACCATCATGGGTCGATGGGATTCTTCTATATTATCATGTGATGGTAGCTTTCATGTCCTAATTAGATGGGTTGGTACCAACTTGGAGATATAGATAGGCCATAAGGCTTGGGCCACTGGTGAGGCTAGGATAGAGCAGCTAGTTAGTCAT
The DNA here is from genome assembly GCA_963277665.1 of Viscum album. Taxonomy (NCBI): domain Eukaryota; kingdom Viridiplantae; phylum Streptophyta; class Magnoliopsida; order Santalales; family Viscaceae; genus Viscum; species Viscum album. The sequence continues at coordinate 1,148,974,299 of OY728156.1, forward strand.
TAACTTTGGGTTATTTAAGAAATCCCATTTTTTCATTCTATATCAATTTTTTGTATCATTATGATTATTTAATTTCATCATATCCCTAGAATCAATGGGGTTGAGTTTTGTTATAATGTGGTAATTGGATATGTAAATGGGAGGTTGAATGTGTTGGATTTTAATACATAAAATGAATGTTTGATTATGAAAATGTGATAACATTATATTTTGTAATTATATTTAAAATTAGTTTTAATGGTTTGCTTTCGAATAAGAAACACGTGGATTATTTGGTAATTTCCGAATGATGTGTCTATCTCACACTGTACTAGTGCCATTTGGGGTCAATAAACCTGATTTATCTAGAAGGCTCAAGTTCCTTTGGTTCGTGGGCTGATTTTTGGAGTATTTTGGTCTTATGGTTGGAGGTGACCAAGAAGTCTCATGTACATCTTAATGGCATATCCCAATTTGTGTTCTGTATTCAGTTTTTAGTTTGTTCTATGTTTTTTTTAGTTTGATCCCTTTGTATATTTATTTATGTTTAGTTATTGGTTTTTGGATACATTCTTAGACTGAATAGTTTATATATTCAATGCTGATTATTGGGCAAAAATCATTCAAACACGATGGGTATTTGATCATTGATACTAGTTTCTAGCCCGTGAGGATAGGGAATGTCCTTTGGTCTATATCACAGGCTAGGTCGGTTGTCGAGTTGGATGACATATCCGGTAGGTTCGTGACACTCTCCCAAAATTCTTGATGGCTTATTTTATAAAAAACACCATTCTTATATGTGTTAAGGTGTTAAGGACGGTGGTTATATGAAAGAAATTTTGTGGGTTTATTTAAGTGTCTATATTATTCCGTCTACCAATTGAATTAAATCACCTTCATCCATGGTGAATTGACATATCCAGTATCAAAAATTTATTAAGATGTTATTATTTTGATATCATCACTTAAATAAATCTCCAAATTAAAAAACAATTGGAAATGAACATTTTGTTTGGGTGTACGGTGAAATATCACCTTGCGAACTGATATAGTTTGTTTTTCAATACAATTTTTCAAGACAATTAATAAATATAGAATTGGTGTTTTTATATTTTTTCAGAACATATTTATTATTATTATGGAATAATATATCAATTTTTCACTTAATTTCCATGAACAAAAAAATGATAATGACATTCGTGTGTATGTGTGAACTATCTCTCGCATGGAGAGAAGTGATTCATTTGTAATCTTGAAATCAATTATAAAAGATATAAATGTATATATATATATATAAGAGTAATATGATATTGATGATTTTATGATCATAATAAAAAGATAAAATAATAATTATCATCATTCCATAACAATCAATGTAAAATGGAAACGTAACTAATGCATACGTACAACCTACTATCACCATGATTTTAGCATTGTGAATTTTTCATACAATAAATATATGGTATGATTTAAAAGTGTTATTATTGTATAAGAGTGATTATTATTGAATGATTTATATTCTAGTGATTATAGGATTATGGACACAAGGACTGTTGACATCATAGCATGTTAATTTTTGACTCAAGTAATGAAAATCGACAACACATATGATATGAACTTAAAAAATTATGAAATTATTATAACATGGTAATAAGTGAAATAAATGGAACAATAAACTTGAAAAAGGATACATTTCATGTATAAGTCAAACTCATTTTATTTTTCAGGGACATGAATAATGTCTGAGACATGTCGAACTCGAGGTAAGGGACTTCATAACATAGAACCTCATTATAAAGAATTTATAATTTTTTATTCTAAATATTTCTAATTTATGTGCATGTCTTCAAAAGGATTATAAAATTATTATATATACATTATTATTTTAAAAAGAAAATTCATTTCAAATGTTTCAATGCAGTATGGGACACTTGGATTCCCAAATAATATTTTTATATATTTTAAAATTCTTTTTAAAAATGGTTCCATTATTTCAAAAATTGGAATGTTTTTTACACATACATTATTAATGGAATTTTATGATTTAATTCCACTTTCTTGTTCTGATGTTTATATAACATATTTTCTATTTTATATTTAAATAATATGTTATCATTTATGAGTACACATATTTGTAAAAATGAAATGTTATTGAAATGTGGAAATGTTAATCTTCCTTTATGTTTGTTTTATATTTTATGATTATGTTATATTTATTTAGAATTTCTTTTGTATAGGGGTAGTTTTGTGCTAAACTGAAGATGGTTGAGCCCATGATAGCTCTCAAATCAATTCTGTAAAGAGATAGAGTTAAATGATTAGGTTTCACGTAAGGAATTTAGGGAATGTACTGTGATGGGTATGCCTAATATAACAAAGATGGTTACTGACAATGTAGATGTGAATGCTACAATGAAATTATGATATAGATGTCACAAGTTACCTTTACAATTTATGATTTATATGGTGTTTTCAGGGAATCAAATCATTTATTGAGGTAATTTAAAGGGTTTTGGTTTTGTGGATGAAAAGTTTTATTTTGTGAAAATGTCCTCATGGATTTTATGTATTCATAGACTAAAAGTTTCTTTCGTTCTTTTTTTATTCCCTTGGATTTTGTGCCCACCAAAGCATTAATTAATTTTAAGAGGTTATATGGATGTGTATGAGAAATGGGTATTTCTATATGAATTTTAGGAATGTTTTTGTCATGAAAAAGAAAGAATTATATATTTTCAAATGATTTAGATCATAAAAATAATTATTGAGTTGAGTTTTCTACTTTGAAATATTTGATTTGTTAGGTAATAGATATGGTCAGATTTTCTAAAAATATAAACTGAGAAGATACATATTATGAAATAAAGTGAAATTATATATTTCACTTATGATTATGTAATGTTTAATGTCGGGGCCTCATAATAATAATCTTATGTATTTTAAAAAATATACCTCTTAGTATATTGGAAAATATATTGCAATATAAAATATATCGAATTCCTCATGGTTAGTATGTCCCAATAACATCATATATTAGTGACTTACATGTGTCAATAATCATGAGTTAAAGCATCATCTACTTATAAGATTCCAATAAAACAAATTAAAAAACATAAACGGAGTCTTTTTAGATAAACTCTTATAACCCATATGAACTGTGATTTATAGTATTTTAATTGAACGTTAATATTCTCATTATAATAGAGAATTGTTTTATCTATTATATATTAAAATTATCTTAACAAGTCACAAAATTAATATTATTATTAAAAACACTTATATTGTGATATGATAGTTTCTAATAATTTTTTTTCAATATATAGGTAATATAAATTATAAATAATATTGTTTCACAATATCCCCAACTGTAGGTTTACCAAAATGACCCATGTTGTATTAGACGTCGATATATTTCAGAAATCACATGTGAGATGTTCTGTTGTGTGTTAAATAAATCAAATATAATAAAACATGATTTCATTTATATAAAAACAATATTTTTATAAGAATATTTATATATGTAGACATATGCAGTGGTTTAAAACAGTCACCTATGAAGAATATGGCTCTAAATTAAGTAAATATCATGACCCATAGCCGAAAAATTATTTTACACATATATATAAAACCTAGGTAAATATTTGAACATAATTTCTTTAATTCTTTTCTAATATAATGGAAACATAGAATAAGTGTGTTAACATTCTATATTTTTAGATGCTCTATTATAGAGTTCATAATATCATTACCTTATAAATCAATTGTTTTATTACCAATAGTCAAACACAAATAGTAATTTACTGTTATTGAACTACTTAGTAGGAAAAGTTCATAAGGTTACATATACATATATTTAATTGGATATATATATATATATATATTTATATTTATATAGTAGAATTATAAAATAAGTGTTATATAATGTCAGAAATCATAGAATATGAGCTCCTTAACATGACTATTTTTTCATAGATATTATCTATGAAAAAGAAAATTTTAACATGATACTAGAATTTTTTTTAAAGAATACATCATATAATAAAAAAATTAATGATTTTTTAGAATCATAAATATTATTTTATGAAATATAAATTTAGCGTAGATTGATGAACATAAAATATTTTTTGGAAACAAATTAATATCTTTCCCCATAAAAAAAATTCATAGTTAATAATTGTATCAATGCATAGTTTTTAGGTATGTTATTTATATATTCTATAGAAAATTTTAACATGAAAATTATAAAATATTATGGAATATATTATATATTTTTAGAATTTTTTGATAGACCTGAGGTTATGTGTAGTGGGTCTTATCTCTGAATATTTTATCATGAGTAATCGGGTACCCAAAAAATAACATGTGGTACTTTTCAACAGTATTTTTTAGGAGGGACTACCTAGATTCCCAATGGCCAGATATTGGAATAGTGAAAAGTGTTGGGTGTGACAATGAGTATTTATTCATTTTATTATGAGTACCTATAACTTTTTTTGAAAAAATTATATAATTTTATTATTGTAAATTTCTATAAATTTATTATAAATGAGTACCCTCATGATTCTAAATAGAGTTCTGAACCACAAAATTTTCAATTCTTTCTTTCTTCATTACATTTGATAACCAATACATAACTGATGATATAATTGACACACCTTATGTTTTTTAATCTTTATTTTTTTATACTTCCATTGTATCACCTGTAATATTGGTTTCCAATAATTAATTTTCACTGTACAATATATATTCATAAATGGAAGGTTTTATTTTAGATTCATGTGTTCTGAAGGATTGGTCTAAGATGAGGTGTTTCCATTCAATGAGGTTGAATCTGTATGATTAATATAGTTGTTCATGTCCATTTTATAATTTTTAAATTGGTATATATGATGTACTATGTATGTGATATTCTTCTGGTGTGTTTATGATGACTGTAGTTACTGTTCAATGGTGTTCAGGTAGAATCTATTAAGTTGAAACATCCCCTCTGTTTATTCTTAATCCAATTTCATATTTCCAATAAAATCATTATATTAATATTCTTATTAGATAATGGTTATCCAAAAGGGTAGGTTAGGAACCATGTTAAATTAATTTTCATTGAAATGATTTTTCAAGTTACTTGACTTTATACATTTTTAGGCATTATAGTCTTATTTATGTGAGATAGTAGAAATCATATAGGGTAATATGATTATCATTAGTATATTTGGTTTGTTATATAGTAGTTATCCAAACAAATTTACAATTTTTTGGGGCTTTAATGATATGAACTTTCTTTCTAGGGGTCGTTAGACCACATATTCACTAGTTAAACAACTAATTCATTTGGTGTTTCTGATGTGTATGTTATATTTTAGAAAATAATTATTTTATTTGTTATAATATTTTTTATTGTTAATACGATTCAATTTCTATGTTTTCATTTTTATTTGAAATATGTTATATATTTAATCTTACCCTAAATATAATGATGAAATTCACACTACGTAAAATTTTGGGAAATCAGGAACAAATTCATGTTTTCCATGGATAGTCACATTCTATTGAGGTTGAATATGTTAAAAAATGATTGATATGGATTTATGTTTTAATATATTCAAATTTCAATGATTATATTAAGTTTCATATCATATATTTTGAATTAATTTCATAATGGTAATTGACAACTTATGAATTAAAAAATATTTAGATGAAATGATCATTAATAGTTATAATTATTTTATAATATATTCTCAGTTTGAATTTTTTTGAATCAATCTTGTATAGAATTCCAAATTCCACTATAATTTCTCAAAATATGGATATTCATGATCTATTTCCCCAAAAGTCTTGATAACATAACATATATGACTATATATTTGATGGATGTTATTTATTTTTTTACATAAGAAATCACCTATGTTATTTGATCAATGTTAATGGCCTTTAGAAGGTGTTTATATGTATTTCATACAAATATAAAATATATGCCCCTCGATTAATGGGTATATTTTTTATCTCATGAGAGAAAATGGGAATTACCCTACGATTTTATGTTTAGTTGAGTTTATTAACGTGGATTATTCAATAACATGATATTTTAAAATTCAATTTCCATTACATGTTCAAAATTCACAAGGGGTTTTAATTTTTGACTATAGTGCATGAATCATTTTGAAAATCTTGATTTCATAGTAAAATTTTGATATTTGGACTCTTCTGATTTAATGTTTTTGTATTTGGGTTAAGGAACTTGATTGTTCAATCATTAAGAGGAGAGTATTTGGAAAATAAAGTTAAATTTATCATATTATGAATATGTTTCAACTTGTTTTTTGTTTTTTATTATATTGGATAATTTGGATGGAAAAACCAATAGGTTTTTTTTGGCTAGAGTTTTGTTTCATATTTTTTTCATGGAAGTTGTGAAATAATGAAAATCATGTGATTTAGATTTAGTGGTGATTATATAGTTCACATAATGTTGAAAAATTATATATGTTGTTAATCGATGGGAAGAGGCTGGCTTCACATAATGTTTTTAATGGTTGTGGTCGAAGCCTAAATTTATTATTTAACTCAAATACCATTTTAGTGTGGGTAGAGGGAGACCCATTACAAATCCCAAAGGCCTAAGGCCATGTGTCCTGAATACGAAGCTTGAAAACCCATTTTTTCCTCAAAGGAACCCATAGTGAATAGTACTACTATTGTACTCACGCTTCTATGGTACCTGCTACAGTACCGTAGCCCCTACAATACCCTGCTCCAGTACCTCCACCGGTACAGTGTTGCCACTTCTATAGTCACCGAAGCTATAGAACTGCAATAGTTCCCTGCTATAGTCTGGTACAGTATCCAGAATTTTGTCTCTACTAGGATTTGATCCTGGGTCTTTTGGATACCAAGAAGGAGCCTGCACCACATGGTTACAAGCTCGTTGTCCAAAATTACACTAAGTTTTTAGGCCCAGGCGGTTACATGGTATAAGTGGGCCGACACCGAACATTGAGCGCCCCTATGTACTCCCCCGCCATAGTCCCAGGTGTAACAGCACTCGGGATTTCATGCCATTTCAATATGGGGTAAAGGGGCCCATGAGAGGTAATAAATTCATATAGTGTGTGTTTCCTTGCAAGGAATCGAACCCGGAACCTCGGGGTTAGGACACCACCGTCGCTTACCAAATCACCCTTGCCCCGTGGAAAAATTACACATTGTTATCATGCCTATGGGGTTACATGGTATAGGTGGTCATCACCCACCAATGAGCACCTTTATATACTCCCCCAACTGCAGTCCCAGGTGTAACGACACCCGATATTTCAGCCGAGTTCAACATAGGGTAGAGGGGCCCACGAGAGACGATCAATGCATATAGTGCGACTTTCCGTATGAGGACTCGAACCTGAGACCTCGAGGTCCGGATGCCACCGCCACTAACCCTCACACCAATGCCCCATGGGCACTGGCTTCACATTGTGGGATACTTGTTGTTCTTACAAATATTAGAAAGCATTTAAAAACAATGAGGCATGAAAATTTCCATTAAAATTTTGAATTTACACCTAGTTGTTTTTAATCAAAAAACCCTCTTTTCTTCCACCATTTCCTACATTTCTAACACATCCTACCCCCTATCCTTCCAAATCAATTACCCCATATTTTGGGGATATTTTTATAGAATTTCTCTATGACTCAATGTCATTTTCTAGCTCTTCCTTCCTCCATGGTCTTTCGATTATATTTTCCTCTAATTTAGCTACATTAAATGTCATAATTTCTTAGATATTACACTAATAAATGGTGGAATAATTATTATATGATGGGGTGCATTGATTTTCATATATAAGGTACATCTGTAGATGATGTATCCATTTTATTTCTCATATATTGGATGAAGGTATATAACACTAAAAATTTATCTGGCAGTTTTATTAAAATTAAATAAATTCATAATGAGCATGTGTTATTTAATGGTATTTTTTTATTAATGTTGTCAAGATTGCATCATGGACCATCAATGGGTGGTTTGTAATTATTCTGTTTTAATTATATAAATGGTGATATCTTATGTTTTATTCTGATTAAATTTTAAAAAAAAATTATATAAATTATTAAACTTATTTTTTTTAAATTATGGACTCATAAGAGTCTATGGTGGGAAATATAAATTGGGAAATATGGGGTGATAAATGTGGGTAATTGAATTAAAAAAGTTAATGAAATGGATTATAGTCTGAGGCTTCTTGACAATACATAATACTGAAATTCATTTTATTTATGATCTCATGTAATTCATGGAATTCTAATCAAGGGTGACTATAATTTAATATTAAATAAATTTTCAAGTAAAATTAAATTATTATGAATTGCTAAATGATTTATCGAGGTCTGGGAAAGACCCTTGACCAATAAATTTATTCCGATTTTACTGATGGATTTTGATTTTTTAAAAAAGGTTTTCTTTTCATATATATATATATGTCATGTGCTAGATTTTTACGTAAGGTATCGAAGGGTGACAGATTGGTTATAATAAAATCAATTATATACATGTAAAATAAAATCTATGAGTTATGGATGTGAATAAACATGGTGTGCTTCATATTTGAAATGTTGGACATGTCTTTATAAAATAAATTGTTAGATTAGAATGGCCGACCGACAAAGTACATGTTAGAACCTTGAGATTTATTTAAAACATTATTCTAATTGAGATGAGAATGGGGTGACCATTCCTCACCCTGTAGACATTATTAATAGTATGGGTAGGTTAGAGTAGAACTCTAATGGGATTGGTGTGTTTTTTGGAAGGGATTATCCATGGGAATAGAGATGGGAATTTCATAATAAAACATGGAAAATCAAAGTGAAAAATGTATATAAGAAAAAATGGTTCATATTTTTTCCTACTAATATGGTACATTATTCCTAATGAGTTCTTTTTGTTATGCTATGATTTGATACAAATATGTAGGATTATATTGTTATGATGAGTTTATGTGACATTGGAAATTCTCATTATGTAATGTTGTAAATGAAGTTGGATTACATAGGATTCAATTATCTATGCCTTCATGCATAACTATATAGACTATGTATATATTGTTAGTTGAATATTGAAATAATAACAATGAAATGTTTTCACATTAGTGGATAACATTTATTGTGTTTTATAGGTTTATCTAGATAAAAACCCTAGAATATTATAATATGTATATATATTAACAGTTAGACTATCTACCCTCAATTATTTATGAATGATTTCCTAGGATACGACCTACGAATCAATTATTTTGATAATATCCAATTAATTGAAAAACTCCTTAGAATTTTGATGATGTCTATTTGTATTGAATACATTTGAAAACCAACATTCTACAAAATTATTTCTTCTTACACTAAATGCCATGGGATATCAACCTGGATTTGGAATTATTGTAGTTTCTATAGATTAATATAGGGAATCCACTTAGACTCAACTATATTCTATTCTTCAATGCCTAAGAAACTACCTAAGATAAAGGATTATATCTATTTTCATGGTGGTTGATATTTTTCCATATATTTATTACAAGAAATTTCTTAGGGAGGAACTATTTCCATTGGATAGATAATAAATTTCAGGTATGGTCACCCATAATTTATCTATTTAGAATATTACATTTAGATTACGTAAGACTATATCCTAGTAATTAGTGAAAACATGTGCTACTACATGATTGTTGATCATGGTATAGTAGAAATGATTATTCATTTTTTTCGAAGACACCCCAACAATGGATGATGTATGATTTTTTAATCTCCTGATTAATGTTATATCAAGAGGATAAATTTCGTTTATTATACCACACATGGAATGTTACAATATGTTATTAGTTTAGAAAAAACACATGTGAAGACACTTCTTTACTAGTAAGGTTTATGACCCATTGTTTGATCAATACCATGTTATACTAACATAATATTCAAGAATTGTTTTCACTTTTCTAACTGGGAACAACTATATGATCCTATTTTTTAATTTGGTATAGAGCCAATGATGGATTATTTGACTGGAATATTCCAATAGGGAATTATGATTAAGAGTTTTTGACTTTTGGAAATAGTAATAGGGCCAGTAATATATTATTATTGTTATATTTTTATATTATTTTCATCCTACTGGTCGATTTGGTAATTTATTCTGGAATGAAAAGGTGTTTGTATGACTGTATTTCACACATTAATTTAATATAATATAACTTATATTTTTCTTCCCTATATTCATTTAATTTATCCTAAATGTTTTCTGTTTATTTTGACACTATTATAATATGACATGATGCTATTTTCACACCAATATAATAAAATACACGCTCACTACTAGATGGGAACCTCTAGTTTATGGCTATGTGCTTTTGATTCTATGTGGTGATGTAGGTAGGGAAGCTGATTAGTTAAATATGTATAAAGGGAAGTCACAAAAGATTATTTTTCATACTATTTTGGTAGTAAAATATAGGTGACATAGGAATTATTCATAGCTATTGAGAGAGGTCATATTGGTTCTTCTTAAATACATTTTGTAATAATAATTCCATTTTATCATAGATATTTGATATCTATTCAATGTGATAATTTTAATGGTTGTACAATTTCACTTACTGTGACTCAAATGGATTTCAGATTTATGAGAGAATGATTTTGATTCATTCCCAACATGAATGAAATGTATATAAATCCACAATTTTTGTAATGTGGAATTCAAGTGGAATATATGTTCATGTTTGGGATTAATATATAAAAATTACATGGCTCTACCTTTTAATGTATTAATGATAACTTATATGGTGTAATCTTATACAACATGTTTGGTGAATTCCACCAAGCCAAAGCACATTCTATTTTCTATGAAGACTAGTCAAGTTCATCTTATAAGATGATTTTCATTTATTATTCCTATATAACCTCACTATTAAAGGATGTATAGAGACCATTATTTAGTTATTTTCCTCACTAGATGTTTAGGTAATTATGATATAATATTTTTTACTTTTAGTAACATAATGTTTTAATAATAAAAAATATGGTGATTTCTCATATATATTTATATTGGATTTAAACATAGCCTAAACATAAGTAAATGGATCACATAATATGAATTTTCATGGGGATATTTCATTATATATTATTGAATATATCATATTCCATGAGTGTTTAGTCACATACGTGTATTCTTAGTCAGTATTAGTGCCATAGTAGGCTGATGATTTTCCTTGTGATTCATAAAATGTATTTATTTGTCTTTGAGAACTGTTGAATTGGTGTTTTTTACATAATTTTCCTCATGTAATTTGGTTATGTAGTAGGGTAGATTCTCCCCATATTGATAAATATAAGAGATGTGTTTTATAAGCTTGGTTAGACGATTGGGTGCCCTAATTGTATAATAGGTTATCCCATGAGAGGGCTATCCCAATATTATGAGTTAAATTTGATATTATAGGAATAAGTAGATTAATTTTGTTAATGGATGATGAATTAGAATAAATATCAGATATAGGGAATAAGAATAAAGCTAACATGAAATTTTTTACTAGAAATCCATTGGGCTTATTTTGATATTGAGTTCTAGTTATTAAGAAAATGATATATAGGATTCCTCACCTAGTGAATTTAAAATATTATTCCAGATGAGTTATTATGTTTTTATTATAGATGGTTAAATATAAGAAAATAATAACATGATGAAATTATTTGAATATCGGAGTAACCACCATGATGAAAATTTATCATGTGGTAATCATTAGAATTATTTAAATGACTCATGTTTATGGAATAGAGACTAATATATTACTCTACATGGAAAATATTTGAATTTAGTTATCATGATATAGGATTTATGAATTCGTTCAAATGATTGTTGAAATTTGTTTTATGTGAGCGTGATATTTTTTGTGTGATTAGGTGGTACTCATTTATAATCGTGTTGGGTTATAATGAGACTAGTATGGTGCATGTGTGATACTTAGATAGTTTTTTAAATACATACTATTGAGAGTCCAATTATAAGACAAGTACTGATGGATTTTAAGAAATTATTATGTGAATGATTTCTTTAGAGTATTTATTTAATAAAAAAAGTTCCCCCTATGGTGAGTGGTACAACAATAAATAGTTTGAGGTGTTGTGTTATGATCAATACTATCTTGTAAATTGAAATGTAATTCTCAAGAGATTTATTAGGGATGCCATTTTGTTTTAACTCATGGTATTTTATAAGGGAATCCGTATGGTTGGGACTGATCCATTTCTCATTAGAGGCTACAAAATTTTTTATCAAATAAATTTATATCCTATCGAGGATGATTTTTTTGTGATCTTTGTATAATTTTTTGTTGATATATCATATTTAAATTCGGGTATGAATAGGACAATAACATAAAATCATTGTGTTTCTTGATATATGTTTCATGGTTTGTGGTGGAAATAACCTCATGTGTGTAGGGTATTTGCTGTGATTGGACTAGTCAATGGATGATCTATATAAATATTCTCTGATGGTGTGAGGATAGATTATTTTTAATATAGTTCCTTAATGAATAATATCATTCATCTTTTTATGTAGCATTGTATGGTGTTTTCATGTCATGAGTGAGCTCAACAATGTCTGATGTGGTCTAAGAGGGAGTGAGATTATATAGTCCCTTGTGATTTGGGGAATATAAGGAAAATTAGTTCTAATTATCTTTAACAAAATCATTTAAATAAATCAATATTCATGTTTGGATTTCAAATTAGGTGTTTACATTATCATAGGATGTATTCAAGAGTAACTTCATGGTGGTCAAGTGATAAGCTAGCACATATTCAAAAAATTTAAGTGATTTGGATAATAGATATAAAGTGGGGAATAAGTGGGGTTTTGTACGCGATTTGGTGTTGTGAAATGGAAAACACATAGATCATATTTTGGAATTGCTAATAATTTATTTTTCATAGATTCTTTTGACATTTTGGATCATTATAGATCAGAATTGTATTTTATTATAGTGGTTTTACAGTGGTATGTGACATAATATATGATATGAATCTCTTAATGAAAATAAAATTTATAATGACAGATGGGTGACATGGAGGACCATCTAGGTGTTACAATGATGGTGTTGGTTGTTATATAGAGTGTTTAAGGAATAATAAGAACCATGTTTCATGTTTCACAATAGAATATCATTCAAAAATTCAAGATTGAATGAGTTTAATTGAGCCTGAATTTAAAATTATGATTGATAGATATTTATTATTAAATAATATTTTGTCTTATCAATGTTGAGATGTGATGTGGAAGGAATTTCAAAAATCCCTGAGTACTTTAATGGTTTTGAAATTAAATAAGGGATTCAATTTTTTTCCAGTATAATATTCATATTACAAATTGATATTTTTTATTTGAACTGTGAGAGTGGTAGTTTCTTTGTTTATTTTTTTATTTGTAATATGGTTAGATACATGTATAGAGTTCTTAGTAAACACTATATATGTTCAATATGAATTTTAAGATAACTGATTTTTTTAGTGGATGGATACCACAGTGTAAGATAATACAATATAGGAATAAAATGAATGTTTTTGTTTCACTATAGAGATTGGAATATATTTTTTTATGGTTTCAATGAAAAAATGAAAATAATATATTTCTATTTCATTAGAGGTTCTCATGTTTAGTGTTTTTTTAAACATGTACCCAAATCATGTGAGGATGGGTTCTTCAGATACTATCATTTGAAAATTAGGAAGAAATTTGGGAAAATATTATGGAAACCATGTAATCTACTAGTTATTATTAAAAATCCTAAATTTAAAATTTTCATCTTGATTTATTTTATTCCGTCATACCTATTTTATTCCATCCATTCATGTATGTCGATGATAGATGGTTGTCTTGTCATTCCTCTTCAACATCCCCTTGGTTGTCAGTGATTTTTATGTAATTTTTCCATCATTCCTGGTGTATTTCATCATGTTCCATTTTTTTGTCCTTATATGGTATTATCATTGGATTTTAGTTATCTGAATTATGATTTCATATAAAATTTCACTAGTATATGGTGGAATTTTTTATTAATGACATTATATTTTTGTCGGTGTTTCTTAAGGGTTTCTATAGATGATTTCTACAATTTTTTGTTCACTATTACAATAAATATATGTTAATGTATAAATTTATCTAGTTTGTTTTACTAAATAAAACAATTTTTATTGAATAAAATTTAATTATTTGAGAATTTTTATGATATGGTGTTAAGATTACACTATTAACATTTCATTAGTAAATAATTTTGGTTTCAATGTGATTCAATGGTCATGTCTGATCTTAGGTTTGATTTTTATTTATTATAAATTTAAAAAATTATTTAAAATTATTTGATGAAGTTTAATATATGTTTTTACATGATTTTGGTTCTCTAAGGGGCTGAATATTCTTAGGTGGACATGTATGGGTTTGGGAAATATTTTTCATGATATTAAATAAAAAAAATTCATGGAATAAAGTTTTTTGTCTGTTGAGAATACCCCATAGATAAATTTAGTTCACAATTATATTCATGTGACATGTGTTCTCAGAACTTTGGAATGTGAAGTATTTAAATTAATTTACATGATTAATTAAAAATGAATTCCACTAATTAAATCAAATATTAGTCAAGGTCCATGATGAGCCATTAATGGAAATGTGCTATTTAAACATTTCTACATATATTGAGTTTCAACACTATGTTTTTCTATTGGAAACTGATGGTCTGTAGATTTATTATAATCATGAGATATGAGATAGATCGATACTCATGGTTATGAGTAAAATGGTGTTAATAAATTTACTGGTAAAACAATAAAACCTAATAAAAATAGCCTTATACTAAATAAAGTTTTAATGAAATTATCATCCTGATTTGTTTTCCTAAGATCCCTGAGAATTCATTAGAAATCTAGACATGTTAATATGAGTTTTTGGAAAGTGTTACTACCCTATCAGTATGTGGCTTCTAGGGTGTCTATTTTAGTGCGTAATATTTATAGGTTTGCTGTAGGGACCCAAAAAGTGTGTACTTTCATTTAGAGATACTGATTGATCCATTTAATAAGAAAAATTATAAGACAATATTCCAATGATCCAAATAAGCCCATTGGAAATTTATAATGAGAATAAGGGGTGTAATTTCCTCTCTAGGGTAGGTATATTCCTGCATTATTAGTCAATGATCATGGAACCATTGTGGGTATTTGATGAAATTTTGAGATAATTGATACACTATAGGGTTCAATATATCATGTTAACTTTTTGGAGGGGATTAAATGGAGTTAGTTATATAATATTATTGGTTTCAACATAGAACATTGATTAATAATATAAGGTTGATATATATATAGTGATAACGAAATTTAATTAAATTGAATAATTGTATATGATTGTGTTTTATAGTTATGTGTAGGAATCTAATAATTATTATTTTAATCAGTATGGGATAATAAGAAATCAATGATATATCCTTGAGTTTTTATGAAAAAATTCTATAGAGAAAACATTGGGACCAACTACAATTACTATATATAATTCTTTAAGTAAACCATATAGATTGAACTATATTTATATCATTTTAGATTCATGGTTTGACCCCCATGGAATTTTTATTATTTCTATCTATTTAAAATTACCATGATATTTTATTTGGATTCAAATTTCATCCAATATATGTAGAATGAAATGGAATATCCCATTAGATTAAGAATTATATATATATTGAATACATGTTTTATGTTCTGTGGTTTTTATATTTTTCTTATCATTGAGGTGTTAACAATTCCCCATAATGATACAGTAATTGAAAAATAACATATACCAATGGTTTAGAACCATTGGTATACATGCCCCAACCATTGGTATAACCAATACCAATGGTTTGGGAACCATTGGGTGATTTGGCGTGGGTATAGATTTATCCCAATAGTTTAGGGAAAATTGTTGGGAAAGACTTATCCCAATGGTATGAAAACCATTGATATAGGTATTTACCAACAGTTTCCAAACTGTTGGGATAGGTCTTTCCAAATAGTTTTCCCCAAACCGTTGGGATTTGTCTATCCTCATGCCAAATCACCCAATAGTTGCCCAAACCGTTGGAATAGGTATATTAAAAAAAGTTACAGTGGAGGTTTGAACCCACAACCTCTAATTTATATATCAATGACTTTACCACTATCTTAAAATTACCTTTATGAGTATATATTGGATATATATATATATATTTTTTTTTCCCAATGGTTTGGCCTAACCGTTGGGAAAAGTGGCCTCAAAGGGGGCTTTTCCCAACAGTTTGGACAAACCCTTGGGAAATCCATACCCATTTCTCAATGGTTTTTCTAAATCGTTGGAAAAAGTGGCCTCAATGTGGGTTTTCCCAATGGGTTTCCCAAACCATTGTGAAATCCATACCCTATCCCAACGATTTGGCCAAACCATTGAGAAAAGTGTCCTCCAAGGGGGTTTTTCCCAACGGTTTGGCCAAACCGTTGGGAATGGGGTCCTATACCAACGATTTTTTCAAATTTTTGGTAGAGATGGGTTGGTATATGTTAGATTTCAAGTAGTGATATTATAATATATCGTTATATTGGGTACTATTAATACTTGATAGATTATAGAATTCCAATTTTATAACCCAAAATTCAATCATTGGCATGACTACTATATTATTCCCTTGGATTATGTCTAAGGATTTAGTTATTACACCATAAAATATATAATTATTAAAAAAATTTGGTTATCATGATCATAACATATACTAAGATAATCTATATAACTATTCAAAGTAGGTGTTGACAATCATTGATGTCACATTACAATATATGGAACACCCGCATATTTTTCCTAGAATTCACTATTATTTTATTAATGGAACTCACCACATCATATTTATCTATAATACATTATTTTTTGGTTTTCAACCCCATTAGGGGTGTCATATTGAGTTATACTCAAACCCTTCTAAAGAATACATGTCACATGGGTACCAGAAAATACATCAGTAATTATAGCTTTCTCTAGTGTATACTAATAGTGTTGAATGATTTTGATAGAGAATATAAATATGGATCTATTATTTGGATTTAATGAGGATATTTAATAAAAAATGTCCCTTAATATATTTTTGTTCTTTAATTATATTTCATTTTTGACATCCCTGGTTGTTAATCAATTAGGGTATACAGGTACGACCATGTCTCTGTTTGACTCCATTATTCAATTTCACTTGATATAGAATATCATATCATTTTTTTCATCAATACAATGTGTTTATTTTTATGGATATATTTTTTTTATTTCTTGTAAATATTACACTTATATGTGGGAATTTTCTCCCTATATTATCTCACAATAGTTTTGTCTCTAGCTAGAGTCCTCAAAGGTACGATGAGGTGTGACTGATGTCATGTGTAAATGAAATTATAGACCATAATCAGTGGACTTCATTCCATGAGACATCTTGGGTATGTCCCTAGAAACATTTTTCATGATGATGATGAATTTTTATATCATTTTTATTGTTATATTATATATAATTGAATATATATGGTTAGTTGTTTTTAAAGTTTTAATGTGTTACTATCATGTGATTTATAGAGTTATTAAACAATTTTTTTCGTTTTTATGGATTTCCTATATATAATAATATATAGTATGCTATTAATTCTGATATCATTTTTGTATCATATTTTTACCTATGGGAATCATGTTTAAGGAATTTTCCCCGTACTATAGGACATTGACATAATTGATATTGGGTGATCTATTAAATCATGGGATACTTGATAATATTTGTTTTCTAGAATAAAAATTATATGATATCCTCGATGGGATACATTAGAATTCCATGATATTCCACTGTTTTATTTTATAATATTTTAGGGTCTGAGTGGATTGGGTTTATAGTGGTTAAAACATTTATTAGAAGATATGCTTGTGTCTAACCATCACTAATATGTCAGATGACCATGTTATTGGATTTATGGGTTTAGTTTTTATTGGTCATAATGAATATGGTTAATAAAATTTCTCGTATCATATGGTTTGTAATATATTAATTTTATTTATAGTTTTTATTTAATGGAAAGATGGTAAAAAAAAATTATTCTTATTTCACACAAAGGTTCACAATAAATATGAATACATGAATGTAATTAGAAAAATTATTTTATAAATTCGTTTAACATATAAAAATTAATAATATTAAAATTTAATGTTTTGTCAAATAATACATAGATAACATTAAACATTATTAGAATATATTAATATTAAATCTCTTATTACTAATTATTTGATAAAATTATGATATATACAATTATATATAATATAAATAGAATCCTTAAGTATATTTTTCATAAATGGTTAATTAGTGTGTGTGACTATGATGTATTAATGATTTATTCATGTGATAAGTTTTAAATGAATTTATTGTCATGTTTTTGATTTCGTTATGTTATAACTATTATGTAGAATGTGGATGGGGTTGATAATTTTGGTTTTCAGCGTGGTTGGTACATATAGACAAGGTTTCCCATGTTATGATATTGGAAAATTTTATGTCGATTTGAAATAGTATTAATTCAATCTCTATGAATTGAATAGACATTAAAACATATGAAGGACTTCTGGATATGAAAATGGGTATAATTTTTTGAGACCTTATTACACCCTCCAACTCTGAAGAATTGTGTTTTAGATAAAAATATTAATCATATACATATAGTATAGAGTGGTGAGCCTCTATATGCATTGCATTATAGTATATACCTATTTTTAGGGTTAACTGTTCATCAATCATAGTCCACTGAGAAGACATAACAAGTGATATTTCAATACACCCTAAATCAACCATGAATACTAATATAATCTCATAGTAATTTGTGGGAGTGATTAATATTAAGTAGATAATATTTATTATCATTTTTAATAAAGAAATGGGGGTGATTTTTTCTAGTTTTATGTTATATTTGTTGTATATGGGTTGTCAGAGGATTTTATTTTGAGAAAAATGGGAAATAGGTCTTACCTTCGAAGTTAGTTTGTACTCTATTCATCAATGATTGATTCATCAAGATTGTCATGATGTATTTTTATTTTTGATCATATAGCTCCAAAATGTTGGACACTGTATTACTAATTATTATATTTGTTTTTAATATTTTATATACATAAAAATATTATTATTGTATCAGGATTAAAATTACAATAGATTTAAATAGTTTTGTTACCGTAACATATAGAGAATTATTGTTTTCTCAGTATTGAATTATATTTATATCTAGTTATCAACGCCCAAAAATATGGGATGTGTCCTATAGAGAGTGAATATCTATTATTATTTCCTAATTTAATTCTGTTTGGTGGTGTTTATTCCGGTAGTTTTAATAAAATAGAAGAGTATGTTCTCTAGAAAATAAAAAGGTAAAACTAGCTCGAAATAAGTTTCATTATATCACCCATAAGAGTAACACATATTATTTTATTTAATAATATTAATATTTTACATGGGTTATTAAAATATTTATTGATTTACTTTAACTTCCATTATTTTTATTATTATAAGCTACAGACATTTCAAGAAACTCGTAGATAAATAACTGAATTTTATGATGACAAAAATAAAAAATGAATTCCTTTTGTTTCATATAATATTTTTTTCTCAATATCTCAT
Source organism: Viscum album (assembly GCA_963277665.1). NCBI lineage: Eukaryota > Viridiplantae > Streptophyta > Magnoliopsida > Santalales > Viscaceae > Viscum > Viscum album. The sequence continues at coordinate 1,148,994,002 of OY728156.1, forward strand.
AAAACTAGATACATACATTTGTTCAAAAAATTTATGCATTAATGTGTCTCTCTAACTAACTAAATTATTTTTTTTCTTATCTGATCTATAGAAAGAGTTTTAATCATACATTTTTACTTATATCAAATGGTTGTGTATATCATCATCAAATATAGGAAGGAAAAATACATTAATAAATTTCTCGTTAATACAACATCACTTAATATGCACCAAATATATCCTACATTTTCATATGTAAATATTTAAATGTTTTTACAAAATTATTCAAATTACATGTTTAAACATATATATCAATAAAAAATATCATGTTTGACGACTAATAAACATGTTATCCTATAGAATATTTATTTAAATGTAAATCATTTTGAATTTTTATTTGTTTAGATTTCCTCATTAAAAATCTAGTAGATATTATCATTTGAAAAACATAATGAGAAAAATAATCTTCCACTTAAGATTATATTTAATGTAATTGTCTAAACATAATATTCATCCAATGAATTTATGTCTTCTTAATTAGACGGAATATGCAAAATAATATTCTTATTATATATAAAAGATCACATAATAGTAGTTTACTCCAATTGGATTTTAATGAAATAAATTATCTTATGATATTATCATATTAATTTTAATTAAATAAAAATGACACATGTGATAATATATTTAATAATAATCATGTTTTAAAATATAATTGTAAATTAGAATATAATGTAATTTGATTATAAGTAACTAAGTAAAAATGAGTTCCAATTATTATTGAATTAATTTCAAAAATAGATTTTTCATATTTCAATAAAAAGATAACCATTCTTACACTATGTGAAATTATTAATAAATATATACACTTCATTTTAATATGATGAAACACTATTTACTGGAACATCCCCAATTTGAGAGAAATATCTCAAAAGAATAAAAAAATAAGTTATATTATTTTCCCATTAATATGAACATGGATCCCAAGTGAAGAGAACCAATATAGTGGTATCACATAATTATGTGAAAGAATACATAATGTTGGGAACAATATAAATATCCTAGTAAAAGTTATTATTTAGAATTCCTCAATAGTAACATCAAAAGAATCACTACACTAAGATTCTACTCTAGAATTAGCGACAACTATGTAATTTGATCTCTTCCATATGAAAAGAATTTCCTATAAGCTTGAAACCAATACATAAGTTTGATATTATATATTTTTATCCAAAAATAAACTATAATCATTAAATAACTTATTTTCATGTTTCTAATCTACAATATAATCTATGAATATATCCAAATTATTCCATAAATACATTATAACATTATTTGTAGTAGTATTGTTTTGTTCTCTTAAATAATCCTAATATTTCCCTAAAACTCCCAAGTAGTAGAATTCTATAAGATTATTATGTTTCATATCACACATGATATATCTTGAAGCTTATTTATAAGAATCATGCTCATCCTCCCTCTAATTATATTTTTTTGTTCACTTTTTGTTGTACTAATGTATACTATGTGACACTAGGAATAAATCCATATTTGAATAATCTATAATTGATCACTTTAGTAACCTGTATGGTTATATAACAAAACATAGTTAGATAATCTTATAACATGATTTATGATGGATCTTAATCACATTAATCAGTTAATTAATTTTATAATTAAATATTTCCATCAATCCCATTATTTAATTATACAATTAAATAATTATTTACTCCCTTAATTATTTAATCAATTAATTACTAAGACTTAAAAATTTCAATAACCCCAAAAAAATAATTAATTAATTGTTCCATCTTAATAAATTCCATTACCCAATTAATTCATAAATTAATTTTTTCTCTTTTAATTAATTCAATATCCCCAATTAGTTTAAGAAATATTAGTTAAATCTAATCCAATTCAATATCCGCTGATTAATTCTTCAATTAATATTTTTATCTCAATCAATTCAGTATCCCTATGTACCAAAATCCCTTATTTAATTAATATACAGAATTAATTAACTCCATGTAGTGAAAATAAATATCTAATAAACCAATATAAATACCCCAATTAGATACATAAAATCAAAATTAAGGCATTGGGATTTGAATTATAGACCAACTACCTCATCATTGAAGAAGAACGACTTCCAATGATATCCCCAATTTCATCCGAATAACCCTAATAATATCAAATATCAAGATCATGATTAAAATATTAGATCTAATTCTAGAATAAAAAATATAAATTAAACCAACATCTAGATCTAATTAAAAAATTATATAAACATCCCACTTTTAATGAGAGAGATGAGAATTAGATAAGGAGATATCTAAATGAGAAGAATCCACATAGCCACGAAGGCGCGGGTCATTATTCTGATCTTCGATTCCCATGAAACAAAGGCCAGGAGACATTATAAATCATTCATGACCCTAAGAAATCAAAATATTACATTAGGTGATGCGTAGAATTAATTTTGGGGTTAATATAGCGCATTTATTATTTTAAAATATAATTTTTGGGTTAACAAAAATCCTATGCACAATTTCCTAGACCGAAGCACACTATTATACCAAATTTTGTGCCCTAATAGGGAAACTATATTTGGTGTGGGTGGTTCATAGTTTCACCTAGGTGGGATAGTTTGACAAACCATGATCCAATCATGATGTTTCTATATATCCAGGGTTACATTATTTTATGGGCCAACGTGCACAGTTTGGGAAAACTGTGCACTGCACAAACTTCTTAAAAAACTCTCAATTTTATCAAAAACTCATCAAAAGGTAAATCCAATTGAAAACTAATCCAGATAAGGAAAATTAGTACCTAAAAAAACCAAGATAAATTCGTATAAATTTTTTGGGTTTTATAATTTACCAACATTATCACACCCATTCATTGATGTATTAATTAAAATCTCAATGTTTACAAGTCAAAAAGACCAAACCATTAAAACATCATATTATATTCCCATTCCTATTTTTTTGAACACATCCATTTTTCCACAACACATGATCTATTAGCTTGTTCTTTCCCTGAAGCACATTTTCACTACAATCCATCATTTTTATGAGGGGATCTTCATTGGACATATCTATTGTGTTCACATCACACCCCACCATAGGTGTGATATTTTCACCACATTCCTCAATAAATTAAAAACTAACGTGGATCACATACCCCTCACTGATAATGACCATGACATGGGCATGGTCGTATTAGCCTCAATCGACCATCAAGTTCGAAAAATAAAGTATCCACTAATTGCATATTCCATTAATGAAAACCTTATTAATCATCTACATGAAAACTCTATGAAAACATCACTTGGGTATGGATGGTTGTTCACTACCCACCAAAAGAAATTACCTATAACCTGGTCCCTGGGTGAAACAATCATGAAACCTCTTTTAATCTTATCAGATAATTTCCTTCATTAGATTAGTGTATAACCATTTCTCTCTATATTCACCAAGGATGACGTCAAGGTATGGGGAATGATCCTATCATGCCCTAAAAAGAACAATTATATTCACTAACAAACTCCAACCTTAAACAAAACAATTCCAACCATGTGGCCACTTCTCACCATGGATGACACTTACACCAAACCCTTCCACATAGTCAAAACCCTGGTGTCATCACTAGCCTTACCCATCACAAAATGATCTCATGGTAAACAAGGGTTGACCCATTCTCATTATTGAATATTTCACATCAAAAACCCATTCAATCACATCTTTCATCATTTTAATATTCACAATTTCATATAGGAATTATTTTTCTATTCATTCACACATGAAAGGAAAATATTTCAGGCTCTACAAGTTACCCAAAATCCATTTTATCATGCATGCTAAAAATGATACATGTCACAATTAAAATGAGTTCCTATAATGATTCATGCACTCAACTATCATGCCATACTGATCCACTAGTATGATATTAGCAATTTATAGAAACAATAATCACATCACCAACTAGTGCATTTGTAGAGGTGAAATATCAAAAATTGTGAGAGCACACATTAATAACAAAGATCCAACCTTGGGTACTATTCTTGTACCCATGAGCACGTGTTAGAAACTCTCATTCATGAGCTGTTAACCAAGGCCGCAATTTTCATAATTGTTTATCTACCTTTACTAAATTATAATACATATGAATGTAAAAGAAAATAAAACATATCTAATACCACATTGTAATTTCTCAGCCTGTGTGGCACATACCATTTCCCTGAGCCGGTCGGTTACATGAACTCAGGTGAACATCCCTATAAATCCAAGCTTATGACTTGAAAAGAGGGTCTAATATCTATCAAGGGTAGACTATACCCTTTTTTGAATAACACAGTAGGGGAAATAATAATATAAAAAAATTATTTAACATTCCTATGATAATATCAACATCACAAGAGGGATCAAAACTAGAATGACGATAATAACACTAAATATTTGATACATCATACTAAAGTAAATTTCATTTGTCAACATGAAAACCTCAAAAAAAATAAAGACATTGACGACTCTCGAGAGGGACCTAACCCACATCATATTCCCTCATCAATGCTTTATTCCATTCAGCCATCAAACATAGTACCTTTTCTCTTAACATGACATGAAACCTTTAAATCTATTTGGGTCCCAATTAGGAAGCGTGAGTTGGGTTTGAGTAAAACTCATTAGGACACCACCAATAATGTACAAACCAATATTCATTCGTATAGTCTATACAGTTGTATAATCAATACATACTAGCAATAAAGTAAACCATTTACATTTATTAAATTACTTTTTATTTAAAAACATTAATGGCTCATAAAAGAGTTTGGACATTCCTCAATTGAATTCATAAAAAAAATTTGGTTACTATTCATCTTATCAATTTATATAACGAAAAATTTGAACCAAAGACTAAGGCAAAATCATGGGCATAAGATGCCGTGTCTGACAACCAGATGTGTATTTTGAGCCTCTATGACTAACCACACCCCAATATCACATGGGTATTTAGAGCCAATGTATATGTACCACACATAATATCTCATGAGGGTATTTGGTGCCTCAGTCTCTATCACACACATGTTATCACATATATTTTTATTTGGAGCCTTATCCCCTTTCCCGAAAACAATAATCACAAATATGTGTATTTTAAGCCTCAGTCCACATCCCACACACATTTTACACTTATAGGTATTTCGAGCCCTAGTATATGACCCACACCCCCTGAACACATATATCACAATATCATAATTTCAGATGTGTCAAAATCTCCCAATATTTAATTCGTCAATTAATTTATCTCATTCAAAAATTGCATAGTACTTCCAATTCGTTAATTAATTCAACAATTAACTAATCACACTAATAATATTATTTAATTCAAAATTAATTAATCACATCAATTCAATTAGTAAATTCAGAAATTAACTATGCTTAACAATCATAGAAATTAATTCAACATTTTATTAGTAAAATCAATTCCATTGTTTTATTCAAAAAGTAATTAATCATATCAATTACATTATTTAATTAAAAAATTAATTAAACATTGCAATAAAATTTATTAATTCAAAATAATTTAATCAAATGATTTCAATTATTCAATTAAAAAATAAATAATCACATCAATAACATTAATTACTTCAATAATTAATTAATCACATTAATTAGATTAGTTAATTTCAAAATTCAAAAATCACATCAATTCGATTAGTAAAAATCAAAAATTAACTAATCACAAGAATAATATAATATAATTTATAATTTATTAATCACATAAATAACATTAAATAATTGAAAACATAATTAATCTCCTTAAATATATTAAATTAATTATCCAATTAGTTTTCCATGTAAAATTAATTAAATTAATTTGAAATTAATTAATCATGTACAATTGCTGCAATTATATATAAAATTATTTGTCCAGGTTAATCCCATTAATTAACTCAATTTGTTTATCTCAATACCAGTATTCATTTCAAAAAATAAATAGTCCCATTAATCCCATTAATTAGCTCATTAATTAATTAAGATATTATATCCCATTACTTAATTCAACATTTAAATAAGAACATTACACGCATTAGTTAATTTTTAAATTATTTAATCCCATTAATAAAATTATTTAATGAAATACTTAAATTGTAACATTACTCAATTTGTTATACCAACAATTAATATATCCAATCAAAACACATTATATAAATGAACTACTAAATAATAAAATTATAAGATTAATTCAATCATCAATTAATTAGTCCTACCAATCCCATAATTTAATTCAATAATTAAAAAATCCCATTAAACTAATATTTAATTCATCAATTAATTAATCCCATCAATCCTATTATTTAATTACAAAATTAAATAATTAAATTAACCCATTATTTAATTAATAAATAAATTAATTCCATCAGTATCATTATTTAATCCACTATTTAAATAGTTACATTATTCCATTAATTAATTCAATAATTAATCACTCCATCAGACCCATTATTCATTTCAAAAACAAATTATTCAAATTACATCATTAATTAATATATGAATTAATTAATCTCACCCATCACATAATTTAATTAAAAATTACGAAATTACATTACACCATCAATTAATTATTCAATAAATTAATCCCACGAATCCCATTATTTTATATAATAATTAAATAATTATATTACTACATTAATTACTCCATTTACTAATTAATCACATCAATCCAATTATATATTTCAATAATTAAATTATCACATTACTCCATTAATTAATTAATCAATTAATTAATCCCATTAATTCAATTATTTTATTCAAAAATTAAAAAGATCATATTACACCATATATTAATTCATAAAAATAATAATTCCCATCAATCCCATTACTTAATTCAATAATTATATAATAATATTAGTTAATTAATTCATCAATAGATTAATCCCATCAATACCAATATTTAAGGAAACAATTAACCAATTAAATTACCCCATTAATTAATTCATCAAATAATTAATCCAACTTGAAAAATTCAAAAACCCAATTAATTCTTTAATTAACTATTCAATCTCAATCAATTCAATATCCGAAATTAATTCCCCAATTAATTGTTCTGTTTCAATCATTTTCTATATCACCATTTAATTTCTCAATTATTATTTCTATCTCAACCAGTTCAACATCCCCTAATCAATTCCTTAACTAATTGTTCTACTTGAATTAATTCAATATCCCCAATTTCAAAAATCGTTTATTTAATTAATCTACCCAACTATGATATTCGATGTAGGAGAAACCCATTTCCAATAAACCAATGACTATTCCACTATCATAAATAATAAATAAATATTATTCCATTGGTATTTGAATTATAGGCCACCTACCACAAGATTGATGATAAACTGTTGCAATAGATATCACCAATTTCAGTGGAATAAACTGAATCATGTCAAAGAATGAGATCTTGATTCAAATAATATTTTGAAGATAAAAAAAACAATATATATCAAATCTAGTTATGTATATTAATCAAAATCACTATATATACCTCTTTTATCTAGGGATAGGAGTTTGAGATAAATGTATATCTAAATGGGAAGAATCCTCTTAACAAGGGAGGTGAAGATCGTTAATCCTCCATTAGATTCACCAAGAACAGAGGTCGGGTGCCCTAGGAAATCATCCCTAGAGCTTCCAAAAAAGAGAGTAACCATTAGGGGATGAGTGGGTGTCTATTTAGGTTTAATATAGTCTTTCCAATACTAAAAAAATTTAATTTTATGGTTAACATAAATCCTATGCATGGTTTTCGTAGAATAGTCGCACAATTTTTCCTAAGTATATACCTTAACCGTGTGCCTCTTCTATAGGGGTGCACATTCTTAAGAACTTTGTTGTAGACATCTAATCCCTCTCTATCAAGGGTTTTATAGTTTGTTTGGATATCTCACACGGTTTGAGAAAACCATGCGCCAATCGTGAACATCACAAATATTAGAAAAAATATCTCCATTTTTACCCAAAGTAATTACCCTAAGGAAAACCCTAAATAATTACGCATTCAATCAAAAAAATTTACATATAGGAAAAAAAGATATATCTAGAAAAGATAGGGTTATTATATTATTTTAATGGTTTCAATATCTTCTAATTTTACCATTTCATCAAATAATATATAATGATAGTTATGTATCTGGAGATCCTCTATTTACTGGATTGATAATGTTATGTGATAGAATATACTAATCATTTCGTGGAGTGGGTATATTATTTATATAGATTTTGTGATGAATGACCAATTTAATTTTTAAAAAATAAAAGTAGATTTTGAAACAAGTATTTCTTATCTATTATATATGGTGAATATTTCCTTATATGCTAAATTGGTTGAAATGGATTTGATAGAAAAGTGTGATATAATTGTTATGATTATCTATTATTCCACATAGCTTCCCCCTATTTTTAGGGTCTGGGTCACTAATAGATTTTAGGGGAAGTGTATTGATCATTAGAGGGGTGGTGAAGGTAGTTCCCAGTGACAAGATTCTTTATCACCATCCAAAAAATATGTCATTGTGGCCATGTCTAGTTATTAGTATGGAAATGTAAAGAAAACACATTTTAATTGTCCTACACATACATTGATTTGTCGTATTAATGGGGGTTTAGGACATACATAGTGGTTTTATTATCCTCATTTTGTACTTGATTATGGTCTGAGGTCTTCTATTCCAAATGAAACTATGTAACATTAAATTCCAAAAATATTATAGGCCTTTATCAAAATGACTTGTGAGATAATCAACTTCACATAGTGGATGATTTTTCACCCTAGTTTGATGTGGGATTAGGGGCATTGAAAGGAGATACGTTTGTTGAATCTTCTATAGAAACATAGTTATTTAATTCTTGTTTCTTAAACTAGTTTATATATGACCTTTTTATGTTATATATCTTGAAAGAGATATTATATAATTTTTGTGGATTTTTTTGACACCTCTTTCAAAGAGAAATTATTAGGACATTTATTTTGTATCATGTTCTCCATCGATGGTTGACATAGAGTTAAGTAAGGTTTTCATCATTCGTGATTAGATATGTTGGACATTATAATTTTGATGGATTTTATTTTTTCTCATTAGCATATTATTTTTTATTATCATCATCGAGTTTCATTATCTTATGTCACTGGATGATATTGATTGTTTCGGGGATAGTGGGATTTTTGGTCTGGTCATGGAAGAAATCCCATTCAAAGCTAAAGCATGTGTTTGTTACCATTAATATTATTCCAAATGATGTTTTATATATTATATATTTTCCCTTTCTTGTTTGGAAATTTATTAATGTATTCTTAGAAAAATTTTCTGAAAATCCTCTTGGGAGGGAAAATGTTTACGATTTATCAAGTGCGTAAACATATGACCTCAAAACCTTTTTATTATGTGGGACCAATATATCTAAAAGTGGTCAATAGTTAATTGGATAATCTGATAGATAATGGTTTTGTTCAAACCAATGTTTCACAATGAGAATCCCTTATAGTTTTTATAAATAAGGATGATGCTTAACATAGTGTTTGTATGCACTATAGTAAGTTCATACAAGTGAAAACTATGAATTTTTACCCATTACCCCATGGAAGTGATTTTTCTTACTCAAAGGGTACAATTTGTTTTTTAAATATCAATATTCATCATTTTTATCATCTTATAAGGGTTATGGAGTCTGATATATGATGGATGAATGTAAATAATATGTATCACTATAATGAATATCAGTTTATGTCTTTTGGTTATTTTATTTCTCCTATATTTTGTATGGAATATATGAACCGACAATAATATTAATTTATATATTGCATTTTCATTGTGTTCATGGATGATATTTTGTTTTATTCATGTTCTATTCATGATAAAAAGAGCATTGTAAATTTTGTTTTCGATATCATGATAGACTATAGAAATTATGTAAATATTTAAAAATGAATTTTTAATCCAAAAAGTGATGTTCTACGACACCTGATTTTCTAATGTGGTTTATTAGCCAATATAGTGTAGGTGAATTCTATATTTTAAATGGATGAGTAAGGGAAGGACATGAATATTTTTATATTAATAAGTATGTCTATATAATATTAGTTGTTTATAAAGGATGTCTTAATGTTTTCATCACCTTTGATTGGTCTTAATAGAAAATCATTGAAATTCATATGCAATAAAATGTGTTAGAACTCATTAGTTTTGTAAAAATGAATATTTATGTCATCACCCATTATGATATTACCTAATATTGGTAAAGGGTATGAGGAATATTTTTTATGTTTGTTGTGCAGTTATGGGTTGTGTGCTTTTGTAGAAGAATGATTTCATGGCCAAATTCTCTCAGTTGCTAAAGTCAAATTAGAAGAATTACCCAACTCATGAATTTTATCATGAACTATTTATGTAGGAGCATATGTGATTGTATCATTATATTTTTGGGTCGGTAATCATAGTTTTTAATGATCATAAGAGTCTGAGTAATGAATTTTCTATGAAGGATACTTATTTAGATAGAGATAGTGGTGGGTGTACCTTTAGACATTCAATTTCAATATGTCCCAGACCATGGGGAAGGGTAATGCCTTTGATAATGATGTTAGTAGGAATGTGGCATTGAATGAGGTATCAGTATCGAAGGAAGAGTATAACAGTTTTGTTATCCTCATGTAGTTTCACTTGAACACTTATATGGAGGATTCAATATGGTTCTGATCCATATTTTGTTATCACCGTCTGTTCAGTAATCTATTCTATACGGACATCAACTGGATAAGGAGATCAAAGGAATCAGGGAACCATTTATGGTGGGGAAACTATTTATTGTTGGTATCTCCCTAATGATAATATTATTTTCTTATGGGATCATTTTTTCACACAAGTAATTGTGAGGAATTGGTATAGTTTTTCTATCATTTCACATTATGGGAAATTCATTAATGTGAAACAAATAAGTATTATTACATCGGAGGCTGTTTTTAGTTTCAATGTATGAAATAAGAATCAATTGATTTTGGATCCTAATTTTAAACTAACCAACTAATAAACAATGAAAATTAAATATATAATGATCTTCTTTAACCTACTATATTTCCTATTTGAAAATGTGATGTGTTTTTAGGGACTTTGTTACTGGATTTCATTGAAACCAAAGGAGAATAAAATTCTATATGGGAGGTGATTTATCAGCTAGTGATAACATCAGATTCTATTCTTATTAGGGACACTACTAAGGTTGAATATTTTAGTAAGAAACATGTAGAAGATGTAGTGAGGTTACATGGGGTTACCTCTACCATCATTTTTGGAATATTTGTTTGGTTTACATCGTGATTCTAAAATAGTATCCAATAAATTATGGGGAATCTTGTCTATTTTAGTATAGGTTACCATCCATATATATATGGTCATATCTTTTATGGTATTTCTAAATTGGATGATATGATTATTACAAGAGTTGTTGAAATTGGTGGATCATGGGGTTTCATTCTGAGACTAGTCGATCATCTATATAATAATTATTAAAAATAAGTGATCAGAGTGGTTTTTTAAAAGATTTTATGGTCACCCATGAAAGACTCTTAATTGACAGGAAGATGTGGGTGGCATGTAATGGCCCAGACCTCTCTGGTCCATTCCTTAGAGAAAATATGGTGTTTTAGGTGTTCTAGGAGGTCAAGGTGACTTATCCCCAACACTTTTCAAATTTACCAGTTCGGTGAATAGTTCCAATGGTAGACAGTTGTGAACAGTGCAACGAAAACCATCTATGAACAGTTCATCACTGAAGAGTTCTATCAGTGATGTCTAATGGTATCCTCTATTTCCTTTTCCAAATTTCCAATTCAATGAATAGTTCTATATGTAACGGTTCTATTAATAAACTCTAACAGTAACCTATATTTAATTTTCAGAATTTTGAGTTCTGTGAATAGTGTTTCTAGAACAGTGAGGTTCTAACGGTGACCATTTCTTTCCTTTGCACAATTTTGAGTTCTGTGAACAATGTTTCCAGAAGTTTGAGGTTACAAAGATGGCCTTTTCATTCTTGTGCCAAAATTATGAGTTTGTGACCAGTGTTTCCAGAACGGTGAGGTGTAATGGTGACCTTTTCTTTCCTTTAATAAATTTTGAGTTCGTGAACAGTGTTTCCAGAATGGTGATGCCTAATGGTGACCTTTTCTTTCTTTTTTGAAATTTTGAGTTTGTGAATTGTGTTACCAGTTTCTTACAATTTCATCCCTTTGATGTTTCCTTTCATGTAAAATGCAATTAAACCCTTGTTTTAAGGACTCTAAGGCCGAATAAAAGGCCATAACCCCTGTATTAATTAATCCTAAGGCTTGGGATGTTTTTACTTAATCAAAGCACATGGTTTAATGCGATCTTCTTTTAATGGGAAGTCAAGCATATCTTAAATTGCTGCTCCGTTAAATCATCTAAAGGGATGGGATATCTTCCTCTTTAATTTTTCTCCTTTTTCTCGGCTATATGATGCTCGAACATCTCATACCATTACATAGGAGTTGCACAATCAAACATTCCTCCAAGGATTGGTTCCTCTCTATTTTGATGCAACCGAGGTGTGTCAATCAATGGTCGATATAAGGTATGTTTTATTTTCATTCTTTTGGGTTTCATCTTCTCATATTTCTCTTTTCCATATTATTGCACATAATATCCATGCTTCTAATGGGTTTTTCTTTGGATTCGGTTGGTGCAGTCGTACCATGGCATCCTTAGGTGGATGCAGTTGACGTGAGAGGAGAATCATGACCTGTTGGGTAGATAAAGAATGTCAACAATTATTTCATGTAATAGATTCATTGCTTCTATTTCCTTTTACATGCAACTGTATTGTTAGAAAGTTTTATCCCACTAGACCACAATGGAATTTACATAATAAATATTTAAAACAGATAGATGAATTTATATAGGTCGTATGTTATTTCCCCTTGTTTCCTAGATATTGGGATATCCATTATTACTTCGTTTATCTGTTCGTTATTAATGAAAATTGGTGGAGAACATTAACTGAAATTAATTGATAACTATATGAAATGGATAAAGCGGTATGTAAATGAATCTGGTTCTTCTTGTTTTAATTTTTTGTTAATCAAATTGTTATAGTAATCATGTTTACTTATTTGGGTTAGATTACTGATTAGGTTTCCCGAATTTAGGAACCTATGAATAAAAAATCTTTTAATTCAAGATGGATTAATGAACTGATTTTTGGATAATTCCTTGAAGGGTTTTGGGTTACCTTATTGATTGTTAAAGGGGCAAGATCCCAATTGATGTGATGTATTTTTTCCTACTTCTTGTGCTATGATGTGATCCTGGATGGCTGTTGTGATATGTGGGGGAATAGAGATCTTTGGTTGCGGAAAAAAATGAAGCCTTGGGTGGCGATATGCATCATTGAATGCATGTGGATGTCAGGGAGGACACCGGGTACGATGGAATGGGATGGATGTGTTTGTTGGATGCTTGCTTTTTTTTTTGGTTGATTAACTATTTTACCTTTCCCCACTACTTAAGGAAGCTGGAATATCTTACCCTTATTCTGAAAGTGGAGAAGATATGTGGTGTATGCCACATGCTTTCCATGTTTAGCATCACAAGGGAGGTTGGGTCTAGGCTCTTGCTATAGGCAGCAAATACTCGACGGGTAGTACATCTACTCACCATGTTGATCCCCCTTGTGTTTAGTAGCATAGAATGTTTTTCTATAATTCTTGAGAATGTGGGAAAGTAATTCTATAATGTATATTTGAATAAATGATGTTAACCCATGGGGTAGGATATTTCCGGAACACAATGATGTGGTTGTAATTTTAAAGTGACAATGGACTTTGGGTGTGATGATAATGAAATTTAATGTGGAATTTTCTATAGTTATTTAATGTTTGAAGAATTAATTAATGTAAATTGAAACTGGTAAAAAGGTAATGAAATAATGTGTTAAATCCCTTTAAATGGTTGTGTGATTATAGGGTACCTAGTCCTAAAATTGGCAGCTCGGAGTATGAGAGATGTTATCTGCAGTTGAGTCAAAACTAGGTTATTCCCATAGTGTGGTTGTGAGATATAGTTTATTTTTTACTTTTTGAGTTTATATACGCTACTCTACCCTTTCAGTAAGGGAAACTAACACCCTAGGGATTCTGAACCCTGGGGGTGTTTTCCCCAACATTTTGGTGGGAGGATGAATGGTTGACTACCCCCTTGGGCCCTGCTCTATTCTCTTGGTAGATACTTCTACTGTTTGGAACAATTGTTAGTATACCCCATATATTTGGGTAGAGGGATATAATGGCTTGGGGTTATTACTACATATATATTCTGGATATAGTATCCTATGGACTACTATAGGTGTAATGTGTATAGGTTGTGATGGATTGAGGATCCATACTCGATGTATGGGCTGTAATGGCTTGAGGTATAATACCTGATGTAAGATACACGTTTTTTAGGATGTGGTGGGTCCTAGAAACTACCTGGTTACTTTTCTTACATGGACATGGTGGTTTTGTTTCCTGGGGAGTATGTTTTGGTGCTTCGCCCAAGTGTCTGCGGGCAATCCTTTTTAGAAAGAGATGCTCAGGACGTGGAAACACTACAAACCAGTGGGGAAGTTATAGTGGGGTACCCTTTCTATTCATTACTATATGATATATTCTTTTGTTACATACTTGGTGAGAGTAGCCATAGTGGGGTTGTGAACATATTATACCTTTTAAGGTGATGATTTAGTTTCACTTTATGTTCACTGTGCTTTAGCATGCTTTCATTACATTTGTTCAAGAGGCATCGGGGAGGATCCTACTGAGTATACTGTTATACTCACCCTATCTATATATAAACTTTTTTTAAGATCACTTAGAGAAGGTTTGAGACCAGGCTGGTTACTACTAGCTTGTGGTTGCGGGAGCTATTCGGGCTTGTGGTTGCTACTGTTTTACATCCCTTTTGGTACTTTCATTTTTCCCCTTCCAATTGTAGTTGTTTTTCATAATATTTCATCTGTGTTCTTGGGATTTCATTCATCTTACTGGTTGAGTTGTAGTTGGTTGGTTTCTATCTTATCTCTCTTTCCCTCATGTGTTCTCTTAGAGGGTAATGCCTCCCATTGGTGTGTTTACTATACCCTCGGTGGTATTCGCCAACTCGGGGCCTTCTAGAGGCGGGACTCGGGGGTCATTATCTCCCTTATCACATTGTCGGCCTAGGAGGGGTATACTTTGTAGGGAGGGGGTCATGAAAGAGTGTTATTAGAGGGAGATTGAGGGATAGGATGGAGTTTGTATTTATGCACATGTGAGGTTTCATGGATTGGTATGACAACAGTGTCATTCATTTTTAGAAAGTGAGGTAAACACTAGAGACAGGCTGAGACATAGGTGTTTAAATCCCCCTTTGATCTGACGTACAAACATTTAAGTTTACAATGGCTACTAAAAAAGGTGATACTAGTTGCAGGGTAGAGACCTAGGAAAGGATCACCCATCATTCATCTTTGTTCTTGTGTTTGAATGGGTGGACCTTGGGATATGTTAACCTAAAATGAATAAAATAAAATAACTAATTAATTAATGTTGAGTCTTCCATATTCCAGGTTTATGAGATATAACGGTTTTTTATTTTACATGTATGGCTCCAGGTCGAAGCCCTTGTCAGGTTGGTGTAGAACATGTTCATCAGGTTGTTCCAGCAGATCGTCATAGGGTAGAGGTTGACGATGACTACAATTTGAGAAAGGCACTCTGATAGTTTTAGCACTGGAGTCTGCAGAAGTATGAGGGCTCCGTTTCAGATTCATCCATGGAAGACTAGTTTTAAGAGGTCGATATAGGCTTTAATTCGATTCATGCTCGAAAAGAGCACTGGGTTTCATTGGTTGTAACGATGCAACATGGAACAGTGAGGCAGTGGTGGTTCTTTTTCCATGGGGATCACGAGGAGTCAGCAATCTCATGGGAGGAGTTTCGATACAAGTTTAGAGTCGAGTTTCTTTCTTCTACTACGATGGTGTCCAGTCGCCAAGTGCTTCTTACCCTACGACAGGGGATCTCTAGTGTTTGAGAGTTTGGAATCCAATTAGGAACATGTTACGATATGCCTCAGACCTACTGCCAGATGAGGAGGACAGGGCGAGGCATTTTGAGGAGGCTTTGTTTCCAGATATCCAGCGCCAGGTCACCCCATTTATGCTCAAAACATATCTTGAGGTGCTGGCGAGGGTAGAGGTTGTCAAGTGTACTTTGGACAGGAATGGATCATCCTGAGATTGGAATCATAATGATTCCTCAGGAAGTAGAGCTATGGTCTGGGGTTCCCGTTTTTCAGGTCAGAGGTGTTTCCGTTCAGTCGGGGGTAGGTCCCAGCCCTTCACATCGCATTTCCCTAGAGGCATCAACTCTCAGGCCTATTACAAGGGAACAAGCACTTTTTATAAGGATTCAAACTTATTACATATATAATCTTTAATTTATTTGAGAAAACATTTCCTTTTACATTGTGGATCTTTTCATGTTTAGATATTTAGAGAATTAGGACAAACATTCATAACATTACACGTTGTTACAGAGTTGATACCATAAAAACAGTTTCCATTTTTTTCAAAATATAAAACATTAAAACATAAAAGAATACTCATTGACAGTTCTTCGTCATTAAACATGGCTTCCTTCCCTATATTACACATCAATTAACCTATGAATAATCATTTAAAACATGGGATGAGCACAAAACCTCAGTAAGGGATGAAAAAGGAATGAAAGAGCACATTAGTCCATTAATACTCGTAACGTATGAAAACATTTTCAAAAGACATGCTTGTCACCCATATATACTTAATTTTTGTAAAAAAATCCACACAAAACATGAGAACATAAATATAATCACAAATGAATATTGGTGCATTACTTACATAATCTTGTAACCATTTATGGCTACCTTATAATCTGTAACCCTCACGACTAACTTAATTTGTGTAACCATCACAGTTACACTTTGAGTAACCATATGACCGACCTCTATCATACACATACCAAATGAATTGGAGGGAGATATAGGTCCCAAAATTCATTATAAATAATTCCCAATAACCAAAACATAATCATACAACATGAATAATTCCATAAATACATTACTTTGGAATTTCGTAAAACCAAATTCTAAAAGAATATTTTTAAAGAAAAACCCATTATAAATATCATACAACTGAAGAGAGACTTAATAGAGTAGATGAAGTATGTATATATACTGTAAATAAACATAATAAAACATAATATAAACAGATCCCATCACACAAACAATTTAAATAGAACATAAAAGATGAAGTAGAAGGTTTTCCCAAAGAATAGAAATCGTGTTAAGAATTCCCTTGCCTCAGATTTCTCTTATTTCCAACTTGTTTAAACCTCCTTTATAAGGGTTAAAAAAGTGTTATTAATATTTTAAAAAAACCTTTTCATGTTCATAACATCTTATATGATCATTTAATAGCATCTTTTTACACTTAATTATTAGTATTTCTCCCCTTGCACTGTTTTTGGTTGAATTCTTTACATTCTTTCTATGATTGGTTCATGGTGGAAATTCTTGTCGATTGCAAGTGAAACTCCATAATTGGAAAGGATTATTATTTTAATATAACTAGTAACATAAAATATTCCATTTATCATTTTGAATTCTTACATGTGGATGATTAATAAGTTAGAACATTAATGATGTTCGTTTAGATCCTTTTAGTGGTTCTTTGATAATAACAACCTCGTTTTGTCTTATAAATTAGAACCATGAGTAAAAAATAATTCCAAAACCATGGGTGAGTCATGAAACATATATTATAACCTGTTTCAACCATATAAATGGTTTCATGACCAGACTTGCAAAAGTAATGTAAATTGAAATCACATCGTCCACGATGTCGATAATTCGACATAAATAGACAATGTATATTTTATTCTTTACATAAGTGAGAGAGGAGAAGAATAATGATGAGTAATTTTTCCTAAAAATGATAAAATCCGGAGTATACATGATTTCTTGAGATTTCATGCCTCTTGGGTAAGCAGACATGAGTAAAGAATAAAGAAGTAACTCAAAATAAAAGAAAAAGGGAGAAATCACTTAAAAAAAATTCGGCAGACTAACGGCTACACAACATTGTTTTAGAAAATAATAAAAAGTGAGGGGAAAATGTTCACCCATTAATAAATGAATCATAATATAGAGACGATCAAGAATAAGAAGTAAATAAGAACATTGTATGGAAACTTTGAAAATTATACCACATACAATAGAATTTGAAAGGAAAAAAAGAAAGAAATTGATAATTTTCATACCTTGTAGAGTAACCCTTAGAACGTGAAGGTTCGGACCTTGGAGGATTGAGAAAACCTTTGGAGGAAAACATAGATTGTAAAGAGGTCAGAGCTTCGTTGAAGGAGAATTGGGAATGAATTAAATCGTGAATAAAATAAAATAAAAATAAAATTTAATATTCATTAGGGTCATATCACTATTCATATTACTATTCATAAGGGTATGTTTCTATTTACCAAAATATAAAGTTGGTTCCAATAGACTCTAAATAACATACTGAACAAAATTATAGATGACAGTTTCTTCCCCACCTTTATGAAATTACATCCTCACAATTTTATTTACTTATTAAACAAATTATGGTATTTTTCCTTCATAGCATTTTTAGACACCGATGTTTCTTCTTCAACCATGTGGTTTCTCCACAAAACCCTTACCTCATGGATTACATTATTCCATAATACATATTTTTTTCGATCAAGAATATGTATCGGGTTCTCTTCATAAGAAAGGTTCTCTTTTAGCTGAACTGCTTCTGGGCTTAAGACATGTGATTAATCTGGCACATACTTCCTCAACATTGAAACATGAAAAACATTGTGTAACTGAAAAAAAACGTAGAGGAAAAGCTACGCGATATAAAACTGTTCCATCTTTCTCCATGATTTCAAAAGGTCTGATGAACCATGGACTTAGCTTCCCTTTCATACCGAAATGCATCACACTTTTCCAAGGAGTGACTTTAAGGAAAACATGGTCACCATCCTCCAAAGAGAAGTCTTTCCTTCTGTTATATGCATAACTTTTCTTCCTGCTCTGAGCTGTCCTCGTGTGCTGCTGGATCATCCTCACTTTCTAATCCACTTGTTCAACTAATTCTGGCCCAATCATCTTTCTTTCACTGAGTTCATCCCAGAACGCTGGAGTCTGACAACACTTTCCATACAAGACCTGAAAAGGTGCCATCTGAATAGTGGAATGAAAACTGTTATTATAAGAAAACACAAATAATGATGGATGATGATCCCAACTTCCCTGATAGTCTATTAAACTATCTAAAATAATATCCTCTAATGTTTGAATAGTTCATTCTGACTGCCCATCTGATTGAGGATGAAAATCTGTACTGAAATTTAACTCTGTGCCTAATGACTTCTGAAGTCCCTTCCAAATGTTATAAGTGAACCTGAGATCTCAGTCCGAAAAAATTTAAAGGGTAACTCCATGTAACATGACAATCTCCTTGAGGTACAATCAAGAAATCTGATCCAAAGACATTGTATCTCAAATTGATATAACATGTGAAGACTTTGTTAGCTGATCAACAATAACACAAATATCATTGTTACCTCTAGAATTATTTGGTAGTCCCACCACAATGTCCAGGGATACATTCTCCCATTTTCACTCGGGTACTGGAAAAGGATGAAGCCTCCCCTTTAGTAATTACCGTACTGCTTTAACCTGTTGACACATCAATCATTTCAGGGTAAAATTAGCAACATCTCTTTTTATTCCATCCCACCAATAATACTCCCAATGGTCAATGTACATCTTAGTACTACCAGGATGAATAGAAAATAGAGAACTATGAGCTTCACACAACAATTCTTTCTTCAACTGGGAATCACAAGGCACACACTACATTTTTCCAAATCTTAAAACACAATATTTATCAAGATTAAATTCTGGAAACTTACCCATTTTAACCAATTATACCTTTTTCTCTTGCTCACCGTCATCCCTCTATGCTTTCTTAATTCTATCTGATAACGAAGACTGCACTGAAACTTGAAGCAAAACATATGTATTCCCTAGACCAAAAAATTCTATTCCAAAATTCATCAAATCATTAATCAAGGGATCATGTTCCAAACGTAGCATGGTTAATGATGAAGGATGTTTCCGACTTAAGGAATCCGCTACATGGTTTTCTTTCCTTGGATGTTAATTGATCATGAAGTCATAATCCTTTGTCAGTTTTAGCCATCTTCTCTGCCTCATGTTTAATTCCTTCTAAGTGAATATATAATTTAGACTTTTATGGTCTATATATATTTGGCATTTGGTTCCATATAGATGATGCCTGCATATTTTCAGAGAAAAAACCACAGCTGACAATTCCAAATCATGTGTGGGAGAATTTAGCTCATGAGTTTTATGTTTTCATGAAGCATAGGCAATTACTAGAACATTCTGAATCAAAACACAACCAAGACCCTTCAAAGAAGCATCACTGTAGATGACAAACTCACCATTCTGGGAAGGTAATGCCAAAACTGGAGAAATCACCAATCTCTTGTTCAGTTCTTGAAAACATACATCACATTACACTATCCAAATAAATTTAACACCTTTTCATGTTAACTTGGTTATCGAGATAGATAACCTTGCAATGATCTTAACAAACTGTTTGTAATAACTTGCTAAGCCCAACAAATTACGAATCTCTGTAACATTTTTGGGTCTTATACATTCGTCAACTACTTTTTTTGGTAGGTTCAACTGTTATTCCATCCTTATTTACAATGTTCCCAAGAAAAGAAATCTGTTAGAACCAAGAATCACACTTTTTGAATTTTCTATATAGTTTCTTTTCATTCAATTTTTCTAAAACAACCCTTAGATGTTTTTCTTGCTACTATTTATTTTTAGAGAATACCATAATATCATTAATAAATACAACCACAAACTTATACAAGTACTCATGAAATACTCTATTCATAAGATTAATGAATATAACGGGTTCGTTAGTTAATCCAAAAGGAATAACAAAAAATTCATAATGCCCATATCTAGTATGAAAGGCTATTTTCGGGATGTCATCTTCCTTCACCTTCAGCTGATGGTATTTGGATCTCAAGTCAATCTTGGAAAAGTATTGAGCTCCCTAGAGCTGATCAAACAAGTCATCAATATAAGTAAAAGGATACTTGGTTTTAATAGTGATATTATTCAATGCTCTATAATCAATGCAAAGTCTCATGGAACCATATTTCTTTTTAACAAGAAAAATAGGGGCTCCCCATGGTGAAGTTCTAGGATGAATGAATCCTCTGGCAAGAAAATCCTACAATTGATTTTTCAATTCAAGATGTTCTATAGGAGCCATACAATATGGGGTTTTTGAAAATGGCTTAGCATCAGGAACTATGTCAATTGTGAATTCGACTTCTCGATCAAGTATGACACCGGGTAACTCATCTGTAAAAACATCAAGGTAATCATTTACCACTAGCACATCATTAATTTGAATAGTTTCCTTGTTTTCAACAATACAAGCAAGATAAAATTAATTTCCATATTTCAATAGTTTATCATCGTCTTGATAAGTTATCAATTTTATGGGTTCATTCTTTTATACAAACTGAAACTCTTTCTGAAAAATATGTTCTTTAGCTCTACAGTCAATCTTAGCATGATAATCAGTTAACTAGTCCATCCACAGAATAACATCAAACTCTACTAAGGGTAAAACAACAAAGTTTGTAGGTAATGTCTTTCCAAAGACCACAATAGAAATATTCTTATAATTCATCTTTTCTATAACATTTCCCCCTGATGTTTTAACAACAGTATCTGGTCTCATTTGTTGAGGTGATATTTCCAATTTACATGAAAATTTATCAAAGATAAAGGAATTTGTAGACCCTATATCAAACAAAACATTAGAAAAAGCCGAGTGAACTAACAAAGTACATGATAAAACTTCATTGTATGGTCTGAGGTCTACTGATGTAGTTGTAAAGGATCTCACTACATCTGTCTGCTTGTAGTCTGGCAAATTTTCATCATTCGGATATATATATGGGATGATATTTTCATAGTGACCCATCTCACCACATTTAAAACACTTTACAGTTTTCTTATCTGGATTATTATTTTGATCATTTTCATTGCAACGTCGGGACATATGTCCAAACTTACCAAATTTAATACACTTCCTAGTTTTGATAAGATATTCCACTAGGTGTTTCTTGCCACAGTTTTCACAAACTGGAAATTGGATTTTCTTACCATCAGATATATTTGGATGAATATTAAAAATTAATTTCCAATTGGACCTCTTCTTCTCTTTGTTTCTAGAATGCACATGATCATCAGAAAACTCAATCTCTTCCCTCTCATCACATCAAACAAGTTTCTCATAACTTTTGAATTCACTAGAGGCCAACGCCCTTCGATACCATGGCTTTAGTCCTGAGTAAAAGCGGTTGATTTAACTATCAAGATCCAAAATAAGTTTTGGTGCATAACTCGCCAGTCGGGTGAAGTTTACTTCATACACATCCATTGAATCTTCATCTTTATGTTTCAATTCATGGAATTGCTTCTCCATTATATGTTGCACCACCTTAGGAAAATATTTTTCAAGGAAAACACTTTTAAATTCATCCAAGTATAAGGAATCAAAATCCTTTCTAACCCAGATATTCTTTACCATTGACCACCACTGATCATATTCCCCTTCAAAATGATAAATGGAAAGACATGACATTTTATTGTCTTAACATCCCATAACATCGAATATATTTTCAAGGGCTTTGATCCATCCTTCAGCTACTACTTGGTCAGATGATCCATTGAGTGCAGGAGGATGTTGTGTCATAAAATGTTCCACTACAGTCATGTTCCATTGTGGTACCTCTATTGGTTCTCTTGAATGGATTCCACCACCATTTATTGCATGTCTTAGCTGAGCCATTACTGTCACAAACTGCTCAGTTCCAATCCCTACCATTCCGGGATGTTGTTCTTGAAGGATGTCATTCTGTCGGTGCCTCTCCTCTTCAGTATCCCTATTCCTTCTACGGACGACCATTCAGAACAAAAATCTCTTATATAAAGAAACATGGTAATCTTTAAATTCTATAATATTTCGAATTAAACATAGAGTAAAAATCATTTATGGTATTCTATTATCATCACCTTATCCCCTAATGTTATCTATACTATCATCTGATACCAACTATAAGGACCCGACCTTATTACATACATAATCTTAAATTTAGTCTCAAAAAACTTCCTTTTAAATTTAGGATCTTTTCATGTTTATAACTTTAGAAGAATAGGAAAAAACATTCATTACATTACACATTGTTACAGAGTGGATACCATAAAAACAATTTCCATTTTTTTCAAAATATTAAACATTAAAACATAAAACAAGGATCCTTGACCATTTCTAAACATTTAGAATTGCTTCCTTCCTTGTATTACACATCCATTAACCTGTTAAAATTCATTTAAACACATGGTATGAGCAGAAAATCTCCATAAGGGATGAAAAAGGATGGAAAGAGCACATTAGTTCCTGAATACACGTAACGTATGAAAACATTTTCAGAAGTCATGCTTGTCACCCATATATACTTACTTTTTGTAAAAAATCCACAAAAAACATGAGAACATAAATATAATCATAACGGTATCTTGGGAAATTACTTACATATTCTTTTAACCATTCTTGGCTACCTTATAATCTGTAACCCTTACGGCTACCTTAATTTGTTTAACCATCGTAGTTACACTTGGAGTAACCAGACACCCAACCTCCAAAATACACATAAAAAATGAATTGGAGGAAGATATAGGTCCCACCCTTCATCATAAATAATTCCCAAGAACCAAAACATAGTCATAAAATAGGTATAATTCCATAAAAACATTACTTTCAAATTTCGTAAAACCGAATTTTAAAAGAGGGTTTTTAATGAAAATCCACTTATAAATTTCTTTCAATTGAAGAGAGACATAATAGAGTGGATGTAGTATGTATATATACTATAAATACACATAATAAAACATATTATAAAATGAACCCATCAGGAAAACAATTTAAATTGCACATAAAATATGAAGTAGAAGGTTATCCCAATATATGGAAATCGGGTTAAGAATTCCATTACCTCAGGTTTCTCTTACTTCCAACATGTTTAAAACTTTGGTATAATAGTAAAAAGAGTGTTATTAATATTTTAAAGAAACATTTTCATGTTTATAACATCTTATATCATCATTTAATAACATTTTTTTACCCTTAATTGTTAGTATTGTTTCCCTTGTGCTGTTTTTGGTTGAATTCTTTACAAGATTTCTATGATTGGTTCATGGTGGACATTCTTGTCGATTGGAAGTGAAACTCCAGAATTTTAATGGTGTAGTATTTTCATATAAAAAATAACATAAATTATCCCATTTATCATTTTTAACTCTAACATGAGGATGATTCATAAGTTAGAACATTAATGATGTTCGTTTAGATCCTTTTAGTGGTTTTTTGATAATAACAACCTCCTTTTGTCTTATAAATTTGAACCATGAGTAAAAAAGAATTCCAGAACCATGGGTGAGTCATAAAAAATATATTATAACATGGTTCAACCATATAAATGGTTTCATGACCAGACTTGAAATAATTAATGGAAATTGAAATCACATCGTCCACGATGTTGATAATTTGACACAAATGGACAATGTTTTTTTTATTCTTTAAATAAACGGGAGAGGAGAAGATTAATGATGAGTAATTTTTCATAGACATGATAAAGTCCGGAGTATAGATTATTTCTGGAGATTTCAAGACTCTTGGTTAAGGATACATGAATAAATAATAAAGAAGGAACTCAAAACAAAAGAAAATGGCAGAAATCTCTTACAAAAAATTCGGCATCCTAACGGCTACACAACATTGTTTTAGAAAATAATAAAAAGATAGGGGACAAGGGTTACCCATCCAGAAATTAATCATAATATATAAATGATAAAAAATAAGAAGGAAATAAGAACATGGTATGGAAACATTGAAAATTATACCATATAAAAGAGAATTTGAAAGGAAAAAAAATTGAGAATTTTCTTACCTTGTAGAGTAACCCTTATAAAATGAAGGTTGGAACCTTGGGGGATTGAGGAAACATTGGGAGGTCTACTAGGAAGGTAAGTAGGCCATAGCTTCATTGATGGAGAATTGGGAATGAATTAAATGAAGGATAAAAGTTGGTATTTATAGGAAAAGTTAGGGATTATTTTAATAATTTTCAAGGGACACCTCATGAGTGGTATTTACAAAACCATGGTCTTTCCCATTGTATTTTCCCATGGTATAAGCCACTTGGGACACCTAACATTATATTTAACTATACACAAGTCGATCATATTTATGCATCATTATTATATAATTAATGATGTCATTAATACACCAAGACTAAAAAATGTATTTTTACTATTCGCCGAAAAATCTAATGTTTCAGAAAAATTCCCAAAATTCACCCTAACCATTTATCAACATTTATATTTCAAAAATGAAGTCCATTTTTTTGTAAAAAATTTTCTCAATATTATTAATTTAATTTTTAAATAAAATCATACTTAATTCAAAAATTAACAATTCTAATTTTGTAACTACTTCTATATCACAGTGAAAAATTAACCTAGATGCTATTATATTAAAGCCTTAATTAAATAAATTTATAATAAAATTTAATATTCATTAGGGTCATATAACTATTCATATAACTATTCATAAGGGTATATTACTATTCACCAAACAACATGTTGGTTCCAATAGACTCAAAATTACATACTGTACACAATTGTAGATGAGAGTTTCATTAAATTCAGAAACTAGAAGTTGAAAATTTGTGTTTTAAAGGATAATAAAAAATATCAATTTAAAAAAAAGTTCCATAAATTTCAATTCATTTTTAGAAAAACAAGGGGTGTTACACGTTTTTCTTATGGTGGTCATGGTCATCAGAAGTGGGAGTGACCAACCTTTCAGAGTGGTCATCGTGCACCAGGTGCTACGCTCCAGTTTCCTCCATTGAGGTAGTTTCAGTAAAGGCAACAGCAGCAGGTTGAACCAGCTTTAGATCAGCAGAGGGTAGATGGGGCAAGAAGAGGACAACCCAATGACACTCCCCATCCTCAAAGAGAATAGCACGACTGTGGTGGTGGTCATTATTAGGGTCAGAGAGGTCGTGGAGGAGGTCGTGGTCAGCTTCATGCTCTAGCGTTGCCCGCTCCAGGCGAGCCAGACGTCATTCAAGGTACCCTTTTCTTGTTTTCTACCTTGGTGTATTCCTTGTTTGATTTACGAGTGACACACTCCTTCATATAATCTACCCTTGTCCATGATTTGGGACTTGAGGTATAGAGGCTTCTAGTGCCCTTGGCGTTGACTACACTTGTTGGAGGTCGAGCTGACTTGTTTGAAGTTTGTAGAGATTGTGAGTTAGTGTTGGGGAAACACCGCTCTTGGGGAGATTTCCTATGTTTATAAATACAACCATATGATGTCATACGCGGCATGGATTGGTTGTATTCAATGATGGTTATCATAAATTTCTTCAGGAAGAAGGTCATTTTCATTGGTGCGGATGGAGAGGCAGTGGTGTTTGTTGGCGAGCGAGATCCTTAGATGTGTCATAGGCGCATTCTATCCTTATCATTCATGATGGCTGAGATTATGCTGAGTTCTTCAGAGATACGACAGTTGGAGATTCCTATAGTTATAGATGAGTACCCTGATGTCTTTCCAGAAGAGGTTGTAGCATTACCCCCTCGATGATAGGTCGAGTTTGGGATCGAGCTACAAGCCAGAGCATCTTATATCTCTATGTATCCATAGAGGATATCCCCTTCTAAGTTACGAGTGTTATGTATATATCTTGATGATATGTAACATTGTGGTTTTGTTCATCCAAGTGTGTCGCCGTGGGGTGCACCAGTTTTGTTCGTGAAGAAGGCGGAAGGCAGTTTGTGGTTGTATGTCAATTATCTTCGCATAAACAAAGTTACAATAAAGAATCACTATCCTCTTTCACAGATTGATGATTTATTCGATCAAATGAAGGGTGAAAGTTGGTTCTCAATGATCTACTTGCAGTGAGGATATCATCAGATGCGTGTGAAAGATGAGGATATCCAAAATATTGCATTCTGTTGTCGTCATGGGAATTATGATTTCGTTGTAATATCATTTGGAATGACGAATGCTCCAGCCGTATTCATGGGATTGATGAACGATGTGTTCCATGACTTCCTGAACATGTTCCTGGTAGTTTTCATTGACAACAACATTGTGTACTTCACATATGAGGAGGAGCATGCAGAGTATCTACAAGCCATTTTGTAAGTTCTTTGTCAAAATCACCTATTTGGGATGTTGTCGAAGTGTGAGTTTTGGGCTCGAGAAGTCCGTTTCATGGGGCATGTCGTGTCCCAAAAGGGACTAGATTTGGATCCATCGAAGATAGAAGCAGTTTTGTCATTGGAAGCCCCCAAGACAGTGTCAGATGTGCAATGTTTCCATGGTCTCACAGTCTAATACATGAGGTTCATAGCCAATTTCTCATGAGTTTCAACTCCTCTAATGTCTTTGACCAGGAAGGATTGGGGATTCATATGGACAGATTAGTGTTATGCATCTTTTGAGGATCTAAAGGAGAAGTTATTAAGTGCTCCAATTCTTTGTCTTCCAGCTGATAGAGTTTTGTTTGATGTTTTCTGTGATGCTTCGCATCTGGGGTTGGGCTTTGTTCTGATGCAGAAAAGATCAGTTGTTTCTTATGGGTCTCGGTAGTCACATCCCCATGAACATAACAATGCCACTCATGAT
Organism: Viscum album; assembly: GCA_963277665.1. Lineage (NCBI taxonomy): Eukaryota > Viridiplantae > Streptophyta > Magnoliopsida > Santalales > Viscaceae > Viscum > Viscum album. Next base: position 1,149,021,979 of record OY728156.1, read on the forward strand.
CTTGAGTTGTAATCTGTGGTTTTTGCTCTGATGTCGTGGATACATTACCTCAATGGTGAGCACTCTGTGGTTTCCAGCAATCATAAGAGTTTGAGGTATGTCTTCTCCCAGCATGAATTTAACTTATGACAGCGTCAGTGGATGGAGTTCTTATAGTAATATGACTTTGAGATATCATATACACTCGGAAAGGGGAAGGTTGTAGCTGATGCGCTCAGTCGGAAGTCATGTAGTGATGTTGTGCATGAATATGGTGATTCATGGAGAGTAATGGAAGAGCTTTCAGCATTACATCATGATATTGCAGGATTTGGGGGTAGAGGTTGTCTTTTTTAAGATGACGGTACAGTCATACATGATGTAGACGGTGGAAGAGTCCATTTTGGGGGATCTTGAGGTGGAGGTCTAGAGAGATGGAGTTTTTTGTGGCGAGTCCCCTAATGGTTGGACTGGGGATGAACTGCACCGAGTTTTGTATCATGTAAGTCTTTTCTTTTCTTTGACGATGCATGAGATGGTTCTCAGAGAGTTTCATAGATGCCTTTAGCGGTGCATCCTAGTTTGAAAAAGATGTACTGAACCTTGAGGATCATGTTTTGGGTCCAGGGCTGAATCCTGCGGTTGGAGAGTTTGTGTCTCGTTGTTTGGTCAGCCATAAGGTGAAGGTCGAACACCATTTTACTAGTGGTCTTCTCCATCCATTAGTGACTCCTTAGTGGAAGTGGGAGGACAACTCAATGGACTTTGTTACTAGTTTACATCGAGCTCTAGGAGGACACAATTCTATTTGGGTGGTAGTGGAGCATTTAACAATATCGACCCACTTCATAGCGATCAAGGAGATGAGCTTAGTGGATGTTTTGTCGAGGAAGTATCTAGAGGAGGTTATGAGACTTCATCGAGTCCCAATGATGATAATTGCTGATTGATATCCTCGTTTTACCTCCAGGATGTGGAGAGGTCTCCAACATGCTTTCGGTTCTCACCTATGCCTTAGCACTACATTTTATCCTCAAATGGACGGTTAGACAGAGCGAACCATCCAGAATCGTGAAGACATGTTATGCTCTTATGTTCTTGACATTGGAGGTTCATGGATGAGGCACTTACCCTTGGTGCAGTTCACTTACAATAATAGTTTTCACCCCACCATCGGCATAGGACCATTTGAAGCCTTATATGGTCGACCCTTCCTTTCCCGGTTGTGCTGGGCTGGGGTTGGAGTGTCATAAATTCTCAGACCAGAACTAGTGAAAAATAAAATATATATGGTTCATGTGATTCATGAGAGGATGAATGCCTTGAAAGATCATCATAAATAATATATTTATCAAAGGAGGAGACCCATGGAGTTTCATTTTGGGGATCATGTGTTTATGAAGGTGTCTCCCCGTCATGGGCAGTGAAGGATTTGTCATGGGAGTAAGCATTCTCCTCGGTTTCTTAGGCCATTCGAGGTGTTAGATAATGTTGGAGTTTTGGCGTATTGAGTAGCACTTCCCCTGTAGATGAGTTAGATACATGATGTCTTGTATGTATCACAGCTCTGTTGTTATCGTCATGATGACTATGGAGATCCAAGACTGCAAGGAGAAGGTGTTAAGCGGTTGATTTATCCCATTGGTTCATGTTTCCTGGCAACAGGATGGCATAGAGGAGAGTACCTGGGAATGTGAGTCACAGAAACATGCTCAATACCCAAAGTTGATTGATGTTTAACTCTTTTTATGTATCGATATATCTTGTTAACCATTCATGTTTATGATATGGCTACCTTTGTTGCTTTTGTGTATTTCTCTCTTTTGAGAGGTATCTTGATGGGTGGTTGTTCAGACCTCGTATCATTTTCACGTTAGTTTATTTTGAATTCTCGGGGATGAGAATGTTTTGATAGGTATCTAATGTAATGTCTTGAACCTCTCCTATTAATTCCTTTTTGAAAATATGGTGTTTTAGTTGTTTTAGGAGGTCAAGGTGAGTTATCCCCAACACTTTTCCAATTTTCCAGTTCGGGGAATAGTTCCAATGGTAGACAGTTCTGAATAGTGCAACGGTAACCTTCTATGAGCAGTGTATCAGTGAACAGTTCTATCAGTGTGGTCTAACAGTATCCATTATTTCCTTTGCCAAATTTCCAATTCTATGAATAGTTCCATCAGTGAACAGTTCTATCAGTAAACTCTAATATTAACCTCTATTTCCTTTTCCAAATTTTGAGTTCTGTGAACATTGTCTCCAGAACTGTGAGGTTATAACGGTGACCTTTTCATTCCTTTGCCAAATCTTGTGTTCTATGAACAGTGTTCCCAGAATGATGTGGTTCTAATAGTGACCATTTCATTCTGTTTCCAAATTTTGAGTTCTATGAAAAATGTTTCCTGAATGGTGAAGTTATAACAATGACCATTTCTTTCCTTTGCAAAATTTTCCATTCTGTGAATAGTGTTTCTAGAACAGTGAGATTCTAATAGTGACTTTTTCTTTCCTTTGCCAAAATTTGAGTTTGTGAACAGTGTTTCATGAATGGTGAGGTCTATCAGTGACCTTTTACTTCCTTTGCCAAATTTTGAGTTAGTGAATAGTGTTTCCAGAACGGTGAGGTCTAACAGTGACCTTTTCTTTTTTCCCCTAAATTTCGAGTTTATGAACAATGTTTCCAACATCCTACAGCTTCGCCCCTTTGAAGTTTCCTTTGTTGTAAAATGCATTTAAAACCTTGTTTTGAGGATTCAAAGGCCGATTCAAAGGGCATAACCACTATATTAATTATTCATAAGGCTTGGGATGCTTACATGGTCAAACCGTCTGGTTTAATGCAATATGCATTTAATGGAAAGTCAAGTGTATCTTAATCCACCACTCTGTTAAATCTTCTAAAGGGATGGGGAATCTTTCTCCCTAATTATTTATCCTTGTTCAGGGCTATATGATGCTCGAACATCTCATACCATCCCATAAGAGTTTCACAATAAAACATTCCTATAGGATTGGTTCCACTCTGTTTGATGCAATAGAGCTATATCGGTCAATATTCTATATAAGGTATGTTTTATCATCGTCCTTTTGGGGTTCATCTTCTCCTATTTCTCCATTCCATTTTATATCAACTAATATTTATGCTTCTAATGGGGTTTTCTTGGGTTTTAGTTGGTGCGGTCGTACCATGGCATCCTTGGGTGGATGCAGTTGACGTGAGAGGATAATCGTGATCCGTTGGGTTGTTAAAGAATGTGAAGAACTATTTGAAGTAGGGGATTGTTTGTTTCTCTTTTTTTACATACAACTGTATTGTTAGAATGTTTTATCCCACTAGACCACAATGGAATTGACATAATAAATATTTGAACTGGATATATAAATTGATATCGGTCGTATGTTATTTTCCCTTGTTTTCTAGATAGTATAATATATGTGATTGCTTTGTTTAGATATTTGTTCTTGATGAAAGTAAATAATGAACTTAAACCGTAATTAATTGATAACTATTGGATATGGATAAAGTGGAATTTAAATGAATTGATTCTTCTTGTTTGATTTTGATGTTAATTAAATTGGTGCAGTAAGCATGTTTAATTATTTGTTAAATCTTACTGATTAGGTTTCATGAATTTAGGAACCTATTAATAATAAATTTGTTATTTCAAGATTGATTAATGAACTGATTTTTTGGTAATTCCTTGAAGGGTTCGGAGTTACCCTCTTTATTGTTAAAGGGCCAAGATCCCAATTGATGTGATATTTGTTTTCCTACTTCTTGTGTTGTGATGTCAGCCTGGATGGCTATTGTGATATGTGTGGGAAAGGAGACTTTGGGTTGTGATAGAAAATGACCACTACGGTGGCGAGATATATCAGTTAATGCATACTGGTGTCAGGGAGGACACCAGGGATGATGGAATAGGATGGATGTGTTTGTTGGATGCTTGATGTTTCTTTTTGGTCGATTATCTATTTTACTTTTCCCCACTTCCTAATACAGCTGGTCTTGCTTACCATTCTTTCGAAAGAGGGGAAGATGCGCGGGGTATGGCACGTTCTTTCATTGTTTAGCGTCTCAAGGGTGGTTCGGTCTACACTCTTGCTATAAGCGGCAAAGACTAGAATGGTAGTACATCTACTAACCGTGTTGATACCCCTTGTTTTTAGTAGCATATAATGTTTTTCTAGAATTCCTGGGAATGTAGGAAAGTAATTATTTAATAAATAATTGTATAAATGATGTTAATCCATAGGGTTTGAATTTTCTGGAACATAATGATAAGGTAGTAATTTTAAAGGGACAGTGGACTTTGGGTGTGATGGTAATGAAATTTAATGTGGAATTGTTCATGGTTAATTAATGTTTAATGAATTAATAAATGTAAAGTGAAACTAGTAAAAAGGGAATGAAATAATGTATTAACGCTTTATAAATGGTTGTCTTCTTATAAGATTCATAGTCATAGAAGTGGCAGCCCGAAGAAAGAGATACATTAGAGGAAGATGAGTCTAAGAATAGGTAATGCCTATAGTGTGGTGGTGAGATATAGTTTACTCTGTAATTTATGTGGTTCTTATATGCTAATTCGCCCTATCAGTAAGGGCAACTGACACCCCAGTGATTCTGAGCCATGGGGGTGTTTTCCCAAACATTCTGGTGGGAGGATGAATGGCTGACTACCCCGTTTGGAATGCTCCCTTCTCTTGGAAGATAGTTGTTCTGGTAGGAACATTGGTTAGTTTTCCCTAAATATGTGTGTAGAGGGCTGTAATGGCTTGTGGTTATTCATACACATATATTATGGATATAGTATCCTATGGACTACTATAGGTGTAACTTGTATAGGCTGTGATGGCTTGAGGATCCTTACACTATGTAAGGGATGTAATGGCATGAAGTATAATACCTGATGTATGATACACATTATGCAGGCTATGGTGGTTCCTAAAACTACATGGTTACATTTCTTACGTGGATGTGGTGGTTTTTTTGCACAAGGTGCATGTTGTGGTGCTTTGACTAGCTGTCTGCAGGCAAGCCTTTTTAGAGAGAGCTGCTCAGGACGTACGACGTTGGGGAAAAGTGGTGAACCAATGGGGAAGTTTTAGTAGGGTACCCATGATATTCTTTATTATATGATATATTCTTATATGCGTTACTTGGTGAGAGTAGAAATGGTTAGGTTGGGATCTTAGTATACTTGTTTAGGTGGTGAGTTAGTTTCACTTGTTGTTTACTGTGATTTAGAATGCTTTATTTACTTCCACACAAGAGGTTTCGGGGAGGATCCTACTGAGTATATTGTTATACTCACCCAATGTATATATAAACTATTTTTCAGATTAGTTGGAGCAGGTTAGAGATCAGGCTGGTTACTACTAACATGTGGTTGCAGGAGCTGTTCAGGATTCTAGTAACTACTGTTTTACTTCCCTTTGGGTATGTGCAGTTTTTTCCCATTCGGTTTTAGCAGTTTTCTATGACATTTTATATGTGTAATTGGGATTTCTTTCATCTTACTGGTTGAGTTAGAGTTGGTTGGTGTCTTTCTTATCTCTCTCTTCCGCATGAGTTCTCTTAGAGGTTAATTCCTTTCATTGATGTTTATTATACCCTCAGTGCTAGTCACCAACCTGGGGACTACTGGAGGCGGGACTCGTGGGGTCATTATCTCCCTACTCACACAGTCAGCCCAGGAGGGGTACAATTTGTGGGGAGGGGGTCAAGACATGGTAGATCTTATATGAGACTAAACCTCATTTAAGAGACATCAGATATGCTTCATAATATATATATCCATTTTATTAATGATCAGATATAGAAGAAATAATATATAGATAATTGATTTCATGATTTGGTGTTTTCCGTAGTTTACTATGATTTATTGAAGGATTCTCCTCAATTATTAGTACATCAACATTTTAAAAAATAGAATATTTATCCAAGATATCTTTTACAGCTTGAGGTTATAGTATAGAATGAGAATATTATTTATTGGATGTAATTCCTAGATAAGTTGGTATGTATACATGTTTATTTCTACCAATCGGAACATCAGGGTTATCCTAATGTTACCTCTCATGTTATATGTTTGAAAGAGACAGATTTGTAGCCAGATGTTTTAGTTTTTGGTGAAAAGTGGATATCACTAATTATCTGGATGATGTATTTTTTGGGATGTTTGTTCCATTGATCTTATAGGTATGATAACATGGATCATATTGTCATAAGTCATGACAGCGTGAATCGTCATGGGAGGATAAGTGTCCATGCCTCATTCAGAAGAACCCTACTTCCATATGACTTTCTATGGTTTAATGATCCTGTGGTTAAAATATTTTAACATCTTAGATTTTACTGTATTTTCATATATTATTTTATTAAATTTTTTGAGGTTTACAGGGAATATGAATAGTTTGGTGGATTTATATAGGGCTAAAATTTTTGTGGTTCCTGTAATAAACATTTATGCCTCAAATGTTTTTATTGAATCACAAATTTGTCATGTTGAACAAGCCATAAAATTGAGCAGGCTATAAATCCATCATGGAATTAAAATACATTTATATAGAAAACAACATTTTTATGATTTAAAATCACTACTTGTGATAAATATACCTATGGAGACATGATGTTCGACATATATGAATATTTGGGGACTTACACTACAAATCTAATATTAATAAAAAACATCCCTCTTTCTTTATAGGTTTTACCTTCAAATTTCTTAACTTCTATTTATCTTTAATTATGTAACCATTTTCCTCTGATCCTTGATCTCATCTAGGTGATATTGGGTGTTTTAACTCGTTACAGGTTCCTTCATTCAATTCATTATCTTCGTGGTGGGTTTTTTGATTTCTCTCTAAATGGGTGACTTTTTAACTTAATCATTTCTATTTATTGAATAATATATGTTGGGATATGTTTAAAGGATATTTTGATAATAGTTGAGTCATTTTAAATTCATAAAATACATTTTCTGTGACCTTCTTCTAATGGATGCCCTTAATTTTTGTTGTGGTGCAAAATGTGATGTTCTTAAAGAATGTGTGATATATTCATTCTTATGAATCATTCCATTTAGGTACCACGATGATACGAAATTAGATTTTGATTCTATGGTCTCTATTTATTGTTATATATTCATTTTAGTGTTATTGGATCCAATTTCTTGGATGTCTATGACCATATTTGAGGTCGGTGGTTTCCTCTCTACCATATGTTTTGGGACCCGTTGATTTCCCTCATTTTATTAATATGAATTTTACCACACTATAATGATATAGTATTGATTTTATTTATGAGTGTTATTTTTTTTAGAAAAATTTTTTTACCATCATTTTAATGAAATACATTTTTTAAACATTGTGAAATGTATTTCATAATGAATAATCTTAGAAGGTTTTAATGGAAATGTTTTGTTTTACAGTTATATATGGGATGATTAATCCATTTTAAATGATATATTATTCCACACATAGGATCCTTTGGTTATTATGGTGGATTTGTATAATTGGAAATCATATTTTGATATTGATAAGACGGATTACTTTTCATGGTGTGCATATATTCCTAGATCTTAATGAATATGGCTCTAGGAGATGTCATTGCATCATAAGAGGGTTAAATTCATAGGTTTTATCTCTATAATCGAAACCATGAATAATGGGTTCTAGGGAATTATAATACTAATTATTCATGAATGAGTTAAGTGTGTCCTAGAAAACCTAAACATGAGTTCTCCATTTCATTTTTATACATTTCGTGTTAATATTGTAGTACTTTTACGTGATATAATTATTATTGAATAACTAATGATTGTTTACTAGATTTTTTCATTGAATATATTTTCATGGATTTGTTTTAGAACTGTGGGCAAAAAAAATTCAATTATTTATAACATAAAACAACTTTAATACATATCATTCCCTGTTATATAGATTGATCGTAAGGGTAAATGGTAAAAAACTAGATATATAACTATTTGGTGGTATCTTACTAAAACTTTGTATCTCTCACCCATCACACCACTTTAGAAGAGTTTAGAACTGTTATTTTTTTGCTAGAAAGGGAAAGTCATTGACGGGGGGGGGGGGTAGTTTTTATGCCCTCTAGTAACATGTTGCAGGTGGTGAGATGTGGAAATGTATCCCAAATTATTAGAAGTAGTAGTTGGTCATTGATTTTTTTACTTTAAAATAGTAAATGTAAGTTTTAGTTGTTGCTTTTTTTAGAGTTTGTCAACTATTTGTAGGTTTTAGAATATATAACATGTAATTTCCATTAGTTTTTTTGGTTCTACGGTGTTTATATATTTCTAGATATTTTCATGAGGTTTGGCGAAATTGTTCCCTATATTATTGTTTTATTCTTATGTGTTACTAACCTACCCATATGAATTAGAAATGCCCCACTAGTATGTGGATGATGAATTCAAGAGCCAATTGTTTTGGAAAACTCAGTTTGATTCATTAATTTATCGTTCAATAAATTCATAGTATCCATTCATCCTGAAACATTTGAGTTGATTAGTAATTCATTATTTTAAATAGGTTCATATTTATCATGTGATAATCATTCACCAACCTTTGTTAATAAAAATCCAAATGTTCCTCATTATATAACCTCTCTGGACCTCATTGATTATTCTAGAGTAATTAGTATAACATCAACCCATAATATTCAGTGAATGTATTCCTATCATATCACATATGTATCTTTATAATTTTTATCATTAATGTTGTCATCTATCACATTATATCTTTAGTAGTGGGGAACCCTCTCACAAATGGTAGCATGTATAAAAACCAAAATATTTTTTTTTCAATGATGTGGTTTATGAAATATTTATTAGATTCTATAGTATACCCTATAATAAAAAACATAGTTCCTTGGGATATATGTTCTTTCAAATATAAAGTTAAAAATAAATTACATCCAAAAATTGTGTTTTATAAACCAAATGGTACATTCTCATAATGATGCTCTTATGGATATACATTTTCAACTTTATCTGTATCATGGTTTAGTATATATATAGAATCCAAAAATTAATATCCAAAAAATGACAATTGAAGAAATTATGAAATCATCATCAATGTCATTGTATCCAAAATAGCATGGTTCCACACTTTGTTGACATCATTACAATATATTGTATTTGAATGGGTATGACCAGATTTAATATAATTTTTTTTGATAATTTTTAAACTATTAGGTATGATAATTTCCACCATGATCCAATAAATGTTTATTTATTTTCTTAACATGGTGAATAAATACATCTTCCTTGAAATTATTATATTTTTAGAAGTATTTAGACTTATAATGTATATTTTATATTAATAATTACAAACTAAATTTAATAATATTTATTTATAAATAAATAGTGTCCACCATTTTATTCTAAGAAAATTTCCACATGTGTCTGTAAAAATAAATTCAAGGGGACTTCGTCCACTTTCACCCTTTAAATTGAATTGATCTTCAATAATTTTCCTTAGTAAACAAGTATGAAAAATATCAATTTATGGTAGTTAAATAGAAACCAAATACCCTTATTGATATTCCGATTTCATTCATGTCACATTTCATGAACAAACAAGTGATTTTATAATTATTCGTTATATTAATCATGATTACACAATTCTATTTTTATTGCCAACACATGGATTCTATATTTTGGTACACAAATATCACTATTAATATAAATTCATACTATAATAATCCATATTTTTTAAATATTTTGTTTATTGATTTATTATATAAATATAGACATAATTAAATCCAAATATCTTAATTGTCTTAGTCCTTGGAATCTTATATACATAAAATAATTACATGAAACAAGGAAATAAAAACATTGTCAAAAACCCCAAACCATGCCATTAAATTACATTGGTCTTCAATAATGGCATGATATAACATGATGTTATAAATATTAATGCTGTGAAATTAAAATACTATAAATGGAATTACTAATATATGATATGATGAAAGATATAAATTTTATTCAAGAGGCATAACTAGGTGATATAAAATGCCGGAGAATTTTACACATGAACATTGAAGAATGAGATAAGATGATCACATCACGACAACATATAATTGTAGAAACAACATAAAAAGAAATCATAAGATAAAATAATATATTAACACTTATGTTTCATGTAAAAGTGTTCTTATTATAACCACCAATGGACCATATATGTTATTTCATTAGATAAAAATGTCACCCAATTCACTAGAGGAAGATGTAATTCTATGAATGCCCATAACATTAATAACATGTACATGATTTGGTCTGAAACCAAAAAAATAAAACATTATGATTTCATTAATCAATTTTGATCCAATAATTATGGATTGTGGATTAAATAAATAGGATTCTCTATAAAATAAATTACATAAAAATCTATGTGAATATTCTTTAGTTTATTTTTTGATGGGTATTCACAAAACAGAACATTATAATGGAAAATAAAAGGATATGTTCAGCAACATAATGGGTTTACACAGTGCATATTAAAAGTTTTTATTGAGATAATGTATGGGTCTCTAATTACTTATGAATCATAATGATAGTAACCAGATTTATAAAAACCAGTTAAAACATGATTCTTTGAAAATTGAAAGGCCATGTATGAAATAGAACATGAATAAAATGGAATGGTATAAAAACCAATTCCTTTGATGGGGGATTATAATGTTTTGGGATGTGCATCAAAAGAGAATGAAATTTTTTTTATATAATTAGTGAGTGAAATGGATACTAACATCATGACCAATGGGTTTTGAATGATGATGAGTGGGATATTGGAATGTAATTTACGAAAAAAAAGTGATATAAACAATTTATTAATTTATACACATTTTTTGGACCCTATAATATAAAATAATACAAACCAGAAACCATATGATGGATTTTTACATGTTACTATCAATGTAGTGTATTTCTTAATATTTTATAACTCCAAAAATTGTACATTTTAAAATGAGACCATTGGTAATGTGTAAGTTATTCACGTCCACAAAGTGTTTATTTTATAAATTTTGAAACACTATATAGGATTTTTTGGATTAATAAATTATTTGTAAAACTAATAAAATAACATCAAAAAAATTATATTAATTTAAAGAAACTCTCCACTGTATAAAGACCATATTTACATAGTATATCATTTTCTCCTCAATTTCAATTATGATTAGAAAAATATGAACAAAATATTTATTGGATATTTTTTATTATTATTTATGAAATAAAATATATTACATCAAAATATTTTTCGTGATATGTTAGTTTTTTATTTCATATATAAATCATTATTTACTTGAAAACAATTGTTTTTATAATAGTAATGACATTTAATCCTTGTGAAAAATAATCTAACTATGTTTAATAAAATCATTACATGTTATTAATTAAACACATTTTAATAATACAATTAAATTAAAATAAATTTTTATTCCAAGATTATTTAAAATATGAAAAAAAAAATTAATTTAAATATATATATTTCCAAATGATTAAAATTTTAATATTTGTATTCAAATATTATTTTTAAAAAATAAATAAAATAATGATTAATAATATAATAATTAAAATGGATAATTATAAAAATTAATCAGATTAAAATTTATTATTACAATTCATGATGTATTAGTTAGATATATTAACATATTTTACACAAGTGTATTCCCTTAGTGTGAAGAACGAGTTTGTGGGAATTTTGTAGTGTGGTTCGGTGTAAATATATTGGGATGAAATAATGATAATTTTGAACTTATACAACAACAAAATTTGATCAAACTATTTTTATTGATTCCTAGATTGGCCCTGTTCATCCAAAAAACCAAGTGATTATGACTCTCTTGATGTCTTTGATAAATGGGCATTATATGGTACAATTATAATGGTTGTGTCAATAAATTATTTTAAATGTATCAGTTCGACATTATAATATCCCTTAATATAATAATTCTAACACTCACTGTATAGTGGCTATGCTTTTAGTGGTTATGATCATTAATGGTATTTCAAATCAGAACAACCATATTTTATAACGTTCTTAAAAAACTAAATTTTTTAATGTATTTTATATAACATCATTTCTTAAAAAAATTAGTTATTCATTTAAAATTGATTTGATTTTACAAAAGTATGGTACATTTCATTCTTTCCCACTTTAGATATTTCTCCTTGGAAATTTCGTTTTAAAAAAAATATATCAGTACTTCGGTTTCCTCACCACTTTTTTGCAACCATTTTTCCTCTTCAAATATATGTTTCTACAACATCACATTGACAATGTGAGTTGTCCCTTTTCATAGAACATTTTCTCAGTGGTCTATCATCTTAACTTTCCACATATGAAATAGCATTCACTATAGGTACCACTACTGTATTTAGTACTAGGGAAGTGACTGTTATGTAATTTATTAATATGGGTGCATGGAGAACATCATATATTTATGTTATGTAAATGTTATAGTAATATGGCATAGTTATATTGTGATATGGAATTTCATAGAGACCTATTGATCTTGGATTATGATTTCCATTCTTACCAACCATCATAAAATTCTTACTTCGATATTTTAAGGATTACATTAACTCTAACCTAATACTCTAGGTATCATTAATAATTATCTATATATTATTTTTAGAGATATTGTGCTGATTTAATATGATGTTTAATATTTTGAGGACTCTGTGTTATCTATTAGACATGAACTCGTAGTATATTCTTATGTACTCATATTTTATCAAAACATGATGTAGAGTGACACATATTCCCATATAAGGCCTCGTAAGGATTCATCTGAATGAAATAATGGAAAATATTATAATATGATAACTCCATTTGGTTATGGTTTTATCCCATAATCCAATAAATTAATTGAACATAATGTCAACATATCTTATAATGTTTGAACGGATCATATTGACTAGTCATTTTTATGGGGGTGATAAATATTACTAAAACTCAACTCTATGTGTAACACATTCTAATGTATTATTGTAAAACTATAGCTAAAACTCATATATCAATCCTATAAAATGGATTTTTAATACAAGATGTCTTAGAACTCATATTTTTTTATTTCATGGGGATTTGGATAATATATAAGTCATCCATCATATTAATGAAATACTCTAACATTTTATGATTATTGACTACATACAAGATGAAATTATTTACGTTAGACATACTTTGTAATTTTCTAAGGAAATATATTGTTATATTTTCAGATTTCTATTAGAGAATGTACAATTATTGTATCATACCATTAATATACTGTATTTACACTAACTTGATGTCATACCAAGGATATCGATTAAAATTATCCAATATCCCTCTTTGTTTTATCCCACTAGATGTTTTCCTTCTAATCCATATAGATCAAAATTACACTTAGATGATTGGGGAAGGATAAGATATGCAGATAATTGAAAAGTAAACTTCTAAATGTTTGTATTTATTATACATTTGTCATGGTTTCCATCCTTATTACTCAATATTTTATATTTCTAGACTCTATAATATTCATCATTTTTTTCTATATGTCATCCCCATATTTTTAGTACTTCATCATCCTCTCATGAATGGATGGTTTGAATTTATTTCCAAATGGTTTGATGGAGATCATTTTATAATTCTATTGTATATAATTTTAATGTATATGAAGAGTTTATCACCTTCAATCCTCATAATTGATAGGGTAGCAAGATCATTTTTTACTTATAGAGTGGTCATCATTGACTACATTAATTATATGAAAATGGATTAAAATATAATAATCATTTATCAGTTATAACTATATATTTTAGTGAATAAGGACATACTTTTGTATGAATATATTATTAACACTGTTACAATCCATCAATATGTACCTTTTATCAATGTAGGGATAATTTAAAAAAAATATTGAATTATAATATCACTACATACAATTATTGAACATCCATTTGGTTGTTTTTCTCATAAATATTTAATTGGAATAAGGAATAGAGTTTGAAATTGTCGTCTATGGTGAATAAAAAAACACAAAAGTATTTTTAATTATCCCTATTGACGATAAATACCATAATTACTGTTGGTAATCTGATGATATATGTAATGATTAGATATATCATTAGAACATTAATACTCTCCTCGCATTCACTAGTAATAAAAACAGTAATCCATTTCTAGATAGCTATGATTATTTTTTAAAATCATGAAATGATTAACACAAATAGAATATTGTAAATATCTTTTTCAAGGAAGTTACTTATCTCCATCTCATATTTTTTTCTTGTTTATCAATTAATTTCCTATATTTTTTAAGGATCAACATATATCACATACTTGGTGGAGACATTCACTAACATGTTACCTTCTCAAGGTATAAGTTTCCTTGATAACCAAAACTCCATTTTATGTGGAAGAAAAGTACATTATTTAAGGCGTATTCTATCTCACAATTTCTAATTAATGAAGGGTTATATTTTCAATAATCATAATGATTTATGTTTGATAAAAATTTAACACTCTTAAATTCTAAAATAAGAATAATGTATTCGATAGCATTTATGACTCGTAATGACTGGAATAGAAAGTAATATAAAATTCCAAGAATTTGATTCATATATACTATTTTAAATAAACTTAATCTATTCAATTTCTTTTAATAAACATAGTACTATGTTATCTTATGTCACGCACAATAATGATTTTTTTTGATAGGTTGTGTTACATACAAGACCGAGTAAAGGGTGGTGTTACACCCCCCATGGGCACCCAAAACTGCTAGCTGGTCCGGGTGGAAAGCTGGCCACGTAAAGGGTGGTGTTACACCCCCCATGGGCACCCAAAACTGCTGGCACAAGGCACCGACTCTTGTAACCGTGAGACCTGAAGGGCCCCGCCTGGCGCGCACCGGTGGCCGGCTAAGCCGACCGACCTCTCCTGTCTACCGTGGCCATAATCCGTGGGTCTTCTCCGGCGCTGCACCCCTTATCTCCCTCCGCGGCCTGCCCTGGCCACGGTTCTGCACCACTGGCATGGCACGAAGGCGCCGCACCCCTCCGCCGGTGCCCGCCTTGGCTACAGCCTCCTACTACCCTCCACGCTGTGCGGTGGCGCCACGCACCTTAGATGTGGCCCTATGTGGACGCTGCACTACTTTCCTACATGTGGCATGGCAGTGTCACACCTTTCCTGTGACCCGATTGTCTTTCGTCGCCGGTTTCCTCGTGACTGGCCCGACGCCAGCCTCCGTTTTCTGCTTCCTTCATCAAAAACAAACAAGATAAAAAAGAGAGAGGGTCGGCCATGTTGGTGCGGTCTGAACCCCTCATGTTTTTTTGATAACATTCGGCATAATGTAAACCACGATTTTGAACGACATAGAATGGAAACAGGGCAACTCAAACCCCTACCTTGCTTGTCGATGTTGTTTGACGGAGTCACGGGAAGGCAGAATCGTTCAGTCGACGTTGGAAGAGGAATATAACGACCCATACTTTACATACATTGTTAATACTTCAAAATTTAAGCATAATTATTTGTACATATAACAAAACCATGGAAAGGACCGTATAGGTATAGTGTCTTTAGAAACTGGGAAACATAAACAACTGTTTCATAAAGCATCTACACTATCTCCCTTTTATTTCATCATATCTATAGTCCCTTTTGGCATATCTTACTTAATAACCTTCTTCCTGACCTAGGGAAAGAAAACATACAAAAGGGTGAGCTCAAATGCTCAATAAGGGTAAACAAGAGAAATATCTATCACATCATATTCATAAGAACATAACTTTTGGAAATCTTAACCTGCAAAAGTGAGCATAATTTCATAACATGGGATAAATCATAGTAGTGAAATGTAATCACAGTAATGATACCATAAAACATAAAACATTTTGGAATACACACATAATCATAAAAAATCATTTCTTATCAGTCAATATTCATTGCCAAGACTATCATAGTGGACAAAGTCCATTTCTGAACCAAGTTCACTCCTCGTTTCAGTCATGTTTCACTGAACCGGTATGACCTGCCGTTCTAGCCATGTCTATCACATGAGATATAAAATCTTTACCTAAGGCATTGGAAGGAGATATAGGTCTCACCCATCCCATTATGATACCATTCTTATGTGTTCCACAAAATCATATATCATACATCATTGCATAACCCATGTAATAAAAATGGGATTCTTAAACATCATGAAATCATAAAACAATTCATATAAGATAAAGGAATTCATAAAAATAATTCCATCACAACATAATAAAATCAATTTAATAATAGGGATAGAAACAGAACCTTATATTATCTTAGATGGAAAATAATTTTGATAAAACACTTGAACTCCATTCTTGAGGAAAATATCCTTTCTACTTCACAAACATTTTCCTTTCTTAACATGTAATACAATTTTAAACTAAAATAAGTTGATTAAAAATAAACTTGAAATCTTATAAAGTAATATTCTTGGAAATAATGTTTTAAAAATCCATTCGTGCCGTATAAGTTAAAAAAACATTCTTCTTGTACTTTTGTCAGAAAAGTCAAAAAGTACCTCATACGAAAAATGACAAATGATTCCTTTGATATCTTTTACTAAAAACTCACTGAAGGGTAAAATTGGATTTAAAAAATTATAGGTGGATGGAAATAATATTACATATTGAAGAAACATGGATGTGTATGATAAAATACACCACAGTAAATTCCAAAGTATAAACAATCTTGGATAAAAATGATATTTTGATATTTCCCTTACCTTAGGTACGATTTGATTCGATAGTGTCTGAACCTCTTGTATAATGATTTAAATAATGTTATTGACTTATTCCAGAATCATAATTATTGTTATGATATCATATATGGTCATATTCTTATCTTCTTAGTAGTAATATTTCATTGCCCCTTGTTATTCGGGTGTTTATAACTTTTTGTTCTTATGCGTGTTTTGTGGAAGAAATTATTATTCTTCTCTTTAGGTTATAGATACATCATTTCCAGAATGGTATTAATGTACTATATATCATATTTTTTCATTCAATTCATTTTTATAATCATTATGCAATGAAGATCATGTAGAACGAATCACATCACATCGTGGAGACGATATTCCGTACGTACGCACGAGCGATGATATCATTCCCATGATCGTGGAATTGTATTGGAGTGTATGTATATACTATTTCAGAATCAATATCACTTTATAATAATCATATATAGTAATTATTTACACCATTATACCTATCCAAGTAAGGTGGTGGTGGAATATAGATTACACCACGGCGTAGAGACGGTATTCTGTACGTACGCACGCGCGGTGATTTCATTTTCCGTAGGATGGATAGATGGCGAAATAGGGTTGTTTCATACATATAATATCATATCATTATATGAGTGATACAGATGTTATTACTTCATAATGAAACAACTAAATAAGAATAATTGTAAGAATAAATAAAGATGAAGGAATCGGTAACAGACATTACCTCTTCTTTGAAGCGCTTCTTTGAGACCTCCTTTTAGGGCACTAAAATAGATCTTTGAAGAAGACCAAGACCTCTATTATGTCTCTAGAGAAGTGGAGAGAAAAAATTGGTAGGGGTTGGCCGAGCTTGAAGGCTCAATGTGGTGTGAGGAAGAGGGGGAGGAGGTGCCCTTTTATAAGGGAGGAGAGGGGCACCCTTGGAATAACTAAAAATATTATTTTATTATAAAGTCCAATTATGTTATTAATAGCTCCAAATTGATATATTTCTAAGCTAAGGTGGGTATAGGTATCAATCCTCTCATCCAATAGAATTTAGAGAAATTTAGGTATCAATTTTAACCTTATCATTTAGATTTAACTTTAAGTTAGATAATTTAACCTTTACCGTGTCTTCTTGTATTCTTACATTATAAGGTTAATAAACTTACTATATCAAGCCAAAAGAACCCCAAGTTGTTTATTATTAATATATATAACCTTATCTAAGTCCTTTGGCTGATCCATAGATTTTTATAAATAAAATAACAATTAATAATATAATATTTGTTTTAAAAACTATTTTTTGTCAATTTTTACACTATTTAGTAATTGATTTTTGTGAAAATCATAACAGAATTATAAGTTCAAAAAAGCTAATGAAATCAATAATAACATATCATATTAACCTATAAAATTAGTGTAATTCATAAAAAGTCTCAAATTATATTTATTTGTGTATTTATAAGATCAATAATTCTAATTTTTCACTATTATGGTAATTACTGCGTCATAATTGTGTCATAAATAAATTAAATTATATAATGTCTACAAATTATATATAAAATGTCATTATGTAGGAAATATTATTATATTTCTAATAGATATTTAAAATCGAATTTATCTTATGTATAACCCTATATTAAAAATGATTTACTTATTAAAATTTTATTTTAACTATTTTAACCCTTCTTTAAATAAATTAATAATAAATGTCATAATCTAATCCAAGTGGGCCTAAATGGTCATATTTTATTCCTAAGGTTGTTTTTGGTCGAATTAAACTTATCCAATAGAATTAGGACATTTGTTAGGTTAATAATAATAACACTTTTACCCTTAATTATCCTATTTACTTTTAACCATGGTAAAAAAAGTAAAAGTTACTATTCACCAAAAATTATTTTCATCTCATTGAACAACATTTTAGTCCTTGATATTAACCGTGTCTCTCGGATTTTCAAAATTCCACTCATAGAAGCGGTAAAATTATGTTTTATGAAAAATTCAGTTTTTTTAACTACTACTTAGTGGTTTCACTATTCATCAAAAATTGAAAGTTTTCAGAAAAATACCAAAATTTCACCCTAGGATAATTTCGATATTCAGAATCCAAAAATGAAGTCCATTTTGAAAAATAAAATTTACAAAATTTTAAAAAGTGGTTATTACTATTCATAACGGTTAGTTTTAATAATATTTTAATAGCATATTATTGTTTAGTGAAACTCGGTATTGCGTACGACGCAAGCTTTCGAGGAAGGCCGCAGTTGCATGTAAAGCAAGCCAATCTGGTGTTGTGTGTAGTGATAGATTTCTTTGATGATTTAAAAACAAAATATTTCTCATAAAAGTCTTGGGTGTTACATTCTACCCCCCTTAAAATGAATTTCGCCCACAAAATTCGTCACTTTGTAACAAACAGATAAGGATACCTCTCCCTCATCATATCCTCAAGCTCCCATGTAGCTTCTTCTAATTGGTGGTTCCTGTATAAAACTTTCACTAATCGAGTGTTCCTGTTTCGTAGGACTTTTTCGCTACGATCCAGAATCTCTATCGGCTGTTCTTCATAAAAAAGATCTTGCTCTAGCAGTACAACTTCTGAGCTGAGTACATGTGAATGATCAGGTATGTACTTTCTCAGGAGAGATACATGGAATACATCGTGAACTTGAGAGAGATTCATTGGAAGCTCCAATCGGTAAGCTACCTTCCCAAAACGATCCAGTATTTCGAAAGGACCGATATATCTAGGGCCCAACTTCCCCTTCTTTCTAAATCTCATGACCCTCTTCCAGGAAGATATTCGTAAGAATACTTTATCACCCACTTAAAACTCTAGGTCTTTTCTTCGGTTGTTGGCATAACTTTTCTGTCGACTCTGAGCTGCTCTTATGTGTTATTGAATAGATCGGACCTTTTCGGCCATCTCATCAACAAGATCAGGTCCTAATAGATTTCTTTCCCCAACTTAATCCCAGCAAGTTAGAGTCCTGCATTTCTTTCCATAGAGAGCTTCATAAGGAGCCATCTGAATACTGGGGTGAAAGCTATTATTATAAGAAAATTCCACCAAATGTAGGTGTTGATCCCAACCACCTTTGAAATCCATAGAGAAAGCTCTCAACATATCTTCTAGAGTTTGAATTGTTCTCTCAGACTGACCGTCCGTCTGAGGATGATAAGAAGTGCTGAAACTCAACTCTGTATCTAGAGTATGCTGAAGAATTCGCCAGAACATTGAGGTAATCCTCGGATCCCGATCAGATATAATAGAAAGTTGTACTCCGTGCAATCTTACAACTTCCTTTACATATATCTTGGAAAGCTGATCCAGAGAGAAATCTTCTCTAATAGCAATGAAGTGTGCCGACTTCTTAAGATGATCAACTATGACCTAGATAGAATTATTGCCTTTGGATGTTTTAGGAATTCCGGTGACAAAGTCCATAGTGATGTTTTCCCATTTCCATTCTGGTATGGGTAATGGTTGTAACATCCCCTTAGACTTTTGTCTCTCAACTTTAACTTGCTGACAAACCAAGCATCAAGAGACATATTCAGAAACATCTCTTTTCATTCCATCCCACCAGAAGTACTCTTTCAGGTCCCTATACATCTTCGTTCTTCCAGGACGAATAGAGAATGAAAAACTCTGAGCCTCCTCCAATAGATTCTTCTTTAATTCGGGGAGGGGAGGAACAAAAAACTGATTCCTGAACTTTATTATCCCATCACAATCAAGGATGAATTCAGGAACATTTCTCACCTTCTTTTGTAACTCGACATCTTCTTTCTGTGCCTCTTTAATCTTCACATGTATATATGGTTGAACATTCATTTGATAAAGATATGATTTTCCCCCTTCCATTATAATTCCAAGATCCATCCTTTGTAAATCAATAAATATTGGATCTTTTGTGATCCTCATCATGGATAAACTGGCATGGTCTTGTCGACTTAATGCATCTGCCACCTTGTTTGCTTTACCAGGGTGGTAATGAATTGAGCAGTCGTAATATTTAATCATCTCCAACCATCTTCTTTGGCGCATATTCATCTCCTTTTGTGTGAAAATATACTTTAAACATTTATGATCATTATAAATATCACACCTTTCACCATAAAGGTAATGCCTCCAAATATTTAATGCAAAGATTACCACAGCTAACTCCAAATCATGAGTTGGGTAATTTTTCTCATAGATTTTCAACTGTCATGAGGCATAAGCTATCACCATATCATTTTTCATAAGAACACACCCCAATCCCTTCATGGATGCATCACTGTAGATCACAAACCTTTCTCCACTACAAGGCAGTGTGAGAACAGGTGCACTGGATAACCTTCTTTTCAACTCCTTGAAATTCTCTTCACATTCCTCCGTCTAGACAAACTTAACTCTTTTCTGAGTAAACTTGGTGAGTGGATTAGATAATCGAAAAAAATCTTTCACAAAACGTCGATAATATCTAGCCAAACCAAGAAAACATCCGATCTCAGTTACTGTTGTTGGTCTCGACCATCTTTCGATAACCTCTATTTTTGATGGATCCACAGATATCCCCTCTTTTGAAATTATGTGACCCAAAAATGAAACTCTTTGAAGCCAAAATTCACACTTGGTAAAATTGGAATAAAGCTTCTCCTTTCCCAGGGTCTTCAATATAATTCTCAAGTGATATTCATGTTCTTCCTTGATCTTTGAATAGACAAGAATATCGTCTATAAAGACTACCACAAACTGATCAAGATAGTCTCTAAAGAATATTTATCAGATCCATGAAGATAGCAGGGGCATTAGTAAGACCAAATGGCATCACTATAAATTCATAGTGTCCACACCTTGTACGGAAAGCTGTCTTTGGTATATCCTCCCTTTTGACCCTTAATTAATGATACCATGAATGAAGATCAATCTTAGAAAAGTATTGAGCTCCGCATAGTTGGTCAAATAAGTCATCAATGCGTGGGAGAGGATATTTTTTCTTGATAGTGATCTTGTTAAGTTCTCGATAATCAATGCAGAGTCTCATTGATCCATCTTTCTTCTTAACAAATAGATCAGGTGCTCCCCAAGGTGACACACTAGGGAGTATGATTACCTTATCATGATTCTCTTGGAGTTGCTTCTTCAACTCATGCAACTCTATTGGGGCCATTCTATAAGGTGTCTTTGAAATAGGCAAAGCACCCTGTACGAGTTCTATTGAAAACTAAACTTCACGATTTGGTGGAAGACCCGACAATTCCTCTGGAAAGAAATCGTCAAACTCCCGTACAATGGGAATATTCTTAATCTTGAGTTTATCACCAACCATTTGAGATAAATAACCTTCATTTAGTGGAATCAAGACCCATAAGATGGAAGAAATTTCCACTGGTAGGTTATGTTCATCCTTGCATCGATAGACGATCATAGATTGATCTGGAATATGAAATGTGACGTCCCTTCTTTGGAAATTGAAATGAGATCCATATAAAGAAGCCAATCCATGCCAAGAATCACATCAAATTTCACTATAGGAAGGATCACAAGGTTTGCAGGAAGCACTTTCCCACAAACTTCAATCGGAGAAGAATTATAAACTTTTGATGCGACTGTTGTTCCAGTATGGGTTGTCACAGCTAACTCAACATCTAATTGTTGAGGTAATGCGGTGATATCCTTAGAAAAATATTCAGATATAAAATAGTGGGTGGATCCAGAATCAAATAAATCATTTTCTACTTTAGAGTGGATGGTAAGTGTACCTTTCACCACATTGTTATCGTACTCCACATCGCTGATAGAAATTGCATGTGACTTTCCTTTGTCTTTAGCCTTAAGGGTTTGTTGACGTCGACCATCATCATCAAACCTTTGATTTGGGCATTGATTGGCATAATTCCCCATCTCCTTTCACTGGAAACATTGAAGTGTAGTAGGTTCATTCTATGTATCCCATCCTTTGTTTGCATCATTAGACATCTTCTTCCCATCATTCCGGCATTCAAATGCCCGATGACCTTCCTTTCCACATTTGAAACATTTACTTGTCCCTTTAATACAACTCCCTCCATGTTTCTTTCCACACTTTCAGCATAAGGGAAAGCTCATCTTCTTTTCAGTGTGCTCTTTAGATTTTCTTTTGAATTCCATTTTCCTCTTCTTATCAAACCCATATGACTGATGGGTTACTCCAATATCCATCTCAACCTTGAGAGAACATCGAACTATTTCCTCATAGCTATTGAAGTCCCTTATGGATAACGCCCTTCGAAGACTTGGTTTTAAGACACTAAAGAATTGATCGATCTTACTCTCAGGTTGGATAACAATACCAGAAGCGTACCTTGCAACTCTTGTAAAATTTGCTTCGTAGGTACCAACAGATTCATCATCCTTTTGCTTTAGTTCAAGAAACTCCTTCTCTATCTTTGTTTGAATAATATTAGGGAAATATTTATTGAAAAATATGTTCTTGAACTCTTCCAATTCCATGGACTCAATTTCATCTCTTTGTCTCGTATTCTTGATAATATTGCACCATTGATCAGCATCACCTTCCAAACGATACACTGCTAAGATGACTTTATCATGTTTATAACATTGAAGAACTGAAAATATCTTTTCAGTCGTACTAATCCATTTTTCAGCAACTAATGGATCAGTAGACCTGCTGAAAGAAGGTGGACGCTACCTCATGAAGGATTCAACAGAAGGTTTCTCCTTCCTTTGCTCGTATGGAAGTCCCGCATGATTCATAGCTTGAGAAAGTTGTGTGACCATGGCTACAATATTTTTCATTCAATCTCCAATAACTTTTGGTTGCTCGGGGGGACAATCATTTCATTGCCTGTCGCATTCCGTAATAACACAGTTCCTTCAGGTTCCATCCATTGACTAAAACCAAGAAGAATAGTGTGATAAACACTAATTATAATATAAAAACCACATAATCAAGAATAAAATTTCTCACTTAAGGTCTTATCCTAGGTTATTCATGGCCATTTATAAAACACTAAGATTATGTTCTATTCTTATACTTATCCTTAGGATTCTTACTAATGCTTTCACATCCTAGTTTCCAAAGGTTGACTATACCTTTCCTCTGATACCAACTATAACAACCCATACATTACATACAATGTTAATACTTCAAAAAATGAAGCATAATTATTGCAACATATAACAAAACCATGGAAAAGACCATATAGGTATAGTGTCTTTAGAAACTGGGAAACATAAACAACTGGTTCATAAAGCGTCTACACTGTCTCCCATTTATTTCATCATATCTATAGTCCCTTTTGGCATATCATACTTAATAACCTTCTTCCTGACCTGGGGAAAGAAAACATACAAATGGGTGAGCTCAAATTCTCACTAAGGGTAAACAAGATAAATATCAATCACATCATATTCCTAAGAAAATAACTTTAGGAAATCTTAACCTGAGAAAGAGAGCATAGTTTCATAACATGGGATAAATCATAGTAGTGAAATGTAATCACAATAATAATAACATAAAACATGAAACATTGTGTAATACACACATAATCATAGATAATCATTTCTTATTAGTCAAGACTCATTGCCAATACTATCTTAGTGGACAAAGTCCATTTCTGAACCGAGTTCACTCCTCGTTTCAGTCCTATTTCACTAAACTGGTATAACCTGCCGTTCCAGCCATGTCTATCTCATGAGATATAAAATCATTACCCAATGCATTGGAGGAAGATATAGGTCCCACCCATCTCATAATGACAACATTCTTATGTGTTCCACAAAATCATAAATCATGCATCATTGCATAACCCATGTAATAAAAATGGTATTCTTAAACATCATGACATCATAAAACAATTCATATAAGATAAAGGAATTCATAAAAATAATTCCAGCACAACATAATAAAATTAATGTAATAATAGGGATAGAAACATAACCCTATATTATCTTAGATGGAAAATAATTATGATAAAACACTTGAACTCCATTCTCGAGGAAAATATCCTTTCTACTTCAAAAACATTTTCCTTTCTTAACATGTCATACAATTTTAACCTAAAATAAGTTGATTAAAAATAAACATGAAATATTTTAAAGGAATATTCTTGGAAATAATGTTTTAAAAATCCATTCATGCCGTATAAGTTAAAGAAACATTCTTCTCGTACTTTTTTCGGAAAATTCAAAAAGCACCTCGTATGAAAAACGACAACAAATTCCTTTCATATCTTTTACTAAAAACTCACCGAAGGGTAAAATTGGATTTAAAAAATTGTAGGTGGATGGAAATAATATTACATATTGATGAAACATGGATGTGGATGATAAAATACACCCCAGAAAATTCCAAAGTATAAACAATCTCGGATAAAAATGAGATTGTGATATTTCCCATACCGTAGATCCGATTTTCTTCGAAAGTGTACGAACATCCTGTATAATGATTTACATAATGTTATTGGCTTATTCCATAATCATAATTATCGTTATGATATCATATATGGTCATATTCTTAGCTTCTTAGTAGTAATATTTCATTGTCACTTGTTATTCGGGTGTTTATAACTTTTTGTTCTTATGCATGTTTTGTCGAATAAATTTTTATTCTTCTCTTTAGGTTATAGATACATAATTTCCAGAATGGTATTAATGTACTATATATAATATTTATTCATTCAATTCATTTATATTATTATTATGTAGTGAAGATCATGTAGAATGAATCACATCACATCGTGGAGACGGTATTCCGTACGTACGCACGAGCGATGATATCGTTCCCATGATCGTGGAATTGTATTGGAGTGTATGTATACTATTTCAGAATCAATATCACTTTATAATAATCATATATAGTAATTATTTACACCATTATACCCATCCAAGTAAGGTGGTGGTGGAAAATAGATTACACCACGGCGTGGAGACGGTATTCCGTACATACGCACGCGTGGTGATTTCGTTTTCCGTAGGATGGATAGATGGAAAAATAGTGCTGTTTAATACTTATAATAACATATAAGTATATGAGTGATACTTATTTTATTACTTCATAATGAAACAACTAAATAAGAAGAAGTGGAAGAAGAAATAAAGATCAAAGAATGGGTAACAGACATTACCTCTTCTTTGAAGCGCTTGTTTGAGACCTCCTTTTAGGGCACTAAAATTGGTCTTTAAAGAAGACCAGGACCTCTAGGATGTCTCTAGGGAAGTGGAGAGAAGAAATTGGTAGGGGTTGTCTGAGCTTGAAGGCTAAAAGATGTGTGTGGAAGAGGGGGAGGAGGTTCCCTTTTATAAGGGAGGAGAGGGGCACCTTTGGAATAACAAAAAATATTATTTTATTATAAAGTACAATTCGGTTTTTAATAGATCCAAATTGATATATTTGGAGAATAAGGTGGGTATAGGTCGAAATACTGTCATCCAATAGAATTTAGACAAGTTTAGGTATCAATTTTAACCTTATCATTTAGATTTAACTTTAAGTTAGATAATTTATCCTTTACCGTGTCTTCTTTTTTTCTTACACTATAAGGTTAATAAACATACTATATCAAGTCAAACGAACACCAAGTTGTTTATTATTAATATATATAACCTTATCTAAGTCATTTGGCCGAAACTTGTATTTTTAGGAATAAAATAACAATTTCTAATATAATATTTGTTTTAAAAACTATTTTATATCAATTTTGACACTATTTAGTAATTAATTTTTGTGAAAATCATAACAGAATGATTAGTTAGAAAAAATCTAATTAAATTAATACTAACATGTCATATTAAACTATAAAATTATTATAATTCATAAAAACCCTCATATTAAATTTATTTGGGTATTTATAATATCAATAATTCTAATTTTTCACTATAATGGTAATTACTGCATCATTATTGTGTCATAAATAAATTAACTTATTTAATGTCTAAAAATTAAAAATAAAATTTCATTACGTAGTAAATATTATTAGATTTCTAATGAATATTTACAATCGAATTTATCTTATGTATAACCCCATATTAAAAATGATTTACTTATTAAACATTGATTTTAACTATTTTAACCCTTCTTTAGATAAATTAATAATAAATGTCCTAATCTAATCCAAGGGGGCCTAAATGGTCATATTTTTATTCTAAGGTTGTTTTTTGTCGAATTAAACTTATCCAATAGAATTATGACATGTGTTAGGGTAATAATAATAACAATTTTACCCTTAATTACGCTATTTACTTTTAACCGTGGTAAAAAAAAGTAAAAAGTTACTATTCACCAAAAATTATTTTCATCTCATTAAACCACATATTAGTCCTTGATATTAACCGTGTCTCTCAAATTTTCAAAATTACACTCATAGAAGCGGTAAAATTATGTTTTATGAAAAAATCAGTTTTTTTAACTACCACTTAGTGGTTTCACTATTCATCAAAAATTGAATGTTTTCAAAAAAATACCAAAATTTTACCCTAGGCTAATTTCGATATTCCGAATCCAAAAATGAAGTCCATTTTGAAAAATAAAATTTACAAAATTTCAAAAAGTGATTATTAATATTCTTAACTGCTAGTTTTAATAATATTTTAATAGCATATCATTGTTTAGTGAAACTCGGTATTTCGTAAGACGCAAGCTATCGAGGAAGGCCGCAGTTGCGTGTCAAGCAGGCCAATATAGTGTTGTGTGTAGTGAGAGATTCCTTTGATGATTTAAAAACAAAATATATCTCTTAAAAGTCTCGGGTGTTACAAGGAAGATAGGTACTCATCATTGGCGGACGAGCCTTCGAAGGTGATGAAGTTGAAGACAACATCTTTGTTCCTCATGGGTGTCGCTTCCCTTTCCTTGCCTCAGTTGAAGAAGGATAAAGACGATGTCGATTTTCAGTGGAAGGATCATTCTTCATGTTCTTCGTTAAAGGATGAAGTTCTCTCTCAAGTTTCCACCCAAAAGAATTGCCAACCAAAATAATGGTTTAAGCCAACCCATTATTTAATTATTGGAAAAATAATTCAAAAATATTTGAATTAAAAGAAACCATTCAATTAATTAATGGGTGGAGAGTTGGAAATTAAATGGTGGGGGAAGGTGGAGAGGCTCCCCCACTTTATGGATAGTTTTACCAAATATAATTGGGGGTTCGAGTGGTTTAAAGGGGAGTTAGAGAGGTCGGGTAGGCCCCACCTAATAATCCTCCCAAGGGATGTTATGGTGTGATAGCCCACACCACCAAACTCCCCTTAGAGGTATTAAACACCAACATAAAATAATATTAAATCGTTAACTTTATTCAATTTATTTAAAACCCCCCCAAAACTAACTTCTAATCATGATAAAATGCATCTATATTGAAGGTCTCACTAAGCAATCACCGACACTACTAGTTCAACGGTGCTCTCAGATTTCAATTCCGAGCACTAGTTCAGAAGTTATAAAATTCCGAACGTACGTTTACTGAACGTACCCGAAAAAAACTTCATAATTTAATTATGGGAACATCGGGCCTCAGAATCAAGAGCCGTTAGAAACTGCAGCCCCGTAAAATTCCCATGTATTTACGAAAAAAAATTCCACAGAAATTTCGGGTCTTTACATGCATATTGGATTCTGACACATCATCCCACATAGATCCTTATAAGTTTTCATTTGAATTCTAGAATAGAAAACAATTATATGAAAAATCCAATTAGGTTAGGTGATATTCCCGACAACCATGGAAATCCATTAAACATGATATAGAAATTTCTTCTAGAGTTTTAATGGTTCAATTAGACTGGTCATCCTTCTTAGGGTGATAAGATGTATTGAAACACGTCTCAAAAATGATCTCTTGTTAATGGATTCTATAGAACCACATTGTAATTATTGTTTCTTGATTAGATACAATATAGAGTGGTAATACATACAGTCTTACTACTTATCATATATATATTTATATATTGGTGAGTTTATAAAATGACAAATCATCATTAATAAAAATGAAATGTATACTTTGAATGATGTTAAACAATATCCCAGATTGTTTTATTACAATTAGATGTCTCGGTTGGTCATATGATGAAACCAGTGGCTATGGATTCCAATTTACAAACCACTTTGCTAAATTATTTTTTTGTAACATTACAATTATTTCATTTAACCTCGACATGATGTAATAACTAGAATTGAGATATAAATTCTTTAATATATCTCTTCATGTCATCCCACCATATGTTATTCATTATAACTCTATAGGTCTTATTTCATCCTAGATGAATATATACGGATTTTCTTAACAAATCATCCATAATTTCCCTTCTGTATTGATGTAATTATGGGTGAGATATCAAATTTCCAACCTATATAATACATTATGATCATTTGAAAGGTTAATTTCTTAACCATATTTTTATCAAGATTCATTATTCTTAAATTTCAATTAAAGGAAGTTAATTTATTATTTTTCAGTAAACCCTCTAATTTTAATATAAAATGGACATTCATGATATTTTTCAATTAATATTATATTTTTTCCATTATTTGGTACTCAAAATGTTTTATAAAATGTTTTTAAGAAAACCTCACTTCATTTCATTCTTCGATTAGAAATATATTTTTTCTAGAAACCATGTTTTATGAAAGTGTTTTAAAAAATATTTTTAACCTTTTAAAACTTATTCATTAAGGAAATATTTACACTTTTTATTTTAAAAATAAATTCAAAAAAATATTCATGTCCCTTTCTGAAAAAAGAATGTTTCTAATATTTTATAATTAAATAAGAGTATTCTTTTAACCTTGTAAGAAATTACCCATCGCCTTTTCCATATATCATCATTTTCAATTATGAAAATACATTTTCAAATATATTGGTTTTTAAATATCATATAAATGAAAATAAATTAAGAAGTTTTCAAAATTTAAATTTTATTTTCCATAGAATTTTTTTAAAAAAAGTATTTTATTTTCATCAACAACATCATCCCTTATTTCGACTTCTTTGGGTTAATATCATGTTGATACCATTATATTGTTATTATGGATATAATATTATTAAGAAAAAATATATTATATATATTTGTTTAGTAGATTCATTTTTATAATCATTAAATTCTTCTTGAGGTATTGACATTCTAGTGACCATTGTTCATTAAATTTACCCTAAATATTAATATCAATTATCATGGATATGAATATATCCAAAACTGTTTAACATTTTTACATATGGTTATTACCTTGAATTTTTATTTTTTTAATGGTGGAAATATTTTTAAATAAATAGCCTTTACTCATAATAAGTATTTGATAAGTCACATTTTATATGAATTGAATCATTTTCTCTATATATAAATAATGATTCTGACAATAAAGACAAGTTTTTGGGATGTTTTAATGAAATCTCATTGATGCATCAGTAGTCTCAGGGTAGAACCATGTTTTCTATCTTCATATACTAGGTTTTTACCAAGTATGTTATAAACATTCTTGAGGATATATCTTTTTGTTAAAGGATTCAGCTTCCTGAAAAACATGAATTACAATTATTAAGTGTTCCTTTCATTTTGAATTAGTTACCTGTATCCATGAGATTTCACTATGATAAAATATATCCAAGAATTTTATTCAATGATTAATGATTGATTGGAATGGTTTGGTGTTATTTATATTTCAATATTGATTCATCGTATTCATGTTATTTAAATGGAATTTGTTTTCAATTCTTTACCATTCCATATTTTTGATGCACTTCCTTATTAGTTTATTGATTATATGGCACATGTGTACAATTATTTACCATTTTATACTAATTATTATAATTGATTAATTTTTTTTTCTAAGGTACATTACTCATACTAATCATTTTAGTGAATCCTTTGTTAGATTCCATTCCCTAGGATTCCATAATTTATAATAATATAGATATATAAAGATATTCTATGTGGAATGAAGTAATTATCGAAAAAATTAGGATGTAACTTTTTTATTCATTTATAACAAAATACTCATACATTTATCTAGTGTAAAATGAAAACTAAACTGTTAGGTCCATCAATATTTTATCCTCTTTTATCCAATTCGAAAATAATTGTACCAGACACCAGCTAATGGCTTAATAAATATTGGTCACTACAATATGTCTCAAAGAAATATTAATAGAAAAATTAGGAACTATATATAGGAAATCTAATATAATGGAACATAACCATAATATATACATTGAGTATTATAATATAAGAACTTAATATTTCATTAAGATAATGTTTATTTATCCCATCAAAAAAAATTGAGATTATTTTTTATCATATTTTACATGTCTTAAACATATATTTTTGAGGTTTTATGTAATGGGACACTAACATGATTATAATATTTTTGGGGAATATTATGATATATAAATATGCTTTATTACGAATTATTTCATGAAGAATAATTACATTAGTTTAAATAGTCATATGTTTAATGATAATGATAGGATTTATGGATAATATTGTCATTAATGACATTATAATTACAGATAAATAATAACATTAGAATTTAAAAAAATAGATTGTATTAAAAACCATGGTAAAAATTTCATTTTATATTTAATATCATTAAATGTATTTCCCTCACATTTTTCATAACACCATAGAAATTATATAAGATCAGTTTAGAATATAGACAACCCACATGCACTATGTGAACACATTTCAACTAGCAAGGTGGTCGGGCCTGAACCCATGACTGAATGATTATATGTGTTTTCCACATACCACTAACCTATGGGATGTCTGAGTTGATAAGTCGTTGTTTTAGTTAAACAATTTTGAGAATAAATATTAATTATATAAATATTTTAGTACTTATTATGGTATAGACTAATGACTTTAACATATTGGTCTTAGAAAATTTGATGAGTTTGATAAAAAGTGTTTTCAATATTTTATTGATATAATGATATATTAAATGTAAATTTTAGTTCAAATGGAATAAAAATACATTTTTGGATTTCAATTTCCTAAAGCAATGGATGAATTGGAAATTTATAGAATTATAACTGATGTGTCAAATTGTATTTACAAAAATATATAAATTTTCAATATTTCATTAAATATCTATGTAGAAAAATAATTACCCAACATTAAGAAAATTATCAAATATAAATATTTTCCCAATACCGTAATTATTTTTAACTGATGGTTCTTCAATTCATAATAGACTTTTGGAATTGTGCCCCTAAAAAAATCCATTGATCATTCCCTTGTTTTTGATCAATTATCTCTGTTACTCCCTATAATTATATAATATTTTACTCTTATTATATATCTTCACTTTCCATACTATTCTCTTACATAAAACCCTTATTATATTTTTTCCATGTTCCTCAGTACATATCATTCCATATTTTCATGAGGATGTAATACCAAACAATCTCATGATGTTGTATTTAGAAAATAGAATTTTCCAATATAAAAAAAATTATTACCAATATCTTGATTAAATTGTGAGGATGAAATTTGTTTACATTGGGTAAAATGTAACACCCCTAAATTATCTTGTAAGAACATTGTATTTGATAACATGTATGACATGCAACTGAAGGATTCAAAAGGAATATAAACTCTTAAAAATTTATGATGTATTTAATATTTTAAATAAATTTAATATATTCTATAGTTACCAATGATCACAATAATGAGTTAGCTTGCATCATTGCAACCATGAGTTTATTTAATATCTTATGTTCCATGCAAGACCGGGTTTTTCCATGAAAATAAGATATTATTAAAATATTAATAATCACTATAATAGGATATAACCTAGATGTTAAATTGGCTATTATGAATAGTATTCACTAACTATTAAAATATGTTTTTTAATTGTTTGGTCACCAACAAATTTGAGGTTAATACAAAAAATGAATATATATTACAAGGGAAATGTTTTATAAAAATGATTATTATGATCACAAAGGTTCTTTGTAACAATGAATTTAATTAATTAATATTAAATAATGATAATATATTTTGAATTTTTTTTAACATTAATCTAATATATTTGATAAAATTAAATTATAAGGAAATGATGTTTTATTCATTAAATGTTATATTTTTTTAAAGGAAGCCCTGCCACCTTTTAAAGGTACACTAATATTAATAGTAAATTTTGGATGTTTTGTAATTTTTTTTCAACCATAGAAATTATTATTTTTAATTATAACATAAAAAATAGATTATGTTGAATATATTTAATTTTTCGTTGATTTTTTTATAAAAAATTAAAAATATTGTATTTTTATTGAAATATTCTTTGTCTTATATATACATTATACCTTCAAATTAAAATTTAAATAGTTTGTAATATTGAGTTATAAAAATTGGACATATATAATTTAAATTTAGTCCATTTAATGTATTTTTATATTGCATTTAGATATAAAAAGATAACTACCTTTTTATATTTTTGACTCCAACAATCGACATTCTTGTCCCATCTAGGGGATTATTTTTATATTAATTTATGCAACTTATTTGATTATAATTTGGGAAAATTGATTCCATATTTTTAATGAATATATTTAAAAATTTATATTAATGTAATACTACTAGTTGACTTGAAATATTAGTGAAGTAATTTAAAAATAATTACAATGTTTAAGAAGAAAACTGTCTTAACAAGAGAATGACCATTAATCATAAGAGTTGAGATAACCTAGAAACATTCCTGAAACTCATTTTATAGCCATATATCTACCTTATTTTCCATTTTAACAAATTATATTCATTACAAAAGATATATGATCTGTGGGAGACCTCCTTATAGTGTTTAACTATTTATATTTACAAGAATGCAACTCCTCCTATACTATAAAAAAGTAACACACCCCTGTAACTTATTCACACCGCTCAAGATTTTATCTAATCCAATAATAGACTAAATAATCGATATAAAAATATCTGCTCATCCTAGAAGGCTCAGTTTGGTAATAAATCGAACCAAAAAGGCTTTTTTATAAACCAATGGGGTTTCCCATAGAATTGTTAAACGTACTTCAACAAGAACATTTTTTCTATTTATTTTATATCTCATTCATTTATTATTATATAATGATTATAAAATAAAAGAATTATCCTTAATATAATTTTATTTTTTTATATTAGTTCTACAACATACACCTTCACAAACTTCTATCACATGGGATACTCAGTCATCATTTGTGTCTACGGTGATGTACCACCAGGTGAACCGATTTCATTTGATAGTCCATTAACACCTCTCACGGTTGTATGTAATGATACGTATATTGGTTATTATATATACATATATATGATATTTAAAATTTATTTATTATTACTTAATTATAAAATAACTCATAATATTATGCTTTTACTTTTTGGGAATATGATAAAATCATTTGCAGACGTGTGGACTACTACCTCCCCATAGCGATGTGATTCATTCACTTTTTACATGGAATGTAATGAGGATGGTTTTAATAAAAATATACTATCATTATAAAATGAATATGATACTATAAATATAATTATATATATATCATTTACTTTTTATTCTATAAACATGAAAAGAAAATTAAAATAACAATCTTGTGCAAGAATGACTTTAAGTGTCTGAAAACTGTATATTTAAATTACAATATACATATTTACTTAATAAATATTAACACATATATGTGGAATATAAATTATAACTAAATTTTTTTACGTTATTTATATGAGTAAATAATTACCTATTTATTTGGAACAATAAATAAAATGTAAAAACATACTTAAAAACCCAGGTAATTAAAACATGAAATGTTGATATTAAGGTATGATTACTAAATAATGGGTTATAATATTTATAATAGGATCATATATGAAATAATAAATATAAATATCATTTTAGAATAAGTTGTTAACATTCTTAAAAAAATTATTCAAGAGGATAAATAGAATTCTACCAAATGGAAGCATAATGTAATAGATTTTATCTCAATTTCAGTTCTTTGAGGAATATATTATTACTAAGATCCTAATATCATTTTTATGGTTTCTATAATTACCCTTTAAATTTAATAACATTAAAAATAAAATCATCAAGGACTTTTAATTTTTATTCTTCATTATTTTATTTAAGTTGATGTTAATAAACTATGACCAAGTGCTATTGAATATCATAACCCATTTCCAATTCATTTGGATATATTACTTATAGTTGTCATTAATATAATATAATTATGTGTATAAATAATTCTTACAATTTTTTATCATATTTACACTTGTTTAAGTTGTATTTATAGTTGATAATCATAATATAATCATTTCTTAATTCTCACTTCATCATTACAATCATTTTATCGAATTATTTAAAAATTCAATTCTAATCAAGATTATTTATTTTTGACATTATATTAAACTAAATTATTATAAAAATATCCAATTAACCTATTCATTTCATTATCCTCAAGTTAGTAATGATATTTTTCAAGTAATATTACAATTTTCAAATCATTTTTCTCAAAATTATTTAGAATATTATATTAATATTACTCAATATCATTTAACCCTTATATAGGAAACATATTTTCACTCAAAAACATATATTATGAAAAAAACCCAAAAATACTTTTAACATTTTCAAAAGTATTGTTAATGTTATTATTTTGATTTTTTCTTTTATAACTTTTTTCTATGGAATATTCATGTCTCTTTCATAGTAAGGAACATTATTAAAATTATACAACGCAAAGGGATGGATCTTTTTAGCTTATACGGAATTACCTGCATCATTTCATTGAAGCAACAATTAAAATTTTGAAAACATATTTCAAAAAGATAATTTTTTAAAAAATAATTTAAATATAATTATTTTCAAAATGTTTTTCAAACATAAGTGGATATTTTCTTGAAGAATTTTGTTAATGATCATTTTTTCATCAATGAAAAAAGCATTATTCTTACTCAAATGGGTATATATAATATTTAAACAATACATATTCATCATACGGATGACTAATGATTACATTGAAAATGTATTGTATCAATATTGAATTTGATTGAATAGTTTTTTAACGAACCACCCCTTGATTTATTCACTTTCCAATGACCATTGAATATTAAATTTCACCGTAATATCAAAATCATTTATCATTGATATTTGTATTGCCTAAATAATATAACATTTATACATATGGTGTTTTCCTTGAAATTTATTTTATTGATGATGGAAATATTAGTAAATCTATATCCTTGAGTTAGTACAACTATTGGATAAGGAAACTTTTCTATAAATTAAATCGATTATTTGATATATATATATATAAGGAATGACATGGGCATTCAATACATGGGTTGGGGACTAGTTAATGAAACCCTATCTATGCATTGGTAGTCACATTGGACGAATTCATTGAATTCCTTCATCTAATGGTGTTTCAATCAGTATATTTTAAAAAATATTGTGGATAAAAAATGATGGTAATGGTATCATTTTCAAGGAAAGATAATGCCCAATAATTAATAATCACGTTAATTTTGATTCAATTATTTTTATACCTATAATTTTAACTATAAAAAAATATATAGAATCATTTCATTCATAGATTATTGATTGAATGGAATGATTTCAATTAAATATCTTCCATATTGATTATAACATATCTATTATTTAAATTTCATGTGTTTTCCAATATTTAACTTGAAAAATTATTTACACACTTACATCTCAGTTTATTGATTATATAGATTAATTTTTATGTCATTTACCATTCCATGTTGATTATGTTCATTTATTCAATATTTATCCAATTTTACAGTACCCTTACTCAACATTTGATCTCAACCTTATTTAATATAAGACTCATATATTTTTCTAGTGTACCAAAACAAATCAACTATTCAGTCCATTGTGACATGATTTCCCTGAATCATATGACAATGTAGTTGTATCAAGACACCTACTCCTGGCTTACTAGGGTCATGTCTCTACTACAATTTCTCATATGTTAGTAATAACAAATCTTGAGATGACGATCAAAAAATAGATCCTTCATTGTCTATACAATTTTATATAATTAGAGGATTGTTCATAATATAGAGGGTAATTTACCTTCTCTTGACATTTTTTTCCTAATATATAGAAATTTAAACCAAACCAATAGTTAAATAAAACTATAATAAATAGTTTATCCTAATTTCTTAATGTAATTTCATCCCTCAAATATTGATAGAGTGGAATTTAAATGTTTTTGATGAAATTGTGTCTTGATTTAAAATTTTCACAAATAGAACCACTACCAAGATTGAGTAGGTTTTCGAAATGTAAAACTATGAATGTGTGATATTAGAGAATGCCAAAAATGATGCATGGTTGGACTTTTATACACTATTTGACTATGATTTGAATGAATTATTCATCCAAATGAGGTAATGTGATAAAAAATTTCAAACTACATAGCATGTTAAAGGTGAACTATGACAATTGATAGAATAACTCATAAATAAAACTTATTTCTTATCCTATGAATTTCTACATTTCAATATATGTTTTCCATGGTATATTTTTAAATATAAAATTTTATACACATTTTCAATCCATTTAAATTGGTTAAAAATGTCATGTTAATTTTTATAAAAATATCTCCCAAACGACAAAACAATTGAAAACTATAATATCATTTTCATGTATCATGTGTCAATTGAGTTAGTAACCAATGCACCGTTTTTAGAGTTATTACCCAAAGGTACAACAATGATTGTGGTATATCCAATTATATTATATGGAAAAGGGTATAATGTAATTGAAAACTCACGCTCTATACATTTCCAATATTTGGGGATACATTCCAAGGGTTATTCAGAATCCTTTGGCATTTAGTATTGTTTTATAAACCCCATCCAAAAACTGTATACACCTCTCTATAATACCACTATTAAAACCCATATCATTTAAATACATTTTTATGATTTATTATACAAAGAGACACATACAATTATCTCAATGTTCTATTGACATGGTTTCATTCAGAAATCACATAAAAATACTATTAACATTAAATTGATATGAAAACAATTTATTTAAAAATCACATATATGAACCTTAATTTCCTCTAATCATCTACAACTACATGGGATAATATAGTTAAATAGATATGAAATGGTTGAGGTACAAAAACATTTAATTAGAAAATAAATGAATAAAATGATGATGTTAATACATTTTAGATAAGATGAATTTCAAGGCTAAATAAAATGATAAAGTTTCATAAACATGATTATTGAATCATGATATAACATTATAACATATAGGAAATAGATGTTATTAATCACATCATAAACCATTATATCTTAGAAATAAATAAAGGTTAAGCACTAATAAATCCTAACGTTATGTGATTTGGATAAACATTCATGCACCATAGAAGGTATCCCTTGTGATAAAAGAATTACTCAATGAATTGGACCTACATATAATCTTAGTCTAACATGCCACATTAATATCATGTACATGAATTTTCATGCCACATACAACATAAAAATAATTATAAAATTCATTAATTTTTACACCATGTTTAAGAAGTGTGGGGTACATACATTAGATTACATAATTGTTAATGGAATAGTATTTCGAGGTTAACACCTTTGAGTGTAAATTGGTATGGGTATTAACAATACAAAATTTTTTCATGAATAATAATAGGATATTTTGGAAACAAAACATGCCTAGATAAATGTTAGTGGCTATGATTAATGATAGTGAATAGTGGTATATCATTACATTGGAATCATAGTTATATTATATATATGTTTATCAGTATATTAAAACAATAAAAAAAATGATCACTATAATGAGGGATCCTCAAAAACGTAATATGCAAAAATCCCTTACCATGAGAGGGTGATTCTATAAAAATGGGATGGGCATTTATGATATTTGGAACGCCATGGGATGGATTCCAGGATGTGGGGGGGGGGGAATAAATTAATGATAAATGAGTTTTTTTATGAAGAGGACTAGTAGGTAGGCAGTTTATATAATGAAAAAGAGTGTGGAATTCATTTTCAATGTCTGATCATATGTTTTGGATTCTATATACTAAAAAACCATAAAAAGGTATTTTCCCAATTTTTCATCCAAAGAGTATATTTTTTAAATATTTTACAATTCCTTGAGATAAAGATATTAATATAATACAATTAGGTATGTCTATTTGATTCATGTACATATATAATTGATTTATAAACCTAAAAATATAATATAATTTTTGAAGGATTCATTATTGCTTAATAAAATTTGTCGAATAACATTAAAAAATATTTTTAGAAATAAATATATAGTTATTCTTATTTTCCTTTTAAATATATTATTGAATAAGACTTTTTTTATTTTGATGATATATTATAGAAAATATATTTGTGTCTTATGAAATTTTAACCACATATTATCTAATAAAATTTTGGAAAATTAACATCTTGATAATTAGGGAATAATGAATTCAAATATAAATTTTATTTTATTAGAAAAATTTTCTAAATATGATTGTTTACACATATATTTAAAAAACCATATTTATGATATATGACTATTTTTTACATTTCTAATATCTTTTTGGAAATTATAATTATTACATTGAACATAACTTTATAATATTTCCATTTATATATAAATACAAAACATTTTGTAAAAAAGTATTATTAAAATAAAAATTACATCCATAATTTTTTTATTTAACAAAAATTTTTATATAATTGATATTAGGTATTTCAATAAGATAAACTTTTTAATTCATTATATTAAATTAATTTTTTAAACTCATCTATAAATAATTGTAAAAGAGATAATATAAACTGAAAAATATAATAATTTTTCTATTAAAAGTAAATATAGAAAATCATAGTACTATGATTCATATTTATATCCCCATATCATACTTCTGTACTCATTAATGTTAATGTGTTGGATGTTACAAATTTTTTGGGGTTGTTTGGAGAATATATATTGTTCCCTAATCTTCATAATCTCTTAGATCACCCATAAATGGATTCACTAAATATTTTTTAGTAAAATATTGTATTGAGCTTAGTCAAGAGCATATATTATTTATTTCAACTCCCTTACAAGGTATGATAAATAAGATCCATAGAAGAAAAATACACATGTTTTTTTTATTGCGTCTTTCATTTATTTCAATTGGACATAAACATAATGATAAATATACTAATATTAATTGTAACTGTATACTGATAATATTATCAATGTTCATTTCTATTAGTATTGTTTTTAATCAATTATTAAATTTTTATATAGGGGACT
This sequence comes from Viscum album, assembly GCA_963277665.1. Classification (NCBI taxonomy): domain Eukaryota; kingdom Viridiplantae; phylum Streptophyta; class Magnoliopsida; order Santalales; family Viscaceae; genus Viscum; species Viscum album. Next base: position 1,149,062,002 of record OY728156.1, read on the forward strand.
AAAAAGACAAATAATGTTCATCAATTTTCAATATATACATTCTATAATAATTATATTATTTATTTAAAAGAAAATTATATTTATAAAATTTAGGCTATTATATTCAGCCGCATTATAAATTTCCATGTTGATTTTTTATTTTTTATACTAGATTTGATAATTTTTTCTCCATTTCATTGCCTATTCCACATACCATACCTCATACTCATTATTTCATTACATCAAAATATATTGACTATGTGAGTTTACATTATTTGGAAAACACATTCCATATGATCTATGACCTTCACCGACTTCTCCTTATATGAAATATCTCATTCAATGGGTACAAAATTATGATTTAATTCATTTTAGTGTGATGTTACGTACTTTCTAAAGGGTGATATATAAAACAAATCATGTATGTGATATGGTTTAGGTTGGTGTTCTAGTAATCGGTAACAGATCCAATGTGATCAATAATCACAATCAGAATGAATTATATTGAAATGATATTTCAATTCTTCTTAGAAACATGAATTTCTTCCATAGTGATATATGATTGAAGACAATATCTCTAATCTCAAAGTTCGTGGATAAGTTACGACTATACTCATAGATTTCCAATCAAAATTGTTTTTATTTTAAATATTTTTGAATGGTTTGAATCTACTCTATAATCCCTTGGAAAATATCATGTGTAATAAGCTACTATTCACCCATTTCAACCATGAATATGGGACTTTGACATATCATCACATAAAGATCCCCACAATTTTTTATTTGAATTATTGAATATATTTGTTTTGTATGAGGAATCTAATTGTGGTAGGTGAGAGTCCAAACAACCAAAGAAATACATTAAACATGATCTCGACATTTCCACTAGAGTTTTAATTGTTCATTTAGACTAGTCATCCATCTGATGGTTATAAGATCTATTGATACACATCGCAAAATCGAAAACCTATTGACGAATTCTTTAGAACCACATTGTAATCATTGGATCTTGAATAGATAAATAAATATTGGTAATCCATACCGTCTTAAAACTTATCACACATATATATATATATTGGTGTGTTTTTAAAGTGATAAATCATCATTAATCAAAATGTAACGTGTTCACTTTGAATGGTGATAAACAACACCACAGATAATTTTATTACCATTAGATTTATCAGGGGGTCCTATAACGAAATTAATGGTTATGGATTCCAATTTACATACCTCCTTGTTACATTATTACATTATACCTTTAGACTTACATCACTTATCCTTGATATGTTGGAATAACAAGAATTGAGATATAAATGTTGTAATCTCCCTCTTTATGTTATCCACCATGTTTTATTCATCATAACTCTATATATCTTATTAGATCCTATATGAATATATGAGGATGTTCTACACTAATCATCCATAACTTCACATTTCTTTTTATGCAATTATGGGATAAATATCTATGATCTAACCTATATTACAACATCATTATTAATGTTATACTTTGTAATATTCTATGCATTTTATTCATCTCATCATAATATTTTTTAGATTAATTGATCATATTAAGAATAAATACTTGATGTATTTATGAGATATATATATATATATATAACACATATCCCCATTAAGATAATGTCACGAAATATTCCATGAAAACGTCACTACATCAAATTCTAGATCATTCATTTCAATTTTTATTTTCATGTTTTATTAATCGGTGAATTTATTTGGATATGAAAATTTCATATACAAGATTACATAACCCAATTCATATTTTATTCATTATAGTAGATCATGAATCCTTCTCGACTAGTGGGTAATTTGACTATGAGTGTAGTGATAAGCTTATTCTTTAACATATTAAAGATCTCCCAACATTCAACATTATTGAAAAAAATTTCCCTATTCCATGTTTATTTGTTTGTGGTTTTGATAATCATTAAAATATTCTCACAAATCTATTATATTAACCATCCAATATATGAAATCTATATATATCATTCAACAATGTTGGTTTGAGTTATTATTCAATATCCTTTATTTTCAAATTATCCACATATATCTTTTTTTATAGAATTCCCCAAGAATTATATGTGATATTGGTATAATTGAATTTTTTTACTCAAACTCACATTTATATGGAATAACATTCCAATATTTGGGGATCATTTTTTTATATTTAGTCATTTCACTATGAGAGATATTTTCCTTAGTCTCAATAATTTTTTCATTCTACATTTCATCATAAGAAAATGAATTCATAACTAAAATGGAGATCCATACTCATCAATATGGTTTTATTGACTTAGAGGGTATTTTATTTGATAGAAGGGTATTTCGTTCTCCTAGGTATTTACGTTCATCCAATATAAAGAAAACCAGTCCATACATTGAATTCCATCTTATTTTTCAAATGGTTGTGTCACATGTTTTTACTAGTAACTCATGCCTAAAATATGGATATGGGTGAGGTTACATATTCGGGATGTAATGATTTCCACATTTATTATATAACTAACAGTTGCAATAAAAATTTTTATGTGGGGTTTGAATAGTTTTACTAAACAATTGTGACCTAGAAGAACGCACCAAACCATGGAGAATAAGATTTACTCTCACTATTTTTATCTGGTTTTAATCACTCAATTCACCCAAATTTGATATAGGGGTGAAAATTTAAATACTATTTAGCAAGTTAAAGGAAAAAATGAACAGTGGTCAGATATCCTAAAAATTGAATATATTTGACAACCATTGAATGAAAAAATTTCAATATTTGTTATCAGTACTCTATTTCCTATAATATAATATTGTGGGAATATAGCCCCATATTAATGTATTTTATGGTGCTTATGAATTTATAACAAAATATATCCTTGGAGTATCAAACTATGTATTCCCAATGGAATAATTTTCAACCCCAACATGAAAATCGAATAAATACTGAATGTGTACTTCATAACATTTTTAAACCTACATGTGGGTCTTCCATATCATCCTACACTTACATATGCACAAATTTATTTTGTTTATTAGAATCCACATAATCTATTTTATACCAAAATTTTGGAGGTTTTCCAACATCATATCATATCACTAGGGAATTCCCTATGGTTTTTAATCTCAATCCACAAAAAATATTAGAAAATAATTTTAAATATACTATGAAAATCAAAATATTTTATAACCCTTGTTAATGATATATTAGATAAATATAGAAATAATTGAGTAAAAGAAGAACTATATGACTAATTTTATTTTTTAATTAGGTGCACAGATTATCACCATGAATGATGGATACAACAACATTATTAAAAATCCTATAAAATTCCATTAAATTTCATTGAACTTATAAACCTACTAGTGATGGACTGTGGATATACTCAATAAAATGGTATGCTACAAATCCCAGTAGGATAACAATCAATTAATAACATGATTACATTATTAAATGTTATTAAAAAGGATTACCATGTTTATATAAAAGGTATGAGAATCATAGACATGATATAAGTTGATAACACCATGGAAACATAACACCATATAAAATCATAATCATAAATCAAGGAAAAAAACTAAGAAATCGTTGAACAGTATCATTAGGATAACCTCAAATTCAATATACATGGTATAAAAATAGATAAAATTTTTACTTAATTTATTGATGGGTTAAATAATTTGAAAACCATGTGTTATATTTAGTACATGTAAATGAATTTTTGTTCCACATAAAAGAAGCATAGGAATGATATATTCTATCACTTTTATTCCTATGATTATGTAGTTTTGTTTATATTAATGTAATTAACAATTAATGAATCATAGATATTTCTAGGTGAATATATTTTAGTGAAAATTGGGATGGGTACTGAAAACACTATGGATTTTCATAAAAAACATAACAATATTTTAGGAACATAATTGGATCATATATATATATGCTTGGACGTTTTTAATGATATTGATAGGTGTAATATTATTACACATTAAAATTGATGATGGATAAATCATGTGTAAAAAAAACCTTACACCTTGATCCATTTAAAAGAAATTTTTATAGTATAATGAAATTACTTTAAAAAATTTATAGGAGAGATTCTGCTACCTTGAAAAGTTACTTCAATGTGATTGGTACAAAATTATTAAAATCATTGAAATATATGTGGATTTAATTTTTGTGTGTCACATTTAACATAATAATAAAAAATAAAACTATAATCAATTATTACTATGATGTAATTTTTTATTATGAAATGTGAAGTGAAACACATCTAGATCAATTTGTATTTCGATGATACAACCCACTCTAAAAACAATTATGAATATTTTTTGTTCCACAATATTGTTAATAATGTGAGAAATACAAGTTGTATTTGATAAAAAAATCATTATAAATGCACATTTAAAATTCAATAAAAAACATTGGACTTTTCCATATATATTTTCATTTATGATAAATAGTTCTTCATGTTCCCATTAACACTATATGTAAAAAATAGATTGTCTTATTCATTTACCTTCCCTTTGATTCTCCTCATATCTAAATAGGGTTATATGGAATTGTTAAACTACTTGTTAGTTTTATATATCATTATGACTCACTTATAATTATTATTAATGAAGACATAATGACTTTCAAGCCTCATTTCCATATACATATAATGTATTAGAACAATGAGTTATAGGTGGTTACCTCAATTTTTATCATTAAAATTAAGAAAAAAACTATATATTCTCTTATTTAGTATTTAAAATACATGGTTGGTGATAATTAATTAGGAATTATGGGTCAAAAAAGTACAAAACTCTAAATATAGTGATTTATCTTGATTGTATGTGGTCCAATAAGTACACATTCTCTTAAATTTCATGAGAAAAGTGTAATTGAGAACTTATACCTTTCATTTGATCACATATTTTTAAAATGATAATGGATATGTAAAAAAAAATCATCCATCCAAGATCTCATGATTTTCTTTGCGATTACTAGGCATTGATGATGAAATAAGTCACAATGCATCCAATGCATCATATATTTTTTTTCAAAAAGATAGGATTGTCCCCCTAAGTATCCGCTTTATAAGTATATTTACTAAAAACTATGTACTCTAGAAAGTAGAAAATTCAAATGTGGCATACTAACATTCATAATAATATATAACACCACTTCAATAAAATATTGGTTCATATATTGTGTTTATCCATTATCAATAATAGCGAAAACATGGATGTAATTTTAATTTATATTGTTAAAAATAAATTTCTATTCTTTTATATTATATTGATAATTTGAATTGACATTTAATATATTTTGTTTTCAATAGTCATAGTCTATTTTAGTAGGTACCAATAACCCTCACATTTAGAATTCTAATATTATATCACATTGATATTATAGTGGAAATGATAAATATTTCTCATCTCTAATCCTAGATGAAGGAAATGAAAATTATTTTACATTATTTATAAAGGGATTCTAGAAAAATGTGGATAATAAAAATTCTATTATTCATTTAGAGGACCCTATATCATAAAAAATGGAATTTATTTATTTTAAAACAATCCTCCAAATATTATTGGGAAACTGTATATGTTAAAACTAATATTTAAATTTTTATATTAATTTTTTTTAACATCATGAATAACAAATAATTATATAAAATCTATAACTACTGCCACACTAAAACATTACCCTTCCATGGAAATTACCTCTGATGATGGAATGATATTGAAATTTTATATTTTCTCGAGGGATTTTCCTTATATTTATCCAGGATTAAAATTTAGTTTTACATTTATATTATTGATAATGTCATATGGATTTCTCATTATCCATTATACATGACATGTTATAATAATTTATATAGGGAAAATTTATTCCATTTAATTTTAAATCTCTTTTTATTAAATTTCAGTTATTGATTATATTTAATAATCTAATAATCTCAAATAAGAATATCATAATACCTTGAACTTGAATATTTATTAAATATATGATGTTGTCATTCACTTTTACAACTAATCATTTTATTGACTAGATAAAAATACAACACTTTAACATTGTGGAATAACTCTATGTTCCATTCTCAGATTGAGTTACAAAATTCCTCTTACCAAATATTTATCATCATTTGAATGTTTCAAAATATATCAAAATGGAATTATATTTACCCTCATTGGTGATTTTTAACTTTCAATATTCATACAAGTATCTATGTGATTGTAACTTAGAATTTTATGTTGAGTTAATATAAACAATGTAATATTAAAATCATAAATTATAAGGAGGAACGGTTGATACTAAAATCATCAAATACAATTTAATAATAAATTTTCCCAAAACACAATCTATAAAAATTCATATAAATATAGAAATAAAATATATAAATGTAAATCATTCTCATGATCATGCACGGATGTAAATAAAAATAATTTTAAATAATTTAATAATAATTTTACAAAATATTTTATTTGGGTTAAAAAAACTGAAGAAATAACTTTTTTACGTATTGAATATTTTATTCTTTTAGATTTGTTGTCCTTAATTTTTTTTTAATATTAACATAATTTAAAATAATATAGACAATCATTAAATGTATATTAACTAAAATTAACTATAACGTGACCTGAACATTTTGATTATTTTTAAAATTCATTAAGGAATTTAATAAACATGGCCTCAACATGAGGAAACATAGTGTCCCATTCCACTACACATGGAGTGAAATACAAATCTTATGATGTGTCAATTATGAACTATGTTGTCCTTGTTCTATTCTATGTACTTACACAACATTTATTCTGATTAATATATTAATGATATTATATGTTGTGTTGTTATGTTGGTAAATGTGATTTGTATTCACCTCAAAAATGAAAACATGACATTCCATTAATAAACATGTCATTTATTTTTTAGACATGATCGTGAATAACACTGTGTGAAAAATAACCATACACGTCATTCTGTTCCCAAATATGAATGAAAAAAATTTCACCCATTTAAATACACCCTAAGCATTGAAAATAAATCATTGTATAGTTTATGTGTAAACCTAGTCACACATAATGTAAACATTGTTACACAATTTGGGTTTCTGTTTTCCTAAAAAAAATTATTTTCGCAGAATTGACTCAATTGATATGATTTATGGGTTGGGTACTCAACATATGTGATTATTATATACAATTTATATAAGGCAACATTAATTCCATGTATCTTACTTATTCCTATTAATGTTTCAGAACTAAGTAATTTTATAGAATCTAAAGGAGGTAATAATTTTTAAAATTGGGATGTATGAGAGGTACACATAATCTAATAAAATTTGGACCATATCTCCTAGAATGTAGTGAATAAAAAAGTTGTATTAATTTTAGAATTCAATTTTTGACCACGCAACTTCTAGGATATCTATAGGGTGAAATCCATGTGTTCATACAATTACTAAATGACCCCAAGGCCTTAAATTTATATTCATTTATGATAATTCCTATTTCTAGGTTTCTGGGAGAACACAAAGAAACAAAAAATTGACCCGATGTTCTAAGAGGAATTCATCAACAATAATAACCACATAGAACTACCCCACTATAGTTTCAATGTCATGATGTCAGAACTCCACCTTCTCAAGACTATTTATATAGTTTTCCTTTGCAGAGGTGGATATTCCTTGTAATGATGGACATTTTTATACCTTCACGTTCTTCCAAATCATATTATCTATACACATTTGAGTGTTCCTTCACTAAATCCTCATCCCGATTTTACCTTGTAGAGTATTTTTGGAAGAATCAAGACATCATGTGGACCAAGTGCCTTGATATGACCTGAAATCCTTAATAATTGTGAGGATAAAACCGAAAACTATATCTAATGTCACCATAAAAATTAAAGAAAACCATAATAAATAAACGATAAGAAAAAAAATTCATTTCCAAACAGCATCAAATAGAAACACATCAGAAAGAGTGAGAGGCCAATAGCTTTTGAGAAATTGGAAGAGCAGCAAATAGGCAACTGGACCAACCAAAACGCACATCATAGACACAATTGGAGAAAATGAAGTGTGCATTAGAGAGACAACTAGAGAAACCAAAGATATGCATAACATAGACCTTAAGATTAATGAGAAGGATCATCATAGATCCATTATCCCCAACATTACAGGACCATCCTCATTGTTGCAAGAATCCAAAATTCAGGAAGCACATTCATATCTAGAAAAAAAAATCAAATTCAAGAATTGTAGGTCAGAAAATAATTTTTGGAACAAAGATAAATCACATTATAGAGAACCGAGATAGAGATAAAAATGAAATTGGAAAATCTCAAAGCACATCACTGAGGAAACTGGAGAAACTGAAATGAGCATCACAGAGGCAACTGAAGGAGCTGAAATGTGCATCTCAAAAGAAACTAGTGAAACCAGAGATGTAAATCATAGAGGCCTCTATAGTATCATAAGAGTGCATCCTAGGGTCGATAATCTCTACCAAAACCTACATACTAAAATCATTATTCTAATTCATTATCACAATGATTTCAAAGTCGGAAGATCCATTTAATGCCAAACCAATATTATGAGGACAAACATTATTGAAAAAAAATCATCCATGTTTTACACTGAAATGAATGGATCCACCAAAAGGGAAACTTGAAAAATCGCAGGTTCTATCCCACTAAACAACCAATCCAAAACTAGTAAAGAGTCGAAGTAGAAAAATATCCTTGAACATATCCTCAAAATGTGATCTTAATCATTTTATAGGCAAAGATATTCTCTATTGGGCCCAATACTATTTAATATATTTCATAGAATATTTCCGCATCACCACGACATCAAGAATGTTTGAAATATTATCCAATCACAAAATGGAGAAAGAAAAACGTCCTTCCCCACTAATGAAAAATTTGAATCCGAACAAATATGAAATGCTGGAACTGAACCACCACACAAAGATAAAACAACATGATTTCACCCCTTTATGAATATGGAACTGCAACGCTACATGATGAAACATATAGATCTTACCCACACTGCAGCAGATGAAACCGAGACTCTTGAAGATAAAACACAAGGAACCAAAGCCAACAAAAAATGTTTTTCCATAATAGAGAGATGAGCCGCAGGTGACGCCATAGGTGGATCTGCAATACTGCATAATGAAACATCTAGATTAGCCCCATGCTGCCACAGATGATGATGCACTGTGCAAAGACGATTCCCAAGGAACCATGGCCACCACAGAAATGCATCGACACAATTGATAAGTGAGCAGTGGCTGATGTTGTGACCCCATCCATGTTCTCTCACACAACACTCATAAAAGTTAATTTAATTGAAAGACTATTATAATGGTTGTTAATTTGAAATGATTGATGATTCTACATTATAGTTCCCACATGATTTTTTAGGATATGTATGGATCATCGAATATTCATTTACTATGGTTATATTAATTATACTATTTTTGTTACATTCTCCTTTATATAGAATCTCCAACACCTCAATATGGGAATTTTTTTCATTCTTCATATGTTATTGTCATATTCTCGGTCAAATGAATCTATAGAAAAATATTATCATGGATTTATGATTAATAAAAAATTAAAATATGAAAAACTATCCACTTAAATTTATATTCTTAAAATCTAATAAAAATTAATTATGAATTAACATTTCATAACTCTAATACCACGTAAATTTTTTAGGGTGTAGTAGAAATGGATGGCCATGTTCCCAACATTTTATTTCCTACAATTATGTATATTAAATAATTATTATAGTATGAACACAATTCCAAAAATATTCAAAGAGATGATATTCGCTAATATAATTTATAATTACATTATATAATAAATAATTTATCTTATTATTAATTATTTCATCATTGAATAATTCATTTGAACCTCTTACTGAACCATCATGGTGATAGATGATCTCTTGAATAATCCCACAAGTTATATTCAATTGTTTTCCATGAACATCATAATTTTTTCTTATGGAACTCTACGAGGTAGAAAAAAAGTACTAACTATATTATGTCATTTTCTAATTATCATAACTAGAATTTTATAATTATTGATGAAAATCTAAAATATATTTTATTGACCTTGAGGGGGATGATGTATATCACTTCTGATTAATGATATTGTTGATGTTAAATTCAATTTTGTCATGATATAAATATATCAAACTATATTCTATGGAAAACAAAATACATAACCCAAAAAAGATATAGGAAGTGTAATATTAATTAGTTTATTAATTAGTTATTACAATATTTAACTTTAATTAATCATTAATCCTTAGTAAAGGAAAATTATAATAATATATATCATATTACCAAAATTTATTAATGTTCCAAAACATTCCTATTTATTACTGAATAAATAAATATTTATTTCTTTAAAAGATATTAAATAAATTATATCATTCCCATTTAGGACCCTTAACATGGCCCTCCAATCTAGCAGATCGTTTATTGAACATTGAATAATAATAAATACATTTTAAAAAATTAATAGCACTATATTTTTCTCTCAATAAATAAATATTTTATTCAAAAAATTGTTTTGAATTTTTATTTGACATTCAACTCAGATATATTTAGTGTTGAATATCAAGGGAAACAATTTATTTTATCAAAATACCCAAGATAATTATAATTCGTTATTTCAGAAAATATTATTTATTCCAATAGTAATTTAATATATAATTTAATTGAGATCATGGATATAGTTAGCAAGTGATCCTAAAAACCTTGTTCTCACTAATATAATCTTATTTTGGATAAATTACAAGATTATCATCTTGAAACATATCAAGGAAATAACATGTGGAATTTCTTTTACTGTTTCAACATTCTCGGACTCCTCCCTTTGATATTACATAATATGAAACATAATTAGTTGAATAATCATCCATATATGAGTATAAAACACATGATTCTATAAAAATAATATAATTTTTATCAGATAATAATTTTTAAACTACAATAAATTCATTAATTTCTATTTTTATAGCACATTAATGTTCACATTATATTGAGGAGTTGTTAGAACATTTTGATATAGAAAATAATATAAATATATTAACACATTAATATTTTTTATAAGGATACTCTTCATGTCAAGTGATATTTATTAATATATTGTATTTTGAAAATGAGGTATCCAATAGTGCAAATGTTATATTTTCTAGGGATCCAACATCGATAATAACTACACATGAAATAATTGTGTTATATTAGTTTTAAATAAATTTCAAGAATCACATATAAATAAAATTGATTCATCATAAAATATTTGTTAGTTACATGATTTTAATTTATTTAAATGAATATTTTATTAATATTATATGATTTATAAGTTTTTAAGGTATTCTAACACATCAATTTTTTCCATAGAAGAATATGAAACATTAATTTTATAAATTTCATGACTTATGTACCCTCAAAAAAATTTCCTTGTGAACCAAAAATATATTTCTATAATATAAATTACGGTTGGTGAAACTTTTTCAAGTCAATATAATATTGATAAATAGGTAAGAAATGTTTGATTAATGAATATAGTTGTAAATTTTCTCTTGAAGAGCACATAATATTTTTTTGTGCATAAAACATTTATTTTGTATAATATTTGAAATACAAAATAATAATTTATTCGTATTACACTGGTGTGGAATTTAATTTTATACAAATAAGAATATATTTATATATATAAAAATGGATGTGTATTAATAAAATATTTAGTTATTAAATGTATGAAAGACCCCATGTAAGAATTGAACTATAAATTAGATTCCCTCTCTAAGATAATAATTTAATAACGAGTAAATTTTTTATAATATAATGATTTTAAACATGATTAATGGATGGTTATTAAATATGATATTGAATAAAATTAAATTAATAATGTAATTTATTAATATCACTATTAAATTTTGATGAATTATTAGTAATATACTAAATGATGTTCATATATTTTTTTGGAAATAAAAGAAAATATTTTTGGAACCAGAAGACATTTTATTAAATTTACTAATGGAAATAAAACAAATCATTTTAGGTATTCTATGGATTTTTTTATTTAAATATTATAATTTTTATCGATACATTTTATAAAATATTTTGGGTTAGTAAATGTTTGTAGTTCTAGTAAATGGGATCGTACTAAAGATATATAAATTTAGTTTAACCTGTTAACCAATTTATGGGAAAGTGGTATGATGTAAAAATTAATTTTTTGCAAAACTACCTAACAGCCCACTATCGTACAGGTGGTCAATTAATAGGTTTTTGATATACTATTTAATATTGGTTATTTTTCCCTCACGTACCTAATTACATGATTTATAAAATTAAATAACTGTTTTTAAATTTCAGGATATTTAATATAAATTCACTCCCACTCCTTTCCAACCAAAAATGTCAACCCTTGAATTCCATATTTTTCAATCCACTATTACACATGTTATCTATCCCATATTTCATGACCCGTCCCCTGAGGCCCATGTTGTGACTACCACCAAGCCCACCTTCTATAGGCCAGGGGCTAGCGATAAGCACCGAAAGTCATATTCCCTAAAAGGATAAGTTGTTGCCTTTATAAATTTTAAACTCACACAAAACAAGCACACAACCAGTTACAAGCACAAAGTAAAATATATAATAAATAGGTTCTGTACAAAATGTAAAGTGGTAAGAATACAATCCCAACTGAAAAGTAAAAGAAAAACTGAAATGTACAAGTAAAACTGAGTACAGCTCCTGTGAACATCCGATAGAGATCCTACCAAAAGGGTAGGTAAAGATCTCAAATGATCGTCTCTATGGATCACCGCATCAAAGGTCCACCTCTAATCAATTTCCAGTCCTATTACCCTCGTCCTCAGTTAGCGTTGTCCGTTTTCTACACAAGACACAACATGGTGCGGGCATAGCCCGTGTAGGGGTGAGTATAACAATATTCATTAGAGACCTCGAGACCCACGAAGGTCTCTCAAATCCTAAAAGGTTAAACCAAAAAACATGGAAACAATATTCCACAATACACAGGTATATGCCCATACATATACCTAAGTTATCAAGATATAATCATCTCACACAAGAGAAAAGAATACCACAAAGGTAACACCACAAGGGGTGAGATACAACACAGGTAAAACCACTGAGATTGAAGTACCACACAGGTAACACCAAAAAGGTATAACTAACACACAGGTACAACAAAAAGATGAATGTACCACCCAGGTACACCACATCGAAATATAAAATAAAGGTAAGGACTTAGGTCACACAATTATAGGTGATCTATTAAACTACAAATGATTAGTCATGAAGAAAGATCATATAATTCTGTCAAGAGGCACTACTGTTGATTATATGGAGTCTCACCCACACAGGACCGTGAGGTACTAACACACGTAATGACCCACATCAGATCCGACCCACAAAAAATCAGAATGAACTATCCCACCTAGGATCACTGAGTGCTTAGCGACACCGGATCGGTATGCGCTGACCCACACAAGATCGATGAGCGCGGACCCACACAGGATCTGACCCCCATAAGATCGGTATGTGCTGACCCACACAAGATCATTGATTTATGAACCACACAAGAGCGATAGGTATTTACCCCCGCAATGACCGACACAGGATCCGACCTGCACAAAGTCGATAGGTAACAACCCTCCGTATTATCAGTCTCCAACCTCCGCCTCACAGCCAGCCACTAGATTCCTCGCACACGGTGTGCTTGACTTCAGTAGAATCTGTCCCTCGATATACCATTTATACCTAGACCACCATTATTTCCCATGGAGAAGTATCCCAATGGTTTTCCATATCATAGGGGACCTAATGCAATAGACGATGTGTCAATCGGATTCCCAGTTTGTAAGTTATTAGTGTTTCCGCTCCGAAGGCCCGGATGGAATTGGGGTTCGATCTAACCTTGTCGTACTCCAACATTATTCATAACTCATTTGGAGTATACAAAAAGGACCATCTATATCCAAATATCCCAACACCATAAAAGGTTCGTCCAACGGACTCCCGGTTCTCATGTTACGACCAAAAAGGTATATCTGGGTTTGATTGGGCCCGGGTCCAGTCCGACCCAGTCAGACCGACCCGACCCAGTTCAGGTAGACCCAGACCAACTTGGTTCTGGCCCAGATGGCCTAGGCCTCAGCGGGCCAAGCCCGCATAGAGGACTTCCCAGCCCAGCCCGCTGGGCGCAGTCCGCCCGAGCTGGCGTAGAAGGGGGAGCACCCCCCTTCCGTTCGAAATGCCATATTGATGCACCATAGGAAATTGCCACATCAACCTAGGGAACTAAGAGGGTCCCACTAATCAGCCATGGTTGGTTATGTTCTCTGGCGAATCCTCCTCCCATCAGTGCGGTCGCGCGCCAATGTTCCACCGCGACAGACAGGTTGTCAGCTGCTCTTCAGCCTCCGTCGCGGCCAAGCGGACCCGATCTCTTGCTCATCCTAAGTTGTGGATGCACGCCGCCATACCTTCATTGGTCCAACCAGTGTGTCTACCCTACTCATCTTCTGTGGGTCACCACATCTCCGTTCTTAGCTCGAAAAAAACAATCGATTATTCGCGATCCTCGGGTCGAGGGATCTGTGTGCATATGTCATGCTCAACGAAATATTATGTTTCCAACATCATTAGATATTTTCTATTGAATAGTTCATGAAGAATGTATGGAGATTCAATAGATAATATGCAAGTTATATGTGTGGTACGATGGACATGTTAGTTTGGCCATCGTTATTGTGAAACCAGAATAATAAGAATCGATAAATAAATTCAATAATATATAAATCCCCTAACTCAATTTTCTGATTGAGGTGGAACAAGGAAGAAGGCGTAGTCGTTGAAGATAGGCATCGGCGTTCATCACTCCCGCAAGACTCTCCAAGGTAGGATCCTCATTCTTCGATTCAGGAAGTCATTATTCATTGGCGTATCTCGTTTGTTGGAGAAAGATCATTCCATCTCCCCAAATCTCTCCCCTCCCTTTCCAATCCATTTTCCGGCAAGAGGTGAGGTTCGAAATTAAATAAGAATAATCAATATTTTAATTAGATGTTGTACATTAATTAAATTATGTTTTAACATTTAATTTGGATAAATCCACGTGTTCCTTCCAATAAAAGAGCGGTTCACCTGGTCCCCACAACTAAATTCCAATTGGTGGTTTTAAGCTTGGGTGTTCCCCACCACTAAATATTTATATGGGAGGTATTAAAAATAAAATAAAAGTTTTAATTTAATTTATTTTTATTTTTTTTAACTCTCCCAAGAAATTTTGGGATACAAACTTTCACCCTCGACCTACTATGGTCGATATGAAGGACTCCTTAAGGGAATATCGGTGCTGTGAGTTCAACGGTTCCCTCAAGTTTCAACTCTGAGCACTGGTTCAAGAGTTACAAAAACCCACATGTAAGTATACTGAATGTAAAAAAAATAATTCATGAATACAATTCGGGCACTATAGGCCTCAGAATCACTTGCCTTCAGTTTTTGCGTACTTGTAATATTCCATATAATTAAAAAACATTCCATGAAAAAATTCGGGTCCTTAAATTCTCCCCACCCCAAGGATTTGTGTACTCCAAATACAAAACATAAATTAGGGAAACCGGTGGGGTTACTGAGAAGAAATCTGAGCCTCTCGCTCCCATGTGCTCTCCTGGTGGTTCCCATGGTGCCAACGAATTCACAACAAATGTATTAATCACCCACGATGGACTCTCTCAGGTCGATCCTTAATCCCCATTTTAACTTTTGAAAATGATGCCCCCTCATCGATGTACTGATCACCCCAGTCAATGATGTGCGAAGTGTTTGGTAAGTATCTCTTCAGATGTGATACATGGAAAACATCGTGCACCCAGTGCAACTGATGTGGAAGATCTAAGCGGTAATCCACCTCGCCAACTCTACTAAAGAACTAAAAGGGTCTGACTAATCTAAGAGATAACTTCCTGCCTTGGATAAATCTCCTCATACCTCATCGAGGCGAGACCTGTAGAATGACATGGTCTCCATCAGCAAACTCCAATGGTCTCAGTCTCTTGTTTTCATAGGAATTAAGTCTTCTTTGAGCTGTCTTCATCCACCCCTGGATGAACTACACCTTTTCTGTGGTAGCCTGTACCATCTCTAGTCACACAAGTGCTGACTCCCCTCGGCCAATCCATAGGAGAGGTGATCTACAATATCATCCATACAATGCTTCATATGGTTCCATACCAATAGTGGATTGATTGATGTTGTTGTACACGAACCCCACTAAAAGAAATTCATCCTCCCAACTATGGCCAAAATCAAGGATGCAGGAATGTAGCATGTCCTCGAGGGTCTGAATGGTCTGTTCTGTCTGACCATCTGTTTGAGGATGGAAGGTGGTGCTCAACCAAAGCTGCATTCTGAACACCTCTTGAAACCCCTTCCACAGTCGTGAGGTAAAACATGTATCACGATCAGAGAAAACCGTATATGGCACTCAATGAAGTCGTACAATCTCCTGCACATAGAGATGTCCCAAGCCCCATACTAAACCATGCTCTTTAATAGGTAATAATTGGGCCAAATTTGTGAGTCAGACAATGATCACTTTTATGGAATCATGTCTGCGGGACGTACGTGGAATAACCATCACAAATTCTATGTAAATTTCATCCCACTTCTACTATGGCACCTTTAATGGGTGAACTAATCCTACATGAACCTGGTACTCTGCCATCACTTGCTAAAAAGTGAGGCATCATGAGATAAAATCTTCTACTGCTTTCATCATTCTCAGTAACTAGTGCTGATGCCGGAGGTCCTGGTACATATTCACCACTCATAGATGTAAATCTAGAGGGGACATATGGAACTACCTCAACACTTCCTCCCATAGTTCCACTGGTACCATAGTACATCCTCTGAATAGGATGACGTGATCCCCACCTTCACAAAATCCCTCGAGTGCTAGTCCTGTGGACATCTGAGCATGTCGTGCCTCACAGTAAGTGTCCCCAAGATGCACCTCCCTAACTCAAAGAAGGTGTGGGGGAGTGACTGTCAGAGATAGAATATTAGCTGCTCCATCTCAAACCACGTAGGATATCTGCAATGTCTCTAACTACTCTATAGCATCATTTAGAAAGTGTACCCCATATCTCAGGCGGATTGCATCTACTACTACGTTCCCCTTCTGAGGAATATAATCTATCTCAATGTCATAGTCTTGGTAGAACTCAGTCTGACGTCATTGTATCAGGTTTATGTCTTTCAGATAAAATATATACCTGAGATTCGTGTTATTAGAGTAGACTGTAAAATTTTCACCCATAAAGTAATGTCACCACATCTTCAAGGCGAATACCACTTCTTCTAACTATAGTTCACGGGTAGCATAGTTCTACTCATGATTTCTCAGCTATCAAGAGCCATATGTGATCACTTCTCACTCCTGCATCAGGACACATCCATGTCTGATCCCTGATGTGTCATAGTAGTTGATGTACCCAACGCCCTCATCCGATAGACTCAAGTTGGGGGCACCCATAATTATCTACCTCAACTCCTAGAAACTCTGATAGCATCTCTACTACCATATTAAGGGTTTCCCCTTCATCATCAATGCTGATAAGGGTTCCGCAACCTAGGAAAAGTCCGGAAAAAACCATCTGCAGTAACCAGCCAAACCCAAGAAACATGGCACCTCTGTCACACTCCTGGGTGGATACCAAGCAAGAACATCCTCGATCTTTTCTGCATCCACCACAACTATAGCCTTCGAGATGACGTGTCCTAGGAAGTGGACCTCTCGTATCCAGAACTGTCACTTTGAGATCTTACCATAAAGTTGGTGCTCTCAGATTGCGTCCAGAACTATCTGCAGATGATAGCCATGCTCCTCCACCATCGCTGACTATATCAGGATGTTGTTGATGAAGACTACCACAAAGCGATTAAGGTATGGCTGGAAGATCCTGTTAATGAGTCCCATGAACACTTCGGGGGCATTGGTCACACCGAATGCAATATCCAAGAACTCATAGTGGCCATATCGACATCTGAAGGTCGTTTTCGGCACATCCTCATCTCGTA
The DNA here is from genome assembly GCA_963277665.1 of Viscum album. NCBI lineage: Eukaryota > Viridiplantae > Streptophyta > Magnoliopsida > Santalales > Viscaceae > Viscum > Viscum album. Next base: position 1,149,080,122 of record OY728156.1, read on the forward strand.
CCCTAAGCTGGTGATATCCTCATATGAGCTCTATCATAGAAAACCAATATGATTCGTTCAAATGATCAAAGGGATCATCAATCATAAAGAGTGGGTACTTGTTCATCACGGTCACCTGGTTTAGGCAACGATAGTATACATAGTGCCTCAAACTCCCATCTCCCTTTTGGCCGAAAAAATCAGGGCTACCCTAGGGGAAACGATGAGCCTACTGAATCCCTTGCTCTGCAAGCCCTCTAGCTGTACCTGTAGCTCTTGAAACTCTGTAGGACCCATTCGATATGATGGAGTATATAGAGGGGTTTTCCTAGGGTACAAGTCGATATAAAATTCCACCTCTTTATGAGGAGGTAGACTCAGAACATCATCAGGAAAAACACCAGTGTACTGGTCCACCACTGAAGGATAGCTCAGACTCTCAACATCAACCACTACAAGGGTAGGGCTAGCCAACTGATGTGTGTTCGGTTGCACCATCCTCCACATATTTTCATCATACACAATGAAGGTTTTTTTAGTCGGTGAAGGAAAATATGTTCCCATCTATGCAGACACACTGCACTTTTTTCCTAATACAATCAATCATAGAATAGATTTGGGATAACCTGTCCATACACAACATGATATCGTAAGGCCTCACCGCCGCTACTAGAAGATCCTAGCCGAAGCTCTCACCTCATAGAGTAAAATCACACTGTCATAACTAGTTCATAATCATCGAATCTGCTCCCATAAGAGTCTCTAGCCATAAGGATTGAGCCAATGGCTACACCGGTATCTCTGAGCTCCGAATGAGGATCATAGAAATAAAAGAATGACTGGCACCGATTCCTATATGTACTAAAGCTATGGTTGTGTAGACAAAGATCGTACCTCGAATAATATCTGGAGTTTCATGGTCATAGGCCTCATCTTCCTGAAGCTGAGCTCATCCCTGTCCACATGCTCCCGATGGTCGGGGTGGACCTCTTGGTGGTTGTGGCGGTTGAACCTCAGATCGCCACCCACTACATACTGCATGCCCTACTCCTCTACCACTTCTGCCTCATTCTTGCAAACCTCCTCAATCAAATAATCGCATCATCCCAGGCAGTCCTTCGACCATCTACTATTCATATATACAGCGGGTCGGGTAGTCGTAAGCCATGTGACCCTACACTCCACACCAATAACAATGCTTGTTCCTCACCGGTCATTCTCTGTCTCGAGAACCCCGCAACACTGACCATGTATCATGTGGTCGTCCACCTATAGGTGTTTCCCTCTTGGACCATTACATCATCTGTCTGCTGTCAATTACCGATGACTCTACAATGTGTCATCCGGGGGTGGGTCCCGCTGCTGGTGACTGCTCACCAAGGAAAATCTCTACTAAGAGTGCTCGCTCTAACACCCCCGCCTGCGTTGGGATACTGAGAGAAACCATCGAAGCTCCAATCTCTTGTTTGAGCCCCTGCTCGAATGTCCAGGCCAAAAATAAAGGGTCATGAACCATGATAGTGTAGTAGCACGAGGGGTCAGTGAACCTCGCAGAATATTGAGCAACAATCATTCTACTATACTGAATCCCTTGCTCTGCAAGTCCTCTAGCTGTACATGAAACTCTCGAAGATCCGTAGGAGCTATTTGATATGACGGAGTATATAGAGGGGTTGTCCTAGGGTACAAGTCAATGTAAAAGTCCACCTATCTATGATGTGGTAGACTTGGAACATCATCAGGAAAAACACCTGTGTACTGGTACACCACTAAAGGATAGCTCAGACTCTTAACATCATCCGCTTTAGTGGTAACGCTAGCCAACTGATGTGTGTTCGGCTGCACCCTCCTCACCATAAGTCCATCCTGCACTATAAATGTTTTTTTAGTCAGTGAAGGAAAACAAGGTCACATCTAATCAGACACACTGCACTTTTTGCCTAATATAGTCAATCAGAGCATAGAATGTGGATAACCAATCCATACACAAGACGACATCGTATAGCCTCGACCCAGCTACTAGGAGATCCTAGCTGAATCTCTCACCTCATAGAGTAAACTCACACTGTTGGAACTAGTTCATAATCGTCAAATATGCTCCAATAGAAGTCTCTATCCATAAGGATCAAGCCAACAACTCCATGGGTATCTCTGAGCTCCAAACGTTGATCGTAGAAAAAAAACACTGACTGGCACCAGTGCCTGTAAGTACTACTGCTAAGGTGGAGTAGACAAAGATCGTATCTCAAATCATCTCTGGAGTGTCGTGGTCATAAGAATGAGCTTCCTGAAGCTGAGCTCATCCATGTCCACATGTTCCCTGTGGTCGGGGTGGACCTCCTGGTGGTTGTGCCAGTTGACCCTCAAATAGCTGCCCACTACCTGCTGCATGCCCTGCTCCTCTACCACTTCCACCTCCTGCCTACGGACCTCCACAATTGAATCATCGCATCTGCCCAGGTAGTCCTTCGACCATCTTTTGTTCATCTATACAGAGGTTCAGGTATTCGCAAGCCACGTGACCCTACTCGCCGCACCAATAAAAATGTTTGTTCCTCACCGTTCGTTCACTATCTCGAGAACCCCACAACACTAACCATGTATCATGTGGTCATCCAGCTATAGGTCATTCCCTCTTTGACCATTACATAATCTGTCTGCTGTCATCTGCCTATGACTCTACAATGTGTCATCTGGGGGTGGGTCCCGCTACCGGTTATTGCTCACCAGGGAAGCTCTCAACTAAGATTGCTCACCCTAACACCCCCTCCTACGTCGGGATACTGAGAGAAACCATCGTGGCTATAATATCTTGGCTGAGCCCCTACTCGAATGTCAAGGCCCTAAAGAAAGGGTCTCGCACCAGGTTAGTGGAGTAGCATGAGAGGTCAGTGAACCTCCCAGAATACTGAGCAACAATCATGCTACCCTACTGTATGTGGGGAATCTCTTATATACACACTAAGCATAGGGTTTCTAGGACGAACTCTTCCCTAAAATTTCTCTCTAAGTCCGCCCTGATGAGTGTCACCTCTCCATGTACCTAGAGCATCAAGCTCCACCATCTTCCCACTACTGCATGATGTAGACATGCTGAAAGGATCACCATGAGATCATCTGGTGACCCTTCCAGTTGAAAGAATCTACCCACGACCTCCGACCAATCCTCACCCACCTGTGGGTCCATATCTCCACAGAAATCAGGTGGTATATGGTTCTGGAACTTGTGCAACCCGCTCAAGCGGTGTGCACCCTCTGCTTCGGGGGCTGGTGGCATCAGCTACACAACAGGTAGTGGTGTTGCAGGTATGGCACCCAATTTTACAACTACCGTAAGGGGGCTTTACACCGAATCCTCATCACTCGGTGGGTTGTCATCACATACACTACCTAGAATCCTAACTGGCTGTCTTCATGGAGGAATCCTTAAAAGAAATAGGTGTGGAATGATCATCATGTTTATTCCCGATGAGATGACTCAATGATATCACAAAAAAAATCAAATAAACAAACGCAAACCGTGTTTTCATGAATTGAGACAGAAATTAGAGGTCAGGGTCCTGGTGTATGGATAATTCGTCTGCCGCACAAACACTGGACTCCACAAACTGAAAACAACAATAATAACACTTAACAAAATTGCTTCATAGATAAGATTGGAGTCATAGTTCTTTGGTAGAACCAACCTCCTCTAATACCAATTTGTCACGACTCGTCCCTCGGGGCCCGTTCCATGACTACCCCAAGCCTTCTGTCCATAGTATAGGGGCTGGAGACAAGAACCGAAAGTCGTATTCCCTAAAATGGGAAGGAGATGCCTTTATTAACATTAAAATCACACAAACCCAACACACAAGCATTTACAAGAACAATGTAAACTATATAGGAATCATGGTATGTACAGAAATTAAAGGGGCTAGAATACAATTTCAACTAGAATGTACAAGAAAAACTGGAAAGTACAAGTAAAACTGTTTACAACTCCAATGAACACCTAACAAAGATCCTACCTAAAGGTTACGTACAGCTCTCGAGCGATCGTCTCGGTGAATCACCTCATCAAAGGTCCACCTCTGAGCAGTCCCCAGTCCGGCTACCCTCGTCCTCAGTCAGCGATGTCGGTCGTCTGCCCAAGACACAACATGGTGCGGGCATAGCCCAAGCAGGGGTGATTATAAAAATACTTAGTATGGATCATGAGACCCCCGAAGGTCTCTCAAATTCTCAAAGGATAATCCAAAAAACCTAGAAACATCAGTCAACCCTACTTAGGTATATGCCCATACATATACCTAAGTTATCAATATATACTCATCTCATAAAGGATGAAAAAATACCACAAAGGTAAAACCACATGAGTTGAGATACCACACAGGTAATACCACTGATATTGAAGTACAACATAGGTAAAACCACGAACGTATATCTACCACACATGTACACCACGAATATGCATGTACTACACAAGTACACGCACAGAAATGTACCATAAAGGTAAGGACTCATCTCACATAGGTATAAGTGAAGTATAGAATTACAGATGATTAGTCATGAAGCTAGATCATCTTATTCTGTCAAGAGGCACTACTGCTGATTATATAGAGTCTGACCCACATAGGATCGATAAGTACTAACCCCCAAAATGACCCACAGAGAATCTGACCTACACAGGATGAGTATGCACTGACCCACAGAGGAATGATGAGTGCTAACCCACATAAGATCTTACCCACAGAGGATCGGTATGCGCTAACCCCAATAGGATCGTTGAGCGCTGAATCACATAGGATATAACCCACACATGATCGGTATGTAATAACCCACATAAGATCATTGAGTGTTGACCCACACAATATCGATAGTTATTACCCCTCACAATGACCCACTAAAGATCTGACGTTCCCAGAGTCGATAGGTAACTAACCTCTGTATTATCTGTCTCCATCATCAGCCTCACTTCCAGCCCCTGGATTCCTCGCACCCAGTGCGCTCGAGTTCCGTATAATCTGTCCCTCGAGATATTTTTCATACCTATACCACCAATAAGTCCCATGGAGAAGTATCCCATTGGTCTGACATGTCACGAGGGACCCAATGAAATAGATGACACATCAATCGGATGCCCGGTCTTTATGTTATTAGCATTTCCTCTCCGAGGGCCCGTTTGGATTTGGGGTTTGATCCAACCCGATTGTAATCCAACTTTATCAGAAACTCAAGTAGAGTATACCAAAAATACATTCTCGATCCAGGGAACCCATTGTTACAGATGGTTCATCAAACGGACACCTGGTTCTCAAGTTATGGCCAGAAAGGTGTATCTGGGTCTAATTGGTCCCGGGTCCGACCCGACCCGGGTCCTGCCTAGATGGCATGGGCCCCAGCGGGCCCAAAAAACTAGGTACGGCCCAACCCGCATTGGGCATGGCCCGGTGGCATGGTCTGCCCGAGTTGTCGTCAATGGGGGAGCACCCCACTTTTGTTCAGAATGCCGAAGGGCAGCGCCTTATGGAATTTCCGTGTCACCCTTAGGACCCATGCTGGTCCCCAGATCCATTTCAGCTGGCTGGGTGCTCCGGTCGGTTCTCCTCCCAGCAGCACACTCACTCGCGACTGGTCCACTGCAGTCGGCTAGGTGCCACTCACTCTTCAGCCTCTGCCGCAGCCAAGCTGCCGAGGTCTCCTGCTCATCCAGTAGCATAGACGTGTGCCACCCAACCTTCATGTGGTTGGCCGGTGTGCCGGCCATACTCCTCTTCTGCGGGTCACCACATCTCCAATTTTATTATAATGAATAAAAATCGCATATTTGTGATCCTCGAGTGGAAGGATCCACGTCCATTTGTCGCGCTCAACAAAATATTGTGTTTCCAGCATCATTAAATATTTGGTGTCGAAGAATGCATTAAGAATGTGTGAAGAATCAAAAGATAAGAGGCATGGTATATGCACGAGATTATGGACATGTTAGTTTGGCCATCGTCATTTTGAATTTTTTTTTTCAAGATTTGATAAATAAATTCAATCATATATAAATCCCCTACCTCAATTTTCTGATGGAGGTGTCACGAGGAAGATAAAGAAGTCATTGAAGATTGATGTCAGCGTTCGTCACTCCCACAAGATACTCCATGGCCGGTTCCATGTTCTTCGATTATGGATGTCATTCTTCGTTGGAGGATCTAGTTTGTTTGTGAAAGATCTTTCAAACTCTCCAAATCTCTCCCCTCCTTTTCCAATCCCTTTTCCCGTGAGAGGTGAGGTGCCAAATTAAATAAGTTTAAGAAATAATTTAATTTGACATTGTACAATAATTAAATTAATTTTTCACTTTTAATTTGGAGAAATGCAAGAATTTCATCCCATTAAAAGAGGTGTTCGGGTGGTCCCCACAACTAAATTCAAATAGTAGGTTTCACGCTTGGGTGGTCCCTACCACTAAAATTTCATATGGGAGGTTTTAGAAACAAAATTAATATTGATCTTTATTTTATTTTTATTCTTTTAACTCTCCCACAAAATTAAAGGAAACTAACTTTCACCCTCGACCTACTGCAGTTGAGATGGAGGTCTACATAAGCGAATACCAGCACTACGAGTTCAACGGTGCCCTAAACTTTCAAATCCAAACACCTGTTTAAAAGTTACAAAAACCCACTCGTATGTTTTATGAACGTATCCCAAAAAGTTTATAAACTCATTTCGGGCACTCCGGGCCTCATAATCAGTCGCCATCAATTTTCACAGACTCATAATACTCCATATAATTAAAAAAATTAAATGGAAAAAATTCACTTCTTTACACCTTATTCTATAATGGAATTGATAAAATATTGGGTGTTCATGATCATATTGAGATATAAAACATACCTATCATCCAACTGTGGCATTTATTGTATTTTATATTTAAAAATAATAAAATGATAAATTAATGAATTATATTAATATTCCATTATTAAAAAGGATAAACCATGGATGATATGTTTACCTATATTGATATTTAACATTGATGATTAATATATGGGTTCCTCTACCTTCTCTATTTTTTATACAGGTAAAAATTGATCGCACTGTATGTGGTGTTATGTTTATGTGATTACATTGAAAACTCTTCAATAGTGCTTTGGTGGCCTTTAATGTTTTCTGTAAATATATAAAGTTTTTATGATGGACTATTATTTTTTATAATTGATTTCATAATGATAACATAAACTCACATTAGGTTTCCACCATAGTTGATTTCAAATTTTGAGAAATCTATATGATTTTAAATCAACAAGTGTGGTACCTTCTTCTACCTCTATATATGCATGATAGTATTATTCACATGGGGGGGGGAGTATTTAAGTATTGTAATACAATTTATTATTGATTTTAAATATTATATTCAGGGTTTTTAATGTGAATCACCCTTAAATTTGTTGTCCAGTGATTTGAATACTAATGTGATGGCTGGTCATCCCACTTTTGGGATTATAAAAAAATATTCATTGGGATCTCATGATAATTTGGACTTTTGTTTAGATAATTTTATTTCATGTAGTGATTATATATTTTATCTATTTTATCACTTTATAGGATAATGTTCTTATTTATTCCTATTATGTTAGATATGTTAGGTTATCCCAATTTATCAATATAACTTCCAATAAGAATGTAGGATGTTTAATAGGCATTTGATTCATGACTTACTATAGTGGCCTCATTCCATTTAGGTTATGAATTTTATATGAACAATATATTTATTTACATGTTTTTTTCATTTAGATTATACGATGTTTCTATATTATTATTTATCATTTTTTGTATTTTTGTCTCCTATAATAATGAAAATGAATTTCCATTATTATTATTTAGATAATTAAATTATTAATGAGTTGAAATGTTACATGATATAATATAATTTTTTGGTATCCCTATAATAAACTATAACTAAACTCATTGTATTTTTCCAATGTTTGTTTGAGTGGGGTTTATGTCAACCATATTATTTCATGTTGACCTAGCATAGATATATATTTGATTTCATATTATATTATATTTTATGAATAGTGATATATATTATTGATTAATGTTTATAGAATCTGGATGGTTTCAAAGTGATATTTGTACTAATATAATATCAATACAACTTGGAGGGCATGTATACATCATGGATCATGCATGATAGAAAAGGAAAAACCATATCTTTTGATTTAAAATTATGTGTTTAAACATTGAGATAGTGGATATTACATGTTATATCCCTAGATTAGTTTTTGATGATGATAATTTATTATCTATAATTGTTTTATGATTTTCAATTATATAATCAACCTTTAATTATAGTCGTTTATTAATATTGACATATGACTAGAATGGGTTTCATTTATTATTAGATAGTGTTTATATGTATAAAATTGGAATGTAAATTTCATTACATGTTAGTTAATCTATTATTTTACATTGTTATATTATTATTTATAATTTGAAAATTATATTTATAGCGTTATCCTCCCACTATAATACATTATCCCAATGCTAGTCAGAAATATCAATAATACAGGGACACATGCATGAGGTTATATAGAAAAAAACATCAATCTTCTAAATTGTGATGGTAAAATTCATGATGGTATTTTATCCATTTATTTATCATGTATTATGATTTTAATAGTCATTATAGTTTATTTAAGTGTGTCTAAAATTATTTTGGGAGAGTTTATTGTATCTACCCCGCACCATCTTAGTGGACCCCCAATGTTTCTCATGATATATGGTCATTTTAATTAATCATCATTATTTTGGATTCATGAAAATCAATGAATTTTTTAAGTGAAATTTATGTATGTACACTTTCCCAATTTTGGGAAGATGGTGTTGAAACATTCTTGATATTTCACTCAAATGTTTAAATGCATGTATTTAAATTTATGTTGTTTTAAACAGTTTTATAATGTGTTTTAATAGAAAAATTAAAATGTTGAGTTAGTCTATGTTATGTAAAATAATTCATTATTTTTTTCAATTAAATTGAAACCAATAGAATCTAATTTATATATGATTGTATTTTTACTTTATGTTTTATATATATTGGTATATTAATGTTGGGATTAAAAAATATATAGATTGTTTGTCTATAATTCCATGGGGTCTCTGACTGTGATGTATTAGTGACTAAGTCATGGTGTTCTATACGAACTTAATGAATTTATAGATATTGTGTTTGTATAACAATCCAATTATATAATAATTATGAACAAGGATGTGGATTTAGGTGTTTTATGTTGATAGTGTATCAATAAATGCATCACAATTTTTAAATATTTATAAATAAAATTTTTATTTACAATTATATAAAAATTAATGGTTCTAATTTTTAAAATTTATCTACCTCAAAAATGACTCATGAAGTGGAATAAGGAGATTCTGATATCCATTAACATGATAACTATCTATCATGGATGTTTAATTGGAAAATATTCCTGATTCTATCCCTATATAATAGTGTTTTGAGCACTTTCAATCATGTTATTTTCATTTAGAACCTTTTGCTGGTAGAGGAGAACATCACTGCATGGTAACAATAGTAGAATTCCTTAAAGATATAATGATAAATCAGCAATATACTTTTTACATGAAATGTATCCCACATCATAATATTCAACATATCAACGGGATCAATAATATTTTTGAGCTACTTTGAATGTATGGATACATGAGGGGAATGTTTTCCTCTGTTATGCTATGGGGGATTTCAAGTTAACTGCAAAGTACTACTATGTAGATAATCATGAAATGTTTTTTTATCATGGGAAGCCTTTATTTTATATTCACCATGGATTTACGTCTTGATAATTTCATGATTTATAGTGATTAAGAGTTCATAGAGAACATAATGGATTATATTATATTATTAACATTAGATTCATTTAAATGGTTTCATTTTATTTGTATGAATAGTATTTTAGAATGAGGATTTAAATTTATGGTGTGTCGTAATAGTCCTATAATAAAATCATACATAGTATGTCAGATTCATTATCATGGAATCATATTCTAATGTGGTTAAAAAGACCCTTATATTTTAGATGTGTCTTATGTAGAGTTGGATTCTTGGAATGTGATTTAATTGTAGTATTATTTTGGTTATCTATGGAAATTGTATAAATGTGAATGTTGACGATGTTCTCTATGATGATGGTGGCCAACAAGTTGGGGAAATAGTTTATTTTTTTCATCCATTAAAATGATATCATCTAATATAATTTCACTATATAAAGAATTTACATGTGTGATTTTCTTGATTGAGTTTAGTGAGGGGATATTAGACTTTTTGTATGATAAAGAATTTAAATAATTATTACAATATTTTTCCTTTATAAGGCATAAGTAGGGGCTCCCGACTTAATAAAGCTTCTATAGTTTAGTTTTTGTGTTCACTAAAGATAAATAAAAAATAATCCATTGGCGGTAATGATGCAGAAGGTGATTAAGTTTCCAAATTCAAAATCAAGATATGTTACATAGGATGATATTCTATAGAGTCGATTCATGTCAAATGGGTACATTTTTGGGTTACCAATAAACCAAATTTATCAAATGGTTTTTTTATTCTTAGTGTCGAAATTCTAATATTAATAATGAGATATATGATTCTTATCATCACCTCACCAATATATTCTCCATTTTATTCAATCATAATCTATTTCTGTAGTTAATATTATTTTGGGACTAAACTATGATAGTTTCATGAATATTAAATATCAATATTAATACCTATAAAAATAATTGAGAATTTTTCATCATGTTTAGGGTTAATAATGTTATGAAGCGGCAGTTAGTGGTTATATAAATTAGTGCGATTCTTTATATCATTCATATGAAATTTATAAATAATATATTCTATATAGTAGATGAAATAATTTTTACATTGCATTTATCTCCACTAAAAAATTAATCATTTCATATATAATAAGTATAAATTATATAAATAAAGGACAATAAGAATTTCCATAAGAATAATATATTTTTGGCCTCTAGAAGATGAGGGTTATAACAACCTTAATGACCAGCATGGTCTTATAAGATTATTTTCTATATTTAATCCTAATGTATGTATTGTATTTAACTGTATCAAAATTATTTTTATACAAAATTTATAATCATTTCCCCCAAGATTAAAATTTACTTCATTATTGATTCGATTTTTTGTTCTCATCTTTGATCAGTACGTTCATATAATACGAAATTGGAGTAGTTAAGTAAGATAAATTTAAATCAACCCTAACATTAGTTATATATATATTTATATATTTGAATATACCATTAATTTGATCAATATATGTTTTCCATGAATATTTATGATTTATTTAGAATACAAATTGACAAAATAAAGTAGAATTATATTCAAATTAATAACTAGTATATACTCCAATGGATAATACATTTTTTTATTAGTTAAAAAATTCTAGAAGGATCTCTATGTTTGGTATGTGATCTTATTGTAATTTTTTAGTGAGAAGGAAGGATATTAAATATTAAATATTTTAATGTATGTATAAGGTATATTATAATTTGGTTGTTCCATTCTTATATCAGAATAGATTAGAGTAATGTTTAATTATCATAAATTTTTAATTACATACCAACCTGGACTCTTTCTTAGATCATTGTCCAACATTTTTGGGGAACTATTCATAAACATTAGGTTTATGAGGATTATATAATAATTATATGACTCGTATTTTTGGTTTATCAAAATTATTTCAAGAATTCGGTGTTCTTTTTCATTTATAATAGGTTTGTTCCCTATGAAATTTCATATTTGAGTTCTGTTTTTATTAATATATTGAAGGTTGTAGTCCTATTTAAAATAAAAAATATTTAATTATTCATTATTGATAAGACGCTCCCATTAATCATTTGGTTAACATATAAGGTTCAATTTATATTTTTCTCACCCAGTACCCATGATGACATGATTTTACAAGAGAAGAAGTAAATTTTAACGCACTGATCAGAATGAAACCACAAAACATATTTTTAATAATTTTTTAACATTTATAACTGAATTTATTTTTCTTAATTGATTATAGGGATACATAATCTTTTATAAATCATTATTTATCAGTTTTGGGGACGTATTAATGTGGGTGGATTTGTTGTTTTATTCTTGATCACATTATATTAGGTTCTAATATTTATATTACTACACTAATGGAATGGAGATATCTTCTATGATTCATGATATGAATTGTCAGTTGTACTGCTATATTTTAGCAGGATTTGTCATCTATATGGACTATAATATCTTCATGTACATCATTTTAAGGAAATATATAAATATATGATAGGGTCACATGGTTGAGCAATTTAAAAAAATGCAGATGGAAAATTTTCTATATAAATGGAATGTGGATGTAGATAAACTGGAATGGAAAACCCACAATGATGTTTCTTGAGATTCCGGGGAAAAATGGTGTATAATGAGACTTATATTAGTTTTACCATATGATATGAATAATTATTTATGTTTGGATAATTATTCTCTAATTTCTAACACAACATTATTTTTTTGATTAGTTGAATCCCATAAAAACATTTGATTTAGTATACTTTTTTTAGTGTTATATACTCATTGATGGACAACCAATTCTGGGATTGAAATTTGATGATAAAAGAGTAATCAATGTCCATCAATTAATGGTTATTCCAATGTTTATGGTGATAGAGAATAATTTGGACTCTCCAAATGAATTATGTATAATTAATCTTGGAATGAAAAAATTATTTATAAAATATATTAAAAATTTTGGTATCCTTGATTAATGACTAATATTATAGGTCATGTGTATTAATTCCATATCCTTCATAGGTTGATGGAATATTAATTATTTCCTTGGGGAATAAAAGTCTCAAATTATCTTCCTAATAAGAAGATTGATGGTGATACTAGAAACATAATAGTAGGGTTCATTATAGTTAACATAGTTATGATGTTGTTTGAGAAATTAATGAATGTTTGATGATTGTCACAAATATCTAACGTATTAATGAGAATTAGTTAGCTGATCAGCTTGTTAGGAAATTTTTAGGATTCAGAACACCTACAATGGATTTTAGTAAAATTGTTTGATATTACGATGTATCCTCTACATTTTTAATTAAGATGGTTTTAAATGATGTGACGAGACTTCATCTATAGTTTTGTAAAATTATTCACACATAAGAAGATATGTATTTATAGAGAACAATTTTGATAAGATAAATATGTTTTGGGTTAACATGCATGATTTAAATTGTTAATAGAAAATCTCTTTTTATTGAATAAATTTCTTAGTAAAATAGAGATCAAGATTTGATATATATCAATATGGATAAGAAAATGTACTGTTAACTTTTCTACTCACAACTATTATCTATATTCCCCTATGGAAAAACATTCATCGGGTTGATCCTAGAACAAGAGTTCTTATAGAGGCTAATGTTGTTTAAAATTAATTAGTCATGATTTTCATAAGAACTTGATCATATGATGACATTTGGATATGAGAATTGGAGTTCACATTAGTGAATGAGTGACATCGTATGTATCAATAAATTAGGTTGTTGATAATTATAGATTTTAGAGATGTTTTACCATAGTTTGTTTTCATTATCAACTTGATAATATATTTGAACTATGGATTATTCAAAAAAAATTACCTCTCTGAAAAATGGATATGTATAATATAATCTAAACTAAATAGAATTATTGAATTGGGATAGACCATTAATGCATGATTGAATTTAAAGATATCAAATTTGCGGTTCAATCACCTTTATTATAGAGATATGTTTAGATTTTGGATCCTTATTAGAGTAGAATTTCAAGAATATATTTCCTCTAGTTCCTATGAAATTCCATCATGGGAATATTTGAATGGATGCATGGAAATTAGATTTGTTTTTGGACAGATCTATGTATCTTTGAATGTGTGTTTGTTTGGATTATAGAATCTTTTCAGGGATGATAATCCAATGAATGAGGTTATTAAATGACCTCCATATTTATCAAATTGTCAAAAATTAATTTTGTATCATCATATCCAAAAATTATATCAGGGACATAAACTGTTTTTATGTTCTTGAGAGTTGATTGATGTCTCGATTCGAGTCCATTGGGTCTTTCTATTGAAAAGTTTCAAGAGGGGAAAACACTCAGCTTGTATCTCATTATAAATATGAAAAATACCGTTAAGTTGAGGTATAACCTTATGAAGCCTAAAAAACAAGATTACGTGATAGTAAATGGTATCTAGTGTTTCACTAAGCAAACTTACCATGTTTATTGGGTACCCAAAAATAAAATTAATAAAATTACATATTTGTTTTTATTTTACTAGGAATATAATAGTAATAAATCCATTATACCTACCAAAAATATCATCGAACCCCCAGAAACCACAATGCACTCATCCTCAATAATTTGATCTCTCCAAGGATAGTTTTTGTGCATCCCAAGACATGCACTTCTATATTTGGTGTTGAAGATAGAAAACATGTTGAAAATGGATTTGATAAACAAATATAATTACATGAAAATAAAATATTTACAACCAAATGGCCATTTTTTTATTAGAAATTTATACAATTTTAAAAATATTTTTCTAGTTTAGCCACCTTTTTATCTGAAAGATATTTTTTACACAGTGTTAGAATTAATATATTCTATAAAAACCCTTCAACATTTACAATAAATACACTACACATGACACTCTCTTAGGAATATATTTTGTATTACATTTCATGATAACCCATGGAAATAGAATCATAAAAAAGCACTCTAATAAAAAAGGATTTTTAGAGGATCTAATTATGGTAGGCCCATCGCCCGTCACAAATGGTACTTCACGTAAGGTTATTTGTGACATGAATGGAATCATATCTCAAATAGTGGTTAAAAACATTATTTAAGATGACAATGTATTTATGTTGCAAAACCTTTAGTGAGGTCTATGTGCCATACCTAGGGAAATGTATTCATGATAAGGATAAACCATAATTACATACACCTTTTTTTCATTATTGTTATTTGTGACGACAATTAACTTTGGTCAAAATACTCATTTTTTCATTTCTTTAATTAATAAATCTAGGTTCTAATTGTGACGGGTTTCCTATCATAAATATCCCAATCAAAATTACTTATCCTATATATACCCCACCCACCACTTGAATTTTTTCCATTCTCATCTCCACTATACTCCCCTCTAATTTTCTCCTCTCAAATTCTCATGCATAAACATTTAGAAGTTTTAAATTTTACATGGATGCAAACATTCAGAATTGCATCCACTAAAAGATATAGTTCTAAGATATTTATATAATGTTTGTAAATTTTAGGCTATTTATTTTATTTTATATTAGTATTAATTGTTATTAATTATAAAAAACTAAATTTAGTAAGAATTACCGTGTTGTATTTTTCATCTTTTAGTTTTATTTAATAGTAATTATTTTTAATTAAAAGTATTTAGTTGTAAGTTGTAATAATTATTTTTAATCAAAAGATGATGGTCTATATTAATAATAATTATTTTTAATTAGTAGTTGTTATTAATAATCACTAGTAATTAATAATAATTTGATGTAATTATAAATAATTCATAGTAATTAATAATAATTAGTAGTATACAATAATATTTATAAGTAATTAGTAATAATTAGTAAAAACTAATTTTATTTTCTTTTAAATGGTATTAATTATTGGTATTAGTTTTGATTAGTTATAATTAGTATTAATTAATAGTAATTAGTAATAAATAGTACTAATTAGTAGTAATTAGAATTATTTACTACTAATTAGTAATTAATAGTAATAAATAGAGATAATTATCACTAATTATTAACAATTAGTAATTTGTAGCAATACTTGTAAATTATTAGTAAAAATTTTTAAAAAATGTTAATAATTAGTATAAATTGGGTATAATTAATAATAATTAGTTCAAATAAGTTTCAATATGGGAAAATTACATTTTATTAGTTTTAATTTGTGGTAATTAGTAATTATTAGTTGTAATTATTAATAATTAGTAATATATACTAATAATTAGTAATAAATATGGAAATTATCAATAATTACTAATAATAACAAATAAATTGTAATAATTATTAATAAATAGTATTAATTATATATAATTTGTATTAATTTGTAATAATTTGTATTAACTGGTAATAATTAGTAATAATTTGTATTAATTAGTAATAATAATTATTAATTGTACTAGTTAATAATAAGTAGTAATAAATAGTTAAAATTAGAGATAAATTATAATAATTTGCAATAATTTTTAATGATCATTAAAAATTTGAAAAAATTAGTGGTAATTTGTAAAAACACATGGTAATTAGAAATAATTAGTAATAATAAGTGGTATTTTGAAGAAAATATAATTATTTAGTGTTTATTAAAAATTATTTGTAAAAATTTGTAATAAATAGTACTTAATAGTGTGAATTATCAATAATTAGAAATAATTACTATTAATTAGTAAAAATTAGTAAAATATTGTAGTAAATTGTTATAAATAGTAAAAATTTGTAATAGTTGTTAAAAACTGTAATAATATTAAAAATTCATAATAACTATTAAGAATTTGTACTTTTTAGTACATATTATTGGTAATTAGTTATAATTATAAATAATTACTAATAATTAGTAATAAGTTGATTTAATTTGTAACAACTAGTAAACATTAGTAACATTTAGAGGTATTTAGTAATAAATAGTGGTAATTAGTAATAATTAGTTGTAATTAGTAATAATTCATGTTAATTAGTTGTAATTATTAAAAATTAGTGTCAATTAGTAAAAATTTGAGTTAGTGAGTAAAAAATAGTAAAAATTAGAAATAATTAGTAAAAAATATGAATAATTTGTAGAAATTAGTAATAATTAGCGTTAATTAGTAATATTTTTGTGGTAATCTAATAAAAAATAGTATAAATGTTTTCAAATAAAAAATATAAATAATTGTTTTTATAAATAAGTTTATATTAAGAAAAATTACTATAAAAAATATAAATTTATATAATTTACAATAAAATTATATAAAAACATTAAAAATATTATAAATTGTAATAAAATAATATAAATTGTTAAATATTTATAATAAAATTAAACATATAAATTTGTATAAGTTAATAAAAATAATCTAAATTTGTATAGTTTGTTATTTACTTCTGTGATAAAATATAAATTATTATAAATTACAAGAAATGTGAAAATGAAATATATCATCAATTTTTCTGTCATGATAAATGACAAATTTTGACATGACTGATAAAAAATCATCATTTATCAGGTCATGATGATTAAAAATTCTATAATTTTCACCTTTTTAGAAATATATTATATATTTTATTACTTTTTATTAAAATATATTAGAAATTAGTGTCAATTATAAAAAAAATGTTGGTACTTTTACACAATTAGTTATAATTTATGCAAAAAATAGCACTAATTAGAAATAATTTTGGGTAAATATTACTAATTTATAGTAACTAGTAGTGATTACAAACAATTATGTATATAAGAAAAAAAATATGCAATTAGTAAAAATTACCTAATTTAGGGATAATTAATGATAATTAGTAAAAATAAGTAGTAATTACAAAAAATCACTAAAAAATAGTAAAAATTGATAATATTAAAATTAAATTAGTATTAGTTAAAATATTGTACATTTTTTCGTTAAATGTTTTCTTATATGAAATTATGCATAAATAGTTTCAATTTTTATTTTTTTGGAAAAATAATGAACAAATAAGTCGATAATAGTAATTATTTGAATATCTCAGTTGGATGAATCATTATATGAATCTAGATCACTCAGTATATATTGAGGGTGTTGAATCATTTTTATAATTTTTCTCATCAAATATAGAATTTCTTTTAGAAGGGAAAATTACATGTACATATAATAAATATGATGTGAGGATATTTAAATAATTTGAATTTTTTTGGGGTCATCAATGGTGTTTTGGTTTTCAAAATGATTATCTATTAAGTGTCAACATGGAAAATAGGGTTATAAATAAAATATTAAAAATTTTATTCCAGATCCATCATTGTTTTAATCATTAGTACAGTATGTTGTTGGTTATTTGTTTCAATAAACTAAAAAAGAGGATGATATTGATTTCAATCTAGTGTGTAAAGCATTTTTTTGAGTTTTTGATATATGAAGGGTATTCATTTGTTTATGTAATATAAAATAATTTTAATGTCGTCCCAAAATTAATTGCTACTAAATAAGATAAAAGAATATCAATTTTCTTTTTTGATCAAATATTTTAATTTTTTAAAGCACTATTACCTAATAGAAATGTGCTACCTAAAATTTTATATGAGACAAAGAGTCCAGTTCATAAATTGGTTCATGGTAATTAAAAGATTCATGCATGTTCAAATTATTGAATCTTATATTATAATTAGAATTAGTCATTAGAAAGTTATTTTATGTATAGACAATCGAGGTACAAAGATGCTCAATACATGACGTTCGAACTAATTACCGTTAAATAGTTGATGTCTCTCCATATTACACCAAGATTTCTAAATTTATTAATCTCCGAGAACACATTATAATTGATGAAATGGAACAATTACAATATTTCAAATACTAAAAGAATAAATAATAATTGGGATGCTAATTCATGGACTCATTTTTACCAGGTACATCATTCTTTTTCTTCTGAAGACAAAAATGTGAGAATGTGGATTTATACTAATGGTTTCTATAAATTTAGTTTTTATAATAGTAAATATTATTATCTTCCCTTAATTATAACTATGTACCACAAGCCTCATTGGATTTTGATAAATGATCTATATATATTTTTGACTTTATTATTTTTAGAGCATGAAAAAATAATATCGACATTTAATTGAAGCCACTCATTGGTGAGATAAAATTATTTTGGATCAATGGTGTATGTATATATGATGACATTGAGAATCAAAATTACTTTATCAGAGCTATATTATTATAGACAATTAATAAATTCTTACCATATAAAACCTTACCTGGAAAGAGTACACATTTTATTAAATCGTGTACCTACTGTATTAGTGGTAGAAAATAGATTATGCTCATCAATGAAATAAATCATTTTTTCAAATTATCATAAAAATTTTCATCCAATTAACCACCTCCCCGAATAAACCAAAAAAATTCAAAAATGGTACAATGGAAAATGATCTAAATCAAGAAATGATCCCAGGTATTGATTTAAAATTAATTTTATCATCATTAAATCCCATTATTATGGGATAGAATATATGAAAATAAATATTGTTGTCCTTGGAAGGATCATAATCAAGTTAAATAGATTATATTGTTTTGGATCTTTAATATTTGTTTAATTCGTTAGTTTTTCGCATGATTTATGTCATGCATCTCATAAATATTTGTATTGATAAAATACATTGTTTAGTTTTGTAAATACATAGGAACACTAATGATAATGTAAATTCATATTTAGATAATGCACATTTTTTCAGTCACTAGAACATGGGTTTATTGAAAATTATAGATAGAATATGTTAATGAAGACAAAAAATGGATTATAAACATTATAAAGAAATCCATTTATTAATATTACAGTTTATTTATGATTTATGATTAATATATGGTTTTGTTTACAATATGGTTGATTTGTTAGAGAATGTAATATTACCATATTGAAATTTCATGATATTTATTTTATATTTGAAATACATCAACCAATTTAATTTATATGTATAAGAATCATTTGATTTGTGAATCTTTAAATGAAATATAATATTTTTCCAATTACATTTGAGTCATTAAAACTGACTTTCATGCACTTAGAAGAATGTAAGATGATGTTGTTTTAATTCCATATAATGTAGATAAAAAATTATTCATAATTTCCATGATTTACTGTGATATTTGGTAATATATTTTCCACCTGAAGAATAATGTGGAGGGCTAGAACAGTTCTAATGGATATATTCATATGAAAGATGTATGAATAATATAATTAAACAGGTATGTTAAAAACATTAGATGAAGGGAAAATTGAAGAATCTTTTTGACATTAGGTAATTTATTTTTTTCATACAATTATTTATAACCATAATATCTTCCTAAAAATAATCAAATCAGTCAAAAGGTTGGATATTATGAAGATGAACTAAATGTTCAATTATGAGTTTCAAATCATCGAGATCTTGTTTTTGATTTAGCTAATGAGTGGTGGATTTCAAATAAAGAACATTACAGAGCTAAAACATATGTTCTTCTCATCTATGAAAAAACAAAAAAATAATATTGTTACGGCTACTACCAAATAATTTATAATATTTTATTTATGAAAATAAATAAAAAATATTTTATTTATAGATTATATAATGATTATATCAAGAAACAATTTCAAAAAATTAAATCATCTTCTCTTGAAAAACATATGAAACATAATTTGTTCTAATATTTTCAAATACTATTTTAGTAAATTATTACAGGTTTAACATATGATATCAATTAATTATCATTTATATTTTTAATTGTATTTAAATTTTTATTTTATCAAAAAAAGTTGTTAAAATTGAT
This sequence comes from Viscum album, assembly GCA_963277665.1. Taxonomy (NCBI): domain Eukaryota; kingdom Viridiplantae; phylum Streptophyta; class Magnoliopsida; order Santalales; family Viscaceae; genus Viscum; species Viscum album. The sequence continues at coordinate 1,149,100,704 of OY728156.1, forward strand.
TATCAATTTAGTGTATTGAGTAACACATCCCCCATAATGGTTTAATATTTGAATACATATGTGTTGAATGTTTATTGATATCATACATGTACATATCGTGAATCAAAATAACAATGATTAGTGTTTTTGTCGTGAGATGATCCCATCATAGAGAAAGTGTTGTTGACTTATGTAATTTACTATAATTTGCATGTAATTTTTAAAAACAATTAGATGGAATATTTTCAAGACCACATACTTTGATGACACATGATTATGATGCTCGGGGAGCCTGGAGTGTAATTTTGATCTTTTTTAAAGTTCACCAAAGTAAAAATTCAATTGCGTTTTTGTAAATTTTGAAACAGTGATCAGATCGAAAATATAAGGGCATTGTTAAACTCATAATGTCAGTATTCCTCTATAAATGACTTAACCTTGACCGGTAAGGGTTAGATGAAACAGTTATTTTTAAGACATTTCAGAAAATAATAATATAACATTAAAAAGTTATATTATTTTATTTTCTCACCATTGAGTAGTGGATGGTGGTAGTGCGATACGACGATGAGGCGACGACAAGGCACATTACATGATGATTCTTAATGTCTCATTGGGAAAGCGAAAACGCAACACAATTTCTTAAATTAAATAACGTAACTAAGAAATGTCATAGTGTAACCAAAAGGTTGAAATGTGTTTCTTTTTTATTAAAAGAACACATTGGAGAGTTGAGAACAAAAAACATTGGATTCTCTAATGATCTTTCAAAGAGTTTCCTCTCCAATGGAGAACGATGAACCATGAATAATGAAAGTGGATCACATGTCGACTATGACATGGATGATCATCCATCACCTATGAAAGATCCCAATCTAGTTAGGGGTTATGATTACTTTGTGACTTCTTTTATTAACCCATTGTTATTTCCAAATCAATGAGCACGGATCCACCGACCAACATGTTGATCTGTGGTTCATGTGTTCTTGTAGGAGGGTTGTTGAAATTGGGAACTTGAATAGAGGGATTGATTCATGGGTTGAAATACAAAAAACATCACCTTTGATTATAAACCGCTAATGCGGAGGGAATGGGCTGGCATGAACAACGCCCGAGTCAATACGCCTTGTGTGGTCTTGGGCATTCTTTGTGGCCAAATATTTAAAGTTATAGCAAGGCGAGTTCGGTGTCGCTGCAGAAAATGTGGCATCCCTATGATCTCATTGGCGCCGATGGTTCTTATAATGGACCAAGAGAGCTCCTCTGGTGGACCGCGACAGGGGTCGTAGGCAGAGGGAGGTGGCACACCATCCAGCATGTCACGATGGTGCAGAATAATCCGACAGCAGGCGGGAGCAGTGCACCCGATGTGCGCCTCGGCGGAGCAGTAAGAGGGTGTGGTCCGATGGCTATAGCAGTGTTTTGGGGAAACGGTGCCACCGGGTAATGCGTGGAGGAGTGGCCTACATCCTTGGGACGTTTTTGAACAAAGGGAGTGGACTAGTCGACTGACCGCACATGCTCCCAACTGGATCGGCTGAACAGGTCCAGGCTGTATCAGATGGGCTGAGTCGGTCCATGCAGATCATGGTAGGGCTGACCCGGGCCAGTTGGACCGGGCCACCCAAGTAGCCCAATTAGTCCCTTGATGTAGTCAGTATTAGTGGACTAGGAAGGTGATTTAATGTGAGGCTGCATATTCTAGAATGCAGCCCGTGTGAGAAAAGTAGACTGGCCAGCTAGTGTTGGTAGATCTAGATAAAATCGGTTCACTAAGTGACCAAGAAGACTGGACAAACGACCAACCTCAAAATGGTCCAGTAAGGCCCCATGGTAAATTCCAATGGGCTAGGCAGATAAGTCAGGTCATTCGGGGGCCCCGGGCTGGGATTGGTCGGGTCGGTCTGACCAAGTCAGATCAGACCCAGATGTAACTGACCCCTCTTTAATAAAACACTCATATATTAAAAAACAGGTGTCCATTTGACAATAAATTTGCAGCGTTAGAACCCTATCAATAAGGAATTCCATTTGAGAAACACTAAATGTGTTGTGGAAGAGGTTTCTGTATGGGTAGGTTGGACCAGACTCGAATCCAACTAGGACCTTTTTACAATAATGTTGTATCTTACTGACCGAGCATTTGTTCGATGCGCTGTGTAGTTGAGGTACAACAGTTGGATTTTTAATAAGATTCTCCTCGAATCAAGTGTGCTAAGTGCGAGAATCTGGTGGCTGGTTGTAGTGTGAAGAATAAAGAGTGGCCATTCGAGTATCAGTATAAAAGAGAACCTTCATAGATCATCATTAAATAGACACATCGTGGATCATCATAAAATAAATAATTCTTGGATTAGCATAAAATAGACCCTTCATGGATCTCCATGAGTGTGACCCATTGTGGATCAGCAGTAGCGTAACCCTTCATGGATCAGCAATAGTGTAACCCATCCTGGATCAGCCGTTGTGCAACCTATTATAGACCATCCGCGAAACGACCCTTCCTGGATCAGTAGTACAGTGACCCTTCATGGATCAGTAATTGAGCCGCTCAACAGAATAATAATATCTATCTTTTTGACTAATCATCCATACTTTTATACTTATGTTAGGTTTGGTGTGAGTTGTGTTTTTGCTTTGTGCTTCAATTTTATATCTTTCTTTGTGTTATTTTACTTTATGGATTTTAGTGAGACCCGAGTTAGTCTCGGGGTCCCTATAATGTATTTTTTTCTCACCACTACATGTGATTAACTTGCAGCTATTGTGTCTTCTCCATATGATAGACATATTTGACTGGGACATTGGGGATTCAGGGATAGATAGTGCTCATAGGTGGATCGATAAATGCGGTGTGTTGTAGTGACATCTGATAGTGAGTTGTTCTTACCCTTTATGTTAGATCCTTGGAGGATGACCTCTATATCTTTTACTACTTTTATTTCACTTTCCATTCAGTTGAGATTTTATTCTGAACCCTTTTCATTTAGTTTACCCTTTTTATACTGACTAGTGGTACTTTGTGGTGGTTCTTCTATATTCTTCCAATTGTGGTTTGCTTTGTCCAGTATGACATGTTTGTGTGTGTATCAGATTAAAGGAAATGCCATCCCTTTTGGGATATACCTTTTTTTCTCTAGTAAATTTCCCATGGGCTATGAATGGTGGGATTGGGGTAGTCATGGCATGGGTCGCAGGGGATGGGTCTTGAAAAAGTTGTATCAGAGGATGGTCAGTTGTACCTGAAGAACTAATAGTCTCTATTTTTTGATGTAGGCAATTGTGTTGAGTGACTTGAGTTCACATTTTATTCTAGGGAGTCATGTTTTTGTGTGGACATCAATGTATCCATACACTGGGACCCTGAATTAAGTTTTTATAACATAGTACAAACAAACACTGGTTTCACTTGTTTTGAAAAATATTTTTCTTTTGATTAGATTTGAGTCAGCACACCATGTATATATTTTTGACCATGGCACATATGTTTCCCTAGAGGATGCATCCATGAATTCCAGCAAAGATTACCATGCGGAATCAAGACGATGTCCTACTGAGTGATCAAGCGTCAGTGCTGGGACTACATATAGAAATAGAACTTTCAGGTGGTGAACAAGGTGCACCACCACTACCTTTAGAATATTAGTTGTTACCAGCCCTACCGGTAGAAAGTGCACATTGATGGAACACATTACATGAGTTCTAGAGACATAATCCTCTAAGGTTTCAAGGAATGGTAGTTCCTCAGGATGTTGAGGATTGGTAGGAGGCAGTTATGAGGGTATTTTTCCTCGTAGAGACACCAACAGATCAAGTGGTGGTCCTAGATGCTATCATTTTCCCAGGAATGGCATGGAGATGGTGGAGCATGATGCTCCAGACACACGAGTTGGAAACCCTTTCCTATTTGGACTTAGAGATCCATTTTAGGGTGGTTTTCATACTACTGACACTATTCTCAGTTCATATTTAGTAGTTACTGGACCTAAAATAAGGTAGTCTGACTGTGACCCAGTACTCGACAAGGTTTACCGACCTCGCCCGCTACTCCACCATCAAGGAACGAGACCCCTTTTTGGGGCCTGGACCTTTGAGAAGGTACTCTGATGGGACATCATAGTTTGATTAATTTCTCTCTGCATACCGACATGGGATAGAGTGCTAGATGGAGTTCTGCTGGTAGAGAGCTTCCTAGCCGATCGGGCACTGATCGTGGGAGCCACCACCAAATGACAGGAGGCTGGGTCATCTACATTAGGCAGTAAGAAGATGAAACTAAGGCCCAAATGGGCTAGACCGTTTAGAGGATGACCCCGATATAAAGGGATAGAAGTGACGAGCTCACAAAACAGAGTATGTCTTCTGATGGCTGGAGTTTGTTACTCCTGCGTTGGGAAAGGGAACATGGCTCGTGACTATCTCACACCCCACACAAATGACCAGTAAGCAGTCAAGGTACCACCAAGAAAGAGACATTGGATCAAATGTGGAGGTCCATAGGGAGGTGTAAATGTAATGGGAGTAGGCTGAGTGGCTGGTGGTGGATGGTGGTTTGAGGTACTACAACCACAAACCCTAGGGGGTCCACCACATGTGTAGGGAGCCAGCGGACAGGGGAGAGGCCGGCTTCAGGCGATGGAGGCCTATTTTCATGACACTCCAAAGATTATTAAAGGTAAAATTTGTGTCTTATACACATTATCTATAGTTTTTACAGACACAGGTTCCTATCACTCTCTCAATGACACAGACCTCGTTCAAGGCATATTGATTCTGGTAGATTTGTTGGCTTGATCCATACTATTAGAGATTTTTAAAGGTGGGGATTCGATGGTTAAACACTGGTTTCAATAGTGTGACATTACTATTGGAGGTGACAGATTCAACTGAGATCTCCTAGTAGAAGCGTTGAGGCCATACAGATTTATCTTCGGTATGGTCTAGTTTTCTACACTATAGGCTTAGATCGAATGTTTTATCCACAATGTATTGTTTTTTTACAAGAATGGGGCATGGTTTTCTTTCACCAATGAGAATGGATCCTTTTTAGCATCGGATAGGCATTCTTGGAGGAGGGTGAAACCAATCACTCACCATTTTCCTAGCCTCACCCTCGGTGTGGTGGACAAGAAAAGTCTAATAATTCATGTAGTATAGGACGAGTACGAGGATGTATCTCTTGAGGATGTTCTGGGACTAAATTTTCATATATTAGTAGAATTATTCCTCGATATGTACATGGGTACAACACTGATATCCACACAAACATATCAGTTGGCTCCTGTAGAGCATCGTGAATTGAGGGTATAGTTGTAGGATTTAAAGATGAAGGGTTTCGTAAGACCTGATGTTTCTCCTTGGGAAACCCTAGTGTTGTTTTCCAAGAAGGATGACTAGTGATTGAGGCTATGTGTAGACTTATGGCATTGGAACCAGGTGATTGGGATGAACACTTATCCACTACTGAGGATTGATGTCCTCTATGATCAGTTCAAGGGAGGGAGTGGGTTCTCGAAGATATACCTAGGATCAGGATATCATCATCTTCGAGTATTGGATGGAGACAAACTAAAGACAACTATTAGATGTTGGAATAGCCACTACGGTTTCATGGTGATTCCTTTTATTGTGACCAAAGAGCCAATGGTTTTAATGGGACTCTTGAATAGCATCTTAAAACATTAGATGGATTTTTTCATGGTACTCTTGATTGATGACATCTTGGTGTACCTGACGTCGGAGGAGGAGAACGCTACACACCTGCAGATAGTCCTGGATACACTTCGAGAGAACCATCTTAACGGTAATATCGTGAAGTCCTAGTTATGGATTCGGGAGGTACACATTCTGGGACACGTCATCTAGGTTGCTGTAGTTGCGGTGGATCCGGCATTGATAGAGGTACTGGTTTCATAGAAACCACCTTTGAGTGTGGATGTGGTACTGTGTTTCAGGGGTTTTATAGGTACCACTAATTTTCTTACCTGACATTTCCAAAGTTATATCACCCTTGGAAGCATGTAAAAAGAATTTATTACCCTTCGCATGGATGGAGAGGTTCCAATGTTGTTTCTAGGAGCTGAGGTAGAGACTGACAAGTGCCCTCATCTTGAGAATACCAGAAGTTGGCATTGGGTATGTAGTATACTGTGATGAATCAATGAGAGGACTAGGTTGTGACTTGATACAAGAGCGAGTAGTGATCGCCTACAACTCACAGTAGTGGAGGCAGAAGGATCTGAACTACGGAACCCATGACTTGAAGTTTGCAATGATGGTCTTTTCCTTGAATATGTGGCGACGCTACTTGATGGGGGAACATTTTACCAACTACTTGGACCACAAGAGTTTCAGTTATGTCTTCACATATAAGGACCTAAATTTGAGATAGAGTTGATGGATACAGTTCTTCAAGGACAATGACTTTTGGGTATCATGTACTCTTGAGAAGGGGAACGTGGAGGATGATGCACTTTGAAGGAGGTATGGTTTACAACTGCTGAGTGAGGTGATAAAGCAGCTAGCTGCAATGTAGATATCCTTCTTGTATATTGTTGGAAAATATTACCATCATTCAATGACTATCACTCCTCCACTCCTACAATGAGTTAGGGAGGCACAACTTGTGGATGTATATTTCGAGGACCAATGTGCTCAGATATCCTCAGGATAGGCTCCTTATGGATTTTCGATAGGTGGGTGCACAACAACCTTTTCATAGGACTAACTACCTATGGGGGAGTTTTCATAAAATAACATCTATCACTCCAACATAGGAATTGAACTATTTGAGGCCTTTTACAAGCATCCACGCAGATCACCACTATAATGGACAGTCCTAGGGGAGTCATCTCTAATGGGTATAGAGTTAGTACGAGATTCTATGGAAATGATGCAGATCATCTAGGAATGGATGAGGAATGCATGGAGTTGATAGAAGTCTTATGCTGAAAGGAGATTAAGACTATTAGTGTTCGAAGAGGGAGCCCATTTTTTCCATCGGGTCTCACACTAACAAGGATTTTATAGATTGGGCTAGAAAAGAGTGTTATCTATAAGGTTCATGAGACCTTTCCAGATTCTGAGTAGATTTGGTGAGGTGGTGTACAACTTGTCTCTTCCCCCAAAGATGCACTGGGTGCATGAAGTTTTTCAAGTGTCACAACTGAAGAGGTACATTCATGGTCCATCTCACATCATCTACTAGGGTGATATAGACATTGAAAATGGGGCGCACATTACGTAGATTTAGGTGGAGATAGAGGATAGATTGGTGCAGGTCCATCTTGGATGATCTATAATAACCCGGCTATTTATTACACACTTAAACCTGATTTATTACATAAAATATTCAATTGATAAAACATAGATTATTTAGGGGTCTCGTGTATTTGGGGCTTATGAAAATTACATAACATCTTACAATATAAAACACACAACATATTTATTGAAAACTTCCTTTACATGACCACTACATTCCCTCGTACTTAGCATTGCTTGGGATAACCTGAGGACATACATTAGAAAAGGGTGATCTATATAGCCCAGTATGGGAATAAACATGGAATAACAAGAGAAATATAATACATGTTAGACAATAGGAGTATCAATGTATCACAAGAGAAACATGAACATAGAGGTATGATAAAGCATGATACTCATAACATGGAAATGTGGGAACACCATTTAACATGGAATCAGCATGAGCTAGGGCTCATTGCACATGGATCATGAGTAAACCCTCATTGCACATGATACATGAGTATACCCTTGTTGAAAATGAATTAGAATGAGTCAACAACCCTTGAACATGACGTATCATGATACTATTCTTTACATAATGCATTAGAGAACTATTAGGGCGCACCCTTCTTAAACATTTCATTTCATGAATAAGTGTGCCACATGGATCATATAACATGGAATCAATCATCATCATTTAACCCAAGATAAAGGGATGTAAAATACATACATTAAGATTTATAATTAATAATTAAATGTTCATAAAAGTGAATAACCTTGATAGAATATGGGCACGGTATTCAGTACACAATGACATTGGCTTGGAAAAATCATTGTGCAATTTTGCCAGCATAACGGCCTGAAATAAGAACTGATAAAAACTGGTTGATGAGATAGAAAGGGGTGTCTCATCATATTTACATTTAATGGATAGTAAGGGGTTCATATAGATTCTTTTCCCAACAAAGTTAATGGAATTTAAAAGCATAATACAAATGAATTACATAGATGTAAATAAGGGGTGATAAATCCCTCATAGAATTTTGGCATGGTAAAGGGTGTACATGAGAGGCATTAATGAGAGTGAAAAGGGTCTCCCATCATTCAAAAATAAATAGGGAATTATAGGGAATGTTTCAAATTATAACCAAACATTTTTAATTGAAAACAAAATGGAATAACAACTTAATGAAAATTGGACAAAAATGAGAATGGATAAAATCCCTTACCTGAAAGTGTGATACAAAAGGATTGGGAGAGGATTGATAGAGGCTTGTTGGGAGCTTGGGGCACCTTGAGAGGATTCTAGAGAGTGGAGGGAAGGAGATTGTTTAACTCTAAAGGCTTTTAGTGAAGAGGAAGTGGGATCTTGGGAGGGTTTATATTGAAAAGGAGAGAGAAATCATTATTATTTACGTTTGGGACACCTCACATTAAAATAATCTATACCAAAAAATAGCCCATGGTTTTTGCCCATGGTTTTTTCATAATGGGATTGGAAAATAATATTTTATAATTACAATGGCAGAAAATCTTAAAATAATAGGGCTTCTTATGTGGAGCTGAGTCACACTCCCAAGGAAAATAATTTCAAAAGTCAAAATGTTTTCTACGTTTTTGAGGGTCAACAAAAGCTTTCTAAAATAAATCCAAAAAATCTAAAATCACATTATTTTGTTTATAAAACATATATTGGTCGAAAATAATGTTTATATTATTTTATTACTTCACTATGGGATCATTATGATGTCATAAAACACATTATACACTTCAACGGTATTTAATTTTTACCCAAAAAGTTTACTGTCTCAGAAAGTTATGAAAAAGTCAACGTTGGATAATTTTGATGTCCTAATTCCAAAAATAATATTCATTTTATTTAAATAATTTTATAAATATGAGAATTTAATTTTTAAAATAAAAACTAAAATTAATGGAAAAATCAAGGGTTTTGAAAAAATAATCATAGCATAATTAAAATTACAATTGCATTCATAAAAATTTATGATCATTTATATTTAAAAAAATTTAATTTAAAAATAATTTTTCATAAAAATATTATTTATTTAAAAAATCCATTAATTTATCAAAATATATTTCTTAGTTTATTATTAACATGAAATATTATTTGTGCTTTAAAAACTATTTATAGAGTAACAATAATAAAATGAATGCACATTCTTTATACAAAAAAAATAGGTTAATTTTCATAGGGATAGGGACTTGTTACAAAACCCCTTATAACACCCATATAAGTATTAAAGGAATGTTTTATGATGGTGACAGACTCTTGGGTGGCTCGGACAACATTTCTCGGGTGGGAATCTCTATTAACTTCAACTTCTACCATAGTCGGTTCTGCTCAAGTTTAATGTGCTCAAGCTCTGCCTGGGCTTGGTGAAGAGTGAACCCAATGATGCCACATCCTTTTCAAGCTCTTACAAATGGGCTTCATAGATGGAATATGTACTTGATGAGGCCATCACTTCCTTTGTCTGAGAAAATTGGATTCGTTAAAGCCCTATATTTATACAAATCATGTGATCACTCTTCAATGGATATATTAACAACAGTAAAAATTCATAATGGTATTTTAAAATCTAGAAACATAAAACCAAAGAAGATCAAAATTTATATAACCATAATAAGACATTTAATTAGATCAAGAGGAATTTTCATTTATGAAAGTTTGGGTCATTACAATCTTCCCCCCTTAAGAAATTTCAACCTCGAAGTTTCCTTTTCCCACACTAAAACAGATGTGGGTGACATTTCTTAATCACTTCCTAGGATTCCCATTTCACTTCTTCAAACATGTAGTTTTGCCACAACATCGTGATGCGTGTCATTTTCTTATTTCGTAGAACATTTTCTCTATGATCTAAGATCTTCACTGGTTTCTCCTCATAAAAATAACATCCACTAACTGTGCTACCTCTGATAAGAGTACATGTTGAGGGTCTGGTATGTACTTCCTTAAGAGGGATACATGAATGACATCATGTACATTGGCCATTGTAGGTGGAAGTACTAATGAAGAGGCCACAACCCCCACAGGATCAAGAATATCGAAGGGCCAATGTACCTAAGACTTAAATTCCCTTTCTTTCCAAACCTCATGAATATATTACATGAAGATTTGCATAGAAATACCATGTATTCAACTTTAAACCCAAGGTCTTGTTGATGGTTATCTTCCAAACTCTTCTATCGACTCTGGAATTCCTTGATATGCTACTGAATGGGTTCCACCTTTTCCACCATTTCTACGATCATTTCTAGTCCTAGAAACTTATGCTCACCGACTTCATCCCTACATGT